>CM020185.1:10370107-10388508 GCA_009805545.1 Oryza longistaminata | reverse complement strand
TCAGAGTACTCCCTCCATCCCATAATATAGAAACCTAGGACCGAATGTGACACTTCATAGTACAATGAATCTGGACATGAAGTATGTCCGAATTCGTTGTACTATAAAGTGTCTCATCCGGTACTAGGTTCCGGTACTAGCTTGTTATATTATGTGACGGAGGGAGTAACTTATTAGCTGCTCATGACATGTCTCTGATGTCTCCATCGTCCATCAAACACTGTATTGCCGGATCATTCGCCAGTTAAGATGAACAGAAACACCACCGATTCTATCAACCTCGGGAAGCTCACACAAAAGACACGCGATTCCCTGGCGATATAGCGGCGATTGGCATAGCAAAAATCAGCTCAGATAAGATGTTTCTGGCCTTTCTGGGGCCTACGCATTTTGGCAGGTTGCTGCTGATGCATGGCAAGAGAGCTCGCTTTTGGGGATTTGATCGAGGTTGTTTTTGGGGAAAGAGAGAAAGAATCAGAGAACGTGTCTCTGTCCGGGTTAGCTGATCGGATTATCCTGATATACTCTGCCCATAATGCCGGAGATTCAGGATATGTGCGAGCTGGTGCGCTTGTGCAGTCTAATGCGGCTGCTAATCTAACTTGTGGTACTATATTAGGCCAAGTACACCCAGGGCAGGTAGATGATTATTAAAGGATACCAACCAATATATATCTCCGGACGAGCTTAATTAGCACCGAATAATCACGCGTATTTCGTGTTACCTAAGTTGTATGCACGACAAGTTCATCAGGAGTAGTATAATTTCTCATGTCTAGTCTCTTCTTCGAGTCTCATACTTTCATACGGGAAACAGAGGTGCGTTGCAATTTTTTTATGTTAATCATATAAGCTAGGATTCGAAATCGAGAATTTCAACTCTGATGACATAATAAATCACATAATAGATAATAGTATTAGATAATTAATCCGCATTGTGGCGCGAGCGGAGAAATAAAATTTACTTCCACACGAGATGCATCTGCAATTCAGACACGTTAATTTTACACGATTATATTTATATGCTCTCTATTGTCCTATTGATAGTATCTTTACTTATCAATAGTATTGTCAGTAGAAGTAATCTCAATAATTAATTTTATGAGTTTTACTATGAGTAGAAAGAATTATTTTTTGCTACCACTAGTTAGTTTGATAGTATAAATATATGCAATGATTAAAAAAATGGTCAGATTGATTATTGGAGAACCATTTTTTACAAATACTTCTTCCGTTTCAGAATATAAATCGTTTTGATTTTAGCCGAAATCAAACTACTTCAAGTTTGATCAAGTTTGTAGAAAACAGTAGTAACATTTTCAACCCAAGACAAATATATTATGAAAGTATATTCAACTATAAATTTAAATAAACTAATTTGGTTTTGTAAATATTACTATATTTATCTATAAACTTTGTTAAATTTAAAGTAGTGTGATTTTGATCAAAGTCAAAATGACTTTGATAATCTCCAATAGTGTTGCAATCCCATTCTCCAAGCCAAAATTTGGGAAATTTGAACTAAAAATGGACTCCAATAGACTTGCTATTTGGATGGCCAAGCCATCTAGTTGGCCAAACTGGCTCCCTTACTCACAAACTTTGCTAGCCAAAGCCCGCTTGCCATCCGTGGGGCCCACACCTTCTCCTCCTCTCTCTCTTTAATTCCCTGCACACTCTTTGATCCGTCGGAGCCCACCCGTTGTGTCGCTGCCTCTTCCACCAGCGGACGGAGAGGCCTCCCACCCGCCGGGTCGCCGCCTCCACTACCTACGCCCTCGTCCTTTGTCGCCTCATCCCAGTCAAAGTCCAGGAAGGAAGGAGGGGGAGGCATCATCGTCTTGGGAAGCCTCCGCCCGAGCTCCATGCGGCATCGAAATGGGTTGTGCTGATAGCAGAGGAAAGAGGGGATCGGCACCTCCTACCACCGCATCTCGTGGGCGAGCAACCTCACGCTCCTTGGCTTCACCTCGCTCGTCCCGGACGCGGCTGGCTTCGCGCTCACCACCTCGTTCCGCGACGGCGTCAGCACCAGCCGCACGGTCTTCTTGGAGCACCATCCTCACATGCCGCTACCCATCACCTCCCCTCTTCTAGGACCGACACCACCGCTCCCGTGTCCAAATCGTGTTGTCCATATTGAGCCCTTGTCAGCGCCGCCTGCCGCTCGCCTCATTCGCCGTTGTTGGCCACCCCCAACACCGGTGAGGGAGGGAGGGCACGACGGCGGGGCAGTAGCAAGCCTGTCTTACAGCCGCATAGATATGTCGTCGCTGTCCGCTATCCGTCGTCGCCGCAACAGACCGCAACAGAGAGAGAGAGAGGGGGCCAAGAAGGAGCTCGGGGTTGCCCCAACAGGAGGAGAAGAAGAGGGGGAGAAAGAAGAGGAAGAATAGGGGTAGTAGAGGCTGGCATATGGGTCCCAATGTCATAGACTCAAAATAGAGAGAATAAATGGAGAATTTGTTGGAGTACTGACCAACGAGTTTGACTTGCTAAATCAATTGGAGAGTTGGCTATATGAATATTTAGAGAGTCTGACTTGGGTAGTCTGTTGGAAATGCTCTTATAATCTGAAACGGGTGGTGAAACGGATGAAGTAGTATATTATGGAACTTGTTGACGGAATGACAAGTGCATATGGGCCTACTTGGGCTAAAAAACTACCCGAATTATAGTCAAATGCCAAACGGGGCATGGCCTCCGGCGAGAATAAGAAATGCCAAAGCCCGCGAAAAATATCTTGAACACCACGCAGGAGCCGGTCCGGAGCGGTTCGTTCAACGGCAGCGGGCGCTGGCGCGAGGCGACGAGAGGTTTAGCGTTTGGCGAGTGATTAGTTTAGCAGAGATGGTTAGGACCTCGTTTTCATCAGGAATTTTCTAGCGGAAGCCAGATGGATTCCATTTCGCTTGCTACGTGTATCATGCTGGAGCCTCCCACCCACGTGAAAGTCTCCTCTCCGCCAGCAGAAAGCCAGATACCCAGCTCCTGCCTGCTTCTCTGCAACTTACAACGACGCGATGGTTAGCTCACGATGCACGGGCGTGTAGCGTAATAACCAGGTAAATCAGTGAGCAAACGGAACCAATTCAGAGTATTGCAATTTAAGAACTGCACACACGAATTCAATTTTTTTTTCTTTTTTTCTTTGACACCACTGCACACGATTTTCTGGCCACGTGTAGACGGTGCTCCGTGCTTAAGTTAACGTTTTACTACTGTGACTGCAGGCAGTAGACGTAGAGCGGTACAGCTTGCAGCCTTACAGCCTACAGGCCCTGCAGGAGGGCTCCAGCATAACGCATGGAGTGCAAGCAAACTGAAGCTTAGCTTAATCAACCCAGCCAACGCGCGATCGCGGCGGAAACGACGATGATTTTTGTTTCGCGAAGCGTTTGCACCCTGCATGCTTGCCCACTCTGCCGCCGGGGTGGTGTCTCGTCAGTCGTACGTACGTACGTACGTACGTCTCCATGTTGGACGCATGTACCATCTTGGGGTTGAGTGTTCGGCAACCCCCGCTCGCTTCACTTGCAGCGTCGTGTACTCGATCGTGTGCTTGTTGGTGGGCCAACACGGGAGATCGAGGCACGCGTTGATGGGCCAACCAAGAGATCGGGTCCGTTTCAAGGAAGGAATAAGTTCATCCTAAGCCCCGTAACTTTTCAACGAATCCGATTTTTATCCTTCAACCGAAAAACCAGATACAACGGATCGCTCAACTGTCAAAACGGGTGATGTCTCGTCAGTCGTACGTACTTACGTCTCCATGTGGGTTGAGTGTTCGCCAACCCGCTCGCTTTTCTTGCAGCGAATCCACACCGTCCGTCACATTCACAAAGGGCACCGCACGTGACACGTCCACTTGAACACGCGCTTGCGCTGCGCAAAGTACAGGAGGACTGCGTCGTGTGCTTAGTAACGGTTGGTGAGCCAACGCAGGAGAGGCACGCGTTGATGGGCCAACCAATAGATCGGGCCCCGTTTCACGGAACCAACCATGAGAATACGGGCCATTTTCCCTCTACGGGCCTACGCGAGGGTGAGGCCGTCGCGAAACGACAGGCGGGCCGGACACGTACCTCGGATTCTCCGACGACGACGGCCTCTCCTGCGCAGTCGTCGACTTCGTCGTCAATGGAACTTTGCGAAAAAGGCAGTACTACTAACAGCAAGGCTAATAATATAGTCGACATGTTAGCTATAAGGTTCTTTGTAGTCTTCTCTCAGCCTACTCATATAATAGTTAGCTCTTTACAATTAATATAGGACCCACTTGTCTCTCTCACATAGTTTATTGGTTCTTGTGTCCAGACCGGCTGTAAGTTTACAGCCCGCTTCTCCTCTCTTCTCTCCTCCACCTCGGCATTTAGCCGGCTTATAGCCTACTATTATACTTGCTCTAAGCAGCTGTGGCTGCGTACACCGGCACGTTGTCGCCGCCGATGCCTCTACTTTTTTAATGCCACGCGCGGCGTTCACGTGCAGCTGTTGATTCGAGTTGACGCCAAAACGGAGATGGTCGTCGAGTACAGTCAATCCGTGTTTCAGGTTACTGTCAAAGAGAGGGAAACAGAGGTGTACTGCTTGTCTGAAACGGTGAAATTAAACCTCGTGCTGCATGCACGTGTATTGTACTACGGAGGAAATACTAAGCTAGGGAGAAATACCAAAAACGCGAGGAAACTACACGGGAGAATTGATTAAGTACAAGAGCACAAATTGATTAACAGAAGTAGTCTTTCTCTGCATCGATTAGTTGGCAACACGTTTTTTGTTTGGTTCGTTCCACGCATGTACCCATATCGATCTTTCATCAAGACATGGTCGTGGCTATCCATTCGTGCGGATCAACACAGTTTTCCCCGTTCCTTTTCTTCAGGCCTATCACGCGCGTAGGAATGTAGGAGACTCCTAACCCAAGAAAAAGACTAACGTGAAATTAGTCAACTGACTTAACATACTTCTTGTCTAGTTCACGAAAAAGAAAATTTTTAGATGTCATATCGGACGTTTGATTGGATGTCAAAAGTGATTTTCGGACACGAATGAAAAAACTAATTTTATAAGTCGCCTGTAAACCACGAGACGAATTTATTTAGCCTAATTAATCCGTCATTAGCACATGTTGGTTACTATAGCACTTATGACTAATTAAGCTCAAAAGATTCGTCTTTCGATTTCCATGGAAACTGTGCAATTAGTTTTTCATTTTATCTATATTTAATACTCCATACATATATCCAAAGATTTGATGTGACGTTTTGGAAAAAAAAAACTAAACAAGGCCATACTTTATTGCTTAACATACTACCCACTGTTTAAAGGCCAATGGAAATACTGAAGAACACAAACTTGCTTATGCTGTCGATAGATAAATATGGTAATTTGCACAACTTGGGTGCTTCGATTGTGCCCGCAAATGACCCTAAAACACAGTAAAAAGACAAAAACCGATAGCACATCCTTAATCTCGCTAAAATTCTATAAAAACCCTCTTGCTTGTGTACAGTATTCGCGTACAACAGGATTTGAAACATGATGAAATATGAATGGAGTCATATACACTCACATCACCCTAACTTTCTCAGATTTATCGCTCTAACATCCCACATACCGGATTAAAGTCATCATTTAAAAGTGTATTTTGGGGATTGAACTAAATCCCGATGTGGTATTGACACATAAAAAGTATATTGTGGGGATTGAACTAAATTCCGATGTGGTATTGACACAAACATATAGGAAAAAGAACAAATATGACATCACGTTGTAAGCTCAATGTCAATAAATTTAGTTTTATGTAAACGTTAGTCGTCCGTCATCTTTGGAGCTGAGAAACGTTAAGAGGTTTTCCGCCTAGGTTTACGAGGTGGTGGGCTAGCCGGTCTGGGTTCGAAGCCTCACGTCCTCACCTCTTCAATTATTTTATATTACGTTCTCTCCTAATATTTACGTTTTTCGTCATCTTTAAAGCTCAGTAAAAGATAAGTCTTAAAGAGTCTTAAAGAGAAGGTAAAACAGTGATGCCGTAGAAGAACAAGTAGAATTTGATATCCAACGAGGCCATGAGTCACATGAGTAAGACGCTCGGTCACGTAAGCACGGGGCGTCATCGATGATGCCACCTGCTATCGTAGTGAGCACAATCGGTCAAGTCAATGGAGGAGAATGCCAAAATCTCCTTTGTGGGCTTAATTTATATGTGGATCACCATTATCCTCGCACAAAGTTCACGTTTTGGTCCCCCCTCCTGCTCGGCGACGGGCGACGTACGGCGCCACTATTCGCAACGTGCCCTATTGCTGTCACGCGCGCCGTACTTCCTCCTGCCCACCGGGCAGCTCGCTCGCTAGCTAGCTAGCTGCTGCCATGGACGACGACGGCGACGGCTCATCGTCACCGACCGACGACAGCGCCGCCGCCGGGTTTCTGCCGCTCTTCAGCCGATCGCCGGTCTGTCGTCCGTCCATCGATCGATCTTTGCGTGTCGTCGTCAATGGCTGATTTGGATTGTTGGTTGTTAATTCGAATATGGTGGCTGGGGAGTGTACGTACAGGTCGAGGATCTTGAGGAGAAGCTGAGGCGGGCGACGGAGGAAAACGCGCGGCTCACGCGAGCGCTCGACGCCATTCTGGCCGGTCACCACGCCCACCAGCGCGCGCTCTTGGCGCCGTCGCCGTCGCCGCCTTCCGCCACGGCAAGGGCGCCGGAGCGGTCCACCAGCTCTGCGCGGCGAGGGAGAACGCCGCACCGGGCGTCGCCGCCGCCACCGCCGTGTCGACGGCAAGACAGGCGCCGCCGACCGCGGAGGCACGGCCCAAGGTCAGGACGGTCCGCGTGCGCGCCGACGCACCCGACGCCAACAGCATGGTAAAACTCAGATCGAACACTTTGAATGCATTGCCATGGCGCTCGATTTCGAGCATGATCTGGAAACTGAAATCCTTTTCCCCTTCCTGGCATCGCCAGGCGGAGACCGTGAAGGATGGGTACCAATGGAGGAAGTACGGGCAGAAGGTGACGCGTGACAACCCCTACCCTAGAGCTTACTTCCGCTGCGCATTCGCGCCGTCTTGCCCCGTCAAGAAGAAGGTACAGAAGCAAGAGAAACAACACATGAACATGACAGAAAACGAATGCAGTTTTTTTTCGAGTAATCTTACTATGCACATGAGGCCTCAAATTTTACAAGAAAAAAATTAATGCCTTTCCAGTACACTATTTTTCAAATTTCAATTTACAATGAACCGAAATTACCTACAACTTTGTCTCTTAGGAGTGACGAATTTTCAGAGTTGTTTAAAAAAGTTACAAGCTTATCCGTAAAAGCATATGTTAAACAACCTATGGTAAACAGATCCTCGTATACGGGGTACCAGTCTTAAAAGCTCGGGTTATTTGTGGCTTTGACTTAGATTTCTTCTTAGCTTAAAAAAGGCTGTGGGGATACATTTTTCCCCATCCATCGAGTTTTTATTATAAGTTTTATTTCCGAAAACATGTACGCCCTCCGTCTCCAAAATAAAAACAGTATAGAAGGGGATGTGACCCTTATGTTTGGTTTTTTTAGAACGGAGGGAGCAAGAGACATTCAGTTTATTGCTGAATTTTGACCTCGGGCCCTGTGTTACATGTAGGTCCAAAGATGTGCGGAGGATAGGTCAATGCTAGTGGCGACCTACGAGGGAGAACACAACCATGCCCTGTCCACGCAGACAGCCGAATTCGTCGCCAGCGGCTGCACTACGAGCCAGCACGCCGGGGGGTCGTCGCCGTCGCCGTCGCCGCTGCCGTGCTCCATCTCCATCAACTCGTCGGGCCGCACGATCACACTCGACCTGACGAACCAAGCAGGGTCCGGATCGATCGCGAGCTGCGGCGTCGAGGCGGCCGCCGTCTCCGGCGAGCTCGTCACCGTGCTCTCGCCGGAGTTGAGGAGGCACCTCGTGGAGGAGGTGGTGCAGGTGCTCAAGAACGACGCCGAGTTCGTGGAGGCCGTGACCAACGCCGTGGCCGCTAGAGTTGTGGATCAAATCCCACACATTCCTGTTCATTTATAGTTGTTTTTTTTTTCTCTTTGAGAACGTTGATTTGCACTTCCTCCGTTTTACAATGATAATCATCATCAATATGAATATGGGAAATGCTAGAATGACTTACATTGTTAAACGGAGGGAGTAGTTTGTAGGCAGTATATATATATATATCCCAAAATGCTTGCAAGTATATGTACACATGTATTCGCAAATGTGAGTATATACCTATGCCGCTTTTGCTATATGTCAGTTGCCTAATAGTTGCATTGCTTTTCTATTTAGCGATCCCCGAACACACTTTTTATTTGTTAGCGAGCTAAACTTATATAATGTATAAATTATTAAATATTGCAGTACGTAAATCTATAATCTTAGTATAAATTTGTCGCAACTTTTAATATGAATTATTGTGTAGGGAAAAATTTTAGCATCAAGATTGAAATGGAACCAATATATACCACCAAAACTTAATTAATGTCCTTAACAAATTAAAAACATTCCATAAGCTTTTAACACCGTAACCTCATAAAACTTCTGAAACACACTTCTCTGTTCCCTTTATCCATAAATATAAGAATTTATCATGTTTACTTTAATAGAGATGGAAAACTAGATAGTTGTGATTGGTTCAAATAAGTGAGTAGATGAAGAAGTTTCAATTTCTAGGATATTTTTTTAAGCATTAGAAGTTATTATATTTTAACATTTTAGAAAGTACTATGTAAAATATGGCCATGTGTATCCTATTTAGTAGAAAGATCAGAATTTACTGCCCACTATAAAAACCAAATTTCCACATACTTTAATTTTATTTCTACAGGCAGATCATAAAGGAAATCCCGTTTGAGATAACAGCGAGTGCGCCCAAGGGCAGCCCATATATATCAAGTCAAGGTTATTAATATGAATACCCAAAATTTTTAATAAAAAACATATATACAATATGTGGTGTGTATGTGTATGAAAATGACAAAAATTAGGTTGTATTCAACCCAAGAGGCATTATTCAACACATAATATATACGCTATATATTATATGATTAATACTATGTGATACTTCCTCCATGTCACAATGTAAGACTTTCTAGCATTACCCACATTCATAAAGATGCTAATGAATCTATATATATATATAATAATGTCTACATTCATTAGTATATATATGAATGTGGATAATGCTAGAAAGTCTTATATTGTAAACAGAGGGAGTAATACATGTCAAATATTAGCCTTTTGGTAGTATTTTCTTTTACCCCTTCACATTTAATAAAAAACATCAAACTCCTAGACTTGCCCGTGAGTAAGCTCTGTGGTCTAAGGGCCCCTTTGAATCAAAGGAATTATGAAGGAATTTTATAGGATTGAAATCCTATAGAAAATTTTCCTATATAGCCCTTTGATTCAAAGGATTGAAGTTTTCCAAATCCTACAAAATTCCTATGGAATGGCTTATTGCATATAGGTTTTGGAGGAAACTTAGCAAGAGGTCCAACCTCTTGGTAAGAATCCTTCGAGTCTATCTCTGTCATCCAATTCCTGTGTTTTTCCTGTGGTCCAATCAAACGATCATTCCTGTGTTTTTCCTGTGTTTTGTAATCCTTTGTTTTACACTTACATTCCTGTTAGAATCCTATGTTTTTCCTATTCCTCCGTTTTTTCATTCCTACGATTCAAAGGGGCCCTAAAGCTGCATATGAAAATCATTTTTCAGATATGGTTCTATGGGAGAACCACCTTTGAACATTAAACATTCCTATTTTTAAATACATAGATATATATTTTCATATAAAGTTAGATGAAGAAAAACTTTATATTATATGAAAATTGTATCTCTCGACAAAGTTTGTGGTTTTAGGTTTTTAGATAGTTCAGGGGTCTAAGATACTCGTTATAAGCTCTAAAAATGAAATTTTCATTTATAGAGACGATTGTCGTAAGATGACGTTTGGTAAGCTTAAGGATTTCCTAGATGGGGTTAGAAACCCGAACAGATAAAGAATACAAGACCTACTTTGGAAAGATCTTTAATACCTATTAGGATTCAGCCAAGACTATGCTAAGGATTACAAATACGTCCCTCCCAAATACTGAAGTGATCCAAGGGTTTAAATATATGGCCCCAAGTGAGGTTCACGCCTAGAATCAACTCACCTACTATCCATCAGCAATCGAGCCATACACCAACCAAGGAGTTATTGATGACTGATCCACTGACCACCCTCCAGCATTCCATCTCATTAGAATCTCCTACGAGACTTAGCCTATTAGATCCAAATTATTTCCATACATATCCTCATAACCATATTATTTTTATTTATCAATCCTAACATGATGTAGGATTTACTATTTTGAGGAGGACGCAAACCCGTATAAAAATCTCTCTGTATCTAACTTGCATATCCGAAAGAGAAGACAAAACACAAGAGGTAGGTACGTATACATTTTACTATACTCAGATATTTATCGACGACAACAACCATATAAAAATGCATTTCTAGAGACGGCTGGCTTAACTAACCGCATGTGAAAACGCAACATTTTCTCTGGCGGTTGGTTAGTCACAAGCTACGCAGTTACTTGACAAAAGAAGAGAAAACTCCCCGGCCGTTAAACTGAATAAACAGAAAAGAAAATTAATTGACGGCGACCTTGAAGAGAGCTTGAAATTCTGGAGGGATCAGAGAAAAGAAAACCAAAGCCAAAGCGACGGACGTCATTCCGCGTGACGTGCTGCGGATGCGTCACGGAGACACGCAACGCGCACAACGTTTTTCCAGCGATCGATCGAGAGATTCTCCGTTTTTCACCGGTTGGGTCGTCTCGTCATGGCGTACGTCGTCGTCGTCCTCTCGTACGTGGTTTTCATCACGTCGTAGTACGTATGTCCGTCTCTACTCTACGTACGTGGCGATACTATTCCCTGTGTGCCTCTTGCAACTATTGAGAATATGACTTGAACCAATTGACCTGGCCTGCTCTTGACTCGCATGCAAAATTATCACAAGAGGCAGGGCATGCATCCCAGCAACTCGGCCACTTGCATGTCGACAGGCACAATCTCACTTATTTTTGGAGACTTGACTATAAGTTAGGTATTGTTATTACCACATGGTGTGTTTAGGTTACAAAATACTCCAACATATAAGTTATATATGAAATCTAATGGGCTGTGTACATCCTTTGGGCACTGCTGGAGAAAGTTGCTTTAGTCCTAATTTACAACCCCTTTAGTCCTGGGTTGCAAACCGATACTCTGAATCTGGGACTAAAGACGAGTATCTTTAGTCCCGGTTGAAATAACAGGGACTAAATATGGTAGCACCACGTGGCTGGCGCTACTAAAGGTTTTTTTTCTTTTCTTTTAATTTTTTTTACTGCTTGCATATTGATTTCCCTAAATCAAAGATTCACAGATAAGATCACAGATTCACATCATAGACCAAATATATCACAAATTCTCAAAAACAAACACATTACATATCACAGATTCACATACCATCATCCATTCATCCAAGAACACATTAATCATCAACATCACCCATGAGATCTCATCCACGAACACAATCATAAACAAAAAAAAAATCACAAATCATGAACACAATTGCCTCATGAACACAATCACAAATCATGAGCAACAGCATCTGCTCCGCCACCACCATGGCCGGCTGCCCCTTCACCTCATCCTCTCTGCCACTCCTCTTCTTCTTCTCCCCACCGCACGCCACCATCTGCTTGCTGCAGCTGCTGGTACTTACTGCGGCCCGGATCCAGCCGAATCTGCCCACGATCACCGCTGGAGACGCCGCCACCGTCACCGGAGATGCCGTCATCACCGCCAAATCCGCCGCGGGAGGGAGGCGAGAGGGAGAGGAGGGGGACGACAGGAGGGAGAGGTGGAGGGGGCGAGCGCCGCCAGAGAGGGAGAGGAGATAAGGCGGAGGGAAGGGGCGGGCGGGCGAGAGAGAGAGAGAGAGAGAGAGAGAGGGTCGTGTGTGCGCCACGAGGAGATAAGGATGAGGGAGGGTGTTGTTTTCTTTTTAATCTTTCGTCCCGGTGGGTATAAACAACCGAGACTAAACGTCAAAAAGTTTCGTGGGGCTTTTTAATGGGGGCTAAAAATGATCTTTAGTCTGGTTCCTATTCGAACCGGGACTATTGTGGATTTTGCACCACACAGTAAAGATCAGTTCTCCACTAATGGGGTGCAGAGGCCGGTTTAATCCATCATCTAAAAAAATGAAATCTAGTTCTATTTTAAAAATCTATTAGATAGAAATTTTCGTTGTACCTAGAGAAGTAGAATGTAAGAGGTTTACTTTTAGGTCCAGCATCACCAATTTTACTTAGTACAATACCCTAAAGTTTACTACCAAAAAGCTCTATAATACTACTTCCAAATATCTGGCGAGGAGCTGATGTCTACCCTAACAATGATATATGGTACCATATTACTCCGGTCTTTTTCGTGTTCACCTGGTTTTAATAAAATTAGAGTAAATTTCATCTGACTATAGGTATTATATGGTTTAAGTTGTACAAAACGACAAGGGTTTTGGCATGTAATACTTAACGTCGGGTATTATGGCTATAAAGTTTCACAAAACCATACTATTGATCATTTTTTTACTTTGATCTTCATACTTTTGAGTCTCACAATCATATCTCAAATTTATGGTTTATTTATCCATCATATAAATACTATATCCATATAACTATAGTTTTTTTTTTTCAGATTTTGATGTAGGAGCATGTCAAATTGGTTAACAATATGGTTTTGTGAAACTTTAAAACCTTAATACTTAGTTGTATAATGCGGACCATGATGCGTGAGGTTTTATGAAATTTACTTATAAAATTATATTGAAAAAGATTAAAAAAACCACCCCATAAGTCACTAGAAGTATTACATAACTTGAATTGATGATAAGAGCTTAAACGTTGTCGCCTGAGTTTCGCTATATGCAAAAAAAAAAAAAATCAATGAAACATGAAGAATATAAATCTACTTGGATAAGATTGACTCGGGTAGCTTAGCCTGTGGTAGCTCCATACGAACGATAATAGGCTGATTCGATTAAGCATGTGTGCCATTGACATGGTTTTTGCAACAAAATTTAGTAGGGATGGGTATTTGCAACAAAATAACTTTTGGGGTGGAATATCAAACTATGAAGTGACTTATGGGATGGTTATTTCTAATTATATTCGGTAAACAACTCTTATCTTTGTTCTTATACGAATATATTTCATACAAATATATGAAACAGCATGTCCACTTAATTAGTTGGACACACATAATCTCAAAAGGCGATATATATTTTTAATATTGATTAACGCATGTTGTAATTTCCAGGAGCGGAGCTAGAACAAAATGGAGGAGAGGGTGCCATTTGCTTAATTTACTCTACTTTATATCAAGTTTAAGCTGATGCTGGTCCCTAAGTTTGTATTGAGAGAGAGGTGTATAGATGGTGAACATAGGTGAGGTATAGCTAAAAGAATTTCTTAATCGGGTTCGTGGGCATTGTAACTTTATTTTTGGTCTTATGGACATTGAACCAAACAGTTTTTTTAGAACAGTTTGTTTTTTATGACATCATACGAACTGCGTCACATACACTCCATATATTGGGCGGCTTCCTTTTACCATGTCAAGTGACAGAAAAGGACAAATCAAGATGAGGTCATTTTTGGAGTTGGGAGATTACAAGTCCCTGTCACATCGGATGTTTGACACTAATTTGGAGTATTAAACATACACTTAATTACAAAACCCATTCCATAAGCTTGGACTAATTCGCGAGACGAATCTTTTAAGTCTAATTACACCATGATTTTGACAATGTGATGCTACAGTAAACTTTTGATAATTATGGATTAATTAGACTTAAAAAAATCGTCTCGCGGATTAGCTCTCATTTATGAAATTAGTTTTTTTATTAGTCTATGTTTAATACTCTAAATTAGCGTCAAACATCCGATGTGATATGAGCTAAAAAGTTTTAGCCCCATCTAAACACCCCCTGACATCGTGTTGCGCCAAGTGGAGACACATCCTTTTGTTTTCCTTGTAAGACTTCATTTGCCGGTTGACGGAGCTATCTTCGTGGACTGGTCTTGGCCGTCTCTTCCACAAGCTAAGAGCATCACCATCATCCTAGTTGTCTCTTTCTGAAAAACATACCTACTAGCTAGGCGCTAGGCTACATAAAACCATATTGGAGACATCCTTTTTTCTTGCAACTTTTGTGCACATGCAAGAGTAATTAAATTCCTCCTCACAATTTCCTTTGGAAAATAGGGTGTATTCATAGCTAGCTAAGTTATGACCATATGATACTTGGAAAATTTGACTGCTAATGGACTGTGAAATAAAAAAAACTAAAAATGTTCCATTCTATTGCTTATTACTCAGCATTTTCTCTTCGGCTTTGCTATACTTTTAGCGACACATTTCTCCCCAAAATCAGTCAAATTTCTATCCATCCATTGTGTCATGTGCTTTAAATTGTTTTAGTTTCTCCCTAATGCTTGTGCGTGATTCGTCAGTGTCGGCAAGACCAACAAAACCAACTACACATGTTTTTTTAAGATAATGAAAAATCTAGCATTTACTTCATCATAATCTACAACCATTTATTACAATGTTATTAGCTGAAAAAACACCTAGATGGTGAGAATAATTTAAAGCACACTAAATTAAAAGAGGTACTTTTAGTTCAATTCTATTTATTTAGTCATTCGTTGATTACTCATATTACTGAAAAAGGGAAGATATGCACTACTTGAACTTCGATTTTTTTTTATTGTGTACAATTACAGTGAAAATTTGATAATTACAATATGTAAGATTTAAAAATTACAGTGTAAATATATAGAATTTACAATGTAAGATATGGGAATTACAATTTAATATACGTAGTGAAAATCCTGATTGTTTTTTATTAAAAAGTATGGTGCCACAAAAGGCCTGTGAATTTTACTTTTTTTATTAATTGGCGATCTGTCATGAGTGATGAAACCGTTAAAAAAATATACTACCTCTACACATTGACCTTGACTAATCTTATTCGCATGGCTGCGGAAGGGTGACGACGTCATTCATAAATAATTGTGATACGTACGTCATATTAATATGGTAGAGTTCCTCTCCTTAAGCTAATTGAATAATAAGGAACTTGCTACGAAGCTTATAAATGGTTAAATTACTCAGCGACTTTGTGACATTATGAGAGAGTGGTAGTGAGTCTTCGTAGAATCAGCTTTGAAGTCTTCACATTATTAATTCCCTATATATCCATATCCTAATCCAACCATCTGGGAGACTGGAAGGGAAAACTAAACTAGCTACAACCATTTCCATTTATAATTATCATCTATCGCGCGCATCAGAGGTGGAATCAACGTGAGGCAAACGAGAAGACCAAACTATATAAATATAGTTCGGCAAGCGGCCGACAGGGCCGCGCCCGGTGCGAGTGGCGAGCGGCGGCAGCCGCTGCCGACATCCTTTCTCTCTCTTTATTTTTTTACAATTTGTGATTCACTGAGATGTATAATTTTGTGATTCGTTGCATGGATCTGAGATGTATAATCTGTGATATATTTGATTTGTGTATAATTTTTTAAGATTTGTGTTGTATTTGATTTGTGTGTATAAGTAACTTAAGATTTGTGATGTGAATGTTTTGGGATATTACTTTGATTTGGGATATGCATCCCACTCGATTTGGGAGAAAATATAGGAATTAAACTCTAGCCAAAGAAACAATGAAAAAAAAAGGAGACCTACTAGGACTGCCACTACCTTTCTTTAGTCCCGGTTGGTAATACCTTCTCTCTAGTCCCGTTGGTAACACTAGGACAGCCGCTACCTCAGTTTAGTTTCGGTAAAGGGGATTACCAACCGGGAGTATAAACGGTTTCTCCACCAGTGTCAGGTGATTTGGTACTCCTATATATGTCACTGGAAGAGGGAGAATTTGCACCATCCAATATAATAACAAATTATCAAATATACCCATTTTTTGGATAATTGAAAACAATATAGGCCTCTACATCCTGGCTGTATCCGGCCAATCGAGACTCTGGTGATATTGAACTAATTAAGTTGGAAATCTCGTAATAATAAATAATAGTCATACTTCTATCTATTTTCTTATTCTCGAGGTTCTTTGCGTGTGCTAGACATCCGTGCATAGTTATTTATTAATATCTCTGTTATAAAATATAACAATTTTTCGTTATTAGTCTGAAAAATACTTAAATTAATTTTGGGACGAAGGGAGTATTATATTAATTATTTTGTGCACAACTAATCTGCATGTCTTTCTTTCTGCGGTTTTTCTTCTAGTTCTGTACACCTCTATGAGTTCTACACATGTTTTTTTTAAGATAATGAAAAATCTAGCATTTACTTCATCATAATCTACAACCATTTATTACAATGTTATTAGCTGAAAAAACACCTAGATGGTGAGAATAATTTAAAGCACACTAAATTAAAAGAGGTACTTTTAGTTCAATTCTATTTATTTAGTCATTCGTTGATTACGCATATTACTGAAAAAGGGAAGATATGCACTACTTGAACTTCGATTTTTTTTTATTGTGTACAATTACAGTGAAAATTTGATAATTACAATATGTAAGATTTAAAAATTACAGTGTAAATATATAGAATTTACAATGTAAGATATGGGAATTACAATTTAATATACGTAGTGAAAATCCTGATTGTTTTTTATTAAAAAGTATGGTGCCACAAAAGGCCTGTGAATTTTACTTTTTTATTAATTGGCGATCTGTCATGAGTGATGAAACCGTTAAAAAAATATACTACCTCTACACATTGACCTTGACTAATCTTATTCGCATGGCTGCGGAAGGGTGACGACGTCATTCATAAATAATTGTGATACGTACGTCATATTAATATGGTAGAGTTCCTCTCCTTAAGCTAATTGAATAATAAGGAACTTGCTACGAAGCTTATAAATGGTTAAATTACTCAGCGACTTTGTGACATTATGAGAGAGTGGTAGTGAGTCTTCGTAGAATCAGCTTTGAAGTCTTCACATTATTAATTCCCTATATATCCATATCCTAATCCAACCATCTGGGAGACTGGAAGGGAAAACTAAACTAGCTACAACCATTTCCATTTATAATTATCTTCTATCGCGCGCATCAGAGGTGGAATCAACGTGAGGCAAACGAGAAGACCAAACTATATAAATATAGTTAAAATTGAGTGCTTATTTTATAAGTCAAAACATGCGGCGGTACGCTCAGATGGCGACATCTTCATCAATCAATTATTGTACTCCCTTCCTTTCATATGACAAGTCGTTTAACAAGTTTATAGAAAAATATAATACTCCCTTCGTCCCATTTTAAATACAATCATGAGTTTTCATGTTAAACTTTAAGTGTTTGTCTTATTTGAAAAAAATTTATGATTAATATTTTTATTGTTATTACATGATAAAACATGAATGACACTTTATGTGTGACTTATATTTTTATTCTTTTTTAAAAAATTTAAATTAAACGGACGATCAAAATTGAACACGAAAAATCATGGCTACACTTAAAATGGGATAGAGGGAATAGTACAAAACGAACATAGTATGAAAAGATAATGAAATTAATTTGATATTTTAGATGTTGCTAATTTTTCTACAAACTTGTTCAAACTTAACAAAATTTGACCAAAAAAAAAAGTCAAACAACTTATAATATGAAACGGACGGAGTACTAACTAAATTCTGTGTGTACTAAGAAAATTTTGATCAAGATAAGAGAACTTATATATGGGCCTTCAATTAGTCCTTGGAGTGTAAGTGAGATGCTGAATTTATTGGGGCATTAAATTTGAGAGTAGCATATAATTTGACATCCTAGCGCACTTCAGTGACTCACACTAGCTACTGGAAAACTGATCTTTGCTGGGTCGACCCAAAACCACAATAGTCCCGGTTCTTTTTACAGCCATTTTATGATCTTTAGTCTCGATTGGTAACACCAACCCCTGTCAGTAGCCTGTCAGAGGGCCGAGGATCTTTAGTTCTGGTTGGTGTCACAAACCGGAAATAAAGATCACCACTTTAGTCCCGATTACCAACCGGGACTAAAATTGAACGCGTAGTATATAATTCCTCTCCCTTATCCTCTCCACCACAACCAGCCTCCTCACACTTATCCTCTCCTCTACAGCCGGCATCTTATCTTCTCCTCTCCTCACAGATCGATCCCTTCCTCCTCTCCTCTCCTTCTCTCCCCCCTCCTCCCCTTCCTCCTCCCATCCCCAGCCCTCTCCTCCCCCTCCTCCCCTCCCTTCCGGCAGCCGGCGGCCA
>CM020185.1:10343724-10369431 GCA_009805545.1 Oryza longistaminata | reverse complement strand
GTCCGCGACCGGGGGGCCGCACACGGGCAACGGGCGACAGGGCCGCGCCCGGTGCGAGTGGGCGAGCGGCGGCAGCGGGCAGCCGCGGCCGACATCCTTTCTCTCTCTTTATTTTTTTACAATTTTGTGATTCACTGAGATGTATAATTTTGTGATTTCGTTGCATGGATCTGAGATGTATAATCTGTGTTATATTTGATTTGTGTGTTAATTTTTTAATATTTGTGTTGTATTTGATTTGGTGTATAAGTAACTGGTAGGATTTGTTATGGATTATGAATTTTTAGGATATTACATTTGATTTTAGATATGCATCCCACTCGATTTAGGAGAAAATACAGAATTAAACTCTAGCTAAAAGAAAAACAATTGAAAAAAAAGGGGACCTACTAGGACTGCCCACTACCTTTCTCTTAGTCCCGGTGTGTTAATACCTTCTCTCTAGTTCCCGTTGGTAACACTGGGGCAGCCGCTACCTTCAGTTTAGATTTTCGGTTAAGGGGATTACCACGGGAGTATAACGGTTTCTTCACCAGTGTCAGGTTATTTGGGTACTTCCTATATATGTCATGGAAGAGGGAGAATTCTGGCACCATCCAATATAATAACAAATTTATGTCAATATACCATTTTTGGATAATTGAAAACAATATAAGGCCTCTACATCCTTGGCTGTATCCGGCCAATCGAGACTCTGGATATTGAAACTAATTAAGTGTGGAAATCTCAAATAATAAATAATAGTCACTTACTCTAATCTATTTTCTTATTCTCGAGGTTCTTTGCGTTTGTGCTAGCATCGCGCATAGTTATTTATGTAATATCTCTGTTATAAAATATAACAATTTTTCGTTATTAGTCTGAAAATACTTTAAATTAATTTATGGGACGAAGGCGAGTATTAGATTATTTTGTGCACAACTAATTCTGCATGTCTTTCTTTCTGCGGTTTTTCTTCTAGTTCTTGTACACCTCGATGAGTTTATGCAACGGATTATCTGTTTGGTCTAGATCTTGTTTTACTAAAACTAATTCTTAAATATTATGTAGCCTTGCAAACCCCCATTTTTATTCGGATCAATAAAAAATATCAAATATATATGACCCGCTTTCAATGAGGGCCGATTACTAATTTCCCATAATGCTTGCATATTAAAATTGAATTCAAGCTTCTCATTTTCCCCCTTATAATTAGTACTACAAATATTAAACTTTTACATGCGCGCCCACAATTTAGCGTAAATAATTCTTTCGTGAAATGGGAGTTTGTGCTATATAACTTCAACTCTTACCAATTTAAAGTTCAATGCTAGTGCATATTTAAAAATGGTTTATTATTGTGTAGTCCATTACCCATGTAGGTAGGAGATACTAATTTTTATGAAACATGGTACTAATTCTAAGTAGACTAGTTAAACATATTAATTTACTATACCTTAGTCTTAAATGTAACAACTTTTCCATTATGTATCTAGATGTTCCTTGTTGGTTTAAAGAGTTGGTGCATTAGAGAAGTTTTATAGTTATAGCAACTACTAGCTTCAATTATTTATTAGTTAATCTAATGTTTTTCATACAATAGTTACTATAAACATTACTAAACCATTAATTATGTGATCTCATTCTCTCATTACACACAATAAGTATTGAAGTCCGTACTATAGGCTGGCTCAAATCGTAGCTCGCTTTTCATTTGATTCATTGTTAAATATACTTTTATGCATACGTATAGTTTTACATATTTCACAAAAGTTTTTGAATAAGACGAACGGTCAAACATGTGCTAAAAAGTCAACAGTGTCAAATAAAACGAAACGGAGGGAGTAAAAGGCAAAGGAGTATGAGCTAAGCCGTGATACATGTACTTGAAAATCAATTTTATTAACAGAGATCTAAAAATGTTTGATTTAATTAGTTGGAAGTTATAGAAAATCAAAATTCAGTTACAATTTGACGCATCAGCGTTCGTAAAAATTCTGTACAAAATAGTTCTGTACATATATAAATATTTTCCTATGATTTTTGAAGTTTAAAATTTCTAAATCAGACAACTAAATCCAGCCGACCCATGGAGATAACATGTGAGTTGCGAGCCATGATCAGCTCTTAAGTCATAATGATAGAGGTGGAGCAATAACAGAATGAAGGGTACCACTCGTTTATTTTCATCATACATCGTATATGTCAGACATATATGTATGATGAAAATAGATAAATTATACTTCATCCGTTTCATAATGTAAGACTTTCTAACATTGCGCACATTCATTTAGGTGTTAATGAATCCGTTTAGATTAATTAACATCTATATGTATATGGGTAATGCTAGAAAGTCTAACATTGTGAAACGGAGGGAGTAACTAAAATATTTTCTCCTCAGATTGGTGAGCACCCTCTGTCCGCCCCTGCAAGCAGATGACGCCATGGTAGAAACGTCATGCAGCCACGCCATGTGAGCTTGCTCCCAAAAATGCAGTCGGCATGTGTACACTGTACACCTGACAAGGAAACAAACGAAAAAGCGGCGAAAAAAAGGAGACGGCGTACGGGGCAGGCAAAGGGCAGTGCTGTTTTTCTTCCTGGTAGTACAGTATATTCATGTCACCCCTAGCTTGCCATTGGCCCCAATGATTAATTGTCATGACTTGGCAATTGAAGATGCTTCTTGGTCCTTTGAGTACCCAAATGACTTCTTGACTTCGTATGATATCACAGTAGTTTGGTAGCATGATGCAAGAGGGTGACATCACGTTGATGCCATCCAATAGTTAATGGTCTGATCGATACAGTGTTTACTAGTCTCATGACTTCAGTTAATTAATTAAGTCTTCGGTCGTTACTTCGTCTCCACGCACGGTACGTACACGTGGTTTCCGAAATATCTAATCTTCAAAAGAAAATATCTAGCTAAGATTTAAATATTTACTATACCTCCGTCTATGTTCATTTTTCACCTATACCACATATATCGATAAAAAAACAAAATAATTAGAATACCCTTGATTCTATCAAATCTTAATATAGTTGTCCTTACTTTATCTATTTCTATATTTCTAATGTATTTATCCACCATTTTTGTGAACTCTAATATAATAATTACTTAAAAAGTGAATTTATTTCAGAACAGATAGGAATTAGTAAAGATAAACTTATTTTGTAACGGAAGAGTATTATCCTAGAGTATTAACGTAGATCGATCATCTTAAAAAGAGATGAAACCAAACACATAGTACCAAGCACATAGTATTTGCTGAGCAAGGCAGGCTGTGTTTAGATCCAAAGTTTGGATCCAAACTTCAGTCCTTTTTCATCACATCAACCTGTCATACACACACAACTTTTCAGTCACATCATCTCCAATTTCAACTAAAATCCAAACTTTGCGCTGAACTAAACACAACCGCAATTTAACCAACCGTGTACGAACCCTTCTAGATTTTAAGCCTACAATGCAAGTTCTAGAACCAGTACACTAATAAAACTTTCGACTTTTAAGTACATTCAAATATATTTATTCCAGAGAAGAATAGTACACCCTAGTTGTCAACAACATTCACAACGACTTCTATGGCGAATTGACGAGCAACAACGAACGCGTCCTTTTCTGTATGTAAAAACGCCAGCCAAAGACTGTGATGCGGCACATGCCGCCACCGCCGGGGGAGCCCACGGTGATAGCTGCCATGTGAGTTGTTTGTGTGGTCGCGCGCGTGCAAATCAAAGAGAAAAAGGCAAGCGAAATCGTGGAAAAACTTGTGGTTTTCAATACAGAGTTTTCTAATTGCTGGTCGAGAGGTGAAGTGGGAGGGAATTTGTTTTATATATCCTTCTTTACCCACCGGTACTGGTACACGGATTAATGATTTAGGATCTGTTCTTCTTTGAGTCAAGTCCATATGTATCCAGCTGTTTCTTAATAACAAAGGTAAAGTACACATCTATCCAACGTTATTTAAAGACAGGGACTCATGGTGATTGAAAACGTTGGATAGTTATAATAGTATTGAGAAATTGTCGGTTCGGTTTAACCCCACAATGGTACTTGAACTTACAGAAATACAACTTAAAATATAGCGCGATGCTCCACAGGGAAAAAAAAAGTTAAAAGGTAGACTAATATTTTGTTTTACGTAGTCTCGAGAATTAAAGTTGTGTATTCTCAGTTAAACATATTGTGCAACAGACCCAATGTAACTAGTGTTCATGTTTGCTGGGCTAGGTTGCACGCTATAACGAGTGGTATAAAACACGTGCTCAATGTAATCTTGGTGGCCTATGGTTGGTGGGTTGCACTGCGCACTCTAACAGATAGTATCATATGGCTTAGCTTTGTAAACTCGGAATAGTTTTCATAGGTCACACGAGCATGAGCCAGCTATGTTACTGTGTAGTTTAAATGCAAAATTTGTTATATCATGATTATTGTTAGTAACTAGCAAATATGCCCGTGCGTTGCAACGGGTGAAAAAATTCTAATGATAATATACGTTTTTCATGCATAATGATTTCAATGACAATGTTTGTATTTTAATGAGCGGCTTGCTTTTTTTTTGTACTTTTAAATTGCGCTTGTTTTCTTTATCTTTATCCGGTACTGCTTTTACATGGTTTACTTCTTTACCTGCAAATTCTATTTATACTTGGGTTCAATTAGAACAAAAATTTCATGATCATTTTTGCACTGGTAAAACTGAGCTTAGGTTGCCTGATTTAACATCTGTTAGGCAAAAATACAATGAATCTGTCATTGATTATATTGAAAGGTTTAGAGATGTTAAAAGCCGATGTTTTAGTTTGAAAATAACTGACAAAGATTTGGCCAGCATTGCATATGATGGATTGCTTGATTCTATTAAAGATAGATTGAATGGCCAGATATTTCTTGATGTTGATCATGTGTTGAATGAAGCTCTGGCTCAGGAAAGCCGAGTGGATGACAATAGCTTACATGCTAGTTTAGATGATAGTGCAATATCATGTATAGCCGAACCAAGCAATGGTTCGGATTGTGGTAATAATTTGTGCAATAATGCCATTGAAGATATAGCCAAACTAAATGACGGTTCGGATTGTATCACAAGCAAAAGTGAAATAGCATTATCACTTAAGACCGAATCACAAATCGGTCATATGGGTGTTGGAAAAGATGATGACAATGTCTTGTGGGATAGTAGTGAAATAGAATCCAAAGTAGCTATGCATACATATCAAAGGCCGTATCCTGAACACGTAGATTCGGTCCCATACCCGCAAGGATTTGAGGTGCCCAACTTCACAAAATTCACAGGTGAGGATGCTAGAACAACAATGGAGCATATCGGCCAATTTATTGATCAATGTGGTAAGGCCGGTAATGATGATTTGCTTAAGTTAAAGTTGTTTCCTCTTTCTTTGTCAAACTTTGCATCTACATGGTATAGTTGAGCTTCTGGAGCTTGCCGTACGTCTTCGGGATGCCGCCGGAGAAGAAGCCTCCCCTGAAGTCGAGCGTCTCGAGCGCGGTGGCGTTGCCGATGTCGGCCGGGAGCGGGCCGGCGAAGTTGTTCCCGGACGCGTTGAGGTGCGTCAGCGAGGCGCACGCCCCGAGGCCGGCCGGGAACCTGCCCTTGAAGTTGTTGTCGCTGACGTCGAGCTCGCGGAGCGTCGGGATGGACACGAGCACCGGCGGCAGCTCGCCGTCGAACGCGTTGCTCTGCAGGACGATCGAGGTGAGCCCGGCGAGGCCGAGGATGTCGTCCGGGATGGCGCCGCTCAGGTTCATGGCGGCGAGGTTGAGGCCGGTGACCGCGCCCCGGGCGTCGCAGCGCACGCCCTTCCATGTGCAATGCGGCGCAGAGCTCCATCCTTTCAGCTCCCCCAATGGATCGACGAGAGACGCCTTGATGGCCAGCAACGCGGCGGCCTCGTCACCGGCATTGCACACGGCAATGCAGCTCAAGAGCGCCAAGAAGGAGAAGGACAAGGTGAAGAACAAGTGTCTAGCACTTGTCATACTCGGTTCTTCTGTTCCTCCCTTGTCCTCTACACTCCTCTGGCCCCTCTCTCTCTCACACACACACACTGTTTCTAGTTTTGTGTTTTCATTGCCTTGTTTGAAGCAATAGAGAAATGGAGGGAAACTTGTAGGAAGGTATATAAGAGGATGTCTATGATTAGGATTGGATTAATGCATTAATCTATGTGTTTGGAGACAATAAAATACTACTTTGTGGCATGCTACTGCATTGGTGTGCTAGTGTGTGTGTGTTGTTGTTGTTGTTAGTGTTAGGTACTACATGGTTTAGTAGAGCCTTGTGGGGGCCATGGATAGCACAACAACAGCTCGGTATGAGAGTGTAAAGGTTAGGAGGGAGCATGGACATAGGCTGGAAAATGCTCTTGGAATTATTGAGAGCTTCGGGAGACATGGCCCATGTGGTTAAGAGAATGTGCGAAAGGGGATTGATCACTCGTCATTGGAGAGAGAATTTTGTCTTGCTGGTTTAAACAACGAGAATTGCAATCATTGTAAACACAGAACATGGAAGTTTTCATTGGAGACGATTCCCTATTTTCGTTGTGTCAATAACATGGTTGTTTTTGCAGATATAATAGTTCTGAAGTATGGGCATGAAACTATGGAAGTGCTGTTCAATTGCCGACGGCCTGAAAGGAGTACACATTCATTCTAGTATATTTCTACTCTACCGTGTTCCGTATTGGTACATACTAATTTTCAGTTTGTTCTGATCAATGTTCAAGTATGACAGCAAGCAGTTTTTTCCACCATTTTCATCTTTTAGAACAAATTAAGCTTTAAGAAATTCAGTCAAACTCAACCATCATATATGAAAGAAAGAAACACAAGTGGTGGTCTCAATAGTTCAGTAGTCTGAACAAATGGAATTTTACTAAGCGGACACGCACGGTTAACGCCAAGATTACTATAGTTGCATATGTGTAGGTAGATTTTAGTGAAGGCAGGGGTAGAGATGCAAGCGTGTCCTGGTGTTAAACAAATGATTGACCATAAATTAGTATGCTAATCTTATCTTGCAGGTTGAATGGAACTTTTGTCAGTGATCCTGGTGGTGGAGCTGTAGCCTGTAGGGACTGTAAGATTCTCTTCCAGGTTTGATAAATAGCTCATATTTAATTGTCTAATACCAGGAGTAAAAAGTGATATGAGAATCTTCTAATCTTCTGACTCAACAGTATGCTTAGCTACTGCAGGATCTTTGGCGGTAGTGAGAACTTCTACAGGTAAGGTTCTAATCATCTCCTGAATCAACTATTCCAGTGAACAATAAAACGTTAGCACTTAGCAGTAATCTTGTGAAACAATTGTAAGCTGTACTTTGTCAAAGCTTCATGTGTACATTATATGTGTAAAGTCTAGGAAAATATATCACTATAACAACACTAGCAAGCAGCAACCGAATTTGCAGTCCAACGAGTTATAAATCGTTGTCAGTTTCACCTGCTGTGTTGTCATCTTTGAGTCTCTTTTCCTACTTCATTATGAAGGAAAATTCATGGAGCAAGTTTTTTTTTACTTTATTCATAGAGCAAACTTTGTATTCGGGGTAGAGAAGCGCGTTCACAGTATGCAAGTTGCCCAGACCCAAACCAATTATCTCCATCACATGGAAGAGCCTCCTGTTCCTTTGATGATTAGATTCTTGAGAACGCCATGCTTTGGTTTCCTGTTTTCAAGACCAGGTTGTCAAATTTGGGGATCTTAACCAACAGGGGTTCGCTTCAAATATTTTTTCATTGCACGCAATAATATTGACCTGCCATAAAAAAACAGAATTGACCATTAGCAGAATACGTACATAATCTTGTACTTGTAAGGTTTATTCTTGGATGATTTGCTCTGAATATGGAAGCAGCAATGCCTTTGACAAGGTATTGGGAGTGAGTTACTACTTACTACTACTACTGCAGTAAACATTATTCTGTTACTACTACAATAGTTTCCAAGACCAAGCAAGTCCAAGAACTTCAATTAGCATTGCCCTAGACATGTTTCTTTTTTTAAAGATACTGTGATATCTTTCCTTTTTGTGCTTGGAAAGCATAGCTATGATGGCGTGATTGATGTTACGCTTTGGTGGTATGAATATGAAGCTGGCATGATCTGACCTTATGCTTGCTCAGCTATGGCATTATTTTACCTGATCGTCTGTTCTTTTTCTCTTGAGGGACATCAACTAGGTTGCACACATCAATTAGGGTCATAACAAGCAGTAACTGGAGCAGAGCAGAAGCAGCATTGTATATGTTAGGGCACCAAACTCAGCAATTTAAGTTTATAATATTCCATTTAGTATTACACCAAAGGTTTTGGAACCACAATAGTAACAACTACACAACATTGAGCACAAGCCAAACAGATAAGCAACTGCAAGAACAATATGCATAAGCACGGTATAAACTATAAAGATACACATTTCTCACACAATTCACCTTTTGCTCTGTCAAATATGTTTGGTTGTCATGTAGCAGTGGCAAATACTCCATACTACTAGTAATACTTTTGCTCTGGGGGACATCAGGTTATAAACAAGCACTGAAAAGTACAAGCAGCAACAGGACCCTTGTCCTCCCATCAAAAAGTCAGCCCAACTGACCCAACTGTTTCTACCTTTATGAAGTGTACTATCCTGCAAAAACTAATCCTTTCTCTATAGGTGAATTACACAACAAACAACATGATCCTAACAATTACTCGCCCAACTCTGAACCTTCCCATGTTAGCAATGGAAACAATTATTGGACCCACCTGGCAGGCATACATGATACGGAGTATACCAATGGATTCTCTGCAATTGCAGCTTTCCGAGTAAGGTAAATTCAGTGTGTAGTAGTTACTGAAGAGTTAGTATGTAGCAGTAGCAGCTCAGTCATATGACAATCTGAAGTCCCTGCTGTTTTCAGTCATATGACAATCTTAACCAATCTGAAGAGTTAATTAAGTAAGTTATGTAAAATGCATTTGTGTGCTCTTTGTTTGGCTCAAGCAGGCACAAAATATGATTTATGAAGAGGAGTGAGAAGATAGAGGCGACAAGGAAAGTGTAAGCCATACTAGCCGGTGGCCGAAATGCAATCATGCAGGAGAAGATGCAGCCACCAACTGCAACAAATGCAGGCACCCTTCCGTTCCAAGTTCCAACTCGGTTGAACTCGGCCTTAGCTTAGCTTAGCTTCGCTAGCCCACTCAAATATTATATCGCCGAAAAATAGATGGAGTATTATTTAGATAATGATCAATCTAAAGTTACTAGGAGAGTAGTACATGAAGGGATTTGTGGAATTCATCAATCGGCCCATAAGATAAATTGGTTGCTTATGAGAGTGGGGTTTCATTGGCCGAAAATAATTGATGATTGTTTCAAATGCTATAGAGGGAGTGAAGCTTGTTAGCGGATCGGCAATGTTCAATTAGCGCCTAGCGCTGTGTTGAATTCTATCATTAAAATATGGCCGTTCCGAAGTTGGCTTTGGATTTTATTGGTCAAATTTATCCTTCGTCATCAAAGGGACATCGGTTCATGCTAGATGTAATGGATTACTTCACTAAGTAGGCCGAAGCTGTGCCGCTTGAGAATATTACTTATGCGGAGGTAATTGACTTTATTTTGAAACATATCGTTCATAGATTCGGTATTCCTCAAACATTAAAGGGGCTTCTTTTATGTCCAAGGAAGTGAGAAGTTTTGCCGAATCTTATGATATTAACTTGTTGAGTTCTTCTCTTTACTACGCTCAGGCTAATGGATAAGCCGAGTCGAGTAATAAAACATTGTTGAAATTGCCGTTTTGCCAGTTGAGGTAAATCTTGGCTCTCTTCGGTATTTCAAGCAAGACGACTTGTTGGTTGAAGATTACAAGACCTTGATGGGAAGCAATTTTGAAGACGTCATCGACAAGCGTTTGAAGGCTTTGAAGGAGATGAAGACACTTCAAGACGGTGTTTTCAGAGAGTAATTAATAGGAAATACTTGAAGAAATACTTCCCGAGCGTTTGGCAAGACGCTTAGGAGGTACTATGGCCGGTAATTGGGTTATCGTCCTAAGACCAAAAACATGTTCTATGCTGTTGTTCATCAAAAAGGCAGGGGGCATGTGTTTACACCCAAATTTGGCACCTAGGATTAAAATAGGAAAGATTGACAAAATTTGGAAAATGACGGGTTTCCTTACTCGGGAAGGCAGGTTTCGTGTTTCCTTTGGTTTCTATCCCGAGTTGGATGTGGAGAAGGGCTAATTAATCTCTTAATCTATCCCTTCATGTAGACTGCAGTATATATGCTGGCCACATGCAAGCGTGTTGCTTTTGCTGATTGTTGTTCGGCAATGTGGCTATCTCCAACCTCCGACGTACAAACACCTGTAGTTGGGTGAACATGCTTGTTTAGTTAGGGCGCTTTGGTGCATAAATTAAACTAAGAGTATTGCTTGTATTAATGTACAGTATCAGGAGGAGAGAATATATGTTTGGTATGGTGAAAGGCTGGATAGTTCAGAAACAGTGCCCACTTGGCGATAGAGTTGGGAGCTCTCTGCTCCGCCATCCCCGAGTTGAGCCCTAATATGATTAGATTGCACGTTGCATCCGTAGAAAAATTTCCTTCCTTCGCATGATTTGGGTTTAATCCTTGCGCGTGCTGCGTCGTACCAATCGCCGATCGATGATGCACAGACGAAACTGGACCGGTTTGATTCGATCTCACTGTTTCACGTAAGCCAGTTTCACCAAACACGGCCGGTTTCATCAGCCAGTTTTGGTGCAAGAGCATATTTCCCATCCTTGAAGAGGTACCACGAGGTACTATGAGGTACGAGATACCATGAGGTACCAATCAAATCTAACCGTTGGTTTAGCAGGGTATGATTGGGCTAACAAAATAGCGACATCCTCTGAGCCGCCCTCTTCTTCCCTCTTCCATCTGCCGCATCACGTCGTTTGTGCTGGCCATCTGTGCGCGCCGCCGTCGCACATCTAGGCTGCCGCGCCGCCGCCGTCGCATCGAGGCCACCCCGGGAATGTTCGCAGGGTTCGTGACCTTCATGCCTGTGCCCTCGCCGCCAGCTCTCGCCCGCTCCGTTCTCGTTCCAATTCACCGCCCTCGAGATCGCTCTAAATCATCAAGCTTGTCCGCCGGCCCGTCGAGCTCGCTCCGATTCTTCAACCTCTGTCCGTTGGTGCACTCGAGCCGGCTAGTGCTTGGAGCTCCTTCTTTGCAGCTCCGTGATGTTCTGTTTCCACAATAACTTCACCAATGAATTTAACCTGGGCAAATCTGCCTAAGTGTTCATCCTTGTTGAAAAATCTGGATGAGAGAAACCCAACATCTGAAGTTCTTGATATTGATACAGATATAGTATGTATGCATGTTTCCTGTTCAATAAGCCAATTTATTTATCAACTAGAAATTTCAATTATTCAGAACGTTGTTTTCATCCATGGCTCCATCACCAGTCTTAAAAAAAAAACTATGGCTCCATCGTCTTGCCCTGGACGCGTAGCTGCTGCCTGCTGGTGGCCTTGGCTTCATACCATGATGCAGGGGCAGCGTCCACCTCCTCTTCCATGCACAACTGCGACAGTTGCTGCGGCGGCGAAGCTCAGCTCGGTGCCTCGGTCTGCATCGGCCTCTTAGCACAATGAGGAACAACAGCCACCATCCGAGAGGTCTCCGCCACCGTCGTCCGCTCCCACGGCCGCCGCCTCCGCTGTACTAGCGCCGAGGACGAGGGAGGAGATAGGGTAGTACTCTGCCCGCATCCCCATATAGGACCACCTCCCCCGTGGTCACCGCCGCCGGGAGGCCGACTGCCGCATCGGGTTGCTCGATTTGTGGCGGCGATAGCAAGCAGTGCGATGTTCCCCTCCAATTCATATGCGAAAGTACTACTCTGCCCTTCCACCGTTGAAAATTACTCGGTACCTGCTTTCCTAGAGACGCGGTACCGCGAGGTACCAAGCCTTTGCAGCCGTTGGATGGTGCGTAATGGACGACTTGGATTTGGTACCTCCTTTCTTCAAGGACTGTAAAAACTCTCTTGGTGAAAACCTCCAGCTCCAACCTCCAAGCGACCGACACGTCTAATCCAATCGGAGGCTAGCTAGCTGCCTACCTCGCCGCCTCGCCGACATGGTTTCTTTTTTTTTTTTTGTGTGTCATGGAAGGCACAGTGATCTCGTATTATTTGTCTTCGATAGGATGGTTTATTGCAATTCTTCGCAAGAGAACGTGTAATCTGTGAAGTGTATTTATTATTGATTATGAATGAAAGATCTAAGATTTTTTTTTTTTGTATACGAGCGATCGATGTGTTTCGTCTATTATCTCATGATCAATGCAATACTATGCTTGCCTTTTTCTCTTTTTTTTTGGGTTTGAGCCAAGTGTTAAGTACAATCACAATGATTTACCCTACTGCTAAAGAAAAACAATCCTTCATTTGTTTCTCTAAAGATAACTTTAGGTGTACACAGTACACGAGCTTTGAAATACAACTGACAATGGGCCAATCCATGCTATGGTTAGCTTTAGGAGTAGCAGTTAGCACCTCTGAGCCAGGCTTGTCCTCGAACATGATCTGGTCATGACCCATCAATGGCTTGGACACTGACAATAGTGGCCTCGATTGTTATCAATAAGGAGCTCGCATCTTAGCTCAAGCTCTCGCAACGCTTGCTGGAGCAACGTTTGCAAATCCTTACGGGGCGTGTCGTGTGATCGTAGATCATGTGGTGTGTTATGACACTCGAGATCAAGGTTTCGTCCTCAGACTCTGTTTCTCCCTTTAGTTTCAGATGAATTTCGAAATCAACTTGATCCATTTAGCACGACTGCACGAGATGGGCATTTTAACATTAGATTTGGATCCTGTAAGCATCACAAGTAATTGATCAATAACATAGATTGACCAATCCATGTTAAATCTATAATTATTCTACACTTAGCACACTAAGGTCAGGAACAAATAATGTTTTCTCGACTAGTAGAACTTACAAATTGGGCTCCCGATTTTTGTTGTAAAAATCGGACGATGTTTCAGTTTTTGTAAGAAGAATGGTTCCCCACTAGCTTAACACATGTTTCAGACTATTAAAATGATGAAGCACGGTTGAATCATGGACTGAAACATGAAACATCAAAGTTCAATTACTGAAACATCAACAAATCCACAAGAATCAAAAGACAAAATTGAAACACGTACTGTAAGAAATCTCACTGCGGCAATTTGATCCTACACAAAGAAACATCGAGATACATCAGCTGAAACTAAAAAAAATCACGAAAATATCAGTCAGACCTGGCTTCTTCCCTCTCCTCCAATGGCGGCAGTGCATGAGTAGACCGAAAAAAGGGCACCCGTAGACATCCAGCAAGCAGAGACGAGAGCTCCAGTGACAACCGCAGCAAAGAAGACGACCATGGTGCTGTTCACGGCCGGACAGGAAGCTACCAAGCTGCTCCGTGTGAGCTGACCTCTTCGCCACTGCCTCCATGTAAACACCCCTCAATCACAATCAGCCGGCACACCTTATTCCATCCTTGGACAGATGAGCCAATGTCCAACATGGCATCGATGGCAGTGGCGGAGGCGGCGGCGTCAAGCAGAGAAAACAGCGTCGAACATGGGAGAGAGAATGTGAGGTGCGAGAAAGACAGAGGGAGTCATATGGGTGGTTGGGAAATAGCACCCGATATTTTCTTTTCTCTGTCAGGCACACGATAAATAGCATTTTTGAAACTAGACCAGCAGAGAAGGATTTCTTTTTTTTTTAAAAGAAAAACTAGCAAAGAAGATACCGTCTAGTATACAATAACAGAAGTGGTTATGTGGTCAAACAGTCATGCTCATCAAGTTTGACCGTAATCTGAAGAGGCCCAATATAACCACATATGTAATGTTTCAGACTATCAGTCGATCTCTCGTTCCATTTTTGAGATTGGTATTGCTTATGGCTGCGGTGCAAACTGAGCCGCCGTCCCCCTTACCCTCCGGCGACACCGACTTCGAGCCGAGCTCAGATTGAACAATGGCTCTCAGATTGTCCTAGTAGATTACGGATTCAGTTAATCACAACCAAAGCTAATGGCCGACTTGAACTCGGAATCCGACTCCAGCTTGCTTCCTTCTTCACCGACTTCAGTTCCAACTCGGACTCGGCTGCCTATAAATCCATGCGCGGCCGCCTCCGCATTCACCACAATTCCTTCCGCCAATCCTCGCACTCGCAGCAGCGCTCTCGTTCGTCCATGGCGCCTCGCCGCTCGAGTCCCCGCTCCTCGCACCTGATCAGCCACCGCCGCAGTGAGCTCGCCGTCGAGGCGAAGGGGAGAGTAGTCTCCAAGAAGCCGTCAGGATCAGGATCGCCCATCAACAAGATGTCCTCCTTCAAGAAGGGCGACGAGGTGCGCGTCCGCACGCCCGTGGGGAGGCTAGGCACCACGGCGCTGCGCCTCGTCATGTGGCTCGGCGCGGTCGTCGTCTCCGACGCCGACGCCGATGCCGACGACGGCCACCTCGAGGTCATCTACAACGGCAACTTCCCGCGCGACGACCCCTTCCGTACCGTGCGCGTCGCCGTCAAGGACGTCAAGCCGCCCGCGCCGCGCCCGGCCCCGACCCCGGCAAACATGGCGGCCCCGCGGCCGAACACGGCCGGCAAGAAGCTGCCGCGGCTGAAGATGTTTATGCTGGAGAAGGAGCAGCTGCGTGCCAACTCCGAGGCCTTCTTGGCATTGTGATCAGTGCTCTTCAGTAGTAGCAGTAGGTGGAATCAGAAGCTTGTAGGAATCGGAACATGTCTTCCTCTGTTCTTGGTTTGCATGGAAGGCAATGTGATGTTGTAAATTCTCGTTGATAGGATGATCTATTCGCATGAGAAGAAGAACATGCAATCTGTCAACTGTAATTTGTCATTGATTATGAATGAAAGATCGAGGTTTCTCTTCTTTATTTTTTTTACTAATATATGCATGCCTGATGAATGTGATCCTTTGGTTTTGTTGATATTCAAGTGTTCAGATCAGAATCACAATCCAGCTGCCCTCTGATTACATATGTATGATTACAATCCACCTGCTGACAACGTTGATCTTGTAGCTAGGATTCAGCTTACAATTCTTTGCACGCCTTTGGCTTTCCTTTCCTTCGTTAAGATCAAGAACCAGGGTATGCAGCAAACAAAGCATCTAGCTGGTAATGTCATTTCTACTCTAAATTGGATAGTAGTTGGTGCTAGTCTAAACAAAGCATCCACCTGCGCGTGCTGCCTCGCCACGCCGCGCCTAATCCTCCGTCTCGGCTTGGTCGTCGCGGCGTCGATGGAGGAGGCGGCGGCACACGGCTTGGAACGCTGGAAGGAGGGGATAGAAAGAGAAGAGAGATAAGAGAGCTGACATGTGGGCCCATGGGCATTTTTGACATTTCACGCGATTTCTCTCTCCTCTTCAACCGGAAATTATTATTTTAATCGGCGCGGTGTCTACTAGCAAATTACCACGTTTATGGAGTGTTTTCCCCTAAAAGTGTGTTTGGGCAGTGTCCTAGGGCTAAAACCACATATAACGAGTGTCCTGTAGCAAAATTTGCCCTTTTTTTTTCCTTCCTCAAAGGAAGGCAAGGGCCTTATGTATTTCCTTCGCTTTACTCCTTCGGGCAAGTGTATTTTGTCACCTGCTCGAAGGGCAGTATGATCTTTTTTATCGTTTCTCTGTATTTTGTTTGGATGTAATAAAATAATATCTTTGATATGTTCAGTAGTTAATTACTAATTTTTATATTTGATATGTTCAGTAGTTAATTACTAATTTTTTTTGCTGTCCTATAGCAAATTTGTGTCTTTGCGGTGCTCACTATTAATTACACATTTCTTGATATCTTATAGCAAATTTGACTTGTAGAAAACCTCATAAACCGAAGGTTACAAAAATTAAAAAGACGAAGAACAAAATGAATGCCAAAAAATAAAATCTTATAGTTCTGTTTGGTTCGGTCTCTCATGTTGTTTCTTTGTTTGTCATATGATTTCAAAATTCAAACATATATGTTGCATTTTCATTGGGTAAATGTCCAACCTCCCCTCCTCCCTCATAAGAATTTACTATTTTCCATCCTCACAAAATACACGTACTCAAATGTCAGTCTCCCAAATTTTCATTCCCATTAGCCACCCGAGCCCACATGTTAGCCTCACTTTCCATTTATTAAGTTTGTGCACCCGTGTGGTCTCGAGAGTGAGGCTGACATGTAGGCCCGGGTGATAAATGTTCATGAAAATTTGGTTGAGTAATTAACATTTAGGCATGTGTATTTTGGGAGGATGGTAGGTAGTAAATTCTAGCTACCATGCATGTTATGATCGAACTTCTTTCCTTGTTGGTAGGTTTGCGGATGAGGAGGTGTGTCACGCCCTGAAGTTCCCCTTTCTAGCTTTAAAATTTGTAAAATAAATCGTCCGAAGAAATTGTTCAATTTAACCTAGAGCTAATTCCTTAAATTAATAAATGCAAATAATAATCGGAATCGACATGTGGAATTTTTCTTGGATTCTACATGTCACAATACATTAACAGGATTTTTAGTGGAATTTTCAGAGCCTTGGAAATAATTTTAACCAATTAAAATAAGCAAAGTGCAATATTAAATCCCTGGGAAAATCCTTTTTCCCTTTTATCTTTTCTTTTCCCTCCTTTTTCCCATGATAAACCGAGGTTTTCCACATACTTGTGCAGTTGTGCGGTGGGCTATGGTTGCCAACGCTGAGCTGCTCTTGGGTGAGAATCTGAATGGATTTTGAGGATAAAACCGAGCTATTATTATTGAAGGTTTTGAGTAATTTGCTATTGTAATACAAATACTTTAGAAATATAATCTCATACCTTTAAATCACATTATATGTCATGTTCAATGACTATAAATGAAATAACACACTTATCATTTCTTTCTATATAGTTACGATCACTGCTCGTAAAGGCACGATATTGAGAATGCATGAGCCACATAATGTGATATGCACAGTTCTTTTTTGTCATCTTTTTTTATTAGCAAAGCTGTTGAGCCCTCGCCTAGTTTCTTTTGCTGATGAGACGCAATCCCATTTTAATAGTTATAAATATGTTTTTTTAGTGTTGACAATATCACAGTTCACACCATGTTTAACCTAATTTTGATGGTCCATGATTAAAAGGGTATAGGGGTCTTGGAGTCGTGGGGCGACACGGGTCGTAGCTGAGCCAGTCGACCCACCCCGCCTAATGGGTAGATCCGCCCTTTGACACGTGGTGGCCTTGTCTAACTTTAGAGATAATGGTTTTGTTCGGTAGCCATTGCTGCACAACCAAAGCGTTGCACCCTAAGTTTACGACAACTAGTTCAACAATAGAAACATTGTTTAAGTTGCTACAGCCCAACCACATCAATGAGCTTCCAAACAGAGCCAATATAGCACGCTCTCTTCGAAAAAAGTGATCTCGACTCACAAAAGGAGAAAATTGTCGTATACTATAGTACGACAAACTATAGTTACTCCTTATCCGTAACTTAAAAACTACAAATATCCCCTTTAATTTTCTAACGAATTGTATAACTATTTACTCCTTAGATTCCTAGTAGATACGCAATAATGAACCAACACGACCAACTCCCTCCCATAAATATTTGTATGTTGTTTTGCCGTCAGACTTGCTCACTAATACATGCTATTTTTTAGGTGACTGTACATGCTGACTATTTCTTTTGAAAAATATGGCGCCATGATGAATTCTTTTGCACATTTTTTTCTGACGGAAATTCTTTTGCACAATTATTTGGTCTATTATTTCTTACAATTATAACTAATTTAATTTTCAACATGTTACAAATTAGATATTAGAAAGGCCAAAAAATGAACCGTAACAGCCCAACAAACTTCGTCTATACTCAATAGTTAAGTATTAAGCAGCACCCAAAAAAGGACAAAAACAACTGGAAAAATCGAGTACAGTTCAATCACAGCAAGAAACTCCCTGTACCCTGATATGTCACGAAACGCATTCACCGCTGCGTACAAAACAGGATGCAGAAAAGGATAGAAACGGCAGGCAGGATCATCCTCATTCATTCAGTTCTTGTTTTGGCCACCTGGGGCGCGTTTCCACTGCTTAAACCTTAAGCAAACCCTAATGGAAGGTGCTGGTTAACCAAGGGGGCGTGTTTAGTGAGATGCTAATACATCCAAATCGTCCAGGGAGACACAGTGCTTGCTAGACACAAAACTTAAGAACCACCCCACCCCCACGTGAACGCCATGGGGTAATTACCATCGTTAAAACCTATGGATTTCTCGCATCATCGCAAGAACCCAGACAAAAATCTCTTGCTTTAACTTGCAAACCGAAGCAAAAAACCCCAAACAAAAAGGGGTAAAAGGGCTTGATGATAAAAAGGCCAGGGGATCAAATAGAGGTGCCAAGAAAAATCGAATAAAAATTTTCCATTTCTTTATCCCCCGAGTCGTGACGGCGGCGGCGGCGGACATGGTTGTATAGGCAGCGAGGCCTGCCGCCCAGCCAGTGGGCGGCAAGGGGCCGCCTGCAAAATGGCCGGCCCCCTGCGGCTCTTTTGCATTCGGACCCCTTGCCGCCCCACCAGAGGGCGGCAAGGGTTTTCATGCAAAATACCCACCCTCCGTCACCGCCTGTTCCTCCCCCGTTTGCCACATCAGCTTACCGCCCCAATGGTGGGCGGTAGGGTCTATTTTTGCAAATTTTCTCGCCGATAGATTATTTCTGTAAATATTAAAAAAAATATCTAAAAATGAAAAAAATTCTGCAGCTTGCGGCCACGATAAACCGAGGTTTTCCACATTTTTTCACTAGATCAGACATACTTGTGCAGTTGTGCAGTGGGCTATGGTTGCCAACGCTGAGCTGCTCTTGGGTGAGAATCTGAATGGATTTTGAGGATAAAACCGAGCTATTATTGAAGGTTTTGAGTAATTTGTTGTTGTAATACAAATATTTAAGAAATACAATCTCATACCTTTAAATCACATCATATGTCATGTTCAATGACTATAAATGAAATAACACACTTATCGTTTCTTTCTATATAGTTACGATCACTGCTCGTAAAGGCACGATATTGAGAATGCATAAGCCACATAATGTGATATGCACAGTTCTTTTTTGTCATCTTTTTTATTAGCAAAGCCGATGAGCCCTCGCCTAGTTTCTTTTGCTGATGAGACGCAATCCCATTTTAATAATTATAAATATGTTTTTTTAGTGTTGACAATATCACAGTTCACACCTTGTTTTACCTAATTTTGATGGTCCATGATTAAAAGGGTAGAGGGGTCTTGGAGTCGTGGGACGACACGGGTCGTAGCAAAGTCAGTCGACCCACCCCATCTAATGGGTAGATCCACCCTTGACACGTGGTGGCCTTGTCTAACTTTAGAGATAATGGTTTTGTTCGGTAGCCATTGCTGCACAACCAAAGCGTTGCACCCCAAGTTTATGACAACTGGATCAACAATAGAAACATTGTTTAAGTTGCTACAGCCCAACCACATTAATGAGCTTCCAAATATAGCCAATATAGCACGCTCTCTTCGAAAAAAGTGATCTCGACTCACAAAAGGAGAAAATTGTCGTATACTATAGTAAATGATAAGTAGCATATTTTTCTCGACATAGATACGACAAACTATAGTTACTCCTTATCCGTAAACTTAAAAACTACAAATATCCTCTTTAATTTTCTAACGAATTGTATAACTATTTACTCCTTAGATTCCTAATAGATACGCAATAATGAACCAACACGACCAACTCCCTCCCATAAATATTTGTATGTTGTTTTGCCGTCAGACTTGCCCACTAATACCTGCTATTTTTTAGGTGACTATACATGCCGACTATTTCTTTTGAAAAATATGGCGCCATGATGAATTCTTTTGCACACTTTTTTTTGACGGAAATTCTTTTGCACAATTATTTGGTCTATTATTTTTTACAATTATAACTAATTTAATTTTCAAAATGTTACAAATTAGATATTAGAAAGGCCAAAAATGAACCGTAACAGCCCAACAAACTTCGTCTATACTCAATAGTTAAGTATTAAGCAGCACCCAAAAAAGGACAAAAACAACTGGAAAAATCTCTGCTTTTAGGATGTGAATTGTACTCTCTCATAATAATCTGTTGGCCCTTGGGCCGTCGGAAGAAGATTGCGGGCTTCTATCGGGCCTCACGATCCTGAGCCCAATTGCGAGGCTCCTTGAGCTTATTGGGCCTCATATTCTTCTCTATCTCTTTGGGCTGCAAGGTCCTCGCTATGCGCTTGTGGGCTTATTGGGCCGCAATGTCATCGGAGGGGATTGTTGGGCCGAACACTCCTGATGTGGGAGCTCAGCCCACCCGGCCCAACTTAAAACCATTATGTCCAAAGCTTGACCACCAAAATCTAAATGCCTGGTTAGCATTTCACAAACCGAAGAAAGTACCAGATTCAGTATTCATCGTAGTTTAATTTAAATAAAATACCATGATAAATACCCTAGTCCTGCACAGCAGATCGGATTTCAATCACCAGAGCAGCCAATCAGTAAAATTCTAAGGGCAAGGGCAGCACAAATGCTCGACAAACAGACATAAGCATCGAAAAGACAATAAATGCTTGAGCATACACCAGACAGCTACATATATTAGACATCAAAGTTTTTAGATCCCACCCCAAAATTTTTCACCCTGTCACATCGAACGTTTGAACATCTACATGAAGTATTAAATATAGGCTAAAAAATAACTAATTATACAGATTACGACTAATTTGCGAGATGAATCTTTTAAACCTAATTGCCCCATGATTTGACAATGTGATACTACAATAAATATTTGCTAATGACAGTAAATATTTGCTAATGACAGATTAATTAGGTTTAATAAATTCGTTTCGCTGTTTACTGACAGATTCTGTAATTAGTTTTTTTATTAGTGCCCGAACATCCCTTGCGACATCCTATATAATAAGACACCCTATATAATATCCAATGTGACACGCCAAAACTTTCTACTCCTGGATCTAAACACCCCCTTACTATCTGTAAACACGAATTTCTACCACTTCTTTTGGGACAACATAAAGTGGTTAAATACACGGTAATACATGTGGCATGAGCCATTTGCAATTTTGCACATATAAACTGAGGTGCCGCCACGGAATACATCTGGCTAGAGTCATTCGAAAAGACATGAGCCATTTGCAATTTTGCAGATATAAACCCTGAGGTGTCGCCTGCCAGCAGCAGACTATGGGATCAGTTCTTACTCCTGCAGAAGATAGTGTATCACAGCCTGCGTATAAACCAAGGGCATCATAGTAAATATCAGGCAAAAGATTAGTGAAAAACTTGATAAACCAAGGAGCAATGGCAACAGTGAAAACTTACGAGAGCATATCAAATATTTTAATAGCCTGGCTGATAGTCCAAAGAAACATATTGAAGTTTTGAACAGGCCAGAACTCATGCCACAGACAATACTTGCATGATCAATAGGCCAAGTATGGACAGATACTGACAGATACAATACATATACACAGATTTCGATCTGCACCAAATGCAACATCCTGAAAAGGGCATCATCTGCGAACCATCCATGATATATCTTTTCTGATGGGCAGTTGGGAAAATCTTGGCTATCTGCACTTCTGCAGTTTTAAAACAGCAGCTCTGTGAGCAAATGAAGACATGCATCTATCTTAAAATGCCATTCAGAATATTCCAGGGGTGCACTATAAAAACCACAGTTATCCAATTCGAAAGTTTTAGTTGTGGAGTGTCCTAGTGTGGAATCTATGTATAGTCTACAGGCAACATGTTTAAATGGTTGTACTGCACTGAGTAGTGACATGATGAAACATGAACGAAAGAACTTTTACATTTGGTGCTAGGCACACCACACTAATTACTAGCAATCACAGGCATATGTTCCCAAACCCCAGGCTTGTAACTTCTGTTATAGGCACTGATTCATGGAACGGGTAAGGGTAGAAGACAGGGACAAAGGGAAGATCACTCTTGTCAGCACTCGGCCCCACAGCCCCAAGGCTTGTCCCGATCACCAGGAAACTCTGATCAAGTTAAACCTAACTTCATGATTCTTTATCGGTTAATTCCCAATATGGTCCCTTTATATATAGGGAGGACTAAATTGGCATCAAGGAACTAATCTCTAACTAATCTGACCTCTATCTCTTCTTTACTAGATAATCATCTAGCTCTATTTGAGTCTAACCAAGCAGTAAGAGAACAACTACCAGTTTTCTGGACCAGTTTTACATGCAGTACATTTTGCCCCATCAATTATAACTCAAATACTTAAAGATCATTCAACATAGTATACCAGCAAGAAGTCATCCTACCTTGACTAACTTTCCAAAAGAATACCATAGTTACAGCAGACATGGCATGTAAATTTAACAGAAATATTAAACTGAGCATGCATTTAACTCTCAAGTGACATGATTGATGGAACTCATTGGAAGTTGAAACATCAATTGCAGCAAAATATATGCAACAAAATTTTTGAATTGTGTTATCTAAACGCTGTCAACCCAAAGCTCATTCAATCGCATAAAACAAACATCACAAAATACAATGAGGATCATAATGTTATAAACCATATCTCATGAATAAGAATTGGCAAAGACTATAACATGCAAATTGAAGATGGTCAACTCCTCTAGTCCAGATATTCTAAAGCGTTTTTTTTTTGGTAAAATAAAAAAAAAAGATCCAACAGCGCCAACAACCAATGCACCTAATCTCATGAATAAGAATAGGCAAAGGCTAACATACAAATCGAGCACAATATGCAAATATCAAGCTGAGATGGCTAATTAATATCTTCAATAGGCCACTTACCCTGGAAAACTCAGCAGGAGGGACAATCTACTGTTTGTCTGACCAACCGTTCGCGTTCGGCAACTCCTCCCATCTCCCAGCTTCTCACACAACGCATGTCTAGCTGCAAAAACAAAACAGCAAACAGCAGTAAGTAGCAAAATATGATAAGCTAAAAGAATTGGAATAAATATGAAAATGGTAATTGATCGATAGTATAGCAATAACCTCAAGCTAATAATTGAGTTGACTTTCTGTAGGCTGTGATCTGTCATCAGTGAGTTCAATATTATCTACACTTTATTTCCCATATGGATTTCATTAGTGATGGAGTTTCAGGTCATGCGGTGGTCAACTGATTCTCTTGACCAAATATCAGGGCAGACCATGGCGCATTTTGTGGGTTTAACACCGACCTTAACCATATCAGCATAGAGCATCATCGCATTCAAGACATAGCCAAGCATGCACAGTCCACGAATCACGAGTGTGTAAGTGAATCTATCAGGCACCATACCAGAATCTCTCATACAAGAGAAGAAGTGACAGGCTTCGTTGTATTGACCATCTATATAGAGACCATATATCAAGGTCATATATGTCACACTGTTTGCAATTGAAGGGTTTTTCTCAGATTTCTTCTGCCCTGAGTATTCCATGATGAATCTGACTGCATCTTGTACCCTATTTTCTCGGCACAGACCATCTACAAGAACTGACACAGTTATTGCGTTTGAATAAATGCCTTTCTCTTCCATCTCCTTCTGTAACCAAAAAGCAGCATCCATGTCACCATTCTTGGCATGGCCATGAATCAGAGCAGTGTATGTCACGACATTAGGTTCGACCCCTTTAGCTACCATCTCTGTGTATATAGCCATTGCTATTTCCATTTCCCCATTCTTCGAGTGCCCATCTATCAAGGAGGAGTATGTCACCACATTGGGCTCTACTCCAACCTCGCTCATTCTTGTGCATGTCACGAGAGCTTCATCCAAATTTCCACTCTTGCAGTACTCATCAATCAGCACATTGTAAGCAGCCGCATTCAGTGCAATACCAGATTGTTGCATTACTTCAAGAAACCTGGTGGCAACCTGCATTTGCCCACCATCACAGAGGCCTCTTACAACTATGCTGCAGGTGAACTCATCCGGGCGCAACCCTTTGCGAATAATCTCCTGGAAAAATGCTAATGCTTCTTGTGCGTATCCAGACCTAAAAGCTCCGTGGATCAAACTGTTGTACACAGGCACAGTTGGAGCAACCTCAGACCTGGGCATGTCCAGAAATATATTCTTTGCTTCGGTTATCCTGTTCGCCTGACAGAGACCGTCAATTAGAGTGGTAAAGATCACAACATTTGGAACAAGACCACACTTCAGCAAGTCGTAATAAAACACAAGCGCATGCTTGATGTTGTCTCTCTTGAAGTGGCTGCTCATCAATGCATTGTATGTGTATAGATTAGGCCGCATCCCTGCTTCCTTCATCTCAAGGAAAAGCCCCTCAGCGTCACCAATGCAGTCCTCCTCACAGAGTGCACATATCATTGTCGTATATGTGACCACATTTGGATCAATCCGTCTAGCTACCATCTGATCCCAGACCTCCCAAGCCTTCGCCACATCGCCCTGATGCCGACACGCGTTGATGAGCGTGTTGTAAGTCACCACACTCGGCACCATCCCCCGACCAAGCATTTCGTCGAACAGCTCCCATACGCGGGCGAGCATGTGCGCCTTCACGAGGCCGTCGAGGATCGCGTTGCAGGCCGGCAATGCCGGCAGCTCTCGGAGGCATTGGGCACGGAAACCAGGGTTTGTCTTTTTTTGGGACGGAGGGAGTACACAGGCTGCAAAACAAAATGATAGACCGTCATACTTGTCATCGAAGAACATTGTAAATATAGATTACTCCAGAATACCAGGTTCACTTTTCATGAACATTATAAGACCGTCATATCGTCATTCCCGCTGCGGAATTCTGATCTGCCGCCCACCACCTCCGCTCCGGGACTAGAGGCTTGTTTGAGGGAGCTTAAGATTCTGAGAAGCAGCTGGTTGGTAGTCAGCTTCTGAGAATCTAGAAAAGCTGGGTTTCCCAGCTTCTGGCTTCTAGTTTATTTTCTGGATTCTACAATTACAATTTCTCAGAATCTGGACCAAAAGCTAGACTATTCGGGGGAGCTTCTGATTCTGGGAGAAGCTGCAGCAGCTAGAAGCTCCCCAAACAGGGCCTAAGTTCCTCCTCCTCCTCCTCCGCTTCCAGTGCCACGGCAATGGAGGGTAACGCGTTTGGTTGATCAAGGTGGACATTGTCCGTTTCGGTTTTGTTATACCTTTGGCCAGTGAAGGAGGCTGGCTACATTTGGTCATCCGGATGGAAAGTCTGTCGGAGTTCGTTTTTTCTCAATGTTGATCAAATTTTAGCAAAATATTTTTTGAATCATGTCGATTGTATTTGTTGATTCTTTATTAACCCCATTCAGTTGCTCGGAAGTACTAAGACCAAATATTACTGCATTGTATCAAAATATAATGAATCATGTCTCTCGACTAAAACCTTTTTTTTTTAGATTTTCGTGGCAATCTCTTTGAGATCTTGGGAAATGGTGCCAGAACACCCATAATGTTTTTCACAGGCTTATATTTGTACAGATTATAGAAGTGTCAATTTTGTCCATATAGTTTGTATCAGTGAGTTCTTTACAAAGAAGAGCATAATGAGACTATGAGAGCTTAATAGGACCTCCGTGGAATGTTTAGGCTATGCCAAACCACTACCTCCATTTTTATTTACAT
>CM020185.1:10293584-10343699 GCA_009805545.1 Oryza longistaminata | reverse complement strand
GAGGAGGACGCCTCCGGCCCGCCAGCCGCGTCAACGCCAAGGCACGCCGCGCGCGCGCGGGCGCGCGCGCCTCGCCGGCAAGGACAAGAAGTGATGGAACAAAAAACCGTTGCCTCTTCCCCGGCGGAGGCGAAGTTGGACGGAGACGATTAGCGCGTGTCATCTCATCTCCTTTTGCATTTCTTTCAATTTCCATTTTGTAGAACATTAGGATTAGAGAGAGTTTAAGAACATCTGCCAAATCTTAGTTTTGGCAAGGAAAGATCGACAGACATCAAAGCAGCCTCTCGTCATGCTCAATCTTCCTTGAACCATGGCAACCTTGGTGTTGTAAACAAAGCAGCGGTGAAAGTGCTGTTGCTGTTTTTGCTTATCAGGTCCCTCCTATTCCTGGTAGTAGCAGTAGCAAAGGCGATCAACGTACACAGCGTCTGAATGTCTGAATGCGACGTGTGTATCTATGCCATCATCGGCCGGGCAATCCGCTGCTGCAGCCTTGCAGCCGAAACAATTTGACGGGCTCCAGCAGTCTACCAGTTCCATTTCTTCAGGTTTGGCTGCTGGTAGTAATGGTAGTATGGTAGACTGGCAGGTAGAACATCCATATGCATATATCCATCTCTGTGTGAGGCTGAGGCACCGGCAAGGAATGAAAAGGGCACTGTACTTATTACCCGTCGAGGCACAGTGGCGCTGTGCTGGTTGTCGATTCGTGTCGCCGGGCAATGATATGTTCTCATTTCATGGGGTATGCTGCTGCAGCCGCGTTGCCATGGCAAGAAGCGGATTGATTAGTTCGTTGCCTGAACGAAAACGACGGTGAGAGCAAACCTCACATGGATGGCGTCGACCGGTAGAGGCGCAGGTCGCGTGGTCGCGAACTACAGGTCTACAGCAACAACACTCGTGGCGCTGGGGGGACTAGCTGGTGTGTGCTGGTGCGTAGTCGTCGCCGCGCAGCGCACGGTCGGTCCTGGGCATTTCGTCGCGTAGGGGGCGCGCATCTCAGGGGCGAGATGAGATCTTTATGGGTGGCAGTGCGGTACGGCCCCGGAGCACGTGGTGGCGGAGAGCGGAGAGGAAGGGCCTATTCATTTTGTTGCCAAAAAAAACTTACCAAAATTTGGTAACTATATAAGAAATCCTGTCAAAATTTTGGCAAGTTACCAAATTTGGCAGCAAACTAAATATAGCCACTTTTTTGGCAACTTTACCAAAATTTGGTAAGGTTGAAAATGGCACCAAAGTGAACAGGCCCGAGACACTCGCGTGTCGCACCGGCCAGATTGTTGTTTGCTTGGGTGTGGTCTTGCGTTGCGTACCACCAGGCGCAGAAAACAAATGGGACAAGATCGCTAGCATACCCGGATGAAGGCGGCTACAGCTACCGTATGTAGATCGCACTCTGCTTTATTATTTTTTGTGTGCGTACTTCCCTTTTATTTTTTATATCTAGCAGATAGTTATACTCCATTCGCTCCAAAATATAGCTCTTGTTTCAAAAGAGACACTCTCTCTAACTTGGAATGTAATCGTTTTTAGGCTTGTGCGTAGGTATTAAGAAAGTAATAAAGCTCTTCACAGTGCAAGGATGTGGAGCGGAACCTTGTTGTGCCATGTAGGATTTTCGTCGACGTGGCGCTAAGACCGGACCAAACAGAGAAACTCGTGTGACCAAACATAGCGACGCGAAACTTCGTCGAGGGCGACGCTGAAATCGCGAGGCACGCGCACTTATGGGCAGCGTGCCTTCACCGCCTCGTGCCCTCTCCCATGCGCTGTGGCGCCGGCTCCCAAGAAACAAAAATGCGGCGGCGGTTGGATGGATGCGCGGCGGCGGCGGATGGAATGGGGAGGGAGAGGGGTGGGCGGCGGATAGAGAGGGAGGGAAAAGGCTCGCCGGTGCGCACTTGGCCGACGGCGAGGTGAGGCGGCACCGTCGACGCGCCGCCCGTTCTTGAGCCGCCGTCTAGAACGCCGAGGACAACCGCGCCGCCGTTCTTGAGCCGCCGCCCAAGAACCATGAGGACGAGCGCGCCGAGGAGAGAGCGGGCTCCACGGCCACCCAAGGAGAGAACGCCGAGGACAGCCGCCGGCCAAATCTACTCCCCCACCTCCTCCTCCTCCCGGCAGTCGCCTTGGACAGGTCGACGCCGAGCTCCGCCGCCACGCGAGTCGAACCTGTTGACGCCGAGCTCCACCGCCTTGGCCAGGTCGCTCCGCCGCTTCTTGAGGACGCTGCCGCAGCTCAGCCCCGAGGACGCCGCCGCCCACGGTCCGGAGGACGTCGCCGCCGCCGCTTGGCCCAGAGGACAACGCCACCGCTCGGCCCGAGAAGAGGAGAAGCTGGCCGACGCCGACGGAGGGGGAAGAGGAGCCGGCGAAGGGAGGAGGGACAGCGCCAGCGGCGGGGGCGGAGGCGGCGGGGGAATGGGTGGCGGAGGAGGGTTGAGCCGACGCCAGATTTGGGGATTTGGTGGCGTGATGAGTGAGGAGGGAGGAGAAGCAGTTGGGGATTTGGTGAAGATATTTGTGGGTCCCACTAGTGGTGCTTACACTGTGAAGAGAGTGCCTTCAAACATCTTTTATCCTATGTGTCATCCTATGGTAACTCATATGGGGGTGCTTGCACTGTGAATGGCCTAAGAAGACCATACTATCCTACATAGGGTCTGTTCGGCAGTCGTGACTGCGGCTGTGGCGCAGCCAACAACAACAGTGCTGCAAGCATTAGTGTAACGTGTGACTGCTGTATTTGCAGCGCGGTCTTTTGAACATACCCATAATTATTCCTAAGGATCAATTAGTAATTTAGTATGCACTGCTAGGAACTTAGTGGTGCCAACCTATTTGCTGTCATCTTCGCACACACGCGTGTGATGCATTGGCGCCAGAAATTGAAGATGCAAGAGCTAGGGTTAAACACATTAAAAACTCACTAACTAATCACAGGAGATGGACAAATCAAAATTTGAAGTACTAGGCAGTAAAACCATATGCGCGGTAATATAAATGAGAGATAGTAAAAAAAAATCACTACTCATAATGGCACATCACAACAATAATAGTTAATCTATCGTCTTCTATTTAGATTATGCAATGTATGAGTAAGAATTTAATTGAAGGCACAAATCAGATGTTCAATTTTTTCAAAGAAATGAAACACAACTCTTAAGTTTACTATCCTTACAATATTCACACCAGAGTAATACTTCATCACAAACTAATATTAGCAAACTGATCCAACAACCAAACTAAAGTCTATATATAACAAAAATGAAAAAAAATACTTGTTGTTTCGTTAACAAAAAATCAAAGAAGTAATGTTTATGAACATGTCAATAATCAGCTCTCTTTGAAGGTAAATAATTAATTTGATGAAAAAAGTTTTTCTCAACAAAGTAATAGTCATAAAAAAAAGCAATATGATCAACACAAGCATGGCTAAAAAAGTTTAGAACGATCAGTAGTACCAAAACGAAAGACGATGACATACCCATTTAAACCTGCTAACCAAACACATCAAATATAGAGTATCCTCAATAAACTATTAAAATAAAGAAAGCACCATATACACTTAAAAACACAAATATGAATTACACGAAAACAAATAAACTCAACTTTTCTTTTTCCAATGAAGTGAACTCAAAGTCACCCCGAGTCCTGAGTCCTGACCAGACCCTGACCCATCCAAGGAATCCGTCGGTCGGTCTCTCTCATCAGACACGCCCGGTGCACCAAACACGGAAGAAAAACCTTTCCTCTTTCTATTTTCCACGGTTCTCCCTCCCTCCCTCCCCGATCCACTCTTCCCACTCCGCCCGCCGCTTAGCTTGTGCGTAGGTATTAAGAAAAAGTAATAAGAGCTCTTCACAGTGCAAGGATGTGGAGCGGAACCTTGTTGTGCCATGTAGGATTTTCGTCGACGTGGCGCTAAGACCGGCGGACCAAACAGAGGAAACTCTGTGACCAAACATAGCGACGCGAAACTTCGTCGAGGGCGACGCTGAAATCGCGAGGCACGCGCACTATGGCAGGCGTGCTTCACCGCCTCGTGCCCTCTCCCATGCCGCGTGTGGCGCCGGGCTCCCAAGAAAACAAAAAATGGGCGGCGGTTGGATGGATGCTGCGGCGGCGGCGGGATGAATGGGAGGAGGGGGGGCGGCGGATAGAGAGGGAGGGAAAAAGGCTCGCCGGTGCGCACTTGGCCGACGGCGAGGTGAGGCGGCACCGTCGACCGGGCCGCCCGTTCTTGAGCCGCCGTCTAGAACGCCGAGGACAACCGCCCGCCCGTTCTGAGCCGCCGCCAAGAACCATGAGGACGAAGCGCGCGAGGAGAGAGCGGCTCCACGGCCCCAAGGAGAGAACGCCGAGGACGAGCCGCCGGCCAAATCTACTCCCCCAACCCTCCCCTCCTCCCGGCAGTCGGCCTTGGACAGGTGTCGACGCCGAGCTCCGCCGCCGGACGCGAGTCGAACCTGTTGACGCCGAGCTCCACCGCCTTGGCCAGGTCGCTCCGCCGCTTCTTGAGGACGCTTGCCGCAGCTCAGCCCCGAGGACGCCGCCGCCGCACGGTCCGGAGGACGTCGCCGCCGCCGCTTGGCCAGACGGAACAACGCCACCGCTCGGCCCGGAGAGGACGAGAGCTGGCCGACGATCCGACGGAGGGGGAAGAGAGCCGGCGAAAGGGAGGAAGGGGACAGCCCGCCAGCCGCGTCAACGCCAAGGCACGCCGCGCCGAGCGCGCGGCGGCGCGCCTCGCCGGCAAGGACAAGAAGTGATGGAACAAAAAACCGTTGCCTCTTCCCCGGCGGAGGCGAAGTTGGACGGAGACGATTAGCGCGTGTCATCTCATCTCCTTTTGCATTTCTTTTCAATTTCCATTTTGTAGAACATTAGGATTAGAGAGAGGTTTAAGAACATCTGCCAAATCTTAGTTTTTGGCAAGGAAAGATCGACAGACATCAAAGCAGCCTCTCGTCATGCTCAATCTTTCCTGAAACCATGCCAACCTTGGTGTTGTAAACAAAGCAAGCGGTGAAAGTGCTGTTGCTGTTTTTGCTTATCAGGTCCCTCCTATTCCTGGTAGTAGCAGTAGCAAAGGCGATCAACATACACAGCGTCTGAATGTCTGAATGCGACGTGTGTATCTATGCCATCATCGGCCGGGCAATCCGCTGCTGCAGCCTTGCAGCCGAAACAATTTTGACGGCTCCAGCAGTCTACCAGTTCCATTTCTTCAGGTTTGGCTGCTGGTAGTAATGGTAGTATGGTAGACTGGCAGTAGAACATCCATATGCATATATCCATCTCTGTGTGAGGCTGAGGCACCGGCAAGGAATGAAAAGGGCACTGTACTTATTACCCGTCGAGGCACAGTGGCGCTGTGCTGGTTGTCGACTCGTGTCGCCGGGCAATGATATGTTCTCATTTCATGGGGTGACGCTGCTGCAGCCGCGTTGCCATTGCAAGAAGCGGATTGATTAGTTCGTTGCCTGAACGAAAACGACGGTGAGAGCAAACCTCACATGGATGGCGTCGACCGGTAGAGGCGCAGGTCGCGTGGTCCGCGAACTACAGGTCTACAGCAACAACAACTCGTGGCGCTGGGGGGACTAGCTGGTGTGTGCTGGTGCGTAGTCGTCGCCGCGCAGCGCACGGTCGGTCCTGGGCATTTTGTCGAGGTTGGGGCGCGGCATCTCAGGGGCGAGATTATTATGGATGGCAGGGGCGGTACGGCCCCGGAGCACGTGGTGGCGGAGAGCGGAGAGGAACACTCGCGGTCTCGCACCGGCCAGATTGTTGTTTGCTTGGGTTGGGTACTTGCGTTGCGTACCACCAGGGCGCAGAAAACAAATGGGACAAGATCGCTAGCATACCCGGACGAAGGCGGCTACAGCCTACAGTATGTGAGATCGCACTCTGCTTATGATTTTTTGTGTGGCATACTGTTTTTACTTTTTATATCTAGCAGACGGTCATACTCCATTCACTCTAAAATATACTCTCTCTAACTTAGAATATAGGTCCCCATCGTTTGGCTTATTTTCTAATAAGCCAAAACGGCTTATTAGAAAATAAAAATGAATTTATAGGTGAAACTTTTATAAATGTATTCTTGGTGACTTAAAAGCCAATGTTGAAAAAGAAACTACGTTGAAAATATCTCAAAATTAAGCTTGAAAATTCAAATTTTGGCTTTTTCTTTGGCTGATTAGGCCATCCGATGAGAGCTATAATCATTTTTAGGCTTATGCATAGGTATTAAAAAAATAGTAAGAAGACCTACATAGGGTCTGTTCAGCAGCCAGGACTGCGGTTGTGGTGCAGCCAACAGCAACAGTGTCGCAAGTATCAGTGTAACGTGTGACTGTTGCAGTTGCAGGCCGGCCTTCTGAACACACCCATAATTATTCCTAAGGGATCAATTAGTAATTTAGTATGCATTGCTAGGAACTTAGTGGTGCCAACTTGTTCGCTGTCATCTCCGCACATACGCGTGTGAAATGCATTGGCGCCAGAAATTGAAGATGCAAGAGCTAGGGTTAAACACATTAAAAACTCACTAACCAATCACATGAGATGGACAAATCAAAATTTAAAGTGCTAGGCAGCAAAACCATATGCGCGGTAATATAAATGGGAATAGTCACAAAAAATTCACTACTCATAATGGCACATCACATCGATAATAGCTAATCTATCGTCTTCTATTTAGGTTATGCAATGTATGAGTAAGAATTTAGTTGAAGGCACAAATCCGATGTTCAATTTCTTCAAAGAAATGAAACACAACTGTTAAGTTTACTATCCTTACAATCTTCACACCATAGTAATACTTAATCACAAACTAATATTAGCAAACTGATCCTACAACCAAACTAAAGTCTATATATATCAAAAAATTTTAAAAAAGACTTGTTGTTTCGCTAACAAAAAAAAAATCAAAGAAGTATTGTTTATGAACATGTCAATAATCATCTCTCTTTGAAGGTAAATAATTAATTTGTTGAAAAAAAATTCTCAACAAAGTAATAGTCATAAAAAAAGGTAATATGATCAACACAAGCATGGCTAAAAAAGTTTAGAACGATCAGTAGTACCAAAACGAAAGACGATGACATACCCATTTAAACCTGCTAACCAAAAGATGTTGACTTTACGATGGCGAAGAAACCTTAATTTGGACGGTTGCAATAGCTAATTCGATCGGCCTAACCATTATGCCAACGGCAAAAACAAATCAAGGGTGGGTGCGAACTAATTAAATTAACCTCTGTTGAAGTTTTTTATTTTTTTTTGGGTGAAGATCATAGCCTGACAGCTCTGAACAAGAATCAAACTATGACATGGGCTGTGTTTAGATGTAAAGTTTGGATCTAAACTTCAGTCCTTTTCCATCACATTAACATGTCATACACACACAACTTTTCAGTCATATCATCTTCAATTTTAACCAAAATCCAAACTTTACGTTGAACTAAACACAGCCATGGATGGGTCACTTGATCACCTGGACTCAGAATACTTAATTAGGAGACTGTCACAGTGTCACTTGGGTCTGTCACTTAATTAGTCTTTTTAGACTGCAGCTTTCCTGAAACTACAAAGCCTACAGTGGCTGCAGGGATCAGAGGGGGTCTTGGAAGTTGACCGGAAAAAGACCATTGGCATATGCATGTGTAGTGTATGTGCAAGTTATCTCAGCCCTCAAAACGAAGTGTTACTATTCCATCTCGGGAAGCTATACTACTACTTGGGTGTTTAGATCCATGGGTGTAAAGTTTTTGCGTATCACATCAGATATACGGACACATATTTAAAGTATTAAACATAAACTAATGCTAGACGAATTTATTTAGCCTAATTATTTCATCATTAGAAAATGTTTACTATAACACCATATTGTCAAATCATAGAGCAATTAGGCTTAAAAGATTCGTAATCTGTGTAATTAATTATTTTTGTGTTTATATTTAATACTTCATACATATGTTCAAACATTCGATGTGATCCGGTGAAAAATTTTGCCAGGGATCTTAAATAGGCCCTACATCTTCAGTTCTGGCTCGTACACGCATAAATGTGCTTTATTTCATCCCATCTCTCGGTGATGTTCCTGCAGCTATAGCAAAGAGCCCCTCTTTTTACAAGTTCGCTTTTCAGTCCGAGCTGGCAACTGCTGACGATCTGATCAATGTCATGGCCTGAAAAATTGTTAACCTCCACCTCCGTCACAATCTGCATCATCAAACCAGCACATCTAATTAAATCTTGGATCAGTAGTGTTGGAACAAGTAGTCGATCCATTTTTTCAACAGTGGACAAGGTGATCTTGAGGCAGGTTGCAGATTGGATGGATGTTTGGGTTGTAGAGCAGTGATCTTCACATTATAGTGTTGTATTGGCCAGTACATCTTATATAGTGTTGTATTGGCCTATCATTTGGACCCTTGAACCATGGAACAACACTATAAAGATGAGAAATTTTAGGTACTTAAGAAATTACTTTAAGGTACATAAATTTTACACTAAATTTTTTGATACCTTAAGATACTTAATGCCTAAAGGTACCAAGTTTTATACTAGAAAATATAGTACCTCCAGGCACTTCTCAAAAATGGTAAAAATTACCCATAAAAGATACACACATACAGAGTAGGATCTTAACACGAGTTAGAGTACCCCGGGTTCGCCAACCCACGTGGCGCGTCCACGCTCGCCGCCACGCTGCACGGCGCCTCCTTGCTGCTGCGGGTAGGCCAGGACTGGGACTGGTTCGTGCACCTCGACGCTGGTGACTACCCGCTCGTCACTCCTGATGGTGATTCCTCTCTCCACCAATTTGGGTACCTTACCTTTGTGTATATGATAAGTATCTATCGTCGTTGAGGTGTTCGAACTAGATCTAAACTTTTTGGTAAACTATGAAAGTGATAATCTTGCTAACTTTTCACTATAGATTGCTATTGTTTGATGAATGGGGTATTTTGTTGTAGACAGGTTTCTGTGAATCGATAGATAAAAGAATGACCAATCAGACTACTAATAGACAATAAATACAATCTCTGAAGACCATATTCAATGCATTAGAATGGTTAAATAGTTGTTGCATTGAAGGGATTAAAATCCTATTATCACATTGGGAAAAGTAAATATTTGATTATATGGCATTCCATGGAATACATTCTTGATTGATATCACTAAAAGAATCACTAAATATTTCTTACATATATTCATCCAAAAAACAAACGGCAACCACACCCATTTGATGCAAGAAGCATGTGGAACTTGGTTTTCTACACTGAAGCCAACTCCTTCAAGGTTTGAAATTGGATGGTATTATTTTGGTGATGTGACAAAGCCTTTGATCTTGCTACTGGTTTTCTCTTTCACACGCTACAAACCATATGGCCCTGGTTGTTTTAAAAATCATTTTGGCGAAAGAGTACAAGCTTCGTATGCTGATCTAATCTGGCTTCAACAGAAAACCATCATGATATGATCTAATTCAGTGAACACTTTGCATCGTAACAGCATGGAGAACTATTTTTTTATGAAGTTTGAGAATAAAAAAAACTTTAGTGATCTCTGTCTCCTGTTTAGGCTGTTAGAGCTTCCTCAATGTTCTTCATGTTCATTGTACTTGCTTATTGAATTTGAAGTTCACTTGCTGTACTCTTCCTAAAGAATCTTAGATAATTGAAGTTAACTTGCTATACTGTTCCTAAAGAGACTTGGATAAACTTGTGCCCTACAGAAATTGCTTGGTTATGTAATGGTAGAACAGAATGGATACAAATACCTTTATGTTATTCTTATACCATTTCATTGCTTTGGAAACTAATGGACATTTTGTGAAACGAGATACTCTTCTATAGGGCACAGCATTCTTCATCCGGCCTAATTTTAAATTGTTGGCAGATCTCCTACATGTTTTATCATATATACCAAAGGATCTCAACTTCATCCAGCATACCAGTTATATCGGCTGGAGGGAGTAAGGGCATACAATCATTCTGATTTTTTTTAGTTTTAATTCATACTTGGGAATTCAAGTTCTTGACATTGTATGTTTGTGCAGGTCAAGACAGATAAGACCGATTGTTGTTGATCCTGGTCTATATCTCTCATCCAGGACTGATATATTTTATGCTACTCAAAAACGTGAACTGCCAAATGCTTATAAACTATTTACAGGTAAGGGGTTAACACGCTTCAGTATTTATTACAAGATATTCCCATAAATCGTTATGTAATGATAAGGGACATAGAATAATGTGTCTTATAGTGCTCATGATGATGTGATATGCAGTTGATGGAAAATTGTGAAACATCTTTATCATATGTCGGTTTAATGGACTAGTTTCCCTTTCAGTTATTGACGGATGGTTTAAAATTATTAGATTACTTCCTATGGCTATCCATATAAATAGAGTACTTGTACTATCTAATTCTCCTGCTTTGGTTGACATTTTATTGTGCTCATTATACTTAACTTGGCATCCCATTTGTTATCTAATGCTTTGTAAAACAAAGGCACTTCTTTCGGTACAACTCTGATGGCATGTAACACCTGCCCTGCCTGAACAAGAGCTTTGCAGAATTCTAATGTCTTGCTCAGAAAATAGGCTGGAAAAAAATATGTATTGTTTTGAAATGAATCCATTTTTATATAGAATGGCATTGAATTCACTATACATCTTGATTACACCTTATGTTAATGTCTTTTTTACCTAACTATTTAATTGATTGGAAGACACTGAAGAAGTATTTAATTGTACCTATTGTTCCAATGCAGGTTCTTCATCTGTTATCCTTTCTCGGAAATTTATCGAATATTGTATCATCGGTACGGATAATCTACCAAGAACCATGCTAATGTACTATACTAACATGCCCTTGCCACACAGGAAGTATTTCCAGACAGTTCTTTGCAACTCCCCTGAGTTTAACAGGACTGTTGTTAACCATGACCTACACTATTCAAAATGGGACTCATCTTCGAAAAAAGAGCCCCTTCTACTGACCCTGGATGATGTAGAGAATATGACTCAAAGCGGCGTAGCTTTTGGAACAAGATTTTCCATGGACGATCCTGTTCTTAACCACATTGATGAGGAGATTTTACACCGGCAACCTGAAGAACCAGCCCCAGGGGGATGGTGCATAGGTGTTGGGGATGCTAGTCCATGTTCTGTTTCAGGTAACCCGGATGTTCTTAGACCTGGGCCTGCAGCTATGAAACTTGCCAAGCTTCTTGCACAAAGATTGACTTACCGTAACTTCTATTCGCAGCAATGTATATGGGATTAATGGAACATGATTGTATTTCTGGAAACTACCAGTTTGATAATCTATATTTAACTCGTGCTGTGGTGCTTCTTTGTCTATCCTGTGTGGCTTAGCAGTCCTGTCAGTTTGTTCTTGGTACCTATAGCAATCACAGGTTCACAATAATCCATTTTGCCCAAATTTCCCAAGTATAATCACGTTTTCCACTACCTCTTACCTATCTGAGCTAGTGGCTTTCAGTGAAGAAAAAAAAAACATTAGGATTAGGAGTCCATGTATAATCAACATAGTAGTAATGTTATTTGTACCTTACACTATTTATAATTCACTTAGTTTCAGGCAACTAAGAATGAACTCGTACACAAATTTTGGATGCGATGGAGCAACAAATTTTGGAGATAAATGAAGGAATCACAAATTAACAACGAACATAGACACGGGATATAGGATAGATCAGGCACGTGCACATAATTAAGTAGTTTGAGTTGACCTTCAGGCCTGCCTCATCAACTCCAGAGCCGCCTCGACGTCCGCGCAGACGCTGACCCCGCGGCGGCTGTGGCTGCCGCGGTTGGCGCGGGGTTCCGTGAGTCAGGTGAGCGTTTGAATTCGTTCAGCTATAGCTAGTGAGATAGATGGTGTTTGGTTGAGTTCTGTGTGTAGTTTGTGTAAAAAGAATTCATTTCTTCTGCAGTTTACTTGGGTCATTTAGTTAGCTGTATTGTACTACATTTCCAGTTGGAGGTGCTGTAATTTCCTGGGTTCCAATTCTGTTTAAAATGGGTAAAATTCCGGATGCTCTTTGAATTATTGAATGTCGATTTGATAGAGTTTGCCTAAATTTTACTGGTGAATTAAGGCGCAGGTTGAATTTCAAGAGTTATGCTTTGACATATTTATGCTTTAGATGGAGATAGTGTCATTTATATTGTCTTTCCACTTTGCTTGCCTTGGTGTGCCTTTTCGAATATTCTGATCAAGCTTTTTTTCTTTTGTATGGTACCATTTTTAGGCATCACAAGCTTGCAGAAACGTGTAATGGTAGCATTGAGATGCTCAATTCGGATGGAGGTGCCACTAGGTCAGACCAAAGAGCTCGTTGTCTCTCCTGATTATATTAGGTACCTTGTTAGAATTGCCAACAGTAAAATGGAGTCTAACAAGAAGCGAATGGATGGATTCCTGGATCTTTTGCAGGCTAAGGTATCATTTGACTTTGCATACCAGTAGGCAGTACATACCTCATATTTGCACTTTTCTGGCATTGCTGCTCATCTCTAACTGGGCAATAACCATGTGATATCATGCAAAGTTGAAGCATGTATTTCCTGGATATCGATTTGATGGATAAAGAGAATTATAATATCCTTTTTCCAGGTAGTTTAGCTATTGGTCGTCACACTTCTTTGTGAAGAAAATTAATTTTGTCTGTAGTGAAAGGCTCATTGAAGATTATTTAGACATGGAAAGCTTTTATTCCTCAATTTACTTATTAATTCTGCTGTTCCATATACCACCTTATCAATAAGTATATGGAGTATGGATTTAGGGAATGCTCTAGGCCTCTATCACTTTGCTCATTGTGTTCTTTATAAGTTTTAATGCATTGGTTCCATTCAAACTGCCAGGGTCTCCTAGGTTCATCCAAAGGATGTGCAACTGCAGATAATGAATCCTTAGTTGCAAAAAAGAGCAGCGATACCTATAATTGTGATGCTGATAATAATTGTGATAATGGATTTGTGGAGAGTTCACTAGAAGCATCATATTTGGAGAGTCAAGACCCTGTACTTCAAAATGGTGCCAAGCATGGTTTTGGTAATGCTAAACGGCATGTTCTCATATCTCTTTCCTTTTATCCTGCTTTTATTTCCCCTCATGGTGTCATGTAAACCTATTGGCCTGTTCAGTCCTTCCGTACATATGTTGAGGAGATTTTGGTTTGTCTAAGAGAATATTACCATCAATACATAAGTACATGTTAGTTATGTATGCTAGGCCTATTGATTCAGTTCTGCACATTGATCATGTACAATAAAGTCAATAAATGTTATTTGAAAATGAAATTTGGTGATGCTGGCACTGTCTCACAGGAGGGCATTTAGGAAGCCATATTTTTTTATGGCATTAAATTGGAAATATTACCTTGCCAGTTGGCTACATAGTCTTTTCAATTCTAACTCATAACTCAGCAGCTCTTATATATATTTATCCTAGATACAGAGGTCTTTTTATATGACTAAACCCTATTATTCCGTTTATTTTCTTCTCTAGATTAACACAAGAGGAAGCATTGCCAACATTATCAGGAAATACAAGTCACTGCCTTTCTACTGCTGCATTGGAGATTACTGGTGAACCTATTGAGAAGCTCTTCTTATGGGGACAATCTGCTTGTGCACTCACTGTTGGAAGAGAGCACCATATCCTAACTTTTGGTGGTTTTGGAGGGCCAGGGAGGCACGCAAGAAGAAATTACTCTCTTCTGGTTAATCCTGGGTCAGGATTGCTGACAGAATTAAAGGTTACTGAGTCGCCTTCACCACGGATGGGCCATACAATTACTGTAGTAGGCAATGATATTTATGTTGTTGGAGGCAGAGGTGGTCCTTCAGAAATTCTTAATGATATCTGGGTTTTGGAAAGATCTAACAATAGATGGTCAAAAGTGGACTGCAGTGGGGATTTTTTCCGTCCAAGGTATTGTTTAGACGAAATTCTTTATATCTAATTCTCTTTTGTACCAAATAAAAAAATGCTAAAAATAGTGCTAACTAGCTATGTCCAAAAGTTATGGAATTAGTTTCTTGAAAATAGCAACCCGTTTGCTTCAGGGAAGTTATGTGTTTTTCAATGCAGGCACCGACATGCTGCTGCTGCAGTAGATCGCAAAGTATATGTCTTTGGTGGACTAAGTGATGATGGCTTATGTTCTTGCATGAACATAATGGACACAGCAAGTGCCCAATGGAATGTGATTTCTCCTGATGACAAATGGCCATGTGCTCGCCACTCGCATTCTCTAGTGTCCTATGGTTCAAAATTGTTTCTGTTTGGAGGTCATGATGGTCAGAGGGCACTGAATGATTTCTATAGTTTTGATACAACAACACTTAAGTGGAACAAAGAAAACACTAATGGGAAAGCTCCATCCCCTAGATTTTCACATTGCATGTTCATCTACAAAGACTATCTCGGCATACTTGGAGGTTGTCCTATTAGAGAAAGCAGTCAAGAAATTGCATTGCTAAATTTAAAGCATAAAATCTGGTTTTATGTATCCATTCCATCATTGAGCCAATGCCTTTGTGTCCGTAGCTCATCGGTCATCATTGATGATGATCTTGTCATTGTTGGTGGTGGTGCGTCTTGCTATGCATTTGGAACTAGATTCAGTCAGCCAATAAAAATTGATCTGCATTTGCTGGAGTCAATATTTAAGCTTGCATACAACAAGGAAAAAGAAATGTCTGTACAACACGGGTCAGTGTCGAATGTAGACTTAGAAGGACATGAGGAAAATTGCAATCCCAGTGATAATGTGAAGGTGGTGATTGATACTTCTACTCTAGGTTCAGCTCCTTTGGTCCTTCAGCTAGAAAAGAAGTATGCCAAATTAGCAAAAGACATTCTAAAAAAGTTTGGATGGTTGGATCTTACTAGAAAAGTTCGAGTAAGCCAGGATAACATCCATGTTCTCTTTCCTGTTAGTAAAACTTTTCATGCCCTAATCACTGATAAGAATCTCAAGGTACAACCTGATGATTCATGTGTTTTTGAAGAACTATTGCCGTTTTCTGAAAATAAGCTTGTTGGGGCCAGTATTTCTCTTCAGAAAGCACTAGAAATTTTGTTGTTATGCCGTGGTTCCATTCTGAAAGATGAACTAGCGATCAGCCGCAAAGCTTCTAAAACTCCTCAAACCATCATGAGAGAGCTTGTGTCTGCTCTACTGGATAAAAGAGGATTGCCTGGCCAGTTATTGGAGCAGCTGCCAACTAGGTTTGGTCTCTGATCTGTTATTTAAACCACCAGCTCGCTCACCACGCCACCCGTCCTGCCGATCATCTCCCTCGCCTCCTCGTCCATGGTGAGGCTCGTCAGGGTCTCGATCGCCAGCTGGTGCAGCTCGCTCCAGGCCTTCCCGTCGCGCTGCTGCAGCACATCCCTGACGTTGCTCACCGTGAACACGATGCCGGAGAGCTCCCTCCGGAGGAGCTTGCCGGTGGTGCCCGTCGTGCTAGCCAGCCTCTTCACCACGCGGAGCGACTGCTTCACCGCCATGAGGTTCGTGTCGGTGGGCGCGGCCGTCGCAGGTGCACTGGCGATGCTCGAGTAGGAGATGATCTTGTCGAGGAGTCCCTTCGTCTTGCCGATCTTGTCGCAGATGTCGTGGTCGTGCGCCAGCTTGTTGAGGATGGAGAGGCCGAGGAGGTTGAGCTCGTCGAGGTCGGCGTAGAGCAGCGACGCGACGGACTCGATGGCGCCGGGGATGCCGGTGACGCGGAGAGCATTGAGCTTCCCCTCGGTGAGCATGGAGACGACCACCGCGGCCGACCGGCGGACGCCCTTCTCCGACGAGTTCTTCCAGCTGAGCATCTCGATGAGCCGCTCGGTGACCGGCGCTGACGTGCCGATCCTGCGCAGCGTGGCGTCGGCGAAGCGGTCGGACTCGGCGAGCGCGACGAGGACGGAGGCGCCGAGCCGCTGCTCGTCGTAGGAGCCGGCGGTGAGCAGGTCGTCGGCGTAGGACACGAGGTCCATGTGCAGGCCGTCGAAGATGCTGCCGTTGAGGCAGCGGGAGTAGGAGTCGTAGAAGAAGCGGCGGACGACCACGGCGCCGCACGCGCCGGCGAGGTGGCACTCCTTGGCGACGCGCTCGATCAGGCGGCGGTGCCCCACCCGCCACTGCCACAGCGCCTTCTCGACGAGGAACAGCAGCGCCTCGGCGAGCGCGAGGCCGTAGAAGATGTCGAGAGCCGAGCTCCGGTTGGTCCGCGCGTCGGCGCTGCCGCCGTAGCGCTGGTGGACGAGGCGGACGAGCGAGAGCGCGACGCACGCCGACGCGGACAGCAGCTGCATCCAGTAGAACACGAGACCGGCCGCCGACGACACCGGCGACCGCCACGTCGCCTCGTGCTGCCACTCCAGCTCGTGGCTGCGGCCCAGGATGCGGGCGCCCTCCACCACCAGCAGCACGGTGATGCACCAGAAGTCGGTGCGCCCGAGCGTGATGGCGAAGCCGCCGAGCAGCACCACCGTCGCCCAGATGAACCCCAGCGTGCCGAGCCGGCTCGCCGCCTTCTCGAGGACGGCGAGCTGCAGGGCCAGCACCGTGAGACGCCGCTCCGGCGGCGCCGCGTCGCCGTCGTCGTCGTCGTCGACGGTCGCGCGGATGTTCGGCGTCATTATGGCCTTCTGCGGCTCGAACAGCGTCGGCAGCTGGTCCGGGATTTGGACCAGCACGCTCCGGCTAGACATGCTAGCGCGGCGATCCATCTCTGCGAATTCGTGTGCGTTTTAGCAAGAGGTCACTCACTGATCACTGACTTTTGCTTGCTGCGTGTGCTCTGGATTGGCGATCGCGCGCACGGTATTTATAGGCTTGGAATGCAGATGCAGCCAAGCAAAGTACTACGGATTTTGTACGATGTACGGGTGTGTGTGCGCGCACTACTGGATATTATTCCCAGCAAATGGGAATCTGCAACGAAACGCACGTTGCGAATTTGTTTGTTTCTTGTGTGCATGGAAGACTCTGTTTTTGGGGCTTCAGAGATGGGAGTCTGCGTGTCTTCTTTTTTTCTTGTTAGGAGAAGAGGTTGCTGTGCAAGGCAAATTAGGCAATGTAGGGAAAGAGTAGCTGCCGCCCTGAGGTTTGGATGTGAACCGCTAGCGTCAATATAGCATGTAGTTCAATCATGGTCTAATGATCACCAGGCTGTCCTCTCTGGTGATGCGTGATATCTTGCAGCTCATAAACTTCATACGCGAGTCACGCCGCGGTTGTGATCAGATAAGAGTACTCATCCTTGGTGATCACCAAGCTTGCTGATCTCTGCTCCAACGAGGTGCAATTTCGTCACGTGATCACACCGCTGTTGCGTGCTTGTGTTGTGAGGTGTGGTTGGTTAATGTCTGTTGTATACTCTCTCCGTCCCCCAAAAAAAAAAAAGGCAAACCCTGGGTTTCCGTGTCTAACTTTAACTATCCGTCTTATATGAATTTTTTTTATAATTCGTATTTTCATTATTGTTAGATGATAAAACATGATTAATATTTTATGCGTGACTTGTCTTTTTATTTTTTTTCGTAATTTTTTCAAATAAGACGGACAGTCGAATATTGGGCACGGAAACCAGGGTTTATCTTTTTTTTAGGACGGAGGAAGTATTTGTTTACTTAAAAGCCGTGGGATAGCTGGGAGGTTAGGAGCGCCACATCGCAAATTTTCCAAAAAAAAAAAAACTCTGTGCTTTTGATTAATTACGCGCCGGTCCCCGCTAATGTCCACCATCCGATCTCCCATCCGATCTCGAGGTAGGCTGTGCCGGCCCTTCCACACTCGTGGGATCATCGGATCTCTAACGGACGGTGTGGATTTCACCAGCCCGTACAAACCCTAGTAGCCTTTTAAGTTATACTGCTTTGCAAATTGAGATGATGTTATTCACCATGCGTCCTTGCTTTGTCGTTCAGTCAAGGTTATTACTTCTTCCGTTTTCTCCGTTTCACAATGTAAGATTCAGAATCTTATATTGTAAAATGGAGGGAGTAATAACTTACGATGGTTCATGGTTTGAAATATTTACAAATACCCTTCGAAAAACCTACGAAAGATGAATACAGTATAATAAACTAATAACTGTGATGACGTTCTTGTGCACCCGAAGTCCCGAACTAGGGACCTAACCCGAACTCCGGGTATATGCGCACTGCAATGAATAAGCTATCTTATTTACAGGATTCTTTTCACTATATACGCTGATTTGTATAACGAAGAGAATACTAGGAACCAAAAATATATATAACTGTAATGCAGCATTGAAACATTTCTTTTCCATCCCATGTATACCTTCCCAAACCCAAAGGACAGGTGCATCCCATTTAAAAGACTGGGTTGCATCACACATTTTTCATGTCCAGACTATCCGATTCATCCGTCTTTTAAGCTCCAGCATTGAACGGAAACTTCTGGGGCTTGCGCAGTCTAACCCTCAATTCTCGGTCCGGACTGCCTTTTCTTCCCATTGCCCGATCGTTCTAATGACAGGGAAATTTTCGCCACAAACCGGGGAAGTTGATTACTTTGATCTCTGACTAGAGCAAACCGTTTTATGTTAGTTCATTCTCAAATGTGGAAAGTCGAGAATCTGATAGAACAGAGAACATCTGCGTCTCCACAAAAAGCTGCAAACACAAGTTTCGTTTCGTTAGAGTCGAGAATTTGCATGAATAACAGAAAAGAAGGGAAGATGATTAGATGAAAAACGCAGACAATACAGCTCTGGCATCCTTACAAGTTTCGTTTCATCGAGAAATTTCTATACTGAGACCTGTTCATATACTAATACTCTTGTTATGTCCCTCCACCCTTCTGGTTTCTTTTATTTTTTTAAAAAAAAGGCCAGCGACCTAGGTTTTTTTTAGCAGTGATCTAGCACAAGGAATAGAAAAGAGTTAAAAGTGCAGACAATATTAACATCTTTTGAAAGCTCTCTATCTCATATCAACAGGACCTACGATGTGGAGAAAGACTGGCATGCATCTAGTAGTATACTACAGGTTTACCATCCAAGGGTTCATGAACAACTTATAAATTTCTATTAATTTCGTAAAAACGTAACTCAACTACAAATACCTTTACAAATGGTCGGTCCTTTGAGGGGAATGAATCGATAAAACTGTCTTTTAGAAGCAACGAAACCTGATAAGATAGAAGAAATATCATTGACTGGATTTATGCTGTTTTCAATAATTAAAGTGCAAACCAGTGTTCATATTGCTAACCCTGTCATTATTTGACTGTACATTGGTGATGGTATGAGATCGCAGGTCAGAACAAAGCGACTCCAGATAGGATCTCATGACGTTCAAGAACTGCCAAGCTGCCTCAGCCTGTAATGAAATCCAAACTAGTTGTAATACATGGGAAATATTTCGAGCCATCTTTATCCTTCAATAAAATCTAACATGAAGGATCAACAAGTTTTACATGATCAAGATCTGCAAAGGGAAAAATCCAAGGGAACAGGCACCAAACAGGATTGATCCCTATTCCAAATATTATAAATAATATTACTACCTGAACTTCATTGCATTTGTAAATTGGATGTCTCTTAGCCAGGGCATTCTCACATGAAAGTCTAGCATGAATTGGACTGAGATCAGAAACAAGTTCTTTGAATCGTGGAAGTTGAGGTAATGAGCATGCCTTCACCTGCGCATTTTCAGTATAGTTGCTAACAGTTAGTGGCTATGAATCTTTTCCTGCAAAAAGTCATAACAGCAGCACGTATGCTTTGCTTGCACCAGTAAAATATCACAAAATCAACATGATCAGCCCAGGAGTTCCATCATGCAACAGTAGACGTACTATGTACCCTGGAAGTATAAACCTTGAAGCCCTGGTCTCATAGACTCGTACAAAACATTTTTGTTCTTTGAAAATCAGAATGTATACGGAACTAGCAATTCCTGTTTGGCAGAGCATGCATATGGAACTTGAGATTCCTAATTGGGTGTAGTGAAATGTCACCAAAACACCAATGGGTAAAATCAATTCCTACTCCTATTGATATTGTTCACTTAAATTACTCCAACTGACATGCTGACATGTTAGCTAGGCATAGAGCAAGAATAAATTATTCACTTTTGACAAAAAAAAAACATTTATTCCCAAGATATTTTAAATTACAGGAAAAATATGATGCACTTACCTGATCTTTATCTACATTGATTCTGACAATACTTGATGCTTTCATCTTAATATCAGGGGGTTTATGTTGGACACCAGCCTGTAGGAGAGAACACGTCTATCAGCTAATATGCACAAACAATCAGAACATGGTGAAGATCGGTAACATGCACAAATTAGCAATTGCGGTCAGTGATGACTCCTTGAAAGAGCATGACCAATAAGTGTGCTTAAAAGAACATTCAGAACTTACAATGAAAGGGACGGGAGCATCAAGAAAATCAACCAATTTTCTTGGTAGAACCTGAAAAGCAGTTGTTTGACTTCAGAGCAGAATAGGAACATGAGATATATGAATGAGCTACAAATCTATCACCCTTTTAGGGTATTAGTCCAATGTTCAAACGCATGTATAGAATCTAGACATCAATACATCTGTTTCAGAGAAAGCAAATGCCTACGGTCGGATGACAAATGCAAATAGAGAAAAGACAGTCCAACAGTTAAAATACCGCTCTTATGTACAGACTATTTATACACTACATTAAAAGTTGCATCTTTCACAATTTATTTAGTTATTACTAAGTTGCACACAGCATTTAGGAGCACAATGAGTCCATGCGAGTGCATTTAACTGGGTTTAAAAAGCCCAAGTTTTATTAAAACACAAACTCTACAAAGGCCATACCCTCTTGATACTAGTTGTCTACTTCAACTACCAATTCATATTCTCCAAAATCAAAAGTTGAAATCTAAAACAGAAGGACAATAGCCATGTATATTTTAGCATCAAAGGCAATCTGATATTTTCACTAGTTTATAGAAGTTATTCAGTTACAAAGAAGACGGATCCTGCATGATTACATCATAATGATAAGGTATGATAAACATGAGAAAAAAAAAAAAGGAGCAAAACTGAGCCACCAAAAGAAGGTAGAATCAGTCAGATCAAAGCCCAGGCCCCCATGGGGCCACTCAAACAAAACTGAAATTACCGATATGATATTCAAAAGTACATAATTGAACAGAAACCTGAAACTTACAGGAAAGAGTATGATAGAACTTACAGGAAGCAATAAACTCTGCCACTGGAATGGTCTTATCATCGGCATAACTGACAAAACAATAGCTGACAGTACACCCTGCAGTTAAGCATTTAAGGGAGGTGCTGGAATCAGCAGGAAGCATAAGAGGAAACCAGGGCACATAGTTACAAAGCTCAAGCTAACAAGCATACCAGATTTGAGCATATTACCACAATCTGCTTCTCCAACAGAGCAGCAGCAAATAACTCTAGCACCTGCAGTGAAAAACAATTAGTTATTTTTATGCAAACTGAGCATAGAAGCTTACGTAGGGGCAGACAAACAGACTGCTATATTGAGTTTAATAATAGCAACGGAGGACTATTTTGCCGATGTAATTTAATGCGCTTTGCCCTTATAGAGTGAATTGTGCTATTTCTACTTAGGCTTCGCCCTTTCTTTAAGAAGAAAATAATAGCCCATAGGAATTACCATGCATTGGAATAACGATCTAACTATGCCTCCTAGATAGACAGACTTTCTATATATATACTCAAATACACTCTATATTTGCTACACCACCAAACCAAAATCTACATAAGATACGTACTACTCAAATTACAGAAACAACCTAAAAACAAGAGGAAAGACAGTATGGAGCTCTCATTCCCCGCTCACCAGTCTACGATTGGCTCGACTTCCTTTGAGCTATGAGAAATGTTTAGGAGAGAACCTTCTTTTTTTCTGGGATCTCTTTGTAGCCAAGGAGATCTATGAAGCCTAGCGGAAAGCTTGATAAGGCCTATTTAGTGTATTTGCCCACCCAACCACTCGCAGGTTAATGAAGGCAGCAGAAAAGGGAAAAAAATAACAGAGATACAACTTCATTATTATACTTACTACTATAAGCTTACCCTGTTACAAGATGGCTAGTTTAAAAATGGGGGAATACAGCACAAACAAATGGAGCCACATAGGTAAAAACTTAGAGCAGAAAGTACAACATACACTTTCAAGAGACAAAGCACGACAAATTGTAGCTGTAGTCCATATCGATAATGCGATAGCTTCTTCTGCAGCCGCCAAACGGGCATTGACCTAATAATAAAATTTCATGGTTAGGGAAGCTGGGGGCATTGTGCTACAAAACAAATCTCTAAAGACCACACATTCACCTCAGTTTTTTCTACTGAAGTCAAACCATTGTCTGAAATTGTGTCTCCTAACCCCAATAAAGACAATCCAGGCCGGGAGTATTTAACAGGTTGCAGATGTTCAAGGGGGTGGAAAACAAGTTCACCTCCACGAGGTGGCAGAGCAAGAGCATGGTAGCCACAAACAATCTGCAGAGGTTCATTGTTGTGTACCTATTTTATTTTATTTTTTTAAAAAAAGAAGTCTATTATTAGAACAAGGGCCAACAGATGCCTTTTGTCAAGCTTGAACGTGTTGACAAACCTTAGCCCATCCCATAACTTTTTCATCATCAACAACTATTTCTTGCTTCATATTTAGTTCTTCTTCTTCATCTGACCCAACACCTTTCACAGAACTGTCAGAAACCACGGCATAATTAATGAGTAAGGTAAATAGCATGAAAAAATTAGACATAATATAGTAGTTTTACAGGAAAGACCACATGATTTCAGACATCCAGCAGATCTGGTGAGTGATGACCATAATTTGCACTCGACAACTGCAGAATCTATGTTTTTTCTTCTAATTATCAGGGTTACCTGTGTAAAGACTCCATGCTCTGTGCACGCACGATTCTTCTGGAGATAGGCGAATGTGTGGAGAGAAGATCTGGGGAAGTATGTCCATTCTCATAAGTATAACTTGTTCTTCCAAAGCTATCACAACGGGATCCCAAGTTCTCTGATATACAATCCTCATATTGTTGGAAACTATGCCTGCCTTCCTTCTCGAGTTCTCTTATGTAACTAGAATCTGAAGTCTCACTAGCCGACATACTTTCAGGAGAATTAGGCTCCCAACTCCTGAACAAATATGAAGGAATCTCTCCCTCTGATGGAAGTCCTGATGAAGAGATGAGACCTGATATACTGTTGACAGGTACAGCATATTCTGTCCAGTCATTGTAAGAAAGCTCATTTGCGGATTCAAAATCCTCCCCATTTACTTGACTTTGCTCTTTCATAGAGCGGGGGATTGGTTCTGCCAGAGCAATTTCACTAGCAAACTGTGTTATCCTGTCAAGCCTCTCCTGAGCAATTATGCTGTTCATACAAACGACACCATTGGTTAGCAGAGAATTGAGGGGGCACAGACTAGCCATTTTATACATAACATTGTTCTTAGGCCAGATAAATCAAAGCAATCTTGAAACTTAGTAAAGATAGCCAACCTGTTTAGCATCTCATAATGCAGCTCAAAAAAGGGCACTTTTGTGAGTAAACAGTAACATCGTGGTGCAGAAACCAAGAAACGACTTGGCTTGTAGGAAGTAGGGTTTAGTGGTGAAACCATGCCTAGTATACCCGGTGCTCTCTGAACTATTTCCTGGACATGCAGACAAACACCATATAGTGGTGCATTATCTGATACCTGGTGTCGTGAACAACAATCAACAATAAAAAGGGTAAATAGATGATTATCTGAATGCTAACATCCAGGAATATTAGAAAAGAATAAACAAACTAACCTTCATGGAGAAAATAAAAGACAGGTCATCTCGACACAGATGTTCCTGTATAAAATTTGTTATAGTTAGCAAGATAGTACTTTGAAAGAAAGCACATTAGAGTCAAGTATGAGATAAAAGAAAGTAAATAGGGAATAGTAATGCAATCTCCACAAGAGTATTCATATTTATAGTGGAGACATGACAACTGCCCCCTGATTATCCATTGACCACCAAAATTTAGAATGAATTTTAAAACGAATTTTGAACAACCATTTACTATATCATTTTCTACAGACTAGCAAAACAGTCGACTGCAAATACCAGGAGATTTCCCATATCCTGCTACAACTAGTCTCACCTGCCCAAATACCACTTCATTCAGATCGCTCATTGATGGAGTCCTCTCTATTAAGCGAGCCTGGAAATTTGAAATTAAAAAATCAATATATATATATATTTACAGCAGAAAATACATATCCCAATAAGAATAGAAGGAAAAATGAAAAGACCATTTTTTTTTGTTGGTTAACATTAACAATACCTAACACTACTTAGTATTCCAATCCTCCACAGAAAATTATCGAAACAATTTAACTAATTTTTTTAGTCCGAGTCAAATGAAAATAATCAAGTCCCAGGACTATAAAAAGTATCAGCAAGTAAACAATTTCAGATAATCATTTGCTTATCACAATTGTTAGAAAATAGAACAGCATTATTATGCCAAAAAGAAGTGTGTACCACTAACACTAACAAGTATCATTATGCATTCCTCAGGTTCCGGCAAAGAAGTACAACAAACAAAATTCATTTTACCCTTAACTGAATCTTCCTCTCAGACCTCCTTTTAATGAAACAAAGCTAGATAATCAACATGCAACCATAGTACTACTAAAGAATTTTTGCAGACACAAGATATCAAAACCAATTGATATGTTTCAGGAAAAAAAAAATTCAACCGATGGACAAAAATCCAAAAATATAGAAGAGATGAATCACCCAGATGAATGATAGATATCTTCACTCAAATTTGAATTACTTAGAAAACAACATATGCCAGCAGTAAAATTTCTGTCACATTAGAGACAGTTCTACTCAACTAAGAAAACCAAAGGGCAATTCATTATAAATCCAATATGTGCAGTACAAATTCAGCGAGAAAAAAAAAATAAGTTAGCTGACCTTTACACCCTCGGGAAAACAGAATGACGGCAAATCAATTTCCCTAATTTCCGCTTTCTTTCCAGGTGGATACTTGAAAAGAATCTGCAAGTAAATTGCTCTTTGATCATCTTTTAGGTCTAGAGACCAAGTCCAACAGTCTAAATCAGGATAGAATCTTGGGATGTGCCATATAAACAAGATAGATGTTTTCAGAGTTCATGAAACTAGAGTTATGTGCACAAGCAGAAGAATTCCATGTTTTTTTTTCAAAGAAGCACACCTGTGGCTCCATGGTTGGTATAGGTCCATGATATTGAATTTTTCTAAGATCTACAATCTCCGAGTGTTCTACATTAGATTCCCAAGCTTTCTTCTTTGCAAATGCATCCTCAATGACTCCAACATTTGCATAAGAATGAAGTCCGACTACGAAAAAATGTTCAAAGAGTGTTGTTGGTTCCTTATACTGCTTATTGTCCTGCAGAAAAAAGAAGAGTAAATAAACAGCGTAGTAACAAGGGGAAGTTCACATTGAATACAAACCAAAATAATGCAACAGAAACTAACATGGGCACTAGCGCAATGCAATACAAAAGGCAGATCTCTGTGGTTCTAAGGGAAGTACTTTTGTACTTGAGACATGTTTGATACTTGTAGATCAAAATATTAGAGGTACTATGGTGTGTGAGTTTGCTCTGGGGATCACACTCTCAAATAATACCAGGTTCACTGGGTTATGATTCATGAGAACATCAGAATGCATCAAATCATAAGAACATCAGAATGCATCAACTACTTCGCTACAAGTATGAAAATTCATATTGCACCATTGCGGTATTAGCAATTTGATCGTTTTCTTTAACAATATAGCTGTTGAGCAATGATTCCGTTGTTGAAATGCATACAACACATAGTAAGATAGGAGGAAGCATTAGAGCTCATTGTCTGCTGCTGTTTTCTACTAGTATCTGATTGCGTGAACCTGCCCATTTCTACTTGACCTCAAAGACTAAAGCTATTTGATTGATTTAGCACTTTTGTTCTCGGTTATCCATTCAAATAGGTTTTCAGTCACTCCTAAGCAAAAGTTGCAAATAAAATGCAAGAATATCATAAGCAGGACTGAGTGAAACAGGAGAGTTTTATACCCGTGACTTGGATTGGATTTGATACCACTGCCGCTTCTGATGCGCCATAGCTTCAAAGTTCACTGTCGTACGCAGCAGCTGCTCCCTGGGGCTCCTCTCGCCGCCGCCTCCACTTCCAATTGGCCCCCATTTCCACGCCCGCTGCATCTGCTGCCGGAAACGCTGGAAGCTACCGGTGCGCACGTGCCGCGCCTGATGCTTGATCTGTGACAGCGGCGACGACGACGAGGTCGACGTGCCCGATAGAACCGGCGACGACGGCGCCGAAGAGATCCTCGACTTCGTCTCCTCCCTCGCTGGCGATCCTTCCCCCGACTGCGCGGCCATGGAATTCTCCTGCTCCTCCGCCCCCCTCGCACGCTGCTCCGATCGCAAAACCGACGGCGACGCGGCGCTTCCCGTATCCACACTTCCCGACTCCTCTCGCGGTTCAGAAACCGACGGCGACTCATCCCCGCCGTAGGCCTCCACTTCCCCTGCGCCCGCGGCCGCCGGCTCGTCTCCGACCAGCGTCCTCGACGCTGATGGCGAAGAGGACTCGGTGGTGGCCTCGCCGTCAGGCCGCTCCACTGCCACCGGCGACTCCGTGGCAGTGGACGACCCCTCCACTGCATCCTCAAACATCCCCGCCCCCCGCGGCGACACCTCCGGCTGCCCCGGTGGCTCCGGCGCCGGCGAGGCGGTCTCGCCGGAGAGTTCCATGCACGCACGAGACCGGAGCAAGTGGGAATTGGAATTCGTAGGCTTCGCCTTGTGTTGTGGATGAAATATTAATGCCAAATTGCCAAGAATCAAACCCAACGGAAGGGGAAGAGAAGAGGACGAGATCGTAGAGAGAATAATAATAAATGATAAATACAGAACAAAAATTAAATAATAAAAAATAAAAGTCGATACTATCTCGATAGAGAAAAAACTGAAAATAAAAAATTGGAGCCCGACGGAAAGGCTACTGCCAAACGGCGGCACGTCAGCACGTGGTCGGCGGGGCAGGCACATGGGACCCACCTGGCAGTAATGTTCTCGTAGGTATATTCCACTGACATGCGGGCCCGGTGCTTTTTAGTTCCGCGTGTGCGTTTGCTTGGCTTTTTCCCGGGGATGGGCAGTGTGAATTCGCGGTCAAAAGTAAATAATCGCTTTCTATGGCCTTTTTCACAAAAAGGTGGACTAACACAAAGTACACCTCCGGCTGAATTTCATTCCAGTCCTTTTTGTTTTCTATATATTACAAATACGTGCTTGACTTGATGCATGCAGCATGCGCAGGCGCGCAGCAACGGCGAAGGGATCCGTATATTTGGAAATTAGTCGAGGGCGAAAGGGCAAATACGGGGCGCATCACGTGGAGTATAACGTCTACACCAAACCAAAGCGACCAATACGATACGCGTATTTTCAGTTGGCCCCCGGTTGGTTGGTGTGTAGGCGCGATCGCCGGTCAACGTCACGGCCTCACGGGTGGGAGACGGAAGAAGGTTCGAGCCGCCGCCGGCCAGTGGCAGGCAAACTTCTCTTCTGATCTTCTCTTCTCTTCTTTTCTTCGCGTCGGCCGCCAATCGCCATATGGTCCACGGCCTCGAAGCAGTTCATGGTCCAGCCCCCGCACGCGTGGCAGATTTGCAGGCAACAGCAACACGTACTCCTTTCGTTAAAAAAAAATAAAATAAATCTAAATAAAGGTATATTTAAATTTATAATACTTATATCTAATAATAAATTGATTTTTTATGGGACGAAAAGTGTACGCGTTTCTACGCTCTCTTGGAGTACAGCGAAACGGCAAGAGGAAGTAAAGGGCCATGCTTGTTTTGACTCATCAAGGCTTTCAGAAACTTGAAGAGTTTCAGTTAAAAAGTAAAACTGTATTGACAAAGCAACAGGTTTCAGCGCAGGTAAAAACTAGAAAGATTAGCAAAGCAAGCTGCCGGTGGCATATGCCTGAAGAATCTGTTAGTTTGTTTGTTGTGGACTATCTCGGCATCTCGCCATGAGCAACTGGACAATAGCTATGTTTGTGTGATGATGTAACTGAACCTGAAACCAGTGTGCCGCTCGCATCTTGCCTGTGTAATTTTTCAGTGGTCCCAAATGGATGAATTGACTGTTCAGTTGCCTGTATACTTTCAGTTCAGTTAGATCTCGCTTTTTAGTCGCCCACATGAATCATCTAACTAATCCTTGTAACCTTTGCCTCTCTTTATGTATTGACGCCCATGAGGCCATTTGGAATTGTGGCTATTCGTACGTCGCAAACGCAATGGACGGTAACAAAGCGTAAGATGAGCAGCCACATGCTTTTTTTTGGTTCTAAACTCAGTAGTAGGTGCCAACTACCACATGATAATTACAGTATATGATTCTGAAAACATCAGCCATATGTAATAAGGTGAAACCAAAAAATATATATCAGTCAGTTGCACGGCAAAAGTTATTAGTCGATTGCCACAACAAACGTTAACCAATGCATCTAGTGCAACTTGTGACCCCCTACGTGATTGAAACAATCACAAGTGACATTGTTTCTGCAAGGTAAATCGATTCGAGAAACACCACGACACAATGGTTCTATCTTGTTTCTTTACTTTCTAATAGGTTCTATTTCACTCCACTTATCTATTTAAGTGTGTCACTCCAATTCTGCATCAGCCCGGTGATATTTAACAACATATTTGGTTCACTATCACTGCATAAAAAATTACTTGTTTTTTAACTAAATTTCACATTGGACCCCATTTTATTACCCTAGTTGCACAATGTACTGTGGGCCTATCAAACTTTTTACTTAGCACCATCTAACCTTGCCAAAACATATTAGTTTGGACCAGGGGTAGTGGGGTAATGCTTGAGTTGTTACCATGGCTATTTCACCCAGGGAGGAGAATGAGGTAAGCACTGAGCGCAAGGGGATTAGAACCAATGGCTCCTAGTGCCGTGCATTGAGAGGTCCGTGGCAACTGTATAGCCGATTCGCATGGCCAGGCAAAAACGATTCAGAAAGCAACAAGTTTGATGCTTACGTTATGGATGGAGGCAACAAAAATTGATGATTCAGATAGTCGTAGTTATAATTCTGTGTCAGTTTCGAATGTTTCAGTGTAGCCATGTTCTATCGCCCGCCGGAGTTGAGGACGACCACCACCGCCCTGTGCTTGCTCCCTTCTAGATCAGGTTCCCATGGTAACCGCCTCCTCTTGTGATCTAAGCCACTCGTGGGCCGGGCCGCACAACTGATGGTCATGCTTGGAAGGGACATGGCGGGAGATAACAGAGACAGAAAGAGGGAGAGCAATGGCGTCGTCGTGTCTCTGATGGCCTATCGGACTTGGAGAAGATGAGGGGGTGGTGTTGAGTAAAACAAATGGTAATTTTAAGTGGTCCAAAGTGAAAATCTTGGCTAAGACATGGTAACAAGGGTAAAAATATATGGCCCCGACTGCAATTTTACTCTTTTAATTTTAGAACATCGTACTTATGCAGTATCTTAGCAAAACTATCTTCGGTTAATGGAAACCGATACGGCACTTCGTCATAGTAAGATCATTGTTGCTCATCTCTATCAGTATTCACAAGCTTCACATCTTTATCAATATTCACAAACCAACGAGCAATTCCTGTCTTGTACTGTTATATTATTATCCATGCATTGGATTAGAAACAAGGAGCAAAACTCCCTGATGGTTCTCTTAAATCAAAACATTAATAATACATACAGGCAGAGCTGAACTAAAAATTCAGACTTAACCCTGAGCCTCACACCGTTACAAAACGGAGGGAGAAGTATTCACAAGCCGCGTAGCGGTTCCACTGTTTACAACGTTGTGTACACTACATACATCGGAGTACTGAATCACAAGACCACAAAGCAAAAATTGCCTGATGGTTCTCTTAAATCAAAACTAATTCAGGCCATAGCTAAACTAAGACTCTGCTGCATCACTCAGTGATGTCCACTTCACCACTCTGACCTCGCCGGACGCATCTCCGGTGAAGACGACGCCGCGCGACCTGACGGATATCGTCCTGACCTCGTCGTCGCAGAGAATGTCCCCTCTCTTCTTCAGCGACGGGAGATCGTAGACACGGACAACGCCATCGCCGCGGGAGACAAGCAGCACGGGCTTCTCGTCGGCGTCGTACGTTCCGTCCATGGAAACGACCCGTTCGTCTTCCCTGTGGGTGTAGTGCACCTCGAGGTCGATGTCGTCGCGATCAGGCTTCCACTGCCAGACCTTCACGGTGCCATCGTCGGACGACGAGAGCAAGAACCGCTCCCAGCAGAGCAATGCGGTGACCGCCGACGAGTGGCCGGCGAAGCTGTAGATGCAGCGGTGGGTGTCGAGGTCCCAGACCCTGATGCTGCCGTCTGTTGAGCCGGAGTAGAGCGCGCCCTTGCCCTGCGCGAGCGACACGACGGCCTTGTAGTGGCCGGTGAGCGCGGCGACCTCGTCGAACGATTGCTGTTCTTGGTTCATCCTCCACATGAACACGGCGCCGTCCTCCGCGCCGGCGAAGAGGTGGTCCTCGTCCTCGGCTAGCATGGCGGTGATCTGCGACGCGGGCCCTCGCAGCCGGAGCTCCTTGCCGGTCCCCGTGTGGATCGCCTTGACGGCGCCGCGCACGCCGGCGAGGACCCACGGACCCATGGCGATCAGCTTGTGCACCTCCCCTTCTTGCATCTCCTAGACGCGGACGCACTGCCCGGTGCTGCAGTCCCAGGCGCGCACCGTGCCGTCCAGGCTGCCGGAGAACAGCTTGTCCGACCCTTCCGGCAGCGCGAAGCCGGTGACCGCCTTGGCGTGACCCTTGAGCCGCGCGACGCCGCAGAAGCCGTCGCCGACGCACCACGCGCCGCCGCCGCATCGGCGCTTGGCAGGTGTTTCCGGCGGCGCCTCAACCTGCCGCTTCGCCGGCTGAACCGGAGGAGCCCTACCCTTGCCATCTGAATTCGCGGCGACGTAGGACGGGTTGACCCACGTGTTGCTGCGCTTGTTGACGGCGGCGATCGGCGGCGCCGGATCAGGCGCGGCGGGGCGGCGACGTAGGACGGGTTGACCCACGTGTTGCTGCGCTTGTTGACGGCGGCGATCGGCGGCGCCGGATCAGGCGCGTCGGTGTGGAGGAATCGGCAGGGGTTCCGGCTGCACCTGCCGGACTTCCAGTAGTGGCAAACCTTCGGCGGCGCTGGCGGTGCGTTCCGGCAATCGGGTTTGCCGCGGCGCGGCTGAGGAGGGGCGGCGGGAGGAAGGGGAAGGAGCTGTACCGCCGCCATCGTCGTGGTTGGGAGAGTGGCGGATCGGCGATTGATCTCACAAGAGATGGCCAGATGGGCCGTCCGCTTATATCGGTCGAACGGGCCAGTCCGACTCGGACCCGTTTAGCGGGCTGCACCGCCATACACTACTCACACAGTACGATTTTCTGACTGAATTGATCGGGATTGAATTTCAAAATATCTATAATTTGCAACATAAATCCGATTTTCTGACTGAATCAACCGGGATTGTATTCCAAAATATCCATAATATGACACATTGCGCATCTAAATACCCAGATGGATAAGGTTCATGGCATGCTTCATACAGCACAGCTACTGTAGCATCGTGTATCATCAACCCTAATAATTAACGAACTATGGCATTTTTCCAATGTACAAGTTCTATCGCAGGGAAAAAAAAAGAAGAAAATATCGACAGATACAGCATGGATGAGGAATTGAGGATGGTACAGTGACTACCTTCCTGACATGGCAGGATACACATACCAATCAATGCTCCCACGTCGTCATGGAACTATCAACTATTGATGAAATGATTCTTCACAAATCTTGCTAGACATCAAGCAAGCCCAAACATACGAAAGAAAAAGATAGAGGCAGATGGCAACAAGCCAATACAAAACAAAAGGGTGGTGATGGATGATTTGCCGATGTTTCCCGCATACCACTACACAGTTCCAATGGCTACAGATATTCAGCCTGACAGTAACTCATTTTACCAATTTCAACTAAGGATTGCCATACGTCAATTAATTGTTAGTATGTGTGCTGGCCTCAACTTGCTCTTGAATTAACAGTTTCCGGACTTCAGTGCCTTCATCAGCCATCTCAGCAGGGACCTGGCCATAAGTATTCTCCTTCTTGGCACATGCCCCAGCTTTAAGCAAGAGATCCACAACACCCAGATGTTCCCCTCTGGCAGCATGATGGAGTGGCTGCACGGAGTAATTGCAGAAATTATACATCATGCTGATAGCATTTAGCTGAAAAAATGGTTCATGTAATACTTAAAGCTCAAGAAACTTTACAGTGTCGCCTTCAGAATCAACAGTGTTGAGCATTCTTGTTACGCAGCCATCAATGTTCGCAGCAAAATTCAAAATGTACTGGACTATATCACTAAAGCCTACATGAAAAGTGTTTATTAGATTACACATATAAACTGCCAACAAAAGGGACAAAAATAGCCAGAGCGCAATGCATAATAAACATCCATACCTCCAGCACAAGCATCATGAAGAGGAATTGCTCCTTCTTCATCTTTGCATTCCAAGCTAGCTTGACGTTCCAACAGTAGCTGATAAGATAACCACAGTTAGATACAACTAATAGCAGAGCAAAAATAATTCAAGATAACAACATTAACCTGAACACAAGGTAGATGGCCATATAAGCATGCTATGTGAAGCAGAGTATCACCATCTTCAATTGGATCATCAATGTTGCCAGAATAATTATCTGCATACACATATCAATAGGATTTTAACGAAAGATCTGCATCTACAACTATCATCTGTGTGCCCCCATGCTTTTGCTGATGGCAGCTTCCACTTGCAAGTAATTGTGCAATGCGCCAACAGAAAAAAAAAGTGAGGTACCTTAAGAATGGAATCATTTTTGCTATGAAATTTAGAAAAACGAAATAGATTTGCCACAACACACTGAGATGGTTAGCATGGTGAAAGCATCACACATATGTAATCATTACAGGCTTGCAGCAATGTGTTAAGAATGCCATAAGGACATGACTTCTTAAAGCCCTCACTAGAAAAGAGTGGAAAATACAAAGCATTGGCAACAGTTTTTGAACTCAATTCTACCCAATCAATAGCAAAGTGCTTCGTTTCAGTGCAGCTTCTGTGAAAATTAATGGGGGAAAACTACTACTCTTCAACTTGATAAGTTTCAAACATAAACAGATGAATCAACCAGGACAGCCTATGTATGCACGGAAGTTCACTGTTCCGAATATACAACTGAAGAATAGAGAATACATCATCAGAAAAAATCAAGGTAACCACAAATTGGTGTTGAAAGTGAAACAAAGATTTAAAGCCATCCAATGAAGGTTAATAGGAACATAGCATGCAGGTGGAAAGGAACAAGATAACAGATTCACAAACTAGTGTTGTCCCTTCAAAATCCATGAATTGCCCAGGACAAAATTTCATGGGTTGGGCAAAGAAGAAATTGGCATTGTTGTGGATTTTCAAAAGGGATTATGTTCTGCTATTTTCAAACCTGTTTTTTACTCTAATAAGAAAAGATTTACGTGACTAACGTTATCCCATCACTTCCTCAGCACAACACGCCAAGCTAACTTTACATCAAATGCAGATAACTAGACACACAACAGTTACAAATATCACAAAAAGTGCATGGTCAGGTGCTACTTTTAGATTCAATCACCAGTTTACCACGTTTTCCAACAAAGGGGTACTATAGATTTCAACTAAAAAAAGATATAATTAGCCTTGTTTTTTATATTTCAAAAGCATGTCTCCATCTAGTCTAGTCCATATGCACAGACTCGTATTAAAATACCAAGTGCCTGCACACAGAGTTGTACTAAAATTCAAGCTGCTCCTATGTTATAGTGGCAATCAATTTTTCAAGCCGATACTGTTTTTGCATCACATAGGGCCTCTGCAGAAACGACTCAAACCCATAGGCCAGAAACATCCAGTACAGATTTCAGACTACCACAGTTCAGGTTGAACTACTACAAGAGCTGATCCACAATCACGGAAGGGCAAATCTAGAATTGCGCTGCATAGGTAAGGACCAACACCAACCTACCCAACATGCGTACCCCCAATCCAATCGAACGATCCTACATAATAACCCTAGAAAAACTCGAGGATTGGGACTTGGGAGAGAGTGCACAGGATTTAAGCCTCGGTACCGAGCGCGGCGCGGAGGGCAGCGACGTTGCCGGACTGGGCGGCGTCGGCGAGGCGGAAGAGTTCGTCAGGCAGTTGCGCCTCCTCGTCGTCGGAGGGGCCGATGTACTCCTCGCCGATCCCGTCGTCGTCGACGAGGTCGTCGCGGCGGCCGGGGACTGCCATCTGCGGCGAGGAGGCTCTCCGGGGTTAGGGGTTTGGGCTCGCGGCGTCGGGACGGCGGATGAAGATAGTGACGGCGGCGGGGTTGAGCAAGTGGGGGAAAACCTAGCTAGCGGCTGAACTACTTGTAGTATCTCGAAACGTTGGATGGAAAATGGACGTTCAAGATCGTATGGTTTTTCTCGGTGACAGCTAGGCTCAAATTATTAGCAACATTTTTCACAATAGTAATCATTTAAACACAACTTTTTTAGTTGCTTTTTATTTGAACACAATAAACACAAACCTTAAAAATAAAGAAAACGGTTATCAAAACTGTAGAAAAATATGGAGAAAATTTTATAAGATATGTTTGAATGCAACATCTAAAGTCAATAACTCCCCTAACCGTACAAATTTTCTCCTTTTTTTGGAATTTTTTTCGGCTCCTCGGGGGAGGATAAGCGTGGTTGGATTTTTGCAAAAAGCTCATCGATTTTGTACAAAATATTACATGGATCCTTGAATCGACTGACAGTCCATCATATTTTATCCGAAAACCCCCTTGTCTTCCAATGAAATACAATGTGAAGAAGAGAAAATTCCGATTCTAGGGGTAGCGCTGTAAGCATGAAAAGTATAGGGGTTTTTCTGCAAAACATCCATCCCCTACCCCTAATCCCCAAACCCTCCCAACCTCCCCTCCCTCGTAAATATAATAGCCATATAAATTTTACATAAAATCCTATGACATATTAAAAAAAGTACTCCCTCTGTGCCGTAAAAAACGAATCTAGAACCGGATGTGATATATCCTAGAACTATAAATCTAGTACATATGTACGTACAGATTTGTAGGACTAGAATATGTCACATCTTATACTATGTTGTTTTTTTTATGGTACGGAGGGAGTGCCTCAAAACCAAAGGAGGAACTTGGTATAGAAAATATAAAAATATAAATGCTAAAAAATAACAATTTTACGATCGTGTCACTATATCTATTGCTTCGTCAAGATTAAAGCAAAGATTAAAAATGAGCCACTGCTTCGTTTGATAATATCATGATACAGAAACAGTGAGACAACACAACAAGGATTAAAAAAAAAACAGTGCAGACCGTGTGGTGGTGAGAGTAACAACACTACTATATACAGTTCAATGGAAAACGACACATCCATTCCATGGTCTTTTTAGTTGCAAATTGCAGGTCGGCCTTACAAGATTAAAGAAAACCATGGCACATGACGCACTTCCAATACATCGCAAAGAACACAAGAAATTTGCTCCACATCCCATGAACTGCACCATCGAGCTAGCTAGCTGATGGTTATACCTGCAACTGCAAGACACCCTACCCTGCAACTCGCAGCACTTGTTTACCAAGCATCGGCACCAACTCGAACCTGAATACACGCCTCTTCAGCTCTTCTTCTCATTTTATTTGATCCGGTCGGTCATACTGAGACGCGTCAGGTAGACGATCAAACGCGAAGAGAAGATGAAATTCGAGGCAGGCAGAGGATTGCTTTCGGGCTGCCCAATCTGCATAGAACCGCATTAACAAATGGTACGATCATTCTAGTTGGTCAGATACTCGGATAGCATGCCTCAATTCTCAGGCTGAAGATTCTGCCAGACGGTACATTCTACTGATTCTTGATTAGTTTGGTTTGCAGGTCAAATGGCTTTGGGACATGTTAAGTTGAAGCTGCTTTCACTAGTTTTATTTTATTTTTATTTGGGGGGGTGGGGAGCAAGGTTGGACCTGCTTTTACGAAAGACGCACACTTCCGGTTCAGAGAAGCAACAGTTGCTTATCTCGACAGGAAACCATGCAGTAGAAGTACCAGGTTCTGTTTTGGCCAAGAAAACCCGAGAAGGTATCTCGTGTACGGTGTAATGTCCGAGAGCTCGACGGGAACAGAGGATGGCCTCATGGCCGACATCATGTACCAAGGTGTACGAGAGAGATCATTCAGGTCGGAACAACGCATTGCATAAGGATAATCCGGTCGTCAGCAAACAATGCATTCAAGCAGGCACAGGAACTTGACATACAGTAACGATCCAGCGATTAATGACCAGCTTTCCTTTTCCGCATTTTGAAAGGCATCGACGAGCAGATTTATGACTAACCCCAAGTAGGAGTACTCCGTATCTGCCAACAACTTCGGACAACAATACTTTCAACCATGATTACACTGATAAAATTACAGCACGACACTCACTTCAGGGTGTGTTTATTTCACGTTAAAATTAGAAGTTTGGTTAAAATTGGAATGATGTGATGGAAAAGTTGAAAGTTTGTTTGAGTAGGAAAGTTTTGATGTAATGGAAAAGTTAAGGGCTAGTTTAGTTTGGTTCCAAATTGTGCCTTACCAATTCATTGGCAATTTTGAATAGTGTTTATAGTTGTTTGGATTGGTGCCAAATTTTAACAACACATATCTTAGATAGTAAAAGTTTTGGCCATCCAAATTTAGTAGTGCCAGATTTTGGTACGGCACCAAACCAAACTGGCTCTAAAACTTTGAAAAAAAAGTTAGGACCCAAACCAATGCCTCATTCAGTTTTCGCGCTGCAAGGAGGAGGCGAGCGCAACATCAAGCATCATCGACCAGCTCGTCCGCGCGGCTCTGTTTATTTTCTCTCTCTCTCTCTCTCTCTCTCTCTCTCTCTCTCTCTCTCGGGTTTGGCGTTAAGTACGGTGAGAGGCAGCTGCTTTGCGTCTTGATTTCTTGTTCTACCTTGCGTTTTGTTTGGTGTCACGTCGTCGGTCTGGTCTGTGGTGGCCGGCGGCGAGATGGCCGAGCTGATGCAGAGGAGGTGAAAAACCTGAGAAGAGATGCAGAGCAGAGCAAGAAGTTTTGAGTTGATTTGCTTCTTCATTTTTGGTCTCTCTTCAGGTGCTAAGAGCTACAATACCTGAGAATTCAGGGAGTGGATCATCGGTTCGAGGAAAGCTGCGAGAAATGGAGATGGACTTGTCAGTCGAGCAGTACGGGTAAGCACCATTCATCATGTACTCGTTCCTGTGGATGCAGTGGATCTTTGTTACTAGCATGTCGTTACTGATCACTCGTTTGTTTCTCATCCCTTTTTCCTTCCATATGCAAGATGCGTGCATTACAGGAGGAAATGCAAGATAAGGGCGCCCTGCTGCGGCGAAATCTTTGATTGCAGGCACTGCCACAACGAAGCGAAGGTATCACTGTTTTTTCCTTGTCTCAGTATTACATGCTTTGAATTGTCTCTGGCTAGGAGAAAAAACCTTATTGTTCTGCTTACTTTGTTACAGGACTCGTTGGAGGTCAGCATCAGCGACCGGCACGAGATCCCTCGCCATGAAATCAAGCTGGTCGGTGTCCCTGTCCAGTTATTTTGGTTGCCCTTTCCTGCTTTCCAGCGTATCACTATCGCTGTTACTTTATCGGATATTTTGCTGCATTTGATGCTAACTGTCGTGTCGGACATGATATTAGTAATTTGCGCTGCACAATATTCTTGGAAATGATTGATTACTGCTGCTTCAGTTCCATCCTGAATTTCTTTTCCTTTTCTACTGTACGCTTGTATACTCCCTCCGTCTCAAAATATAAGCATTTTTAGATTTCGACACATTTTTCAAGATATTATTATGATCAATAATATGTATAAAGGTAAAATATTTTAAATAAAAATAGTTGTATATTATGATAGTTTGATTAATGATAAATCTATTAGCATCAATTTTACATGATTGATTTTTTTTTGTCATTAATAGTCAAAGTTAGAAATGTTTGACTTTGCAATTTTCTAAAAATGTTTATATTTTAGGACGGAGAGAGAGTAGATACTTAGCCAGATTCTGTTGATTTTTTTTGGCTACTTAATGTATCCGTGCAGCAGTATAGGTGCGTCATCCATGTTAAGTACTCCCTCCGTCCCATAATATAGCAATCTAGCATGGGATGAGACCTATCCTAAAACCATGTATATGGACAATGAATCCAAGAGAATAGTCAAGTGGGAGAAGCTATTGTAGGCATGGTTCACCGTTAGTCAAGAACTCAGGATGATTTGAAGCACAGCAGAATGGCAAAAGAATAGATTGTACCATCAACTACACACTCCTATTATTGATGGCTGACTATAACAGGTGTTTCAGAAGTTACTCAAAGACTAACTAACAGTGCAATTTCATATCCTAAAGATTGAATTGGTTGCATGTCCGATCTAGATCATTATCTGAAAATGCTCATACTAGATCATTATCTAAAAAAATGTATATTTCACTACATGCCCATAGAATCTAGTTTTAAACTCAGCGTAAAAAAAGTCACCAGGTCACAAATAACTGCACAGATTAAGTAGAGAAGACAGCTGGAGTAAAACCAATAGCCGTTATTAATTTTCAGAATCTGCCTGTATGGTTGAAACGGGCAAAGTCTGTTCTTTTGTGGATATGGATACAAGTCACTATCTCCCCTTTCGCCACTTTTGGTTGTTTAATCATAATGAGCCTCCTCCACCAATATAATGACCTTTTTTTTTGAGATACCACCAAACCATATAGTGATCTTATTGAGACTGTTCTACCTTCATCATCACAGGTTATCTGCTCTCTCTGCAACAAAGAACAGGATGTAAGTTGCCAATAACTAGTAAGGATAGTGTTTATCAGGTGCCATCAGATTTGGCTGTTCCCATCACATAAAATTCGTCCGCCTTTTGGATTTGTAGGTACAACAGGATTGCTCCAATTGTGGGGCATGCTTGGGTAAATATTTCTGCGCAAAATGCAACTTTTATGATGACGATGTAAGCACATAAAGAACATTTGAACCTTGTGCTGTTAATGAAACTAAATAGCATTTTGATTATATTTTTTGGGTGGTATTTCTGTTCTTTTCTCCGACTTGCGTGGCTCTCGCTCTTGTTCCAGGTATCAAAGAACCAATTTCACTGCGATGGATGTGGCATATGCAGGTAAGTTGTGCTAAATCTGCATTCCTGTGACGGAGTAATGAAATATGAGCCCTTTTTGATAAATCTCACCATCAAATTTTACAGAACTGGTGGTGCAGAGAACTTCTCTCACTGTGACAAATGCGGTATGTTTAGGGTCGAGTGATTTCATCAATTTCAGATTTTGGTATTAGTAAATATTTGCATTGACAAATATTGTGGTTATCAGGATGCTGCTACAGCTATGTGCTGAAGGATTCCCATCATTGTGTGGAAAGAGCAATGCACCATAACTGCCCTGTATGCTTCGAGGTAAATATTTGTTGTCAGAGAAACCATGGACTCTGAATTTTCTGTATTCTACTAAAATAAATTCCTTTATTTGCTTCTGTGCTAGTATCTATTTGACTCAACAAAAGACATCAGTGCACTGCACTGCGGACACACGATCCATCTGGAATGCCTATACGAGATGAGATCCCATCAACAGTAAGTAATCACAGATAAGACTTACACCATGGCCTCTCCCAACTGATTACTGACTATGGTGTCAATCTGTGACATTTCGCCAGATTCTCTTGCCCGGTCTGCCTGAGGTCTGCTTGTGACATGTCCCATGCATGGCAAAAGCTTGATCAAGAGGTGCAGTTTCCTTCTCCCATTGCACAGCTTATCCATTGACACTGACCATGTACATACACATACATACATACATACATACATAGAACACCATCCAAATAACTCTTCACTCAGGTTGCAGCATCGCCGATGCCAGTGATCTATCAGAAGAAGATGGTATGTAAATTCAGTTACTTGTGTTCTTCAGTCCAACCAGGTAACTATACGCTGAACAAAAGTTTTTGTGGTTATTTTGGCTCTGTCAGATATGGATCCTATGCAACGACTGTGGGACGACATCGAACGTGCAATTCCACATATTGGGACACAAGTGCCCCGGATGCAGCTCTTACAACACCCGGCAGACAAGAGCCGCCCCTGCTGCCGCGTGCTCCAGAGTCTGAATTCTGAAGAGCAGTGAGATGAGAGCTAGTCTGAACTCTGAAAAACAGCGAGAGATTTGCTCTGCTCTCTGCAGTCTGAAATGCCCAATAAAAAGATTTGCAACCTGTGATTAGTCTCAAAGCCCATCAAAACGCAAACAACCGTTTGTTCTGAAATTTGGGCTCGTCCATGGTTTGTTCCCCCTAGTAGGCCGGCCTGGTGCTAATCTGGCCCAGCGTTGTGCTTTAGGCGGATTTCGACTTTGCTTGCCTGCTGGGCCTTGGCCGCAAGCGCCTGTCAGGACTCTGCGTCAAGATGATTTTTATCATAATCGTAATTTCTACTCAGGTATTTCTCGCAAAGAAAAAGGAACTAACGAAATGTGGTCGTCGTTCATTGGCATGGCGCTATGAGATTGAAATATAGAAGTAGCGGTATGATCATCAAGCCTCGTGTGCCTTGTCCACTTTACAAAGCATCCTTCCTGTGACACTGATCACCATCATCACCAGTTCACAACCCTGTGACCCTACTAAAGAAGACGTCGACGTTGTTTGTTGCAAATAACCAATCGAAGGCAACCGTGGCATGTTTGTTAAGTTTTATTTTTTTTATGAACATTTTAATTTTTTTTACAAGTCATCATAAACTTGACTGTATTCATCATCGGTCAGCACTTAGGATGCATCCTAATTATACCCTTGAATTTTAGGAAAACATACAGCACGAAGGCAGAAGGGAGTGGCTCGATCTTGTTTTGCCAATGAGGTTGACATGCAACTGAAAGATATAATTCTAGCCAGACACTCTTGGAGCCAGACTGGGGCCAATCGATCGTGCCCAAATCAGTTCCTGAGGCGAGCATCGCGACGTGATAGCAAACGGCTAAAAAAAGCGTTACATCCAAGCGCTCCAGTTCTCGAGCATACGCCTCCGTCCTCACTCGCCTGCGCGAACGCAACACCGCCCCCGGTCGCCACCACGTCCAACACAACACGACGCGGCCCCCGCGAGAAGTGGCTGAGCGAGCGGGAGCGCGCCGCACGGTACATGTCTGATGTCTGATGTCTCCCCCTCCCACGCGCGCCGATCCCCCGCACCGCGCCTGGAAAAACGTTACACGTGCGCGGCTCGCAACGCTCGATTTCTCCGAACATCCCAGTGCCCCCACCACGCAGCCGCATACGCTGCGCTTCCGTCTCGGCGTCTCGCCCTCTCGCTGCACCGCGCACGCACGCACCCGTGGCCTCGCGCCGATTCCACAATCCAAACCACTACTCCTCCCCTCGCGCGCGGTGGCGTGCGCCCCAACGCCACGACGACGCGTGCCGCGCGGGAAGCGAGACAGCGCGGTGCGGCGCGGAGACACCTGGCCAAAGCGGCGTCCGCGCGGGCGCATCCGGGCCTCGGACCCACACGCAGCCCCCGTGGTGGCCGTCGCGTCGCGTCGAGTCGAGCCGTCAAACCGTAACTGAAAGCAGTCCACCCGACGCATCATCCATTCCATCGTCGTTTCCGTTTCGCTTTCTGACTTCCGCCTTTCCTCCTCGCATCGAAGAGCCTCGCTGCCTGCTTTATTCCCACTCCTCCCACCTCTCTCTCTCTCTCTCCTCCACACCACGCAGACGCGCACCAACCCGCCGGCATTCGCTTCCGGATGCTTTGCTTTGCCCGCCGCGATTCGATCCACGCCTGAGCGAGCGAGCGGGGCGAGCAACGCGCCCTTCCTTCCCCTGCCATGGCGTCGTCGCCGGCGAGCAGCTACGACTGCTCCTTCAAGATCCTGCTCATCGGAGACTCGGCCGTCGGCAAGAGCAGCCTGCTCGTCAGCTTCGTCTCCGCCTCCTACATCGACGACGAAATCGCTCCCACCATAGGTGCGTACGGATGCCTTCCCCCCGTCCTCGCTGGATCTCGTTGATTCCTGCCTCCTCCTCCTGTGCTTAATATGTCCGCTTCCTTGCCTTGTCCCGATCAGGGAACACGCCGACGCCGGCAATTAAATCTTTTTTGTCTCTATTAGATACTCTATTAATTTGCTGTTCATTGAGACGTAACATACGTACGTACTCTCGTTGAAAGATGCGATGACGATGGTACAATTCTCGGTTCGGTGTAGAGGGATCACCAAACACTGGAATAACCAAGCTGTGGACATCTTTGTGGTACTGTTGTTTCACGCACCATGTACTCCGTAGTACACTAGTGCTACTGCTTACCGATTGTTTTGCGATCTGTCTATGTATTGATGATCTAATTGAGAGCGACCTTGCTTGCGACAAGCCTAATTCCAAGGGACACGTTTGGATTAGTTACATCGTCTAGGTGTGAAACCGTCAACTAAGCAGTAGCACACATCATGCATGTCTGCTCCTTTGTGTGAAATTAGAGAATCAGTAAAAAAGAAGTGATCAGCGGTTTACGGCAACTGAATGGATAGCACTGCCTTGCAATTTTAACACTACTACAAAACTAACAGTGCAGAAAGCTTGATCCTGAACTCTCCTCAAGATTTTTATGAATTGAAATCGTACTAACTACTAAGCATGAATTGTCAGTAGTGAATTTGTTCAAGAGTCATGCTTGAAAATTATTCAGATCTAAATTGTTAATGGGGCAAAACCTTCTATAATGTGCTCATTCTGGAATAATAAGGTAAAGGTTTATCACTTCAGTGGCAGGAATCCAGCTCATGTTCATGTACTGTATAAGTGTGCCCTCTTTGTTGAACTACCTATAACTTCATTCTATTTACTTCTACGAATTTACCTTGTTTCCACATTGATTTATCAGGGGTTGACTTTAAAATCAAATTTCTCACTGTCAATGGGAAGAAACTGAAGCTAACAATATGGGACACTGGTAAGTTGTTTTTTACTCCGTACATGTTTATTTGTGAAAATGGTGTTCTCCTGTTGATTTGTCAATATTTTTTAATGTTGGAAAGCAGCTGCCTTTGCCTTTTACCCCAAAGGCAGCTTCCTTGTACCCAGAAAGGGGCCTATGAAAAAAGCTGTTTCCACTTTCCATTGCATACGTAGAAATAAGTAATACTCCTAGTACAAAGAAAAGGCTTTGGTTTTTCTCCTGTAAAGTTCAACTGTTCTTGCTGCATGATATTTGTTGGCTCAATCCTGTTCTTCTGTAGCTTATGTTATTTAATGATTTCAAAAGATTTCAATTGTTCATGGACTTCTTTTTATTGCTTGCAGCTGGCCAGGAAAGGTTTAGGGGAATCACAAGTTCTTACTACAGAGGTGCCCATGGCATCATTCTAGGTAATTCTATTCCCAACTTATGTTCAGGACCATCAATATTTCTAAGCATTTACCATGCCTACAGTACATTTTTATACCAATCTCACTGTTACTTAGGGCATATCAACTCTGAAAGTTGCTCGTATTGCATCCATGTATCACATTTTAGGTCACTTTTATCTCTGATATTGTGTGCATGCTCCAACGTGGTGTTGCATTGTCAGTTTGTCATCATTATTTTTCTGATACAGGATCTTTTTAATATAGTTTAATAGTGTGATTCCTGAACGATCTAGTGACTAGAATATCCTGCCACAAATTAGTTGTATTTGCTATTAGACAGTTGCTTCCTTTCCATCACCATGGCGCTTCATTGTTTTACTCAGTATTTGTGTGCTGATATCATGGGTTTTCTTTTCCACTGAGGTGAAAATTTACTATGACCATGTACGAATAAGTCTCAAACAACCCTCTTTTTCTTTTATGTTGCATCTGGGAAATTGAAAAACTTCTGTTGCAACCTAATTTGTAGGAAGAATAATATGTTTACTTGCTCTTTTATTCTGGAAAAAGTGTTCCTGGTTAATTCATGGAAGTTTAACTTTCTGCTGTCTTCTTCTGTTAGTGTATGATGTCACAAAGAGAGAAAGTTTCACAAATTTGGCTGATGTATGGGCCAAGGAAATAGAATTGCATTCGACAAATAAAGAGTGCATCAAAATGCTTGTCGGGAACAAGGTGGACAAGGTAATCATTGTTTGCCTATTTAAATCAAATTATTATTTGTTGGGAACCTTGTTCCATTTCAGCTGCTGTTGATGCTTCCCCATTTCTAAAATATAAGTATTTATTGGTTCATCGATAACATGTTATAGCACTTTCTGTAACACTGTACAGCTTATAGTATCACTTCAGCACCTTATCATAGATAGCATTTGGTGTAATTACATAAGTGAGGTTGACAATTTCAGAGTACGGCTATTATAGTTGGCATGCGGGAAGAAAATAAATTTTCAATACACATGGCATTAGATTGTTACCAAACAAAGGAAGAGGTTAATGATCGAGGCCATTTTTCTTATAGGAGTTAGCACCTAAGATGAAATGGCAGTGCATGGTTCTGATATTTGATAATTCTACATTGCAGAATGAGGAAAGGATGGTGACAAGGGAAGAAGGTCTTGCCTTTGCTCAGGAATCTGGATGTCTTTTTCTTGAGAGCAGTGCCAAAACAAGAGAAAATGTGGAGAAATGCTTTGAAGAGCTTGCGTTAAAGGTATACTTGCAGAAATAATATACTAAGAGCAAGTTTAATAGTATAGCCCACTATTAGCTCCAATTCATCTATAGTCAATCTAATAGCCAATTCATACAATAGTTGCTTACTATACTATTAATATATGGTCCCACCCGTCATACGCACATTGCGTCTTAGAGTCCGTGCTGTAGCTGGCTACAGTCTACAGATCTGTAGCCCGCTGCTCTTCTCTCTCATCGTTTATCTCATTAAAATATGTTTGTAGCTGGCTAATAGCCTGCTATTGTACCTGCTCTAAGCACTGTAGTCTTAACCTCTGCTTTGATTATTTGAACTAATGGATACATACAGGTTGACCTGTGAACTTATGAAACCAACTCCATGCAGTAGCATTATTGAAGTTAAAGCTGAACATATCTTTAGTTTGTAGCGTATTTTTGTTATGACAGTGCGCTTCAGAGTTCAGGCCTTGCAGTCTTCTGGCACATAACATTATTTTTCTCTGTGCAACCTGTCATGCATTTTTTTCTTCTTAATATAAGACTCTTGCTGTGGTGATATAGCTTCATAGGTTTCTTTGGTCACATGATCATATTTTTCTAAATGCTGTGAGTCCTGCATATGATGTCTTGTGCCATTTGTTCTGTTGGTCAGTGCAGCAATCACTGCGTATTGAAGTCATTAGCTATCCATTTGTGCGGTGTCTTTTGTGCAGCCTAGCAGTGGGAAGCAGTTTCTGGAGGATTAATGTTTTTTTAAGTGATAATATTTTCTTTCTCATCCTGGCATAGAACAAGTTCAACAAGCCTTCAAGCGGGGGCTGTCAACAACCCACCTGAAATCATCAGATCATTTGGCACATATTTTTAGAGGGCTATGCTGTTAGGTTGCCTTTTCTTTGAGCTTTAGATTAGTGCTCGTCTCCGCCTCCCACATCGACGACGAAATCGCTCCCACCATAGGTGCGTACGGATGCCTTCCCCCCGTCCTCGCTGGATCTCGTTGATTCCTGCCTCCTCCTCCTGTGCTTAATATGTCCGCTTCCTTGCCTTGTCCCGATCAGGGAACACGCCGACGCCGGCAATTAAATCTTTTTTGTCTCTATTAGATACTCTATTAATTTGCTGTTCATTGAGACGTAACATACGTACGTACTCTCGTTGAAAGATGCGATGACGATGGTACAATTCTCGGTTCGGTGTAGAGGGATCACCAAACACTGGAATAACCAAGCTGTGGACATCTCTGTGGTACCGTTGTTTCACGCACCTTGTAGCCCGTAGTACAGTACTAGTACTGCTTACTGATTGTTTTGCGATCTGTCTATGTATTGATGATCTAATTGAGAGTGACCTTGCTTGCGACAAGCCTAATTCCAAGGGACACGTTTGGATTAGTTACATCGTCTAGGTGTGAAACCGTCAACTAAGCAGTAGCACACATCATGCATGTCTGCTCCTTTGTGTGAAATTAGAGAATCAGTAAAAAAGAAGTGATCAGCGGTTTACGGCAACTGAATGGATAGCACTACCTCTTAATTTTAACACTACTACAAAACTAACAGTGCGGAAAGCTTGATCCTGAACTCTCCTCAAGATTTTTATGAATTGTAATCGTACTAACTACTAAGCATGAATTGTCAGTAGTGAATTTGTTCAAGAGTCATGCTTGAAAATTATTCAGATCTAAACTGTTAATGGGGCAAAACCTTCTATATGTGCTCATTCTGGAATAATAAGGTAAAGGTTTATCACTTACACTGGCAGGAATCCAGCTCATGTTCATGTACTGTATAAGTGTGCCCTCTTTGTTGAACTACCTATAACTTCATTCTATTTACTTCTACGAATTTACCTTGTTTCCACATTGATTTATCAGGGGTTGACTTTAAAATCAAATTTCTCACTGTCAATGGGAAGAAACTGAAGCTAACAATATGGGACACTGGTAAGTTGTTTTTTACTCCGTACATGTTTATTTGTGAAAATGGTGTTCTCCTGTTGATTTGTCAATATTTTTTAATGTTGGAAAGCAGCTGCCTTTGCCTTTTACCCCAAAGGCAGCTTCCTTGTACCCAGAAAGGGGCCTATGAAAAAAGCTGTTTCCACTTTCCATTGCATACGTAGAAATAAGTATTACTCCTAGTACAAAGAAAAGGCTTTGGTTTTTCTCCTGTAAAGTTCAACTGTTCTTGCTGCATGATATTTGTTGGCTCAATCCTGTTCTTCTGTAGCTTATGTTATTTAATGATTTCAAAAGATTTCAATTGTTCATGGACTTCTTTTTATTGCTTGCAGCTGGCCAGGAAAGGTTTAGGGGAATCACAAGTTCTTACTACAGAGGTGCCCATGGCATCATTCTAGGTAATTCTATTCCCAACTTATGTTCAGGACCATCAATATTTCTAAGCATTTACCATGCCTACAGTACATTTTTATACCAATCTCACTGTCACTTAGGGCATATCAACTCTGAAAGTTGCTCGTATTGCATCCATGTATCACATTTTAGGTCACTTTTATCTCTGATATTGTGTGCATGCTCCAACGTGGTGTTGCATTGTCAGTTTGTCATCATTATTTTTCTGATACAGGATCTATTTAATATAGTTTAATAGTGTGATTCCTGAACGATCTAGTGACTAGAATATCCTGCCACAAATTAGTTGTATTTGCTATTAGACAGTTGCTTCCTTTCCATCACCATGGCGCTTCATTGTTTTACTCAGTATTTGTGTGCTGATATCATGGGTTTTCTTTTCCACTGAGGTGAAAATTTACTATGACCATGTACGAATAAGTCTCAAACAACCCTCTTTTTCTTTTATGTTGCATCTGGGAAATTGAAAAACTTCTGTTGCAACCTAATTTGTAGGAAGAATAATATGTTTACTTGCTCTTTTATTCTGGAAAAAGTGTTCCTGGTTAATTCATGGAAGTTTAACTTTCTGCTGTCTTCTTCTGTTAGTGTATGATGTCACAAAGAGAGAAAGTTTCACAAACTCTCTCTCTCTCTCTCCTCCACACCACGCAGACGCGCACCAACCCGCCGGCATTCGCTTCCGGATGCTTTGCTTTGCCCGCCGCGATTCGATCCACGCCTGAGCGAGCGAGCGGGGCGGCCTTCCTTCCCCTGCCATGGCCTCGTCGCCGGCGAGCAGCTACGACTGCTCCTTCAAGATCCTGCTCATCGGGGACTCGGCCGTCGGCAAGAGCAGCCTGCTCGTCAGCTTCGTCTCCGCCTCCTACATCGACGACGAAATCGCTCCCACCATAGGTGCGTACGGATGCCTTCCCCCCGTCCTCGCTGGATCTCGTTGATTCCTGCCTCCTCCTCCTGTGCTTAATATGTCCGCTTCCTTGCCTTGTCCCGATCAGGGAACAAGCCGACGCCGGCAATTAATTTTTGTCTCTATTATATACTGTATTAGTTTCCTGTTAATAGAGACGTAAAATATGTGCGTACCTTTGTTGAAAGATGCGATGACGATGGTACAATTCTTGGTTGGGTGTAGAGGGATCACCAAACACTGGAATAACCAAGCTGTGGACATCTTTGTGGTACTGTTGTTTCACGCACCATGTACTCCGTAGTACACTAGTGCTACTGCTTACCGATTGTTTTGCGATCTGTCTATGTATTGATGATCTAATTGAGAGCGACCTTGCTTGCGACAAGCCTAATTCCAAGGGACAAATTTTGATTTGTTACGTTGTCTAGGTGTGAAACCGTCAACTAGGCAGTAGCGCACATCATGCATGTCTGCTACTTTGTGTGAAATTAGAGAATCAGTAAAAAAAGAAGTGATCAGTGGTTTACGGCAACTGAATGGATAGCACTGCCTTGCAATTTTAACACTACTACAAAACTAACAGTGCAGAAAGCTTGATCCTGAACTCTCCTCAAGATTTTTATGAATTGAAATCGTACTAACTACTAAGCATGAATTGTCAGTAGTGAATTTGTTCAAGAGTCATGCTTGAAAATTATTCAGATCTAAATTGTTAATGGGGCAAAACCTTCTATAATGTGCTCATTCTGGAATAATAAGGTAAAGGTTTATCACTACACTGGCAGGAATCCAGCTCATGTTCATGTACTGTATAAGTGTGCCCTCTTTGTTGAACTACCTATAACCTCATTCTATGTACTTCTACGAATTTACCTTGTTTTTTGTTAAGTTTTATTTTTTTATGAACATTTTAATTTTTTTTACAAGTCATCATAAACTTGACTGTATTCATCATCGGTCAGCACTTAGGATGCATCCTAATTATACCCTTGAATTTTAGGAAAACATACAGCACGAAGGCAGAAGGGAGTGGCTCGATCTTGTTTTGCCAATGAGGTTGACATGCAACTGAAAGATATAATTCTAGCCACACACTCTTGGAGCCAGACTAGGACCAATCGATCGTGCCCAAATCAGTTCCTGAGGCGAGCATCGCGACGTGATAGCAAACGGCTAAAAAAAGCGTTACATCCAAGCGCTCCAGTTCTCGAGCATACGCCTCCGTCCTCACTCGCCTGCGCGAACGCAACACCGCCCCCGGTCGCCACCACGTCCAACACAACACGACGCGGCCCCCGCGAGAAGTGGCTGAGCGAGCGGGAGCGCGCCGCACGGTACATGTCTGATGTCTGATGTCTCCCCCTCCCACGCGCGCCGATCCCCCGCACCGCGCCTGGAAAAACGTTACACGTGCGCGGCTCGCAACGCTCGATTTCTCCGAACATCCCAGTGCCCCCACCACGCAGCCGCATACGCTGCGCTTCCGTCTCGGCGTCTCGCCCTCTCGCTGCACCGCGCACGCACGCACCCGTGGCCTCGCGCCGATTCCACAATCCAAACCACTACTCCTCCCCTCGCGCGCGGTGGCGTGCGCCCCAACGCCACGACGACGCGTGCCGCGCGGGAAGCGAGACAGCGCGGTGCGGCGCGGAGACACCTGGCCAAAGCGGCGTCCGCGCGGGCGCATCCGGGCCTCGGACCCACACGCAGCCCCCGTGGTGGCCGTCGCGTCGCGTCGAGTCGAGCCGTCAAACCGTAACTGAAAGCAGTCCACCCGACGCATCATCCATTCCATCGTCGTTTCCGTTTCGCTTTCTGACTTCCGCCTTTCCTCCTCC
>CM020185.1:10261256-10292183 GCA_009805545.1 Oryza longistaminata | reverse complement strand
TTTTTCTTCTTAATATAAGACTCTTGCTGTGGTGATATAGCTTCATAGGTTTCTTTGGTCACATGATCATATTTTTCTAAATGCTGTGAGTCCTGCATATGATGTCTTGTGCCATTTGTTCTGTTGGTTAGTGCAGCAATCACTGCGTATTGAAGTCATTAGCTATCCATTTGTGCGGTGTCTTTTGTGCAGCCTAGCAGTGGGAAGCAGTTTCTGGAGGATTAATGTTTTTTTAAGTGATTATATTTTCTTTCTCATCCTGGCATAGAACAAGTTCAACAAGCCTTCAAGCGGGGGCTGTCAACAACCCACCTGAAATCATCAGATCATTTGGCACATATTTTTAGAGGGCTATGCTGTTAGGTTGCCTTTTCTTTGAGCTTTAGATTAGTGCTGCACTTATTCATGTCTTAGGAAGTCTTTTTTTTTTTTTTTCATCACAGTACCATCTGTCCATCTCCACACCATTGAGTGTTGTGCAGCAAGTGTGTCAGTGTCTTGTTTGTAGAATGGCCTGAGGCAGTCTCTGCGAATTTTTCTGCTTGGATGGATGTAACTGCCAACCAAAATTTGGGTAGTGTGTGCTTAATTATCCTTGTTATGCCATTTTTTGTGACAATGCTTCTTGCCTTAGTTCCTGGTCTCCTGCAGTTTTCTTTGCTTTTATTTCTCCTTGAGAACCTATGGTTCTCTTTCTTATCCTGTTGCCACTCTTTTGATGGCTTATGCCTAGGAGTCTTGTGTGTTTAAATGTTCCATTATTAGGTTGTATGGACATATTCATTTTTTTCCTTCATTTCTCGGAAGGTTCATTTATGAAAGAATTAATCATTGAGTATGATTTCTTCTGCTTATTGAATCATACTCATCACCTGAGCATATGGAATATGTTCCTGTCTTATTGGAAGCATGTTACCTGTGGTACCAACAAAGAGCATGCTTGCGCCAGTTTAGTGACTCTATGTTCTGTAATTTATTTCTTTTTAATGTGATGTTTGCACATGGTGGTGCATGTGCAATGTTTAATGTGCCACATTTTTAATGTAGCTCTGGCACATGAGTGCATGAACTATATATATCCTTGAAGCGTACAACTAGCATTCCTTTTCTTCTAACAGATTTGTTTAAAATAAGCCAAAGTTTGAATTATTCATGAATATTGTTGCATCTTTCACCAAGCGTAGGAGGAAGAGTGTTGATGTACAACTATTTTCAGCTCCTGCTGAAGATTCTGCTTTTCACTAAAAAGTTATTTATATATTCTAAGTAGTTTTAAACAAGATTAAAGGTCATCTTAGTACCTTTTGATGTGACAATGTTATCTTGATAAAATTGTGTATTGTTTACTTAATTGTAATACAATATTAGTACAATGGCAAAGCCGCTGACGGTTTGGCGGGACTTCTAGAAAGTAAAAAGGAACCCAAACGATAATTATGTTCAATTTTTAAAATCTCAATGATAATAAAGAGAAGAGACAGTGGAGGGCCATAGAGGAGTATAATGGCAACGTTTGACGGGACGTCTAGAAATTATAAAAACGAAACCCAACGTGACAATAAACTCTAAAAACTATAAAATCCAATTTTTAAAGGTTCCAAGAAGAATGAATAGAAATAGTGGTAGATCAAGCAAGCAAATAAAAAAGGAGATGACATAAGGGGTAGCAGCTGATGTGACTTTTAAAAACTATATAATTAGAAACACAAGGATGATAAGGTTTGGTCTTTCAAAGTCTTAAGACAATAAGATAGCTAGATAGCCATTTAATAAATTTTAAGTAAAATCATACTAAAAAAATATATGATTTTGTTTGGGTGCTAGCCGCGCAATTGTGCGGGCCACCCAGCTAGTTATTATCAACGAAGCTCTGTGACACTGTTAAACTGAATCAGTTGAATTATTCCAGATCTCACAGTAGTTTTCAGCTTGGACCTACAATGCCTGTGTCATTGACACATACTAATATTTTGCCAGATTATGTTTCTGTAGCAAGAAAGCTGAACCAGATGCTCACATGGGGTTTGCATGTGCATGCGCCTGATAATTTGCTTGAACTCTTTTGCTCTCACTCTACTGTGCGCGCGGTGACTGCTTCCTGCGAACACTGAGGAGACAGTCATGATGAGCATGGGCTCCCAGATGAATGCATGTGAATGTGTGATGCATGCAGCCATGGAAAAGATGATCCCGCATATATCCGTGAGCGGATGAGATCTTCTCATAGGGATACCATAAAAAAGGGCACGGTTGTACGTACCTTTCATTTGTGCAACTAAGCTGCTTTCAGCGGAAGAAAAAGGCAGTACAATCATTTCACAGGAAGGGGAGTAGTATTTACCAGCGTCACAAGGAGGCATGTGTCATTACAGTTTAGTCCAAACATAGGCAACCATGCATACTAGCATAGGCAAAAACAGTCAGGAGAGAGTTCAGTGTTGGCAAATGACAAGCAAAACGTTGTCCTCAGTCGCTAACACGGTGGCCTTGTAGTGGCGCCATAATTCTGCTATTTTTGGGCTAGCCAGTCACGGAAGAACGCAAGATGACGACGCAGCTAGCTAGGCAGAGCAACCAAACCGAAGGGACAAGAAAGATCCAATCTAGGTGCTACCCTCATGGCAAGCCACAAGCGGTCAAGCGCAGGAGAAAGGCCATCACGTGTATGCAGGGGTGTAAGTGGCTAACCCGCAAAACCCACTTATAGGCTAAAATAAACCGCAAATCCGTTTATTTTGACCTATAAATGGGTTCGCGGCTGACCCACTTACACCCCTACGTGTATGCACCGGCAAAACGAACAGTGACATGGTGGGGATGACAGTATAAATCACCACCACATCCATCCTCCGTTACGTTCTACTCCTACGTCAGGTTCAGATTTCACCGGGAGAATCAAAAGCAAGTGCAGGACACCAACCACCGGGTCTCCGGTGTAGTAGGCAGCAAACATTTATGGCGACATTCTTGCTTTCTCGGCGCGCAGCCTCGCACACTGATCACCACTCCTCTTCTCCGCGAATGGATTGAGCCAAACACGAGCGCCATGGGCCACGACCACGCTGGTTTTTCTCATAATTTCGTCAGGTGCATGCATGACACGGCCGCTCGCACGGGCTCCACCCATCCATCCAGCGGTGCATAGCCGAGTTTGGGGGTACATGTCATGTGACGAAGACGGTATCCGATGAACAGTGTGCCATAACAAGCAGTAGAAAGTTTGTCTGGCTTGCTACTACTCTAATCTATGGAGCATTTCACAGGCATTTGATATGCGAGTGAGCATCAGGCGAGCCGACAAGATCACCGTGCAATCAGGTCGAGAGGGATGGGGCGTACGGCTCCATTACTAGATACTCCCTCCGTCCCATAATATAAAGTATTTTGAGTTTTTGCTTGCATTGTTTGACCACTCGTCTTATTTAAAAAATTTATACAAATATAAAAAACGAAAAGTTATGCTTAAAGTACTTTGGATAATAAAGCAAGTCACAATAAAATAAATAATAATTCAAAATATTTTGAATAAGACGAGTGATCAAAGACTGCAAACAAAAACTCAAAATCCCTTATATTATAGGACGGAGGGAGTATTTAGAAACATGACAAAACCCATTAATTGTATTATCGATAGTAACTTTCAGTCTTTCATGAGGGAATTAATGGCTGCGAGTACCTTCACTAGTTGCGTGTAGTTATCTGGCAATAAGTTCATTAGCTAGCGACATCCTTCTCTCCACCGAGAAGAGACAATGCATGCCAATAAAAATCCTATTTGGAATTACCGCTGGGATTAAACATGTCTGAATTCTACGGTTCTAGCACATGCATACGATTACGAGCTAGTGCAGACAACACGTGAGGTCCGTGTCACCTATCTATCGCGAAGCATCAGCCACGAATTAACGTTGAGACAACGGCGCTTGGCAGTTGGCACTGCTACTTGCACATATCGTCAACCAAAAACTGAAAAAGAGGCGATCCAGTAGGTTCCGGAGGCCAAAGCGGCGGATCGTCCAAGCAATTCTTGTTCTTGCCATAAACACATGCTCTTGGTTTCGTTGCGCCAACTTTGTGTAGACTAATCATTCCTTTGTCTCGGGGTAAGGATAATTTATGTTGTTGCTTCTTAGCTATATTAGCTCACACCAAACACATTACTGGGGTCCTAATCAAGACTCAAGAGACAAGCTAGGCGAGGACGACGGCTTAAAAACAAGATAATGCTAAGCTACAGACCATATGATTGATGTGGTCCATGATACACTTTAATGGCTTAAAAATATCCAGAGATGAATGGTATCGGAGCATCGTTCTTCTGAAGATTCGAACGAAGTAGTAGCAGCTTGCAGCTTTGCACTGTTAGTTCAGAGCATTGACTGAATTACAGCAGAGCAGAGCCATGTGAATGTGAAAAATAACACTTGCAGTAAAACGGATTCATGCGGCAATCACGTTAATAACTGGACAGTCAACATCACCATACTAGCTTTGATTGCGTCATCAACAGAAACGAACGGTTGCGTTTAGATCCAAAATTCAGTTATTTTTCATCACATTAATCTGTCATACACACCTAACTTTTCAGTCACATCATCTCCAATTTCAACCAAAACACAGCCGAAGATGCTACTCAAGAGTTACTAGTAGAAAAAAGGAGAGGAGAAGATAGAGGAAGACAAGAGAAGGAGATGGTGATGTGCAGGCGTCGTCTGTCTCAAGAGTTAGTGGTGGGCCGGACGTCAGGGCGTCAGGCTGGCAGGGAGAGGCACGGGGCCTCTGGACGCATTGCCAGCGACACGCATAGTCCCCCGGACTTTCATCAGCCTCTGCGCCTTTGTTGGTAGTAGTAGGTACCTTCCACGGCGGACAAAAACTAAAAACTCAACATGATGGGAGTGATAGCTACGTACACTACTGAATAGTTTCTCATGGTCTTGGACTTGGACTCTTGGAGTGGTTTGCTCTCAACACGTTCTAGCAGTAGAGAGTTGTTGGTTCATCAATTACCAACTGTAATAACTAGGACTGACCACAAGTAGAATGACACCGTACGAGTAGCTGCGAAATTACGCATCGACATGGCAAGTATCTGTGCCAACTTGGCCGTGCCATGCATCGATGAGATCGGATCAGAAACAGTATGCCAAACCAACCCCACCCAACCCACGCGAGAACCGTGGACCACGACCCCATTTACGCGCGCCGTCGACCGCATCTCATCTCGCCGTTGGATCGCGCGCGCGCGAGAGAGAGAGACGCCTTGGAACGGAGCCGCGCGCCGCGCATGCACATGGCGCGCGCGCGTCTCGACTCCGTCGCGATCGATCGATCGATCGCGCGAGCCGCGGTCCAGGCCCCGACAGCCACAGCGCGGCCTTATCTCCACTGCTCCCCCACTCCGACGTGGCGCGCGTACCATACCATTCGTCGTCACGCGCGGCCGCATTATTGGGATGATGCAACTCTGCAAGCTACGGGCCCTCGGGTCGGTTTGAAATTAACCGCACGGATTGGATTCGAGAAGATTTTAAACTTTTCAAACAAGCAAACGAGTCGTACGTAGTGCGGTACTGGTTGCGAATAGCGATCGAATTTGACTAGGAAAAAAAGAAGGAACTCAGGCAAATGCATGCACAGTTTTACAGAAGCAAAGCAACGGGTTCCCAAAGGTCCACACTTACAGTACGTTCAACGTACAACTGATCCAAGCAAATGAAACGGGTTTGATGATGCACTGATGCGAGAAACTAAACGGTTGGATCGGAGCCGGAGACGAGGCGATCATGGACAAGCGGCGGCGGCGACGGCGGCGATGAGCTTAGTAGTCGGTGGTGGGGAGCTGCTCGTGGGTGTGGGAGATGAAGAGGACCTCGTAGATGACGCCGGCGAGGCCACCGCCGATGAGTGGGCCAACCCAGTACACCCACTGGGACTCCCAGGACCAGCTGACGAGGGCCGGGCCGAAGGAGACGGCGGGGTTCATGGAGGCGCCGTCGAACGCGCCGCCGACGAGGATGTTCGCGCCGACGATGAAGCCGATGGCGATGGGGGCGATGGTGCCGAGGCTGCCCTTCTTGGGGTCAACGGCGGTGGCGTACACGGTGTAGACGAGGCCGAAGGTCATGACGATCTCCAGCACCAGGGCCTCCCACACGGAGACGCCGGTCAGGCCGAAGGTGCCGGTGGCGAGCCCGCCGGTGGAGAAGCGGAGGAGGAAGCACGCCACGGTGGAGCCCAGGAGCTGGGCGATCCAGTAGAGGAGGCCGCGGAACAGGGTGATGTTGCCGCCGACGAAGGCGCCGAAGGTCACGGCCGGGTTCACGTGGCCGCCGGAGATGTTGGCGCCGACGGACACCGCCACGAACAGGGCGAAGGCGTGGGCCACCGCCGCCGCGATCAGGCCGGCGGGGGTCGTCGCTCCGCCGCCGGTCAGCTTGCCTGCGTACGCGCATGACAGTTAGGACACGTAAGAAGAATTCAGAGATCGATATGGTAATTTAATTTTGTGGATTTTGCTTATGATTTCTCGTTTGTGTTGTTCTTCTTTTGGTCATGTTACTGATTGTATTACTCTTTTGCTTAACTAAGCTAGTGGATTTTACTACTCTGAAAAAAAATTATTATTTTAACCTTCAGTATTTCGTTGTAAAATAATATGTTTAAGCAAATGGTAAGCTATGGAGTTTGGAAACAATTTATGCTCCTAATACTAATTAACCATATTATTTTGTCTGAAAAGTTTTTTTGCTTCTAGTTCTTGGCAGTTGGCACAAGCACATGGTCTGACTGAAACAGAACTACTGAGATCCCTTCGTCCACGTAATCTTAGCAAGGGCAAACCGGTCATTTAGGCCCAATCATGCAACCTAAAAGCCATACCACTTTTTATTTCACGAACTTTTGACTTTTTCTCAAAAGAAAATTTTCTTTCAACTTAATTATCATAGCACGGAGTCTAGTTTCTCTCACTCCTGCAAGGACGGAGAGAAAAAAAAAAGTTTTGTATATCTACAAAAACTTTTTCTCCCCACATGTCTTGTGTTATTTTGAGGATTAATTCACGCGTTGCTAAACTAATCCACAATTAAGTCCTGGACTTTGTAGTATCGTCATAGTATATGGAGTGAATTTGCAGTGGCAGTGACAACACACAAGGTGGTTAAATTAAGGTCGCCGACTTACTGAAGGCCATGCCGGATCCCGATCCGGCGAAGACGAAGATGAGGGTGGAGATGAACTCGGCCAACGCCGCCTTGAGTGCACCCGGGTGGTACACCTCCTGGTGGCTCCCCACGGCGATGTTGCGGATCGGCATCTTCTCCTCCTCCTTTCTGCTGCTCTCTCACTCAAAACTAGAAGAGCTCAGAAATGGAGTGGTGTGTGTGTGGTGCGGAGACGAGACGGGAGAGAGGCCGGTATATATACACCCAGCGCAGCGCATGCACGAGAGACACCGGGTGTGGCCGGTGGCGAGTTGGCAACACATGGGGATATTTTTTTTCTCTTCTTGTTTCTCTCGCTTTCTCTTTCGAGTGAGTCACGAATGTGATCGTGTGAGACTGTGTGCACCCCCTCCAGATTTGCCATATTATGGTCATGTATCGGTGAAGTTTCTAGAGATCAGTAGGGTGTGGTTTGTGATTTTGGAAAATTAGCCGGGTACTTGTGCGTATAGCAAGCTGGTAGGTGCTGGTTTTGGGGATTAATGAACGACATGGATAAGGATATGATAGAATTGAATACAGGCTCTCAGATGAAAATATGGAAAAAGTTTTTAAAACTTGACCTGTTCTGTGTCACAGCTCATGGAGCTACGTAATAAAAACACTGGGGATGAACCGTGAGTAGCACTACCGAATGTTTATTCAGACAGGTTGCTAAGCTCGAAATTATTTTTCCGCAAACGTGTAAAATAATTGCACATCAATATATGCTAAGCTCGAAATTAAGCTAGCACCATTGATCAAAGTCGACGATTTGTTGTCCAGTCCTCGGCAGTCGGCATTATCCGTGCTTGTTTTCCTCGCAACATGCTAAGGACGTTTATGCTCTGTTGCAGTTTTTCTTGAAGGAAACATTACTACTGAATTTTGACAATCAAAGACATGGTTCTGTAACAAATTTTCTCGTCAGTCCCACGTAGTGCTCCGTTAAACAACACGATAACACGAGCATCGCTTGGTAATTAAGCCGTTAAACAACACGATCACACGAGCGTCACTTGGTAATCAAGCTCGGATTTGTGAGGGGGGAGGCGACAGCAACCGGGGGGCGGGCGGCTTGCCAGCTCAGCCACGCCGGCCGAGGAGCTGTCAGCGAGCCACGTGTGCGGGGGAGGCAGGCCTCGTGGCCCGTGTGGATTCGGAGGCTGGGCGACGTGACGTCTCACCACAAATCCCTCGGGATTGGCTGATGGGTTCTTTTGTCTCGGCAGCGGGAAGTGATCTGGGATTGGCTGCGTTGCTCCGGGGCGGCGAGGTAGACTGATTGCTGATTACGGCCGTCGCTTCTACGGCTAGCGTTTAGGGATTAACATGTTCTCCACTATTCTTTTTTTTCTCTGCCGTGATTGATAAGTGCATGGTGATGCTTCTAGCGACTTCGTCAGAATTATTTTCTCAATATTTAACCACAAAAGTTTGATGGTTATCCTGAAGAAAAAATCAGGGGTAACTCATTCATCTAGAAATTCAGGGGTACGACATGTCATCAGAACTTTTACGGTACAGTATACTATAATTATACATGAATTAACGGTATAGACTGATTTAATTTTTTAGTTAATTATATTGCAATATAAAATTTGAAAGGGTAATTTTATCTTCTCTTCGTTATTCTATCATCAAATCGTGCTATCATCACGTGTTTCGTCATCAAATGGCACTCAGGATGCTCCTACCATAGTGCACGATAAGATCTAGGACTAGGTACTCTCAATTATAGTCAATTTGAACCAAAAATTACTAAAGTGTATTTTTAATTTTCTATCAAATTCCTAATAAGTCCTTCTAAATACTGCTAGTATATATTGGTAGTATGTTATACCGTGAAATTTCTATATGTCACACACTCTCATGGTCTTACCTGAAGTGGTAACATCGAGATGGTATTAGAGCACCTGCAATGGTAAAGTAAGATGCTATCTATAAAATATGTACATCTCAGCAATAGACTAGATTAATAGTAAACCACTTCAATGGTATGTCTACATGGGTATCTATAGCTCTCTAATCCATTGCCTCGTTTTTCTCTATAGACTATCTCCAGGTTAGTAGATAGCTTTGTTCTCTCTCTTCATTTAATCTCTTCCAAGTAGAAAAATATGCTGACATAAATTTCTTGTAGAGAGCCTATAGATAACCATTGCGGGTGCCCTTAACATAATTGTTAGACGGTCGAAAGAGGACACGGTTAACCCATTTCTCCTTTTGTTCTTCTTGAAATGCAAACCCTTGGCAGTAGTAGCAACATTCATCCATTCCATGACCATTTGGATTCCACTCCGGAGTTAACAATTCCTGAAGGAGCGGCTACGCAAATTTTAATACGAACAGTGTCATCACCCTCGACAAAAACGATCATCCGGCCCATATATTTTTTCTCTCCATACGTCGGTTCGTACGATGGTGACACGTCAGCCACTCAGAACTGCTCGTTGCTCGGCCCGCCACGTCAGATGCTGTGCTGCACGAGAGCTCACCCCCCAGCCAATAATTGGGTGACAGCTACGGGCGAAATTACCGTCCTGCCCCTCGGGTTCTCGAAGAGTCCACTCACACTCACTACGACGTGATGCATGCGCCGGAGAACCAATTAGTCCACACTAACCTCCAGGATTAGGAGAACCTCTAATTACACAACCATTATCCGCGTGATTATATTAAGAGGAGGGCTCACCCTATCCACATGATTTGTTTTTCATACAGCAGCTGGCTCCACCATTTGCAAAAACTTTTTGTTCTTTTCTTACTGCCTCCGTGTTCTTGCCGTTTGCCACTTAACCCAATCACATGCATGCATCAACATGTTACTACGAGAAGAGATCGATCGATTGATCACGAGATATTTATCCACAACAGGAGACGGATGACTTGATGTAATTTTAGCACATGTAGTTTGGAATTTTGGAACAAATACGTGCTGGAGATCTGATCCAGTCCTTGCTAATTAGAGTTTACTCCTACTCCGTACATATTAAGATAAGATCGTGTTGTCATTACCGGTAAACTTTGGCTTCGCCTTGCATGTGATGGGGCCTAGCTTGACTTGCCAATGTTTGATCTCTGCAAAACGAGCAGTTTGCATTTGCAATGCACATGTGTATGCGAGAAAAGTACTTCTCACCTGATCCAATCCCAAATTGGTGATAAAATGAAGTGGATGGATCTAATCTAAGTCGTTGCCTTGCTGGATAAGGATTTCATTAATTGCGTGGATCAATTTGTTCGCGCGAGCTTTGATCTGATAGGGAAAGATATTTTTGTATATCATTAAGTGTATTTAAAATACCTTGGAGAAACTTGAATGTGCGACAATTTCCGCGAATTATGAGCTGGCTAGTGCTCTTGGTCAAATATTTGGATGTGCTTCTGAGCTGGAGAACTTAGCTTGTTTAGTTAAGACATAACAATTCAAGGCAATTTGGTTAGGTGGCAATATGCTGTACTTAAGCCAGACTAAATTAAGCATTGTGTCCATAAATATGTCGCCATCAATTAAAGAAAATGGAGTAGGCATTGCCCTTTTCCCTATAAGAATTTATAAATAAGCAATGCATATTTTTGTACCTGTTCTTAAATGAAAACAAAAGTATCCATAAGGCATAAACCACAAAATGCCATCTCTTTGCCACCTGCTTCTTCGCCATTTTTCTGGTGACAAGTAGTACTTGACTACCTTTTCTTTTCTTTTTTTTTTTTTTGCGGGGAGTACTTGACTACCTTTTCCATCTAATACATTTTTTTCCTGGATTGGAAGGGTGTCCTTTTTTCCTGGATTGGAAGGGTGTCCTTTTTTCATATTATTTCACAAAAAAAATTTCCGGGCTACAAATACCAAGCTTTGGTTCTTTTCCCCTTTTTTAGAGAAACATTGAGCACTGATGATTTTGCCGCTTAGACTTTGGCGTCTTCTCTCTTTGATACGGCCCAATCAGATCGAAGATAAGTAGTCCAGCTCGGCCCACATATGACACTTCCTGGGCTTGCTGTCTCCGTGTCCATCCACGCACTTACACATCGGCCTCGGTGGTTTGCCACATTTGTTAAGGCTTTCAAAGTGGGTTGGGCCATAATGCTTCGTCCTCTGACCTCGTCAGACAAGCCCAATAAATCTCAGACCGTCAGCCCATCACCCTCGCCGTAAGCTTGTGTAGGCTCGCTCTTTCCTTCCTCCAATCCTCCCTCCCTGCCACAATAGAATCCCAGAAATAGACCTTTTAAAAAGCAAAAAGTATTGGTCCGTTGTGAAGGAAAACTGGACTATCTAGATTGAATTCAAATCTCAAAAACAAACAGTAAATTCAACAAGGCCAAAATGGACCGACAAGACTTGTTCCTCGCAATAAAAATTGACAACGGTCAACGGAGATTCTCACTCGAGGAGGCAGGAAGATCCCATTAACCCCGCGATTTTTCTTCATTCCTTTCGAACTCCGTACACCGTAGTGGCGATTTCAAAATTCAAAACCTCCCTCCCCTCAACGTTCCGATTCCAAACGCAAATCCAGCCCATGCCACGCCGCCGATTATTCCGCTGGCGATCGGCAACGACTCCTTGCCCTATCCGCCGCGCGCGATCCAGACCGTCCATGTCTGATCCAACGGCCGCGCCGATCCGGCTCGGTTTTAAATAGATGCGCTACGCTCCCCCACCGGCCACCCCGTCCGCTCCTCCTCCTTTTTCGGCCGCTGCTTCACACCATCCGTCCGCATCCTCTCCGCTCGCCGCCGCGCCGCTCCAAGTTTCTTTCGTGGTACGCGTCTCCCTCCACAAATCCGTTCGATTCCTCGCGTTTTCCTCCCAGGGGTTTCTCGTAGATCCCGTTTCTTCCGGATTGCTGCGTGATTTGGGATTTTGGTTGTTTGGTTGGGGCTTTTTCTGAGTGATTTTGGGGATTTTTCTTGTAGAGGAGTTGATCGAGGAGTTGGGGTTGAGATGGGCCAGATCCAGTACTCCGAGAAGTACTTCGACGACACCTACGAGTACAGGTAGATGAGAATCCCCTCTTCTTGAATCTTCTCGTTATCTCCGTTGCAAAACCCTAGTTTCTGATCCTTTTGGCCGGCGCGGCGCAGGCACGTCGTCCTTCCGCCGGAGGTCGCCAAGCTCCTCCCCAAGAATCGCCTTCTCTCCGAGGTAACCTTCAAGATCTCCAAATACATTCGTGTAGAATCGTGTTCCTGGTTGGATCGATTCGTTGATTGTCTGATTGGGGAATGGGGGTTTTTCCGATGGGGTTTATTTGCAGAACGAGTGGCGCGCGATCGGAGTGCAGCAGAGCCGCGGGTGGGTGCACTACGCGATCCACCGGCCGGAGCCGCACATCATGCTGTTCCGCCGCCCGCTCAACTTCCAGCAGCAGCAGGAGGCGGCCGCGGCTGCAGCGGCGCAGATGCTGCCCAAGTGACTGCCCCCTCCACGCGGCCATGGTGGCGACCCGGGGTTGAAATGTGCGAAACCCTAGCCCCTTTTCATCTCTTAAAGGGGGTTCGCGATACTGCTAATTTACTTTCATTTGTTGGTTGGAAATCTTAGTGATGTTGGTGGTGTCCACCTTGTGTTCGTGAGAATGCCCGAGTAGGAACTGGCATGTAAACGTCTGTGTTATCTTGGATACTTTTCCTTGCTAAGCTATTACTATATGTGATGCTGGTACTGTTGTTAAACTAGAATGTGACAATCTGATTGTGGTTATGCTTAGCATCTCTTTCTTTCTTGCATGTTTTTTTTCCACCATTCTGGTTACAAAGTGCAATGATCAGTAGAGACATAACGACTGGTGAATGGCTTTATTTCATTTTTGAACTGGGTGTGGCTTAGAACAAACCTATGGTGATTGGTGTGAGACTGTGAGTGTCCTGCATTGTCTCGCTAAGGTGTGAATACGATGTTAACATTTTGAAGCAACCACCGTGTGTCCTCTGTCCTGTCCACTGTCCTTCCAGACTTCCAGCCCAACCATGTGTGTGTTTGGAACACTTGAGAAAAGAAAAACGTCTGAATGGTGCAAATGCAGGAGTGAAACACAGAGAAATACTCCTCCGTCTTAAAATAAGTGTAGTTTTGCACTGTTCGTGTCCAATGTTTGATAGTGATACCCATGGCTGCACTTATTTTGAGACGGAGGTAGTAAAAACATTAGAAGCAGAAGAATCTTTGGAATGGTAAGTGAAAAGTTCTTTGATGCAAGTAGTAGTAGAGCCTAAAACTTTTTGATGAAATTTCTTTCTAGGTGATAGGAGTAGGCCTCTTCGTACCTGCACCAATGGACTGGTGGGGCAAAAGGATTTTTGAACTGGATATTTGCGTGCTACCATTGGAGCGCTTTGCTGCCAGAATTGAAGATTAGCTTTGCCAAAAATATCTCTTGGGATGTGGCCATGAAGGAAATTGGGGGGGTGTGAGTGCAGTGTCAATTTTGGTACAGTTGCTGATGATGGGACCTGAATTTTTCTCATCGAGCTGCCCTCTCCTGATTTCAGTTCAAGGAGTAACAGCCTGATGATATTAGAAGCACACAGACCACGTGTTGCATGCCTTGATCTCGACATCGTGTAACCAACAAAAGCAGTAGCAACAGCAAAAGGCTACAATACAACAATGTGTGGTATGAGAAAATGGATCACTTTCAGTTCAACTAGGAATAATATGAATTATCCGGTTTTCACAACGAAAATCATTTGCACTAAAAAAATCAAATAAATTCATACGTATCTGGAAGAGAACTTTATGCGTAGGATATCAATATATCATATTAGAGACGTGACAAATCAAATATAACTTGTATTTTTATTTAATTCACCAGCCCTGATTTTCTTTGCGAGACAAGACTGATTACGTTATTAAACAAGACAAGAATTTACAACCATATGATAACCATGTGATTACAACCATGGTCATCGACAAAAGATCTATCGACAAAGAAAGAAAATACTCTACGTCTTAAAATGCTGCAAGACATATCAGCAGACGAGCACATCCATAATTATGATCAACTCTATTACGCACAAAAGGTTGGTTGTATGCCATGGGTAGAGGCTGGAGATGTAATCAAATTCATGCACAAAAAGGTAATGAATGAGCACTGGCCGCCATCTTTGTTCCTCTCACAAATCAATAAACTGATATCACTTAACAAATCGACGAACCTGACCCTAAAATGGTACTGCTAACCGATATCAAAGATCTCAAGCGAAATGATCACCAACAAAGACATGCAATAAGCAAAAGACCCTAACCAAACCTAACTCTAATAACATGGAAGATCAACCCTAAACTCCGAATAGATATAAGAGTAAATTTCTAAAAATTACAAATACTTTGACCAAACTATCACAAAACTACACATTTAAGATGTGTATTACAAAACTACAGATTTAGCGCTAAAATTATCATAGAACTATATATTTTATATTTGATCACAAAACTATAAATTTAATAATAAAGTTATCAAATAACTACAGATTTTAGAGTTTTTATCCATAGCATACTAGGGTTATAAAAGTTGCAGTGTTGTGATAATACAAATGTTTCTGATACAATACCATGTAGCTTTATAAAATTTATTCTAATATAAACCTCTATAAAGATTTCATTAAGAAAAAACATCTTTAAAATTAAGAGCTATAGACTTGACATCATTGCCTCTGAAGCTGATAAAAAGAATGTATGGGCTTAATCTTTTCGCTTATGCTTATCAGTTAAAATTTGAATTTTCAACTATAAACTAGCATGGTGGCCCGCGCAGATTGCGCGGCTAGCATCATTATATGTTCTCTCATATAATAGCATATATGTTTTCTCATTATATTATTCAAATATATTAAAATGACAACATAATTTTAAATGTTGCAATAACTTTACAAAACTACTAATATGTAATTTTCATATTATATTTTATATACGTGTTAGTTATTAATTATTTTAATATCAAATTTTAGTTATTTGTAAATTATATATATTCCTATATGGACTCTAGACTCGTCTTTTAAAATTTATTTTTTATAATTCCGAATTTTCTGTAAATTGTATTTCTATATAGACTCCATGCTCTCTTTCAATATTATTTATTTTTATTTCTGAATTTTTATTATTTCTAACTGTATTTCTATGTGGACTCTAAACTCATCTTTCAATATTCTTTAATTTTTAATTTCGAATTTCAGTTACTTCTAAATTGTATTTCTATATTGACTTTAAACTCTTCTTCCCATGTTTTTCTTAATTTCGAATTTTAGTTATTTGTAAATTGTATTTTTATACGGACTCTAAACTCTACTTTTAATTTTATTATGTTTTTCCAAATTTTAGTTAGTTTTAAATTCATATATGACTCTGTACTCTAATTCTAATATTTCTTATTTTTTTAATTCCGAATTTCTATTTTTTTTCTTAATTGTATTTCTATATGGACTCTATACTCTACTTCTAATATTTCTTATTTTAATTCCAAATTTCTATTATTTTCCTAATTGTATTCTATATGGACTCTATACTCTACTTCTAATATTCCTTATTTTTTATTCTGAAATTTAGTTATTTTCTAATTGTATTTCTATATGGACTCTATACACTACCTCTAATATTCCGAATTTCAGTAGTTATTTCCTATTTGTATTTATATATGGACTCTATACTCTACTTCTAATATTCCTTATTTTTAATCTCGAATTTCAGTTATTTCATAATTGTATTCTATATGGACTCTAGTCCCTCTTCTAATATTCCTTATTTTTTAATTCCGAATTTCAACTATTTCTAAATTGTATTTCTATATGGACTCTAGTCCCCTCTTTTAATATTTCTTTTTTTTTAATTTCGAATTTTAGCTATTTCTAAATTGTATTTCTATATGGACTCTGCTTTTTCTTTTTCTCCTATTAATGATGAGAATTTCTAGACCATGAGAGCGAACGTGGAGGCTCCTTTTCTATTCCTTTAATTATATAATAGATAGATTTGGAGCTCATTTTGGGTTTTTTCATCGAGGTTTATTTTCAGCCTTTACTTTTAGATCGTTAAAAACATGTATGTAAAAGTTTTATTCATAAATTACTTTCATTTGTAAATATGCTATTTGGCTTATTTACAAATTAACTTATGCTTCGTTGCTGCTTCAACGATAGCATCATGGCATATCGAACGGTTCTGGATCACAAAGTAAAGGCAATGATGTCGCGGGCTGCCACCTGGGCAGGGGCCGCAGGGCCCAGGTCAAAGTTCCGTACACTGCCTGTTCATGTCCACGGCGCCGAACTGCCGACCCAAGAATCCAATGGGCGGACCGGCTCCCACAAGCCGGTTGGGTTCGTGTCATTCTCGCGAGTGAGAAGCCGGGAAGTTGGCCGCCGCTGCGTAGACGAAGCTCCACCACACACCACCCGCAAAACGCCATGCGTGCTCCTGCTGCACACTTGTCCCCCGCCTCCTCCGCCGTGCCGTCACGCAACCACGGACTCCTCCTCCACCTCCACCTCCGTCTCCAACTCTCTTCTTCAGTTTCTACACTCTCCGCACGAGAAAATTCGAATCCCCCCTTCCGGCTGCTGTTTTTCGTGCCAGAAACAGGCCATTTTACCAGTGCCAGTTAGCCTCTGCCTTCCTCCTCCTCCATCTCTTTTGCGATGGTATAATCCCAATTTTCTCGTACAACTCTGTTTTCTGAAGAACACTGGTCGCCTCGCCTACCTCAGTCACCAGTGCGAGCTATAAAAACCCGCACGCCAAAAAATCTTCAAAACCACACAGAAACCTCAGGTCTCCGAGGCTTCCCAAGCGAGTCGACGAAAATGCCCGTGATGGCTCCGACCGCATCTCTTCTCCTCTCCCCGAGGCCGCTGCCGGCGAGCCCCCGGGTCCCTCGCTCCCGGCGCTCTCGGCTTCCGGTCGCCTGCGCCTCCGCCGCGCCCGCGCCGACACACGCCTCCGCGTGGCGGCGCCGCCGTCCGTCCCCGGGGAGGCGGGCCAGGCGCCCGGGGAGACCGAGCCGAGCACGTCGTCGGCCGACGAGAAGTTCGTGTGGAGGGACCACTGGTACCCCGTGTCCCTCGTCGAGGACCTCGACCCCAGCGTGCCCACCCCGTTCCAGCTCCTCAACCGCGACCTCGTCATCTGGAAGGACCCAAAATCCGGCGAGTGGGTCGCCCTCGACGATCGCTGCCCCCATCGCCTCGCGCCCCTCTCGGTATGAGTATCGCCACGCGCCCTTCCAATCTCTTCCTCTTTTGCGCCAATTTTGATCGGATTGAATTCACGGCGATGATCTCGATGTCTGTGTGTTCGTAGGAGGGGCGGATCGATGAGACGGGGTGCTTGCAGTGCTCATATCATGGATGGTCATTCGATGGCTCTGGCGCGTGCACCAGGATCCCGGAGGCGGCGTCCGAGGGGCCGGAGGCCAAGGCTCTGAGGTCGCCGAAGGCGTGCGCGATCAAGTTCCCCACCCTCGTCTCGCAAGGGCTGCTCTTCGTGTGGCCCGACGAGAATGGGTGGGAGAAGGCCACGGCTACCAAGCCTCCGATGTGCGTGTATATTCTGGATTTGTGGTTTATTGATTGAGTTTGGTTAAGGTCGTCGGTGACGAGGTTTGATCCTGTTTTTGATTCCAGGTTACCGAAGGAGTTTGAGGATCCTGCGTTCTCCACGGTGACCATCCAGAGGGATCTGTACTATGGCTATGATACATTGATGGAGAACGTCTCTGATCCGTCGCATATAGAATTTGCTCACCACAAGGTAATGCTACATTTTTTATTTGAGAATGATCAGTTACTTTAATGTACTGGCATGCAATGCTAGTCCTGGATATTGCACATTTGAGATATGAGGATACTTGTGTACCATACTTGCACATCATACTTCAATTTGGTTTTAGGTTGTGTTTAGTTCAGCGCAAAGTTTGGATTTTGGTTGAAATTGGAGATGATGTGACTGAAAAGTTGTGTGTGTATGACAGGTTGATGTGATAGAAAAGAACTGAAGTTTGGATCCAAACTTTGATCTAAACACAGCCTTAGTAGTTCTATTTTTGGTTGAATCTCTTAACAGTGGCTTCTGGTGTACTATGATTGCCAATGTTTTGTTTTGAACTGCCTGTTGCACCTTGATATGAAAATGTAGCTGCAGCATCGTTCCGTCTCTTTACTTAAGCTACTGGCTAGTGCTAAAATTGAATAATACTTACTTAATCGAGGCTACTATATTAACTGTCTGTTATGGATTCATGGTACATGGGCTAGAGGTATGATTCATTATCTAAGATGCACTTTCAGTAAATCCACAACTTAGACCATTTGTCTTCCCTTCATTATTCATGGAACAAAAGTCAGGATTATAAGTACGATTCCCATGGCCAAAGAAATTGGTTAACTAGGCAGCATTATCCTTGCCTCAAAATTGAACTTATAAGCCAGTTAATCCTGATCAACTACTTGCCAGCATTATCCTTACCTCAAAATTTAACTCCTCTCGCAGGTCACTGGTCGAAGAGATCGAGCCAGGCCTTTGCCATTCAAGATGGAATCAAGTGGTGCATGGGGATATTCAGGGTCAAATTCTGGAAACCCTCGCATCAGTGCAACTTTTGTGGCCCCTTGCTATGCACTGAACAAGTATGTTCAGCAAAACACTCTAATCACGCCTTTTCCCATTTCATTGTATTTGCCTTTTGATGTGAATTAGCTCATATATCAGTTTCACATCCAGTAACTCCACTTATGATTCTGATCTTTTAGTATTTTGTTTTTTTGTAGAATTGAGATAGACACAAAGTTACCCATTTTTGGAGATCAGAAATGGGTCATATGGATTTGCTCTTTCAACATTCCAATGGCCCCAGGGAAGACTCGTTCTATAGTTTGTAGTGCTCGGAACTTTTTCCAGTTTAGCATGCCAGGAAAAGCATGGTGGCAGGTATCTGCAATTTTTGTAGCTCTCTCTATTTACCTCCTTTTCAATCTACTTGTTAGTGCCCTTTTTAGGAAAACAGCAGTAAAGATCCCCGCTCTATTAAAAATAAGAGTGAATTTTATGCTCTCATTATATCCGAAAGTATAAAGTGAAACCCTGAATCCCCTGTTCTTATACATCTGCTTCTTTGTGTATGTGATGCAGCTTGTCCCTCGATGGTATGAGCATTGGACTTCAAATTTGGTCTATGATGGTGATATGATAGTTCTGCAAGGGCAAGAGAAGATTTTCTTGTCTGCATCGAAGGAGTCTTCTGCAGATATTAATCAGCAGTACACAAAGATCACGTTTACACCCACGCAGGCTGACCGTTTTGTTTTGGCATTCCGGGCATGGCTAAGGAAGTTTGGTAACAGCCAACCTGACTGGTTTGGAAATCCTAGCCAAGAAGTGTTGCCTTCCACTGTCCTTTCAAAGCGTGAGGTAAAAATTTCTGGGATCTAGTTATGTGAGAGCATTTATGCAGTTTTATTTTGAAGCTAGTCTTTAGATGGTTTAAGGAATTTAGTTATGTTTACTTCCTTGCTCGCGAGAACTTTTTACGCACTGATTCCATAAAGTACTTGACACTATCCTCCTTGCATGAACTTTGGTATTTTTTTTTGGACACAAAACAAAAGGTTTGATGTTGTTCATTATGGGCACAGATAATTTATTTCCATGAAGTATTTTTGCACACTACTCCTTCCATGAACCTTGATATATTCTTTTGGACACAAAACAAAGGTTTTATGTTGCTCATTATTGGCACGATTTTTTTTTTTGTTTCTGTGCTATATTTTAATTGTCATACTTACTGGCGCCTTTAGGGCACCCAATTTAAGTCTCTAAGTGTGAAGCTCAGTAATGTACTTTAAAATATCTATGGAGGTATGATAGCTTTGAAGTACTCATAGTACCTGACATTTGAGGATTTAACCACAGCAGTTCCACATATTTGAAGATTCAATCACAGCAGTTCCTTGTAAATTTCAACTTATACTTCCTATGAAAAACATGTTCATTTATGCTTGCGTTTCTATGTATTCTTCAATCCTTGTATCCTTATATTTGACTATATGTTGACCGAGTTGCAAATTACCTATGCAGATGCTAGATAGATATGAGCAGCACACACTGAAATGCTCGTCTTGCAAAGGGGCATACAGCGCCTTCCAGACTCTGCAAAAGGTCTTCATGGGAGCCACAGTGGCGTTCTGTGCAACTGCTGGGATTCCTGCGGATGTTCAGTTCAGATTATTGCTTGCCGCTGCTGCTTTGGTTAGTGCCGCTGTAGCGTACGCATTTTATACGCTCCAGAAGAATTTTGTTTTTGTAGATTACGTGCATGCTGAGATTGATTAAACAAGCATGACATCTGATCTGAGATCTGGTGAAGCGACATCACACGATCATTTGTGCAACGTAAGCTAGGGAATATAGATTGTCGGTGGATATAGTCTAATGTTGCATTGTAGGCAATAGGTTTGTAATTTGTATTAGCTCGTCGGAGACGTTGTACAAAAGTAAATGAAAAATGTAATTTTGCTCATCATGGCCCAAGGACTTGATTGATGATTGATGAGTTAGTCTCAATGAGTATAGCTTATCTACATAATTGTTGTAGTAGGTGCAATTCATCTTGTCATCTTGCACCGAGGCACATTTGGTTGTTTATCTCAACATAATTTTTGGTTGAACTAGTACAAGAAAACTCTGTTAGAGTGCGCTTTCTAGGTAGTCTGATAATGGATTTGGATCGTCTACCTTCGCAGAGTGAAGGCACGAGCATGCAGTCAGCCCCTTATCCACCATTGAAGTAATCCAACGGCTCACGTCGCATGTGCGCTTAAACAGACGAATGAATTTGTCTGTGAAATACCACGATGGTTCTATCGCAAAAAAAAAAAAAAAATCCTACGATGATTGTTTTGGTCTGGGAAGTGTACGCCAGCTGAAGCAACTTACCAACTACATTAGTGCTAATACACACGAAAAAAAATGGATGATTTCATCAAATTAAAAATACAAGAAAACCGAAAGTTTCAAATAACAACACTAATTCATTACAAAGTAGTTCTCCATCTTTTTCATATTATAAGTCATTTGACTTTTTTTCTAGTCAAAAATCGTTAAGTTTGACTAATTTCCCTCCACCTCATTTGCTCCAGTTCCCGGAGGAGGGCCGCAACCACCGCTAGCCACTCACCCGGCACAGCATGGCTGCGTCGCTCCGGTCGCCGCCCCCCTTCCCCGCCGCCGCGTTCCGCCGCCGCCGCGCCGTCGTGCGCGCCTCCTCCTCCTCCTCGTCCTCCTCCTCGGCCGTGTCGTCCGCACCCAAGGCGCGCTTCGTCGCCCGCCGCTCCGAGTCCACCTTCGTCCAGCAGCTCGCCCGCCCGCTCGGTATCTCTCCTCCTCCCCTCCCGAGTACTAATCCCGGGCTCGGGACTCGCCTTTGCCTCGCGCTTCGTTTGTCGGAGAGATCCCCGCCCTGAAGCTGAGCCTGAGACGTTTTGCTTTGCTCATGTCGTGTAGCGGAGTACATGAGCTTGCCGGCGAGTCAGTACTCGGTGCTCGACGCGGAGCGCATCGAGCGCGTCGACGAGTCCACCTTCCGCTGCTACGTCTACCGCTTTCGCTTCTTCGCGCTCGAGGTCTGCCCCGTGCTCCTTGTTCGCGTCGACGAGGAGCCCAACGGCTGCTGTATTAGCCTCCTCTCCTGCAAGGTGTGGTGGTGCCTACTTGCAGCTTCACTAATGGCGGTAGGTGTATTTTGTAGATTGTGATCAATGCCTTCTAATTCGAAATATTCGTTTTGCAGCTCGAGGGATCACCGCTCGTGGAGGCTCAAAATGACAAGTTTTCAGGTAACTGTCGGTGTTGAAATGTTGAATAGTATGATAATCCCACGGCAAGAACAGTTAGTCAATTACAATAGTTGGTTCTTGATTTTATTACTTCTATTTCCCACTTTCCGGACTAGATAATGATCAAACATCAATACACTGTCACAGCCTCATGAGAAATAGCTGATGTTGTTTGTTTTTCGTCATATTGTTGTTCATATTTCTTGTAAGATTCAGATACTCTTCTCGGCTTGCTTGCAATTCTTTACATGATAGTTCATATGCACAGCTCATATGGCAATGAAGTTTCTATAAATATAGTCATAGACTCATAGTGGTAGAGTTGCACGATTGAGCCTATATTAGTTCATCTACCAACGTTTAATATTTATGATTCTTTAGTTCTGTTTCGCATATTCTAAGATAATCTATTGAATTCCTTGTCCAGGAAATCATTGACATGATTTGCTGTGGGATGCAGCTTCCATGGTGAATAAGGTGTTCTGCAACAGTAGTATGAGTGATTCAACATTTCAACAGCTTACATCGGATACTACAATCGAGGTAACTAAGTCTTAGGCTCTCACTTGACTTCGTCTTTGTCTGAACATCATCCGAAATTACTGGACACAATTAGCTTCTTGTGACAAATTTCCAGGTTACAATTGATATACCTTTTCCATTTCGAGCATTACCGGTTGAAGCCATTGAATCAAGTGGCAGGCAAGTTCTTGAGCAAATACTCCGAGTCATGCTTCCACGATTTTTGAAGCAGGTTAGTTAAATACCTTTTTTTTTTGTTTCCAGTTAAAACTTTGTTGCAAATTCTAACACCAGTCAAGACTCAAGACATCAAGTGAAGGCAGCTACATTTATTTCTCTCGTATTAATCGACACCCGATGTATCATAGATAGTTCACCATTATCTGCTTTCTACTGTTACATCAATTTTGAATTTTAGGCTTGCATTCAGCTCTATACCTAGATTTTATTTCCATCAAATTAATCAATATTTGAAGTCCCACGAGTGCTTCAGTTTGTAGTTTACTTTCTATTTGTATAATGATATAACTAAGAAACTAAATGGCCTGAAAAAAAATAATGATACATGATAGTATGAATAAGATCTATGTTTGAGCAATTGCCAATGTGCCGGGTAGAACTTTACTAGGATTATGTGACATATGAGTAGCAGTTCCTATGATTATCCTAATATTCATCCGAGATTATTTGTCAACTGAGAAAATTATTTTGCTCTCAGCTTGTTAAAGACTACCAAGCATGGGCTTCGGGTGATTCTTCAAGGAGACCACTTGGCACTGGTGAAATATGAAGCTGCGCAGTGTCTCCATTAGGCATTATAGTCTTTTCTTGTTGCATTAGTTATTGCTTGATGGGGTATAGAAAAGCTGTTTATACGTCATCCGTTTTGCTCACAAAATCCATTTACTTCTTTGTGGTCTTTGCCTGAAGATGTTCTTTAGTGTCTATGGATTTGTGCCATGCGACCAGTCACATACATTTGTAGGTTGTTCATTCACAATGTGTTGTTGTAAGATTAACAATATCCGACCAAAAAACTCTTCTGTCCTCCATACACATAACAAATTATGGTCCTGTGATATAAGGATTGTCTATGCAAGGAAGGGGCCGGGTATGGTTTTCTGATATTGAGAGCAATATGTGCGGACAATGAAGGTGACTACTGATCAGATCGGATGGCCAGGGGAATTTTGACTATGATGTTCATTTTTATGTACTCTCTCCGTTTCAGGTTATAAGATGTTTTGATTTTGGTCAAAATCAAACGGTTTTAAGTTTGTCTAAGTTTATAGACAAATATAGTAATATTTACATTACCAAATAAGTTTTATTAAATTAATAATTGAATATTTTTGTATAATCAATTTATCTTGAGTAAGAAATATTACTATTTTTTTTCTATAAACTTAGTTAAACTTAAAGCAGTTTGACTTTGACCAAAGTCAAAACATCTTATAACCTGAAATGGGGGAGTAGTTCTTAACTACCTTTCCAGCCTGGGCGAAGGTAGGTGTTCTGTAGCTTGTGTTATCCATAAATCATAAACATACATAGTCTGTCCAATGTGGAAAGGGATGGTTTAGCAATTAGATGTAAAAAAAATACTACAGGGCTTCATCATGCTTAATTATCTGTTCTTCTACACTTTAGAGTAAACGACTCTGTTGGATCGAAGCTAGATGCCTTGGGCTGTGTTTAGTTCACACTGAAGTTTGGAAGTTTGGTTGAAATTGGAACGATGTGATTGAAAAGTTGTGTGTGTATGAAAGATTTGATGTGATAGAAAGTTGGAAGTTTGGAAAAAAAACTTTGGAAGTAAACAGGGCCTTGTGCCTGATGATCAGATGACGCAATGCCATGAAGCGCTTTGTGCTACATTTTAATTACTGTGTAAAGATAAGTTATTTGCTCAGACTTTCAAGATGAGAAAAATTCAGAACAAAGTTTGGCATAAATGCTAACCATCCGGTCTAAAATCAGTGTAAGGTACAGAGCCAAAACAAACGATCTACTGCTCCCTCCCATCTCCAGAGATAAGGACCCGAAGCGAGGCCATCTTCAATTTCTCGAACAGATGCGTTTCCACCGGTTCGTTGTCGTTGTCAGTTTCCTCCCCGTCCCCACCACCGCGGCGCCACCCGTATGGCCGTATGACCTCACCCGCCGTCGTGTCACCGCCCTCGGACTCGACCTTTTTCTGAGCTGTCTCTCGCCTCCCTCTCCCTCCTCTAGGAGAGAGTCCTCTCCTTACTTCTTCCTCTCCCCTCCACCATGGCTCGATCCGTGGCGTCCTCCTCCTCCATCTCCACCATGCCGTCCTCCTCCGCGGCGGCGGCGGCCGCCGCCCTAGGTGACGTCACGTCCCCCCCCTCTCCGCCCTCCTCGCCGCTTCCGAGCACGCTCTCATTCGCTTCCTCTCGTGGCTTTCAGAGGCCGTGCAGGTCCTCGTCACCTCCCTCGCCGACGAATCACCCGTCGCCCGGGACGCCGCGCTCGCCGCCCTCCGCGAGATCGCGCCGATGTAAGGGGATCGCTTCCGCCGCTTCCATTCTTCCGCGTGAAGCTTAATTTTAATTCGGGTAAATTCGTTGCGTGTTGTGTTGTGGAAACCGCAGGAACCCACTGCTCGTCCTCGACTGCTGCGCCACCGTCTCCAGAGGCGGTCGTCGGGTAGGCTCGTGCGCATTTGGGGACTAAAATTCACTTACCGAGGGCACTGTTTTGGGGCTTGTTTGGATTTGGGGTTGTGAAGCTTTTTTTGGTTTGTCTGTATTGCAGCGGTTCGGCAATATAGCTGGGGTTTTTCTCGTGATGGCTTCTGCAGTTCAGGCTCTCGATCGCTCGGATGCTGAGCGTGAATTTCTTCGGAAACTTGCGAAGATTGCAACTGCAGAGATTGTTAGCTCAAAGGTATGGGATGCTGCCAGCCTGTCTATTGTGTTCTTACTTCTGAGCTGAACACTGTGAGTTCAAGCAGTAAACAGGAGCACTTCTGAGCACTGTTTTGTATCCCAACGTAATGCCATTATTTGGGGTAGATTGCTAAACATACAACGTCCAAAAACTGACATACCATGGGGCTATGCTTATGATACAGTAGGTCCGGCAGATGTATGATTATTACTTTAGATTTTACATTTTTGGCCTTTTTGGGAAACAAAACCAATTTCAGCTGTTACGGTAAGATGTTATGAAAAGAGCAATGGACATGGTTCTTTAGCAAATAATTATTATCACTATCAAGGAAATGGTTCCTGTTCCACCTTGGAAGCCACGAAATTAGGGCATATGTTTGTCTCGCTCTTTTGTTTTGTGGTTTTTTTTTTTCTGCCTATGCTTATTTAGTTTATCTAAATTATTGTTCATTGGTGAACAGGAACTCAATGTCGACTGGCAAAGAGCAGCAGCGAGTCTTCTTGTTGCCATAGGGTCACATGATCCAGACTTGGTATGGCTTTACCCCCATACACTATCCTTTTCTGACATGAACCTTTAGTGTTCTTAGAGGAGAGGAATGTACTTAAAAGCTGTGACTCCAAAAGCTACATTATTGTCTCCTTGCAAAGCTTGGACTGGCTGACTTGACTTTACCAAATCTACGCGGATTCCTTCCCAAACCTACTACTTAGTTCTAACATCTAACCATTAACTCTATGTTCAATAACTTACAGACTTTGTGTTTACTAACTTTATCACTAACCTGCCAAAAGACAACTCTATATCAACTAATTTATGGATTTCATTGCAACTTGACTCATCCACCCATCGCAGCCATCTGTCATGGATAGAATTATCAGATGCATTAAGTAATATAATTAAGTTTGTATTCACATTCCTACATAGGAACATGTTTTGTAGATATGAGGTCTACAATAGAGTGGAACTTGTAAAATAAGAAATTGATGATAGTTTTTTTTGGTTATTTCAATAAAAATAACAGCGGATAATTTCAGAGGATCCAACAAAAATAAGATTTTATAGCATCATCTAGCGGCCATCCTTTGTACCTTTTTTTTATGGTTTCACATTGAGAACCTTATATCTTGTTTCAAGTATAGTTTTCCTGTTTCACTATTGTCAGGTTGGTCTCATTCTTCATTTCTCTGTTGGCTTTGGGTGCTCGCTGCTAGCAATTCTTTACTATCATGTGGCCTAGCATTTTAATAATGCAAATCTGTTACTACTCTTATTCTAGATGATGGAGGAATTATTTCTTTACTTCGCTGGACCAACTTCTGCTTTGCCAGCCATGTTACAGATACTTGCAGATTTTGCATCAGCTGAAGGTTAAGCACAACTTTTAGTTTAACTTTAATCTGATATTGGGTTGGACTGCTGAATTTGCAACTCGGTCTTGCTTATTTAAAGCCTTGCAGTTCACCCCACGATTAAAGGATGTACTTTTGCGCGTTTTACCTATCCTGGGAAGTGTACGGGACGCTCAACGACCTGTTTTTGCGAATGGTACTGCATATGAATATTCCTCCAATTATCATTTCTGGCATTTTGGTTCTCATGTTTCTGGAAAGACAAAAAATATCATCAATACAATGTTCCTTTTGCAGCATTCAGGTGTTGGTGCCAGGCAGCATGGCAGTACATAGGAGATGCCCCCTCTGAGCTTCCTTTCGATACTGACGTCATGTAAGCTTTAAATATGGCAAAATATCCTTTTTTGAGATAACTTAATCTTTTATGCAATCTGTCTTATATTTCAATGATAGGTCCTTTATGAATTCAGTATTTGAATTACTTCTAAAGTATGGACAGGTTCGCGTGATCTAAAGGTAAGCTTTGGCTTTGACTTGATTCTTTTATTTGCTGATTTGTTACTATTTAGTATTTACACCCTTTAAAACATCACTGCCCAACTGATACGAGCAAGCTGTTATGTTTGGATACACGTATATGCCTAGACCTCGAAAATAGGTTTTTGTACAATTGTCAGAAACACATACGTGCCTATAAAATTGATACACTTTGATAAATTTGTACATATCAATTGCTCAGTTTAGTGATTAATGGTGTAGTCAATAAGCATCATGATGCATTGATGCACCCTATCCAGTTTTATGAAAATAATGTGCGAAACGAGACTGGATTTTACCATCTAGGAGTGTATTCTGTGAGTTTCCACCCAATCCAAAGGATACATTTAGAGATGGGTTAATTGGATTCATGCCACGCCCAGTAGTGCAGATCAGATGACTGTTTGTTACTAGCCAATTGGATGGACATGACCGTGAGTTCACATTTAAGGGAAGTCCTACCAGAATGGCTGCTGGGCCCTGGCCCAAACTGGAGATTCAATGTTTGTCCTCCTTGTATGAGGAACTTCTTCCTTCATAAACACGGCAAACTTGCACAGTTTGCTGGGATGTTATTAGCTTAGGACTGCTTTTGCAGTAATATATATATATATATCCATCTTCTGAATTCATTCCAAATAATATTGCATGATCAAATTTACCTGAAATATTTTCATCAGGTGCGGTTGTCTTCTGTTGAGGCTTTGGGAGAAATGGTTGGTCTTGTCACAAGATCACAGTTGAAATCAGCACTGCCAAGGATCATACCGACAATGTTGGACCTGTATGTATGGGTTCTATTCTACTCCCTCCGTTCCAAAATATAAGGATTTCTGCATGTTTCCCAAAATGTATCTCACATTTTGGAACGGAAACGGAGAGAGTAATATATTTACTGAAGATATTTTGCCAAATTCTCACAGACATTTTTTTTGCTCATGTAGATGTCGGAAAGATCAAGAAATTGCTTTTGTTGCATCTCACAGCCTTCATAACCTTCTTAATGCATCATTATTGTCAGAAAGGGTCCTCCTTTACTTGATTTTGAGGTAAAATAAGATCATGCTTAATACATGTTTTCTTTACTATATGTGGTGGCTCTGCATTTTTGTGTCAACTTTTGGTACTCTGCGTTAATTGCTACGGTAATGGGAATCACCTAAGATGTTCTTTATAGGGAATATATCAAATGGGAACTGCCCACAAAATACAACTAGCAACATTGACAATCAGATCAGATTGTGGTGGCTCAGAGCCTCAGACCATCCACTGTAATCTCTAATTGAGTTCATAGTTACTGTTTTGTCCTTCCACCTGTAGTGATATGTGCTACATCTAGCAGCTCTCCCTTTGATAGATATTGCTGATGCACTGTCCTGTGAATACCATATTTCTGCTTGAAATATCCATCATGCTGATTGACTATATCTTCTTTTAGTACATAATTGATATGAATCCAGATCATCAAATACTTCCGTCCAAATATAGCATTTTAGATTGACTTATAAGAGTATAAAGATGTGGATTAGTAGAGTAGGTAACGTGAATGGGAATTGATTGAAAGAATGTTAAATTTATATTGACAATCAAGACTAAAGTTTATTTTGAGGAGATATATAATATAACACACGTTCAACATCTTATGTTGATATTCTTGTGTGTCTGCTATTTCTCTTGAAACAATAGATGAGTTGAAGATAATAAGAATGCCTTAATCTTTGGTAGAATAAAGACATTAGTTTTTTTTTAGACATCTTACACACATGTCAAAGCATGATCAGTCAGGATTTTTGTTCCTTATGTGGCAGGAGCTTACTGTTGTCTTAATTACACTTCTTCCATTAGCATCGGCCAACACCAGCAAATTTGAGCATTCGTATGTTTCAAAGGGACTGAAGGTGCCTGCCTTAAATCTTTCAACCTATTCTGGTTGAACATATATATTCATTGATTTGCATCCTCTACTGGCTCATTCTTTTTGTACTTTATGCTGTCACAATTTGATAGTAAGATATACTAAATAATGATTGACGCGTTCATGAAGTCAGGGTTCTTTTTGGTAGTTGATTGGACACACCAGTTGTTAGTCGAGATAAGTGGGGACTGGAGAGCGATACAAAGTGGTATGATGGCAACATGCCAACTGCCCAACATATACCTCAAATTTGTCTCAGCCTAGTAGGAAATTGTTCATTTTTGGTTCTGCTCTGGCACATGCACTGAGGATCAGGATGAATGTTGTATAAACTCCTCAAATAGACCACTAAGATTCAGCTTAGCATCTGTTTTGGTAATTGGAAGAAGCAACCTAGAGTTGGACCTTAATCTGCTGTTGCAAAACGCACTGCTATTTTATGAGTTAAACAATATTTGCATGAAATGTTGTGGGGCGATGGGATATTCCTTATTAGCCACTTTGTGCAATTGTGCAACCATCATTAGTTAGCATCAATTGTGCTGTATTTTCTTGTCAATGCCACCTGCATAATGTCTCTCATGAAGCGATTCATGTTGCTGCATGGTTAACTACTGGATCTGTATCTACCCTAAAAAAGAGAGGGGAAAAAAATACTGAACCTGTATCCAGTTTGTTCCTGGGAGGCCTTGTACTTTTCTTACATTTGAGCAAAGCTATCAGATAATCAGACTTATTCCATTTGTATTGCTGTGCAATAGATGTATTCTGCTGTTGATAAAACATTTACTAAATACTAATCATGTGCTCGTGCCTTTAGACATACAATGAAATCCAACATTGCTTCTTGGTAATTAGTTCAGCATACCCCGAGGATTTGTGCATGTTCCTTTTGAATGTAAGTATAGAGCTACTATTTTTTCCACCTTTAAATAAAGCCAAAATCTGTTGGGGATGGATTCCCTAGTTTGTGCTTACAAAAAAGGCTTATATAGACTAATTACTGCCTACAGAAATGCAAGTCAAAAGACGAAGCATCTATTGTTGGGGCACTTGGCACAATAAAAACATCTATTGCCTAGGTTCTATTTCTCTCTCTACTCTCCCTCTCTGCGCTTTTGAGTTGTTTGCAGGGATCTCTATAACATATCTATACAGGTTGTTGGATCATGGCATACTAAGCAAGCGTTACTTGTTGAAATTGTGAATCACTTTTGGAGGAGCAGAGCTTGGGTATTCGAATGGCACTAGCTGAGGTAGTAAATTCTGTACTATTAACTTTAACTAGCATATATCTTACACAATATGTAGATGATAATGATCTCCCTAAGATTATGCATCCAATTATTCACTTAACACTAATTCAATGATGTACAGCTAATGTTGTTATGGCTTCACATTGCTATTTAAGTGGACATCCTGCTGAGCTGGCAGTTGAGTTTTTGGTGCGTCATAGTGCTATAACTGATGATGATCTGAATGATCCTAACACTCTGAAAAACGAGTATTTCAGGACAAAAGATTTGAGGTCTCACTTAATCTTAGATTCTACAATTTACTTAACTATTAAGTACTCCCTCCGTTTCATAATGTAAGACTTTCTAGCATTGCCCACATTCATATAGATGTTAATGATCTAAACACC
>CM020185.1:10235203-10261231 GCA_009805545.1 Oryza longistaminata | reverse complement strand
AGTTACTCCTTTTGTTGTTGAGCAAACTGCATTTTGGTTCTCATGTTTCTGGAAAGACAAAAATATCTATCAATACAATGTTCCTTTTGCAGCATTCAGGTGTTGGTGCCAGGCAGCATGGCAGTACATAGGAGATGCCCCCTCTGAGCTTCCTTTCGATACTGACGTCATGTAAGCTTTAATATGGCAAAATAATCCTTTTTGAGATAACTTAATCTTTTATGCAATCTGTCTTATATTTCAATGATAGGTCCTTTATGAATTCAGTATTTGAATTACTTCTAAAAGTATGACAGGTTCGCGTGATCTAAGGTAAGCTTTGGCTTTGACTTGATTCTTTTATTTGCTGATTTGTTACTATTTAGTATTTACACCCTTTAAAACATCACTGCCCAACTGATACGAGCAAGCTGTATATGTTTGGATACCGTATTATGCCTAGACCTCGAAAATAGGTTTTTGTACAATTGTCAGAAACACATACGTGCCTATAAAATTGATACACTTTGATAAATTTGTACATATCAATTGCTCAGTTTAGTGATTAATGGTGTAGTCAATAAGCATCATGATGCATTGATGCACCCTATCCAGTTTATGAAATAATGTGGCGAAACGAGACTGGATTTTACCATCTAGGGTATTATCTGTGAGTTTCCACCCATCCAAAGTGACATTTAGAGTATGGGTTAATTGGATTCTCGCCACGCCCAGTAGTGCGACAGATTACTGTTTGTTTACTAGCCATTGGATGGACATGCCGTGAGTTCACATTTAAGGGAATGTTCCTACCAGATATGGCTGCTGGGCCCTGGCCCAAACTGGAGATTCAATGTTTGTTCCCCTTGTATGATGGAACATCTCTTCTCTTCTACACAGGACAAAACGTTTGCTAGCGAGTTGTGGTGTATTAAGCTTAGGCGACGCTTTTGCAGTAATATATATATATATATCCATCTTCTGAATTCATTCCAACATAATATTGCATGATCAAATTTACCTGAAATATTTCATCAGGTGCGGTTGTCTTCTGTTGAGGCTTGGGAGAAATGGTTGGTCTTGTCACAAGATCACAGTTGAAATCAGCACTGCCAAGGATCATACCGACAATGTTGGCCTGTATGTATGGGTTCTATTCTACTCCCTCCGTCCAAATATAAGGATTTCTGCAGTTTCCCAAAATGTATCTGCACATTTGGAACGGGAAAATCGGAGACCGAAAAAAAGTAAAGATGGTATATGATTGAGAGCGTGGAAGGAAGGCCCAAGATTATATGTCTAGATTCATTAACATCTATATGAATGTGGACAATGCTAGAAAGTCTTACATTGTGAAACAGAGGAAGTATCAATTATTTCAGTGATTTATTTTCTGTTTTCATTTGCCAGATGAAAATAAGCCTATCTGGTCTTTCAGAGCTAAGAGCTGTATGTGAAAAGGGTTTGCTTTTGCTAGCAATTACCATTCCTGAAATGGAGGTAAAAATAAGCATGATGTTGTCCTTTTATGCTATGCCCATGCCCCATCTAGTCAGAAAATTGATCTATGAAGCTACCATCATATACTTTTGTCATGGTAAATCAAATATTCATAGTTATGTGAGTAATGTGCTCTAGATTTTCCTATTTTCCAGCTTGTTCTGTGGCCATTTATCTTGAAACTGATAATTCCGAAGAAGTATACAGGTGCGGTAGCTACGGTGAGTGCTTTTATGTTATTTGCTACACCTGGAAAATATTTGTTAAACCAATGTGCCTTAGTTTTTTTTACTCTTATTATTTAGAGTAGATAAATAATTAAATAATCAGGTTCATATGATTGGTGATACCTGCAGATCTGCAAATGCATAACTGAATTGTGCAGGCATAAATTGTCTCAGACAAACCCACTATATACTGAATTTAATGCTTCAAATGAGATCCCCAATCCCGAGGTAGTTTACTTGATCCCAGATGTTTTTTATTCTCTTCCTTGGACAGTTCTTTCTTATCTAAGTATGGTTGGTGCAGGATTTGTTTGCTCGTTTGCTTGTGCTTCTGCACAATCCACTTGCTAGGGGTCAACTTGCCACACACATCCTGATGGTTTGTCTTCTTAGTTCTTATTAATTAAACCTAAAATCATTAGAAGAATATTTACACGAAAGAAGCTTCGCCTTAGGCCCTTAGCTTTGACCATACTTTTTTTTAATAAAAAAAAAAACCACATGTTCATGTTCATCCATCTATTTTCGTGTGGTTTAGCTTTCCAGCCATCTGTATGTTTTTCCTCTACAGTAGGCCATATAAATGCTTTGCCTCTTTACATGAGTTTAAAAAACGGTGTAATTGTGAACTTCATATTTGATGACTAGTTACCATGATTCTTGAAACTTTATGCTATTGATACAGATTTTTTATTAATAGAAAATTGAGCATTTGCTTGTTTAATACGAGAAGAGGTTATATCACAATAGCTTCAGATTTCTGGTCAACTGGAGTAGCTTGTCATCGGTAGTCAATGGGCTGCCTGATACTATTAGTTTTACTTTATATCTGGATTATCTAGTAACTTGACATTGTTTTGTACTTGATTTTCATTACAACTGTTGCAACAACTAATTTGCATGTTTGACTGCCTCAAATTAAGTGATTCCATCTGTTACTGGCCAATACTTAGATGGCTCATGACATCTTTATTTTTGTATACAGTCTCTTAGCTCTTCTAGGTCGCTGTTGAGTCTTGACTCACACAATACCATAACATGAAGTTTATTTGTTTCCATTCATCAGCACTCATTCCTCCTCTCATTTTTTTCTTGTAGGTGATGTGTTACTTGGGTCAACTTTTCCCAAGAAACCTTTCTTTATTTTTACAAGATGAGGTAATTCACTTCATTTATTTGTTTAGCACTTGAGAGTTCTTTCTTATTTAGTTCTAAGTGTAAAAGAAAGAACATACAGGTTTTATTTCTACACTTTGGGGGAATTTTCTTTGCATATTTTTGCGGTAATCATGTCTTACTTTTTTTATGATAAACCCCGAAACCGAAAGAGAATAAAACATGTGCTGCCCAACCTGGATGTGTCCTGGAATTAATATTTGCTTGTCCTGTGCATGTTTTATGTATAATGCACTGACTATGGAACTCCTGTGGTGATCTACTTAACAGAAAAGAGGCCAAGAGAGCATATTTTATAGGGAAATGCTAATATTTCGGCTTGTCCTTATCATGTTGTTAAAGTGGCTTAATATATGCATCTTTTGGCAAGTATTAGGTCCCTAAGATGAAAGCTTACATCGGTGACCCTGAAGACCTTAAGCAAGATAGCACATACCAGGAAACGTGGGATGACATGATAATAAATGTAAGTCTCTTATTCTTATTGTTTGAGGATAATAATGATGCCATTGCCAAAAACTATACTTATTAACTATAATAATGGTGGTTGTTTTGGTAAAACAAAATTATAGCTAGTTGAGTGGAACAAAAATGCAGAAAGGATTGTCTCATGTGAATCCTCAAATGCTACCTACTTCTCTGGAAAGCTGATCATGCCATACCTTTCAGTTTTTAGCAGAATCTTTGGATGTTGTGAATGACAGTGAGTGGGTAATATCCTTGGGCGATGCATTTGCTAGACAATATGATCTATACGCTACATGTGATGGACATTCTGCTTTGCTGCACAGGTAAAGTTTTGTTACCCCTTGTACATTTTCTATAGAACTTTTAGTTTGAATACTTTGGAATGTCTAAACCATTCTGTACTGGTAGATGCCCATGTAATCTTTGTGCTTGAAGTGATTGTTTTAAATTTTATTTTGCAGATGTTTAGGAATGCTTCTTCAGAAGGTTGATGACCGAATTTATGTCCGTGAAAAGATTGACTGGATGTGTGCACATTCAAGCATGTCTATTCCTGTTAATCGCCTTGGGCTTGCCCAAGGCATTGGTCTGGTAAGCGGGTTTAAATGAAGTTCTACTTTTTGGGGGCTATCGCCTTTTGGTACTGAACTTGCACTTGCAGGTTGCAGCATCTCACTTGGATACAGTTTTGGAGAAGCTGAAGAACATATTGGAGAATGCAGGACAGAGCACTCTCCAAAGGTAAGTGCATTAACTTTTTTGTTTACAGTAGTAACATATGTTATCTTGTCCGCCCAGTGTTAGCCATGTTGAAGCAGCAACTTGAAACTTAAATTGGATCTATAACTTTGCTCACGTGTATAAAATGTATTCCTGAACCTTATTTCTCACCTCCAAAGCACTGATTACTTTCCATTTTAACCATTTAGAATATATTTTCTTGTATTGTGATTAAAACTTCTATATAACCCACTTAAAACATTTCTGTTTATGCCCTTGTTATGCATTTTAGTTATTCCCATACTGTTTCTGAAGAAAGATAAATTGAAACTACATGTAAGGTGGGTCCAACAATGCAACTATTTTTAGCTTGTTAGTTCATTTTGTCCAGGCCATGCATCTAGTTTGTTCATTTTATTAATTCTTATGGAACCTTTAATTCTGCAGGTTCCTATCACTTTTCTCATTGGGAGCAAAAGTTGAGGATGTTGATGACACATATGCAGCCCTGGCATTGATGTATGGATATGCTGCAAGATATGCTCCATCAACAGTTATTGAAGCCAGGATCAATGCACTTGTGGTATGCTGTCTAATTCCAATCTATCAACAAACTTGTTTCTGATCTGTTACCTTAACACGACAACATGATGAGTGATTATTACATATTTCCATTAAAGATGATTATTACATAATCATTTGTGGTCAACTGGTCATGAGAAGAACAGCAAACCACTAGGTTGGGCTAATCCTTAGGTGTCAGAAATAGGATCGGCTTCTTGGGCTTCTCTGGGAAATTGAAGCCCCATATACAACACTTCCTGGTTCACTCTAGCACCCTAGCTTGAATAGTACATTTATGATCATTATTGTCTGGCCATTCTTTAATTTTCAAACCCAAGAATTCATCCACTGATTGTATGTGTTATTGTCTGCTGCTTATGTTTCTGTGCTGACCTTATTTTACTGCATTGTATTTTAAGACAAAGACACGATCATTTCATATGTTCTTGATTTCTTAGCTTATACTCCCTCCATCCAAAAGTCTAGGTCATATTTCATTTTCTGTTTTTTCCAAATGAGATGGACAATATTGTTCCTTGGTTTTGTCACATGGTAGATGAGTTAATTCCTCCTTTGGTCTTGGTGATAAAAGAAATATGCCTTAGACTTTTGGATGGAGGGAGTAACCAAATAAGCTGAGGCTATGCCTCTTTTAAGATTAACTGCAGATACGTTCTATTTTGGTTTTCTAGATTGAGGAATGTTCTTTACTTCTGTACTCAGGGGACTAATATGCTTGGAAGATTTCTTCATGTTCAACATCCTACTGCAAAGCAAGCTGTCATTACTGCCATTGACCTTTTAGGTAATTTCCTTACAAAAAAGCTGCATATCCCGTCCTGTTTTTTGGAATCAATTTTTCATTTGGTAGAGAAATTGATCTTCAGGCACACATTCGTTTGTTTCCCTACCTCTCTCTCTGTGTGTGTGTGTTTTCCTGGGAAATTGTTTCCCTGCTTTGTCACAATTGGTATTTTTCTATTTGCATATTGTTATTGACTTAGTAACCTTGAGGATTCTTGGGTGATGTATATATGGATGCATGTATTTTGTTGTGGAGGTGGTAGCCTAGAAAAATATCTACGATTCGCAAAGTTATCCATACAACTCTTATGTACATATCTCTCTGGTGAATTGTTCTTTAATTTTTAATTGCATTAAATATCTTGAATAAAAAAAAGAAAATTGACTTTGCTATGTGGAGGTCCAGAACTAGATTGGCATGTACTTAAAAAGGTATTTACTTTATTTTAGGATTCTACAACGAAATCTTACAAGTATAATTATTTCAAAGAAATATATAAATGATCTATTTGTCGGCACAAGATCCCACCAGCTCAGAACATGGTGCCGGACTGATGGAATGCTGGACTAACCAGGAGACCAGGACCACCACCACTAGGCTCTTTGTATTCTCAATATAATTTTCTTCTAATTGTACCTCATATGTTGCCCACATCTAATGGTTCGCACGAATAGTTTGCTTGATTGCATTTAGATCCGAGTTCGCACAAGATACATCTCCATGTAAATATTGCATTGATAGTTAGTGCCCGTTTGATTTGTATTTACAGTATCATGAATCATCTTTCACAACTCAGTAAATGTATGCAATCGTAAATTTGTTAATTGAATCAGAATGCAAGTATCAATATTTTTGTGCTAGCAATTAAGTTTCCGAGGTTAACTTATAATTTACATTTTTTTTGTCTTACTGACATATTTTTTTAGATAATGGAAGCTTTATTTAGATCAGTTAATTACGTCAAGATGATACAATCAAACTGAGTCACCCCCGGCCTCTGCATAAAATGCACACAGCCAAAAAAGAAGAAAGAAACAACTAAGACATCTCCCAAGCACAAAAGTTTGATAGAAACATATATCTTAGTGGCTATCAATCCGTAGACTAGACCGCCACCCATGTTCCTGGGTAAAAAACTCCTGTGCCACCTGGTCCAACTGTTGTGATACCACCGTAATAGTATCCCGCAGTCCCGGTTGGTGGAGGATAGCCCAGGTACGTAGCCACCAAGTAATTAAGGTGATAACCTGCAAAGGAGAAGACACCATCTTGTTATAAAAAATTACTCCATTCCTGCTTAGCCAAATGGACCAACTCAGAGCTGTTGCACCCATTAAAAGCAGATTCCTCATGTCTTACTAACATATGCTATTGGCATTATTGTTTAGGCCAAGCTGTTATTACTGCTGCTGAAATGGGGATTTCATTCCCACTGAAACGAAGAGACCAATTGCTGGAGTATGTGCTAACGCTAATGGGAAGAGATCAAAATGATGACCTTGTTGATTTCAGCACTGAGCTTCTGCACACTCAAGTAGGTTACTAAGTTTTAACTCTTGCTTTTGCTACCATTTGTAAAAGAAATTCTTCACACTGGCTGAATCTTTTACATCCATAATCTTATCTTTAAACTTGTATTCACACTTAAATACTTCATTTCAGTGAATGTTTATTCTACCTGGATTCCTCTTACATATGTTGATATGCAGAGTCTAGCTTTAAGTGCCTGTACTACTCTGGTTTCGATAGAGCCAAGATTACCTATGGAAACAAGAAACCGTGTGATGAAGGTTTGCATCTTTGCATCACAGTAGTGCAACGCCACAAAAGACTTTGCTAATAATTTGTCTACTGTAGTTTCAGTTAAACTGCCTTCATATGATTTTCATTTGTTTTTTCTATTTTCAGGCAACACTAGGATTTTTTGCTTTGCCAACTGAGCCCTCAAACATTGTTGAGAGCCTCATAACAAACCTGATTATTTTGTTAGGGGCCATTCTGCTAACTAGGTAATGCTTTAATCTCTTTTTAATTTTATGGTTCCATTTTGGATCGTCTTATTAATAACGTTGCAGTTTGTTAGATTTCAATTATTTTTTGTCCTGCTACTTGAATGAAATGGCGATGTATCTAGTATTGTTTTTCCTTCTTGTATTGTGAGAACATCTATTTTTCTTGTACACCAAATAGCAATCTGACTCTTCTCTAATAGAGGTGACATGGCTTCACCAAAAAGGAGAAATTCAATATTTGTTGCAGTTAGTGGGGACTGTTTGTTTAGATATATAGGATTCCAGGAAATGATGTCCTAAAAAATTACAAGCAAACCTTGTTGAAAACATCATCCCTAGCCCTGTGACTTAACATGGTAACCACAAACACAACTTCAACCAAAGATTTCAACTACAATCCAGTTTCACACAATGCTAATCATGCTAAAACGAAGAGCACTCGAAGCAGATAGCAATCTAGCAACAAAGCACTATCTCCTCTGCCACCTGATGTTTATGCCTAGCTGTACAAATCAAACTCGTCTTTCACCTGACTTTTGACATTTCATTAGAAGAGTTCTGCAACAACATGTCTCCATCTAGTATGTTGAGATATTTCCTAATATCTCAAGTGCAATGTTTACTTTTGATTAGTGTTCAAATGATTTTACTCATTAACTTTTCCTATGTTTGTTCTTTTCCTTGGCAGTGGTGAAGATGGTAGAAGTCGAGCAGAGCAGCTCCTGCATATTCTTAGGCAGCTTGATCCATATGTTTCATCTTCTGCCGAACACCAGAGAAGAAGAGGGTGTGCTGCTGTAAATGAGGTGTTAGTTAAGTTCCGCAATCTCTGTTCTGGTGGATTTGGTGTGTTGGGTTCTTATCCAACATTCACACTGAACAAGCAAATTGATCAGGCAGCCCCTAGGAGCTTGTCAAGTTTGCCATGTATGTTGAATGTTTTTCTAATATTACTAGTGTGACTGTTTGATATTTGTGATCCAGTAGCATTAAAAAAATGTCTCCTATGTTATCACCAGCTGCATTTGTGTTGCCTACCCGAGATTCCTTAAGCTTGGGAGAGAGGATAATGGCATATCTTCCTCGCTGTGCCGATACAGATGCTGAAGTCAGGAAAGTTGCTATTCAGGTTTGTGTGGAAGTAGCTGATCCTGGTAGCAGAACTTTCCTTTTGGCTGTTAAAACTCTATTTCATGCGTAGTGTGCCTTGTTTCAAGCTCTGAATTGCAACATGTCAGTTGGAATGAAATTGTGACATTAATTTCCTAATTGTTCTGACGGTGCAACATACTCCCTCCGTCCCATAATATAAGGGATTTTGAGTTTTTGCTTGCAACATTTGACCATTCGTCTTATTCAAAATTTTTTGAAATTATTATTTATTTTATTTGTGACTTACTTTATTATCTACAGTACTTTAAGCACAACTTTTCGTTTTTTATATTTGCAAAAAATTTTTGAATAAGACGAATGGTCAAACGTTGCAAACAAAAACTCAAAATCCCTTATATTATGGGACGGAGGGAGTAGCATAGTACTTATATAATTCTTTTGGAAAATAGTAATGCTATTCAGTTGGTAGCACAAGCACACACACCATATAACTGAACTGTTAAGGTTATATTTACCCGTTGAAACTGAGTTCATAAATTTATTCCCTGCTTTTCTTGTTGCAGATACTTGCACTTTTCTTCAACATTGCATTGTCACTTCCAAAGAAGAAGGCGTCTGTGAACGACATTGATCTGGAGTCTTCATACAGCGCTTTATCCTCCCTAGAGGACATAGTCTCTATCATTAGAAGAGTGGGCGTGCTATCTTAGTTTGGTTTCTGTTAAAGTGTGTTCTGTCAACAACTTCTGATTTATTTTGTTTGCGCTGTTCTCAGGAGGCATCAATTGACCAGGCCGAAGTATTTCACAGGGTTGTCTCCTCTCTGTGCGTCCTATTATCGAAAGATGAGGTAACCTCTCTGAGCAGATTTGATATTGAAATTGAAGAGGGAGATAAAATAACAATTACAATTTTCTGTGTACATATATAGCTTGTTGTCTTGCTACACTCCTGTACATTAGCAGCATGTGATAAAGTAAAGCAATCATCAGATGGTTCAATTCAAGCTATTATCATGTTTATTATCAGAAGAGGCAAGGAGCTACGTGAAGCTGACGTATTGAGGTAACTAAGTAGGAAATTAGCTCAGAAGATTACAAAATAAGGAAAGAACAGTTTGTAATAGATTGTCTCAGCTTGATGACACTAGAACACATTAATATTGGAAAATAACCCTGCTAACTGGAATATAGCAAATAGGGCCTTAATTACACATTTTTTGGAGTAACACTGACCCTTTTTGAGAAGGGAAACATAGTGCATTGAGCTTTTTCTTGAAAGAATTGAATATTTCTAATATCCTATTGCTGATGTTATAGGACAACACAATCTTTGCTGTCGTCTGCAGTCTCGCTTACCAACAAGGAGTCACGCCGAGAAGTTCTCAATGCTGTATCCATGATCGATTTATTATTGCATCTATGGTTCATTTTTTTCAATCTCAATATTCTTGTCTAGGATTACACCCTGAGTTGTTTTTTCCCTTGACTGAGAATAGATATCGTGCTTAGCAGAAAACACCAATCACACCATCGTGTTTAATGAAGTTCTATTTGTGGCTGGGCGGGATATTTGTACAAAGGACATAGCAAGAATTCGTGGTGGCTGGGCTATACAGGATGGTTTTCATGTAAGTTGGGCAGAGGCTGGGCACTTCCATTATGTGATTCTAGTCACTTGCATTAGGAACATTCAAATTTAAAACATATATTTAATAGATTTATGCATATATTGCTTTATATGAATGATGTTTGCATAAGTGGCTGCTAGTCCTGCTCATGACCCAGTTTGTTTTGGTAGCTTTTAGGAGAATTCTTGTAAAGTTAATTAAGCATATATATTATTATAATCAGGATTTGTCAGATAAGAGTAAAATTTTTCATACTTTTATCCATAACGATGAATTTCTCGGGGGAAAATGATGCATGGTTCACTGAGCTAGATCTCCTATTCTGAAATGGGTGCTATATCCCTCCTTTGAGTTTTTTAAAGAAAAAACATGCCATATGGTAGAAATGTTGTCTCAAAACTCTAGCACTGCAGTTGTTTGTCCTTTATATAGTTTAATTGAAAAAAGTTAGATAAGTGCGAGCATTCTACGTGGTTGCACTATTAAAAAACACTTGCAGTACTAATGTGTTAAACCAGGATCTATATGTTTCATCTGCATCTGAATAGATTATTTGTCATGGTCCACTGTTGCCTATAATAGACCACATATCATAGTGGCAATGGATGGTAGTTCACCTAGACTCATTTGCCTAATAAATTATTCCATACTTCAAAGTTCAAACTGGCTAGTTAAATTCTAGAGCTACACTTCCTAATTATGTTTTTGACTGTATGCCCTTGAATTCAGGCATTCTCCCAGCATAAGGTGCTAGCTATTCTTTTTCTGGAGTACATTTTGTCTATACTTCACAAGGAACCTGTGGCAACAAATGATTCAGAAAAGGGGGAGATCACCTCTGAGTCATCAGCTGATGACTGTATTCTACAAGCAACTATGTTTGCTCTAAATGCATTTCTGAGGTACTGGCTTTGATGGTTGACTAACGGTGGACAATTGGTCTTCTTTTGATATGCTAAGTTTATGTTCTTGAAAACAATGGGGATTTACAGGGGTGGTGGAAAGATTGGGAAACAAGCAGTTGAACAAAGTTACCCTTCTGTTCTTTCTGCCCTTGTACTGAAGCTGGGAAGTCTTCATGGTCTTGCTGAATTGGGCCGGAATGAACTTCTACGGTGAATATGGGACTTTTTTTTTTGGAATCTCTTAATATGTAGGCTGCATATGAATTGATGATATATTTTTTTTATGATCTGCAGATCATTGTTAATTGCGTTTCAGTCATTTTGTGACTGTGTTGGTGATATTGAGATGGGAAAGGTGCTTTGCTTAATGTCTATTCCTTGCCAAACATCTGAAACAACTTTTTGATTGTGTAAAATCCTTGCCTCTCCATAGATATTAGCCCGTGATGGCGAACAAACTGAGAAGGAGAAGTGGATTGATCTTGTTCAGGAGGTTGCATGCAGTTCCTCAGTAAAGAGGCCCAAAGAGGTAACCTCTAGTATTTTCTTACTACTAGTACATTCTGAGACCTAGTAGAAAGCATATATTAAGCTATCTTATTACTAGTAAGAGCCTAAGAGGAAATCAAGACTAAAGAAAGTACTTTGATTATGAACTTCGCCGTTTACATTCAAATAAAAAAGGCATGGTTTGGCAGTCAATGATCTTTAGTTTTGATGCATTTGATGTTTTATGAAATCATTGTACTAAAGTTATTGATAATATTATCATAGGTTTTGCCAACTTGCAGCATCTTAAGCAAAGCTCTCAACAAAAACCAGAGGGCTGAAAGGGAGGCTGCAGCAGCAGCACTATCAGAATATATTAGACACAGGTAACAAATTAGCCTTCAATATAAGTAAGTCTGTAGATAGAAAAGCAGTGCTGGAACCTTTAGCTTCTGATGCATAGTTAGAATCTTAGGTCAATTTCCCGTAGGATGTCAGCTAGCTATTGGTGATTACTGGTTTTCTCTGATTAAGGTTGTTGTTCCCCAAAAAGCAGGGAAGGGAGACCCATAGAAATATAATCCTGTTCTTTACATTGAAAGCAAATATGCTAGACACAATCATTCTCTGATTCTTAGGTAGATACGTAGAAGCCGGAATATATAAATGGAACCTGAATGTAACTCTTAATTTTTATTAAGAAAAGGCTAATCCTGCATGGGTGGGAATGGAACTGAGAACCTCACAACTGCGCATCCAAACTCCAGGCCCCTAAACGTTTTTAAGACTTTTGGGCATTCTGGGTTAAAATTTTCCAACTAGGGCCAAAAGGTACTATTCTCGAGAAAAACTATGCTCATAAAGTTGTATGCATAGTTTATCTGTTATCCATGGTCAAATTATTTTAGTTTCAACTAATTCTAGTGAATATGCCCACAATCTGCATTATAATTTGTGAATATGCCCACTACCTGTATTGGCACATATACACTTTTATCATACATGAACTTGTCGTTAACTTTTTTTTTTGATTTTTTTACTGTGCAGTGAAAAAGAACCTATATTGCTTGACCAAATGGTTCTGGAGTTGTGTCAACATGTCTCTGATGACTCGCCAACTGTCAGGAGTCTGTGCCTACGTGGACTTGTGCAGGTCATCAATCTACCATAGCAATTTTCTTAGGATACATTTTTCCTTCCTTACATTTGTTGGACTCTTTGACTAACATAGATGGTAATATTGACAATTTTGAAGATGCTTATAATGTTTATCTTTCAACAATCACAATCATACATCTATATTAGCATATTGCTGTGTGTTGTAACAGAATTTTAAAAAAGACCCTACTCATCAATCGTTTTTGCTACCACTTTCTACATATCTCCTCTATTGATAGGTGGGCCATTTGACCCCAGAGTGTACTGTTTCTTTTTTCTTCACAAAATGTAGGGAGTTGTTGGGGGGGGGGGGGGGGGGGGGGGGGGGGGGGGGGGGGGGGGGGGGGCAGATTCACCACTCACCTCCACTATTTACTTCTTTCAAAGTAGTACTATATATTATCTTTTATGTGCGGAACATATCCTGCGTTTCCTTCTCAATCTTGTTTTGTGATGTGCACATTTTTCTTGCTAGCTGAGTAGTTCATGATTCAATTGATGGCTTTTGTGATATTATTTATTGGGCGCTGAACCTAATTTATCTTTTGTATCATCTCTTTCAGATACCTGAGAGCTGTATTCCTAAATACATCCAGCAAGTCTTAGGGGTAATATTAGCATTACTTGAAGACACCAAGGAGTCTGTTCAATTAACTGCTGTCCAGTGCTTGTTAACTGTGAGTTCTTCAATTGATTACAATGCAAATTGCCTCCATTTCCATTTATTTTCCAATTTGACTGAATAATTGAATGCCAATATGCCATGAACCACTTTCAGGTTCTTAATGTGTCAGAACAAGATGCCATTGACCCAGTTTTAATCAATCTTTTAGTAAGGCTACGCAATCTCCAGGTAATCATTTATGACAAGCATACTGACATGCTCGCATGCATGACTGTTTAATGGCATTATGCAGAACGATTTGCATTACTTTACCATGCTTATTATGGAACATGTGGGGTGCATGGCTTATGAGTTACAGAGGGTTACTTTGGAATTTATTTTGCATATGGGATTTTATGAGATACTAATTGCAAAGTGCACACATGTTAGCAAGTTCACTGTCCGGGATATATCCTCGGTAAATTTTGAAGATGTATGCACTGTCTCCATGCTGCCTAAGCTCGACATCGTCATGTAGTTGTAATCATCTTTGTACTTTATTTTTCTCCCAAAGCTTAATGAAATTGGTCGGTCGCCCTTTCGGCCGACCCGGCAAAAATGCACTGTCTCATACAGGAATGTTCAACCCAAATAAATAATGAAATAAATAAATCAAAACTCTCATTTTGTGCCAGTGTATTTTGATCACTTGAACCTTTATATTGCATCATTTCTTTTATCTGTTGGCATTTTCCTCATGAATTCCCAGATTGTTTGTTTTAATTTCATCGTTCTTTTCAGTTTTCACCGTAGTGTTTCAATTATTTATCTCCAAATGTTAGAAGCAGGTGGCAGTAACAAAGCTATGGTTGCAAACTTTTCTGTTGCTTTTTTTGCTACAGGTTTCGATGAATACGAAAATGAGGTCCAATGCGTTTGCAGCTTATGGTGCTTTAAGTGCCTATGGTGTAGGTTCACAGCAGTTTCTTGAGCAGGTAGTAGCATGCAAAGTCAGCTTTTACAGTGTGTTATTAGCAGTGCGCTGCTATCTTGCGAGCCATCTTATAGGGCACTGCTGTAATGGTTGCAGCCTTGCAGGAAGTGCTAAGTAGTTTTGGATTATTTTCTTAAGTTATGTGTGTTAATCTGTTAACAAATTCGTTGCCCCTGTTGCAGATTCATGCCACTCTTCCTCGCTTGATCCTCCATCTTCACGATGATGACCTAAGCGTTCGCCTTGCCTGTCGGGTAGGTAGTCATTACAAATCAGACAAATTAATACTTCCTCCGTTTCACAATATAAGACTTTTTAGCATTGCCCACATTTATTTAAATGTTAATGAATCTAGACATATATATGTGTTTAGATTCATTAGCATCTATATGTATGTGGGCAATGCTAGAAAGTCTTACATTGTAAAACGGATGGAGTACTTTGTTTTCCCTTGGCTTTGCCTGTTGTGTAGGTATTCTTTACTTATTATTTTGTTTTCCCTTGCTACACAGTTGCTTTAACTTGAATTATATTTCCCCCCCTCAAAACAGAATACGTTCCAACTCCTAGCGCCTTTGATGGAAGTAGATGGTTTGTCTTCACTCCTCAGCAAAAAATATTTCACCTCTGATCGCCGGTTTGTGTTGAACAATTTGCTAGCCATTTCTACTGGGATTTGATATTTTAGTTACGAGTGAAATTTTTACTTGTTCTAATGTGCTTTGTCTACAGTTCGGATTATGAGGACTTCATTAGGGACTTAACAAGGCAACTCTGTCGACTATCTTCTGCCAGAGTCGACAGCTACTTAGAATCTGCTATCCAGGTACCGTCTTCTTGTAGTCATAGCCTGCGCTTTGTGAAGTATGCCAACACTGATTTTGTTTGTTTCAGGCGTTTGATGCACCTTGGCCAGTCATCAAAGCAAATGCAGTTTGCTTGGTGAGCTGCATGCTATCCTTTTTAGATGATCAACGGTTCCTCGCTCCTTACTTCTCCCAGGTATCCTTACTGGATTCTGGTAGTTCACTTGTTTAGAACATTTCATGTTTAAGGTATTAACACAATTTTATGTCGAAGGTGTTTGCTATTTTGGTCGGTAGACTGAGCCAATCACCAGATGCAGTTGTTCGAGCAGCATCATCTTCTGCACTGGGCCTTCTGATAAAGAGGTCTAACGTGGTTAAGACGTTGACTCCGAAATTTGATCGGGCTGATTCATCCCAGAATTTTCAACATGGAGATACTCATACGAAAACATCATCCGAGCCTCAACAGGAGACTATAGATATGCCAAACGATACATAACGAGAGCAATAAAGATGGTCAAAACCAATCTCTGCTAGATGTAACTCTTTGTAAATCGTGTATGTACGGTTGAGTCGTGCATGTGCATAACTGTAGATAATAGAAGAGTTTTTGTGTAGGACATGTCAATAGGCTTTCGGTAGCGAGTGGCGGCTGTACAGAAATCCGTCACGTTCGTTGATTGTTATTTTTTTTATTGATTGAATTCGCTCAGCAGTAAGCATGTGACAAGATACCTCAGTGTCTTGTGTAGGTGATATGTGTGGATCAGTGGATGGATCGACATGCTTGTTCGCGACGAATAACTACAAATTTTAGTGCCACCGTGAGGCTAGCATTAAGTTATCTGAATTCATTCCGCGTGGAAGGCTCCCATGGGTATTGTACTCCTGGAGGCGTACTTGTCTCCGTGTACATCGCGTAGCACTAGCACCTCCCACTCTCCCAGTTCCCACCAAGTTCGACGGCGCGACGCTGCGAAGGTTGGCGTGCGGGTGTGTGCCGGTGGACGCGTATCGCCTCCTACCGAGGCGACGCAGCGAAGATTAGCTCAGGGGTATATTTTGTTCAAAATAAAAAAACGAAATGCACCAGCCGGGAATCGAACCCGGGTCTGTACCGTGGCAGGGTACTATTCTACCACTAGACCACTGGTGCTTTCTTGTTAAAGTTTTTCTAAGAATTTATATATCAGCAGCATCGTTCATCAATCAAGGCACTACTCATAAAATTCAGTATCACTTCAAAATCAATCATGGGTTCAGATATCACTAGGCTCAAGTTCTGAGTTACCCCTAAACCAGCCCAGTTCTACCCTGTAATGGTCTATATATGGGGGGCATACAACTATGCTATACATACTACCAAGGCTACCAAGTACCCAGCTAGTATTTCTAAATGATAAAGATAAGCAATATGCACTGACACATGTCGACAACCTAACTGCAAAAACACAAATTTGCTGATACACATGCTCCATTCATAGCAAGTGGAGTACACCTTGAATACCCCGAAAGGAAGCACATAGTATATCAGAAAGCACTCAAGCCAAACTGTAGTTCCACACTGACCCCCCATGACACTGAAAGTCTGAACCATATTAGTTTTAGAGCCTAGACTGACACCACCACCATCTCACAAGTGATCTCACGGATCATATTTGTCACACCTTGGCAAGCAAAGAGCAGGAGGAGGTTGACGATGACAACACAAAGCTGCTGCCCCCTTCTCCCCCTTGTGATCGAGTTGTGGTTGTGACATTGAAGAGACGAGCACCCAAAAGAGGAGCAAGAAATTAAAGCTTGCACTAGTCGCGGAGTACCTCAGCTCGGATATCCTCAAGATGCCGCTGGGGAAAGGGCCCAGCTCATGTGGACGCCGAGGGAAAGTGCAACAAAAGAGAGAAAGCCACGCCAAAGTTGGTGGCATCACCAGCCTCGAAACTCGAAAGCGCTAATGCTCGCCGCATATCCTTTGGTAGATACCGTTCCCTCTTCTCCTGCACATCTCCCTGAAGATTGCGTAATTGCTCCCTGAACTACACCATAATTGCAGATATAAGCAAAGCTTAATTGCATCTACAAGTATTTGCTTTGCTCTAACGGATGATCTGTGCACTTGGTTTATGCTAATGTTACTCTGCAAACAGGCTCAGAGCTGCTTCTTTCAGCTCAACTATTTTTTGCTCTGTTCTACTGGTATGCACTCTGTACTACACACAAGTAATACGTGTGCAAGAATTAGGACAGACATGGCTCATGAGGGTGAATTCACTGAATTGTAAGCATTGAGAGTGTTCTGGAGCAGGTTTCAGTTAATGGAAAGCTAATGTCTGTTGATGCAAAATTGCACCGATTTAGGTACAAAAGGCACTTTTAACTAAAGAAATGATTTCCTGCAGAAAGCCCCTCAAATCTCAAAGAGGCACCAATACTTCCAAATAAAAGCACCCAATGGGAGCTTCCTCTTCTCCCCCCTCTTAAGCCCACGTATGCCCAAGGGCAGGGCACACTCCACATTATCCATGCATATGCATCATGTAATCCACAAGATCTTCTTAGCTTATGTCATGCGATAACTACCATCATCTTGTTCTTAATTTTGGAGTGTGTCCGTGCAATGGGTGGCCGTGCTTCACACGCCTATAGAGCGTGGGCTAATGGTGGCCATGGAGGCTAGCTAAGCTACTTCTTCTTCTTCTTGGGGAGGAATGGCTATGCATGGCCTCCATCGTCGACGACTTTTACCTCTACTAAGGTAGGGCAACTTGTATCCTTTGGCAATTATTCGGTGGATGTCTGTTGGTGGTGGTGTTGGGGATTGGAGCCGGATGAATCTTGAGTTTGATCTTGGCTGTATGATGTTAGACATAAAGAGGATGGTGAAATGGTATATGGATGTACGATGTTTGTGTTTCGGTCCTTGCTCTAATAATCAGTTGTTCTTAGTGTTTTGTATTTTTTTTTGCCCTCTTTGTTAAATTGTAACCACCCTACATATATGTACTAGTATCACCAATAAAGTGATGAATTTGATATTAGTAATTAAGATTGTGTGTGCAAAATCTGTGTTGATTCTTCCATCGATAAACACGTCCATCATTCATGTATGATCTTCAATTCCCCGAGTTGTGTTGTCTACTATGAGCATGCAGTATATACCAGGCAGCAGCCGTAGTCCGAATCAGAAGGTGTTCGTGCCGGCCAAACGTCCACAGATTAGCTGTTCCTATTATGGGTAGTTTTATCAGTCTCAATAAGGTACAGAGATATTTCTAGTGTGAAACTTGGGTATCTCTAGGTACTTCTTGGTATCTTGATGTACGAAATTTTACAGTTCTTGAAAAATTACCTCGAGGTACCTAAATTTTACACTAAAATTTTTGATACTCTAAGGTATTAAATTTTACACTAGAAAATATGGTATTTCTAAGTACTTTTTCAAACATGGTAAAATTACCCTCCTCTTAATATAGCATTAGCAAATGATGGCTTGGTTTAAAAAAATCTCTCTCTTAATCCCTTTGTTCCAAAATATAAGTTTGGTTGGATATGTGACATATCATAGTATTATGAAGCTGGATAGAAACTAACTTATTCAGATCAGTAGTCCTATGATGTGTCACATTGTCAATCTAGAATTATTTCGAGTTGTGGGGAGTAGATCCCATCCCGGAGGTCATCGAGCACCTCTGAACTCTCAAACTCGTGCCACTCCCGCTGATGTGGGACTACCTCCAAGCCCCCAAGCACCTGCTCGTCGTCGTCTTCAACGACGTGCCCGTCGATCAGGTGCACCCGTCTCAGCCTTGGCGACGCCTTCATGACATGCTTAACAAAGCCGATTTGCCACCCCACTGCACTGAAGCCGACGATGGTGAGATCCTTCAGGCGATGGTATAGATGCTGTTGTGCTTGCACCTCTAGCCAAGAAGCCATCTTTACCGACCCATTGTCAATCTGCATTTAGGTTTCAGAGTTCATGTGAATTCACAGATATATTCCATTCCGTAAAAAAAAAAAAAACAGATATATTCCACAAAAAATGAAGCGGGTCTTTAAGAGAAATGACATGGTTGTTAGGTTATAATATATATGATCAATAAATTTGCATACGTGAACATGACATGACTCCAGGGCAGACGCAGCATCAAGCAGGAGGACAGTCCAGGATATATCCCAATTCATTGGCACATTTGCAATGAATAGCTTCTTGAGATGAAGCAACGGGCTGGGTAAAGCTATTGGCTCAATCCAAACCTGCACACAAGAAAAAGAAACACAATTTTCACTTAGAGACAAGAGCCCATTACTACACTTATATTTTTCATTTCAGGAGCATATGATTTGCCCACCTCCGGCCCTTTGAACTGTAGAACGAGGCTCTCTATCGATGGCATACTCTTGACGAATTTGCTCAGTGGATATGTTGTGTTGCTAACTGCAGAAAGCTCAACCTTGGTTTTCAAGTGGTCCAAACTGACATGCCTAAGTCGAGGCACCTCGCCATAGTACACCTCGGTAGGTTGAAGGCCCCAGCAAGCAAAGGTTTCAAGCCAAGGCAGCGAATCCAGATGGATTTCCACAAATTCGCAGTTGTCAACCAGCAACTTCTTTAACCCAGAATCTGGCACATTGAAATGAAGAATAGGCTGAGAGCTTCGGCAATGTCTGATACTGAAGTCCACCAGAGACACACAGTTTGACAGAATACGACTAGCCCCTCCATAATACGAAGCTTTGCACAACTAGAGCTTGGTGAGCCACCGAAGCATCAAGCAATCAAATATACCAATCGGCTTGCAGTTGATCAGCACGAGCCGCTCTAGCCGCATGCTCTGGCATTCATCCAGCACACGGAAGTCATAGTCGACGCGGTGCTCTTCGACGTCGAGCTCGAGATCCTCGGCTCCCCACCTGCCGATCGCCGCGGTGACCCATCGCTGGATGCACTCACTCCACCTGCCACTGCCGCTACGGGCCGCCAGGTACGGCGCCTTCTCCGCCTCGTACGCCGCGCTGCCCTCCGTCCACAGCCGCGCGCCTCACCCGGTGGTAGCGTGGGGGGAGGATGTCGTCGACGGCGAGGTCGTAGCACGTGTGGGAGCGCCGAGGGAGACGAAGCCATCGCTTCGAGAGGATGGCGGTGGCTATCGTCGATCGCGCGTCTAGCCTGTCGAGGATCAGGAGGAGTATGTCGTCAGGTAAGCTGCTGATCATGTCCTCGTCAATGTTGTGACGATCTTGCCTGGCTCATACGCATCTAGGGAAGAAGAAGATGGAAGAACCAACAAGATTACGAGGTAATTAACGTGAGTACGTTCTTGCAGAAAATGAGAGACTAAAAGTTTCTATAGTAAAAGCGAAACCCTATTTTTTTTGTACCCGCTTGGAGGAGGAGGCGCCGGCGACTGTGCAGACGTCGTAGGCCTTCCTGAGACGGCGGTAGCATCGTGTACTTGTCTCCTCTGAAGCCATCTGATCTGATCGTCGGTGGGCGGTGGCTGACCGAGAGAGCGGGCGGCGGCGGCGGATCGGAGGGTTTATACCTGCAAAAAAAGAACAGAAAATCGGCGACCGAATGGGACAAAATGATTGAAAAAAACAAATCTAAACTTTGTGATCTTGCAGTTGTATCAAAATGTAGCTAGAACTTTTGATTCATACTCCGTCTTAAATTCAATAAAAAAAGACGCGAATATTAGGGAAGTGCCTAATATCAAATAATTAGAACGGGCGAAACTCCAAACACAGGTCGTCTAGCCCATCACCATGTGGAACTAGCTGGAACTAGCCGAATGATCCCTGAGCATTTCTCATCTTAAATTCAATCATAAGGCCTATAAGTTTTGTACACGGTCTAAATTACGCACGGAAGAACCACCCAACATGGAAGACCACAGAGTTCAGTAACCAACCAGAACAAATCTGAACTCCAGATTGCCATAGCATTCTTCAGTTCCCCACCCTACTCTTTGCAACTTCAACTCTGAAGAAAAACACAGAAAAATGCAGGTTGCTTCGTCTGCTATATCTTTATTCGTCTCAATCACCCTCCGCTCAGCGACAACAAAAATGAGCGAGGGCAAAGACGCAGCATGCCCTGTGGCTCAGTTAATCAGTTCAGAATTATTTCGAGTTGGGGCGAGCTAATCCCATCCCAGAGGTCATCGAGCACCTCTGACCGCTCACACTCGTGCCACTCCCGCCGATGTGGGACTACCTCCAAGCCCCCAAGCACCTGCTCGTCGTCGTCTTCAACGACGTGCCCGTCGATCAGGTGCACCCGTCTCAGCCTTGGCGACGCCTTCATGACATGCTTAACAAAGCCGATTTGCCACCCCACTGCACTGAAGCCGACGACGACCAGCTCATTCAGGCAATGGTACTGACGCTCTTGTGCTTGCACGTCTACCCAAGAAGCCATCTTTTCCGAAGTGTTGTCAGTCTGCATTCAGGTTTCGAAATTGTTGGCACAGATGTAATCAAGAAGAAATGGAACTGTATATTTAGGAGAATAAAGACATGTTTGTGATGTATATATGATCAATAAACTGCATACGTGAACATGGCATGACTCCAGGACAGGGGCGGCGTCAAGGAGGGCGACAATCCAGAATATATCCCAATTCATTGGCACGTTTGCAATGAATAGCTTTCTGAGATGACTCAACGGGCTGGGTAGAGCCATTGGCTCAATCCACACCTGCACACAAGAAAAGGCAACGCAATTTCACTTAGAGACAAGAGGCCAAATATACTGTTAGCACATTCCAAGAATATATATAGATCGCTCACCTCAGGCCCTTTGAACTGCAGAACGAGGCTCTCTACAGGTGGCATCCTCTTGACGAATTTGCTCAATGGATATGTTGTGTGGCTAACAGATGGGCCAATGTTGTTGTTGCCTGCGGTTTTCAAGTAGTCCAAACTCACATGCCTAAGTTGAGGCACCTCACCATAGTACAGTTTGGTTGGCTGCTGGCCCCGGCAAACAAAAGTTTCAAGACAAGGGAGCACATCCAGATAGATTTTCCCAAATTTGCAGTTGTCCACCGGCAAATTCTTTAATCTAGATGTTGGCACATTGAAACGAAGAGGACAATCAAATACTGGATCATATCTGATACTAAAGTCCACTAGATGCACACAGTTTCTCAAAATACTAACAGCCGCTCCAAGAAATGATCTTTTACCCAAGGAGAGTTTGGTGAGCCTCCGAAACGCCAAGGAAGTAAATATACCAACTGGATAGCAATTGGACAGCACTAGCCGTTCCAGCTGCACATTCTGGGATCCATCCAGTATCTTGCGAAAGTTAAGGCTGACGCCGGGTTCTTCAACGTCGAGCTCAAAATCTTTGACTCCCCACCTGCCGATCGTGGCGATAATCCATCTCTGAATGAATACACTCCACCCTCTGCCAAAGGTATGAAGCCTTAGCTTTTGGATAGTCCGGTGCACGCCATCGGGAGGTAGAAGAAACGCATTCACCCGCTTGACATAGGAACGCATTGCCTGACGCTTGTAGCGTTCCAGAATAGCTTCGAGTACACTGATTATCCTAATCCACCGATCATTGTGGTCCTCCGTGGTGTAAATGTCAGCCAGCCTCTGATCCATAGGGCCCTTGCTGGCCAGCTTCAGGGCATCCTTCTCCGCCGCAAACGTCGCCTTGGCCTCTTTCCACATACGCTTCACCCTAAGGTAGCGTGGAGGGAGGAAATCATCAACGGTGAGGTCATAACATGTCATGGAGCGCCGAGGAAGATTTTTCCATCGCTTCGAAAGGATAGTTGTGATTATTGTTGTGCGTGGATCTAGCTTGTCGAGGATCAGTGCGAGTATATCATCAGGTAAGCTGCTGATCATGTCCTCCCCCTCGTAGCAGTTGTACTCCTTGCTCATACGCATCTAGTGAAGTTTGATGAGAAAGGAGAAGGAATAACAGTCAGCAATCTAAGCCAATAAGTAATTTGCAGGAGTGTGCGAAAAAAAAAAATCAGAGACTATCGCCTTCGACGCGGGATCCAACTCAACAGCCTACATGGCGACACGAGCAAGGGAAAGGTTTAAGCGACCGAATTTTTTTTTGACTAAATTAAGACTTTCTACAGTAAAATGAACACAGTGAGCTGCATTTGTACCAGAAACAACAAGTATTGTTTCACTAATCATCTTGAGGCTGCCATCTAATGGCGCAATCCAGAATAAAAGGGGTGCTAAACAAGTCGAGCATTTTTAAACACTCTAATCCTATGAGTACAGACCAGTAAAAAAATGCATTTTTTTTCTTCAACAATATAACTGTATGAGCTTTCAATCAAAAGCCGGGTTAGCATGCTGCCTTCTGTCTAAGATTAAAAAAAGAAAAAAGGATACTGTAACAGTAGGACGGGGGAGAAGGGATACCCGCTTGAAGGTCGAGGGGGCAACGGCGACGGGGACGACTGTGGAGACATCGGTAGCCCTCTTAAGTCGGCGGTAGCGTCGTGGGGTTGGCTCCTCAGTAGCCATCGGATGGATCTTGATCGTCGCTGGCTGGCGGACCGGGCGGAGCGCGAGAGGCAGCGACGGATTGGAAGGGGCGGAGGCGCGGAGAGGAATGGGAGGGGCGGCGAGGGATTTGCAGGGGAGGGGATTTTCGCTTGTTCGTGGAGCTGCGAGTTCGCGGGCGGCCCGCGGGGCACGTTTATGCAAGCATCTGAATTAGGATTTTGCCTCGTGTCGGATTGCATTTTTACCAAAATTCAGTAAGGTTTGGGGCCTGTTCACTTGAATGTTATTTTCAACCATACCATTTTTTAAAGTAAAGTTGCCAAAAAAAATTATCTACGTTTAATTTGTTATCAAATTTTGTAAATACATAAGAAATCCTGCCAAAATTTTATCAATATTGCCATTGCTAAAATTTGGTAAGGTTTATTTTGACTGCAATCTGAGTAGGCCCTTGATTTATTTTCCATATCACATCCGACACATTTTTTTTTTACCAAAAATCAGTAGACTAAATCTCGAATAGCCATATATCTTCAAATGTTTCCTCCAGCAAATATTGAGCAGATAAAATTCTCGATGTAAAATATTTTTTATGGATGGAGTGTGTGAAAGAGCAGTACACATCATATCATATCTTACTATAAAGTTATAACCCACTAATTCTAAAACTCAACATGCAAACATGCCACCTCATCATCCACTAGCAATAATTATATACAAAACTTATGTAAGCATGCAACATCATATATAATTCATTAAATTCTACAAATCAACAATCAATCATCTTCCTTCACATTGTTTTTCACAATATTTTTAACATATATATCCATCATTTTTATAATACCTAGTATATATGCATCCATATAATTAAAGTGCGGGGTATCATATTTCATCTAGGGTTCATAGAGAGTCTTCTAAATTTATTCTCTCTTAACATAGTGTGACAAAACAGTTTTATTTGTTGTTAATAGTTAAAATAATTTTTACTTTTAACTTACTTATTAAAAAAAAGTTACTAATTTCCGCAGCGAAGCGCGGAGAATCATCTAGTTTCCTTTAATAATAGAGACAAATGAATCGATCCTAATGATATCCCCATCGGAAGACTGTCAGCTTCACACTGCTAATCAAATCAAACAGCCAACAAGCAAGAAGAAAATTTGATATTTTGCATAAGAGTCATAAACGAATGATATGCATGCACATTCCTATCTAGTAGAAAGCTACAGAGTATTATCACGATCACAGCACAGCCATCAAGCAGCACATAAGCATCGACTATATTTTACTCTCTGGCCGAAGATCCGGAAGCAGCTAGTCGACGGCCCAGGCCCATTTAAAGTCGCTTCCCTTCACCAGTGTGGCCATGGCCCATTTGAGAGGCCGACGGCCCACACAGTGTCGCGCACACGTGAACTAGGGGGCCCCTAACTTATGAGGTGGAATGTCAAAGTTGATATGACTTATGGGATGAGGATTTTTGCAGCTTTCCCTTCAAATTATTCCCTCGAAAAATTTAGAAAACTATTCTATTTATTTTGGGCCGAAATACCTCCAGCCGGCCCATCCCTTCTTTTGTTTCCTTCGCTCCTCTGGTTCCTGGCCCTAAGCTGATTCGCTTCACCAGCTTGGGCAAGGTCCATTCAAAGCGGCCCACGGACAAAAGCCGAGCCGATCTCCTCCCCGCCGCCATTCTGCTGCGGCGCGGTGGAGCACCGTCCTGGCCCTTCTTCCCCTTGTCCGGCCTCGCTCCTCAGGTCCGCCGCTTGCATCCTCATCTTGTTTGATCGAAAGGCAATTCCTTTTCTTCCTTTCCTTTTGCGTGGTATTTGTTCGTCTTTTCTTATGCCATCTCGCCTTTGAGGGCACATCACATCTGCAGCTAGCATAGGACGCGCAATTAATCGAATTTGGAGTCTCATCCGTCTGCTGTCTCCTGCAAGAGGTACTCTTCCTTCCTTCTTATCGACATACAATATCCTGGTTCTTTCCCTTCTCTATGTAATTAATTGTCTCTTTTTGCTTCTTTTGACGGTTGATTAGTAAGTCCTGTGCCGATCGACTCGACGATGAGCCTCTCGCGGCGGTTTCTGAATCTGATTGTGGGCGACAATATGCCTCAAACCAGATCAATTTGCCGCATCGACCTTACGCGACAACAATTCTTTCAGCCGTCACCACCAGAATCAGCGGTAGCGCAAGACTCGACTGCTCAGACACCGGCGGCAGCTTCAACGATGGAGCGGCTTCAGCTTCCGAATCCGATCTTGCGCCTGTGGAATAGATACTTCTTTCCGCTCTCAGATCGCAAGATACTCAGCATGGACAAGACCGGGTGCTCCTTGCTCTTTGATGCCGACACACGCCACTTGGTGACCA
>CM020185.1:10188548-10235178 GCA_009805545.1 Oryza longistaminata | reverse complement strand
GACCCATGCCATTCCTTAACAAGCCAAACGGGATCCCATCTCCCTCTTCGTGCCCAAACGGTGATGGCGACGTGGCGGCAGCATCTTTGTCATGGACAGGGTTCCAAAACCAGAGATAGGCAGCCGGCCAGCCGCGCGCAAACCAGTGATCAATTCGAGGCCTTCATCTATCGCAAGAACTTTGTCGACTGCCAACTCCTCCGCCACCGCCATGCCTCCGTGATTACAAGCACTGGAGAGTCGCCACAAGATCAATGCTTATGCTTGGTCGATGGCGGCTCACAGATATGCATATCTGTTGGAGGACGTTGGCACCTATTGCTTGACACGGCGAGCCACACTTGGAGCCAAGTCGGCGAGGTGGACATTGCCCTTCAACGGCAAGCTCGAGTATGTACTGAGCTCAAGCTCTGGTTTGTTTCTCTGCTCTAGCTGGTGCCCAGCACTTTGCTGCTGCTGACCTTTCCTCCATGGATTGTCAGTCCCAGCCACAGCTAGTTGGTGCTTGGAGGAGCTTGAACCACCCATGGAATGGCGGGAAACTTGATGATTCTCAACCTGTCAATCTGGGTTCTGGCAGTTTCGCATCGCAAGGTTCTTCCAACTAAGCGAGAGGGCTGTTATGACGAAGACGATGTATATCTTTGGCAGGATGTTTACCGGCCTTGGGTGGAAAGGGGTTCTTTGTGCAACGTATGGCAGGTTACAGTGGCAGTGGCAGCAGCAGCAGGAATGGAAGTAAACTTGAAATGCACACTCACAAGTCGCTGGTCACATGACTGAGAGATTTGGTATAGATGATGTATTATGAATGATATTGGAGGCTTTGCTTTCAAGCAGATTCCTTGTTTTATCCGCTATATGTATCGTCTGCGTCTGAGTAGTTTAGGTAATGTATGAGACATCCGTACCTTACTGCAATTTAAGACATGAAAGTCTCCGGGTGTTATTATGTTAATATTTCTCTGAAATATGGTAAATCGTAAGTTATGGCCACCTTTGCTTTATGTTTTATCTTTCAGTGCTGAAATTTATATTGACGCGTCCGATCTGAGGCAAAACACCTTAGTTGGTAACTGTTGTCCCAATCATTGCACATTGGTATTATTATTGGTTGAGCAATGTAGTAATGGCTGGTGAAGAAAGCATCGGATTATTCCTCCTCTAAGCTAATGTAACAAGCATGTCAATCCAGGAACACAAGAAACGGACAAGCCTCCACATCTGTTGACACTGTACACCTTACAATTGGAGCTATATCATGGCTCTTCACTGCACGTTCAAGTATCGTCATCTTCTGTTGGAGCTTTCCAGCACGGTCAAATCCCTCTTGTCGAACGCTTCCTGGAAAGGAATGACAGGACCTAGCTTTCTCTACTCTGAAAGTGGGCATACAATGTTAGCCTCTAAATCATTCCAAAGCTTTTTCCTAGGACTCTACGTTTGTAAAGTTCATGTACTTTTAGTCTTTGATATAATAATAGATAGATGGCAGGTTCTACATATATGTCTAATCTGCATATAGGCTATCTCAGTCTCAGCCGTTAGCACTGCTGTTTGTTTTTCAGGAAACTTAGTGACCGTTTCTTTTTCTTGTTTTAAATTAGTCACCTTTCTCCAATTATTTTCCTAGTTGGTTACTGAACTTTGGTTTCATAACTGGGCGTCTTTATCCGGGAAGATTTGTCATTGGTGCTTCAATACAAATATAAGCACATGTTGTTTAAGGCCTGCCCATTACTTGAGTTGTTAATCCCTCCGACTGCCCAAACCCTATCAAAACAGCCACGTGAAACATTATGCTTCAAAAGAAGCCAATTTGCTTTTGACCCGGAAAAAAAAATTTGATGTCTAAGTAAGTAAAACATGAACTGTGAGGTACAACACAATTTCAATTCCTACGGGTACATTAATTGAGTAAGGATAATACCTAATGTTGTCATAAGCATTCCTTCAATTTACTGTAATTGGATTCGACTCTGAGATAAAATTGCTTCTTGAGAGCATATGTTTCACGTGCTGTTTGGATAGTTTGCAGCGGAGAGATAACAAAACGATAACAAGGCTGTGTTTAGATCCAAAATTTGGATCCAAACTTCAGTCCTTTTCCATCACATCAACCTGTCATACACACACAACTTTTCAGTCACATCATCTTCAATTTCAACCAAAATCCAAACTTCCCCCTCAACTAAACACAGCCTATATGAACTAGTCCATTACTGTACCCTCAATTCAGGATCAAAAATATTTCGAAACTAATGGTCTTAAGATTCGACATTGTTTTGGTCCTGGGCGGTGTTTACTCTGTTGTGTGAAAATGGGGCACGTGAAGGGCGTAGTGAAATGGCAGCGGTTACCTTTCTCTGGGTGGAAATGTAGTGTGTGTATTACCCTCAACCTGACCAGAACAGCAAGATATGGCCGAACTTTCCTCAGGTGAGGTATCGTCTTCCGGACCACTACGATAGCACGGTATGTTGTGACGCCTGTTTGAGAAGCCTTGATTCATTCAGTACCAAAAGGCACCTGGCCAAAAATGGGTAACTGAAACAATGAACGGGCAAAAAGGCGAATCTAAATCCGTCAGAGAGATTTCACGAGATGCTCGACTCACCAGCTTCCTTTCACAAGTTGTTGTCGTTTAACGGGGATGATGCGAGCGGCGTACATAAGCTACAAATGGGGCATGTGACCCGCCTCGAGACCCCATTGACGACCTGCAACTGACGCCGGTGAATGCTTATACTCCCTCCGTCCCAAAAAAAAAGACAAACCCTGGTTTCCGCGCCCAATGTTTGACCATCCGTCTTATTTGAAAAAATTATAAAAAAAATTAAAAAGACAAGTCACGCATAAAGTATTAATCATGTTTTATCATCTAACAACAATAAAAATACGAATTAAAAAAAAATTTCATATAAGACGGACAGTCAAAGTTGGACACGCAAACCCATGGTTTGCCTCTTTTTGTGACGGAGGGAGTAGCTTCAGGCTCGCGAGCTTGACGAGCCGAGCTCGAATAGTTCGTCGAGCCTATGTTCCTAACGTTTCTTTTCAGCTGGCGACCTGGCGTTACTGTGTCTTACATTTTAAAACTTTTCCATGCAGCAGTGACGACTACTAGTAGTACTACTCAAGTAGTAGTACTAGTACTCTGTACTCATCTCACAACTCCCAATAAAAAACTGAGAGCATGGAGTGCAGGCGTGCAGGCCCTAGCCTCCTGCTAGTACTACCAGTAGCATGCATGCATCTTCATTTAATATTACTAGTCCACCTGCTAGTACTACCAGTAGCATGCATGCATCTTCATTTAATATTACTAGTCCACCTGCTAGTACTACCAGTAGCATGCATGCATCTTCATTTAATATTACTAGTCCACCTGCTAGTACTACCAGTAGCATGCATGCATCTTCATTTAATATTACTAGTCCACCTGCTAGTACTACCAGTAGCATGCATGCATCTTCATTTAATATTACTAGTCCACCTGCTAGTACTACCAGTAGCATGCATGCATCTTCATTTAATATTACTAGTCCACCTGCTAGTACTACCAGTAGCATGCATGCATCTTCATTTAATATTACTAGTCCACCTGCTAGTACTACCAGTAGCATGCATGCATCTTCATTTAATATTACTAGTCCACCTGCTAGTACTACCAGTAGCATGCATGCATCTTCATTTAATATTACTAGTCCACCTGCTAGTACTACCAGTAGCATGCATGCATCTTCATTTAATATTACTAGTCCACCTGCTAGTACTACTAGCATGCATGCATCTTTATTTATTCTAGTAATGTGGTGATTCTAATGCTCTCATCTGTACAGACTAGTATTTAAAATGTAAACTCGAAAAAGCTCGAGGCTCGAGCGAGCCGAGCTCGAGCCCGTTTATATGCTCGATGTTCAAACCAGACTCGACTCGAGCTCGGCTCGAGTTAGTTTCGAGCTCGAGCCTACACATATAAGCTCGCTCGAGCTCGGCTCGTTGACAGCCCTAGTTCCGGGTTTTAATGGAGCTATTAGCTTTGAGAAAACTGTTGTGTTTCACTGAAATTTTCCTTGTGTTAGTTATTATCGTTGAATTTGACACTCTGAGACTCTATGTGTAAAGTACCTTTCTGATTAACTGAAATTTATACCTTGTTTTGGCCTAATTCAGTTAACCGAAATTTATACTACCTCCGTTTTTTAATAGATAACACTGTTGACTTTTTCTCACATGTTTGACCATTCGTCTTATTCAAAAAATTTACGTAATTATAATTTATTTTGTTATGAGTTGTTTTATCACTCATAGTACTTTAAGTGTGATTTATATCTTATATATTTGCAAAAAAAAAAACTGAATAAGACGAATGGTCAAACATGTAAGAAAAAGTCAACGGCGTCATATATTAAAAAACGGAGGGAGTACGTTGCTTTGGCCTAGTTCAGTTAAAATATGTTATCAGCATGCTATACTAATTTTTCTTCTTGTTCAGTTCATCAAGGTAGTGCAATGTATTCAAATAGTCAGTTAATACTTATCAGTAAAAACAGACATTCTTCTTGAACTATATGAAGTACAATCTTCATTATTTCCCTCAGCTTCTGACAGCAAACAGCTTCCACTTGTTTATCAGCAGGAGGTACTTAACTAATGTCAACAATTTCAAAAGTATGATGGCTTCACCTGGAGAGTTTTCTCCTGCTCAACTGCCTGCAGTTGGTGTAGCCTGTAATTCCATGGCAAAGGAGTCAAGGAGGCTGTTGGTTTACAAAGGTCATTTTCCACAACTGGTAAGATTGCAGTTTATAACATATATACTTTTGTTATTTCACTAGCAATATAGTGCATATGTGGCAGTCATCAGTTGTGCATAACTTGCTTGAATTGACTTGTCACTTGTGGCTACCTCTTGATGATGAAATGTACTGTAAAAGAGCTCACTTCAATCATGTATATGTTCATTTTGGCAGATCTCTAGTTGATACTGTATTTTTCTCCCTCTGTTTCTAGAGAAAGGAAGGAGTTGATGAACTGAACATGCAGCCCTGATAGAAGTTCACAACCTTTCTTCCTTGTAACCACAGCTGCAAGTCTCTCCCCATCAAGTACTTGGGCCTCCCCCTAGCTCTGGGAAGACTGCGGAAGGTGGACTTGCAACCTGTCTTTAACAAAATTTCCGGAAGGGTAGCAAGCTGGAGAGGAAAAAACATGGCAGCAGCTGGAAGAACTACGCTCGTCAAATCTGTGCTAACGGCGCAACCAATCTACCTTCTGACCGCTCTGAAAATCACAAAGGAATCCCTCGAGCAGCTAGACAAGCAGCGGCGCCGCTTCCTCTGGGCAGGCACGGGTGATATTACCGGAGGGAAATGCAAGGTCAATTGGACAAAGACGTGCATGCCGACCAGCCAAGGAGGTTTGGGGGTCCTAAATTTGGACAAATTCACGAGGGCCTTGAGGTTGAGATGGCTGTGGCATGAATGGAAGGACCAGACCAAACCTTGGGTGGGGCTGGAGACGCCATGTGATGAAATAGATAGGAACCTCTTCGCCGCCTCAACAAACATAACAATAGGGGACGGAAACACGGTGCGATTTTGGGAGTCCGCGTGGATTGGTGGGCGAAGACCCAAAGACCTCATGCCGCTTGTCTATGCGATGCCATCATTAAAAAGCTCCTTACATTGTGTCCAAGCTGGATTCTATATAAGTTCGGACTATTTACTCTTGGGGATATTTTATCAGCCCATACATCTGTCGGGAATCTACAGTGTTCCCTTTATACACTTTTCTTTCATCATATCTTAAGGACAATATCTAGCAAACAAATGGTCCGTATTGTTCAATCTCATTTGCATATTTTATCATGCAGATTAAAGATATAATTCCATCTGTTTGGGCCGCCGCCCCTACACAAGACCAAGCAGCCCACCCCCTGCGTGGGCCACGAATACGGAGAACAATTTTACTAAAATGATGCAAAGCCTAGATATTATTTCCTGGAACGTGAGGGGGCTCAATTCGGCTGCGCGCTGTAACACGATCCATGAGCTTATGGCAGACACGAAGTGCAGCTTGGCATGCTTCCAAGAGACAAAGCTACAGAATATAGATGACGGTCTCGCCCGCTTTTTAGGAGGCTACAAGCTCAACAAATTTGCCTTTAAGCCGGCAAGAGGCACGAGAGGGGGGATCCTATCTTATGGAATAGCGCAGTCTTTGACGTCCAAGAGGTCCGAGTCGGCCGCTTCTCGATTTCTGCGCAAGTGACAGTCATACTCACAGGGGCCACATTTCTGCTCACCGGAGTTTATGGGCCCACAATGCACCACCTCAAAAGCGCCTTCCTTCGGCACATCAGAAGAATAAGGCCCGGCCCCGAGGATGGATGGCTTATCCTTGGAGATTTTAACATGATCTATCGAGCAAGGGACAAAAACAACAGCAACGTCAACCTTGCACGCATGAGACGCTTTCGCTCAACAATCGATCGATGTGAACTGCATGAGATTCCCTTGCAAAATAGGAAGTTCACCTGGAGCAATGAACGACGAAGGGCTACACTTGTCAAGTTAGATCGCTACTTTTGCAACGAGACTTGGGACTTGGCCTTCCCCCACCATGTCCTTCACGCCCTACCCACAGGGCCTTCTGACCACTGTCCTCTAGTCCTCTCCGACCCCCAATGTCCACGTAGGCCGAGAGCCTTCAAGTTTGAGAACTTCTGGACAAGAATTCTAGGATTCAAAGACAAGGTCAAGGATGCCTGGTGTCAGCCTTCGTCACACACAGAGCCTATGCACCGCCTAAATGAAAAGCTTCATCGCACCGCGACCTGTCTTAGAGAATGGGCAAAAGGAATCTGCACCGAGGCCAAACTGCAGTTTCACATGGCGCTCGACGTCATTAAAAGACTAGATGTGGCACAAGAACATAGAGACCTCTCTGCCCAGGAAACAAGACTAAGAGCAGCCCTCAAGCGTAAGATCCTTGGCCTCGCTTCCATTGAGCGGGCAAGGAAAAAGCAAGCCTCCAGAGTAACACATATCCGTGAGGGAGATGCGAACACAAAGTTTTTTCATCTCAAAATGAATGCGCGAAGAAGAAAGAACACCATTCATCGGCTGAAAAAAGACAATGGTTGGGCTGTGACACATGAGGAGAAGGAAGCAACGATCCATGACCATTTTGCGAGCATAATGGGACGGCCGGCGCCAAGACCAAATGAGCTAAATTGGGATGCCCTTGACATCTCACCGATTGACCTAGCCACCCTAGGGGAGCCCTTCTCTGAACAGGAAGTACATCAAGCAATCAAGGAAATGCCAAGTGACAAAGCTCCAGGGCCAGACGGCTTCACCGGGATTTTCTTTAAAGTCTGCTGGGAAATCATAAAGGAGGACGTCCTTCTGGTCTTCAACTCCATTTACAATCTCAGATGTGCACACCTGAATCTGATCAACTCTGCGAACATCGTCCTAATTCCAAAAAAAGAGGGGGCCGAGGGTGTTTCAGACTTCAGGCCAATCAGCCTAATCCACAGTATTGCTAAGATCTTCTCCAAGATGCTTGCGTTGCGACTAAGGCCTCATATGCACAGCTTGATTTCGATCAACCAAAGTGCCTTCATAAAAGGGAGAAGCATACATGACAACTTCCTCTTCATGAGAAACATGACCAGAAGATACCATCGATTGAGGCGGGCGATGCTGCTATTCAAGTTAGACATAACTAAGGCCTTTGATTCAGTTCGCTGGGATTACCTGCTAGCCTTGCTGCAGCGAAGGGGTTTCCCAACAAAGTGGATAGATTGGCTGGGGGCTTTGCTATCAACTTCCACCTCCCAAGTACTTCTCAACGGCTTGCCAGGGCAGCGGATCAAGCACGGAAGAGGCCTTAGGCAGGGGGACCCCCTATCGCCACTCCTTTTCATACTTGCGATTGACCCCCTTCAGCGAATCCTTTTCAAGGCTACAGAGCTCGGCGCAATCTCGAAAATTCGGGGGAGAACAAGTAGGCTAAGGATCTAATATTTTTAACATATATATCCATCATTTTTATAATACCTAGTATATATGCATCCATATAATTAAAGTGCGGGGTATCATATTTCATCTAGGGTTCATAGAGAGTCTTCTAAATTTATTCTCTCTTAACATAGTGTGACAAAACAGTTTTATTTGTTGTTAATAGTTAAAATAATTTTTACTTTTAACTTACTTATTAAAAAAAAGTTACTAATTTCCGCAGCGAAGCGCGGAGAATCATCTAGTTTCCTTTAATAATAGAGACAAATGAATCGATCCTAATGATATCCCCATCGGAAGACTGTCAGCTTCACACTGCTAATCAAATCAAACAGCCAACAAGCAAGAAGAAAATTTGATATTTTGCATAAGAGTCATAAACGAATGATATGCATGCACATTCCTATCTAGTAGAAAGCTACAGAGTATTATCACGATCACAGCACAGCCATCAAGCAGCACATAAGCATCGACTATATTTTACTCTCTGGCCGAAGATCCTGAAGCAGCTAGTCGACGGCCCAGGCCCATTTAAAGTCGCTTCCCTTCACCAGTGTGGCCATGGCCCATTTGAGAGGCCGACGGCCCACACAGTGTCGCGCACACGTGAACTAGGGGGCCCCTAACTTATGAGGTGGAATGTCAAAGTTGATATGACTTATGGGATTAGGATTTTTGCAACTTTCACTTCAAATTATTCCCTCCAAAAATTTAGAAAACTATTCTATTTATTTTGGGCCGAAATACCTCCAGCCGGCCCATCCCTTCTTTTGTTTCCTTCCCTCCTCTGGTTCCTGGCCCTAAGCTGATTCGCTTCACCAGCTTGGGCAAGGTCCATTCAAAGCGGCCCACGGACAGAAAGAATCCCCCCCACCCGACTCTCCTCCCCGCCGCCATTCTGCTGCGGCGCTCGCTCCTCAGGTCCGCCGCTTGCATCTTCATCTTGTTTGATCGAAAGGCAATTCCTTTTCTTCCTTCTGCGTGGTATTTGTTCGTCTTTTCTGATGCCATCTCGCCTTTGAGGGCACATCACATCTGCAGCTAGCATAGGACGCGCAATCGAATTTGGAGTCTCATCCGTCTGCTGTCGCCTGCAAGAGGTACTCTTCCTTCCTTCTTATCGACATACAATATCCTGGTTCTTTCCCTTCTATGTAATCAATTGTCTCTTTTTGCTTCTTTTGACGGTTGATTAGTAAGTCCTGTGCCGATCGACTCGACGATGAGCCTCTCGCGGCGGTTTCTGAATCTGATTGTGGGCGACAATATGCCTCAAACCAGATCAATTTGCCGCATCGACCTTACGCGACAACAATTCTTTCAGCCGTCACCACCAGAATCAGCGGTAGCGCAAGACTCGACTGCTCAGACACCGGCGGCAGCTTCAACGATGGAGCCGCTTCAGCTTCCGAATCCGATCTTGCGCCTGTGGAATAGATACTTCTTTCCGCTCTCAGATCGCAAGATACTCAGCATGGACAAGACCGGGTGCTCCTTGCTCTTTGATGCCGACACACGCCACTTGGTGACCAACTGACCATGCCATTCCTTAACAAGCCCAAACGGGATCCCATCTCCCTCTTCGTCCCAAACGGTGATGGCGACGATGGCGGCAGCATCTTTGTCATGGACAGGGTTCCAAAACCAGAGATAGGCAGCCGCGCGCAAACCAGTGATCAATTCGAGGCCTTCATCTATCGCAAGAACTTTGTCGACTGCCAACTCCTCCCGCCACCGCCATGCCTCCGTGATTACAAGCACTGTGAGAGTCGCCACAAGATCAATGCTTATGCTGTGGTCGATGGCGGCTCACAGATATGCATATCTGTGGAGGACGTTGGCACCTATTGCCTTGACACGGCGAGCCACACTTGGAGCCAAGTCGGCGAGTGGACATTGCCCTTCGACGGCAAGCTCGAGTATGTACCTGAGCTCAAGCTCTGGGTTGGTTTCTCTGCTGGTGCCCAGCACTTTGCTGCTGCTGACCTCTCCTCCATGGATTGTCAGTCCCAGCCACAGCTAGTTGGTGCTTGGAAGGAGCTTGAACCACCCATGGAATGGCGGGAAACTTATGATTCTCAACTTGTCAATCTGGGCTCTGGCAGGTTTTGCATCGCAAGGTTCTTCCAAACTAAGCGAGAGGGCTGTTATGACGAAGACGATGTATATCTTTGGCAGGATGTTACGGCCTTGACCGGTGTGGAGGTAAAGCCGTATGTGCACGATGGCAGTTACAGTTACAGTGGCAGTGGCAGCAGGAATGGCGAAGTAAAACTTGAAATGCACACTCACAAGTCGCTGTGTCACATGACCGAGAGATTTGGTATAGATGATGCATTATGAATGATATTGAGGCTTTGCTTTCAAGCAGATATTCCTTGTTTTATCCGCTATATGTATCGTCTGCGTCTGAGTAGTTTAGGTAATGTACGAGACATCCGTACCTTGTTGCAATTTAAGATATGAAAGTCTCCGGGTGGTATCATGTTAATATTTGTCTCTGAAATATGGTAAATCGTAAGTTATGGCCACCTTTGTTTATGTTTTATCTTTCAGTGCTGAAATTTATATGGACGCGTCCGATCTGAGGCAAAACATCAGTTGGTAACTGTTGTTCAAAATGTTTTATCACTCGATTAAAAATGTTCCAAACCATTGCAGCATATTGTTATTATTTTGGATTGAGCAATTTAGTAATGGCTGGTGAAGAAGCATCTGGGATTATTTCCTCCTAAGCTGATGTAGCAAACATGTCATCCAGGAACACAAGAACATGGACAAGCCTCCACATCTGCTGACACTGTACACCTTACAATTGGAGCTTATTCATGGCTTCTTCCACTGCACGTTCATAGTATCTCATTCTCTGTGTAGCTTTCACTGCACGGTCAAAATCCCTCTTGTCGAACGCTTCCTGGAAAGGAATTTGGACCAGGACTCTAGCTTTCTCCTAATCTGAGAAGTGGCATACAATGTGAGCCTATAAATCATTCCAAAGCTTTCTCCTATGACTCTAGCGTTTGTTGGAAGTTTTACGGACTTTTAGTATATAATAGATGGCAGGTTCTACATTATGTCTAGTCATGCATATATTAGTCCTTCAAGTTTTTATTTTAATTCAAACTTATCCTTGAACCCACATAACCAACAATTCTATTGATAAATGACACTTATACCCCCTCATTCATATATATAAGAGAAAAAATTGTATGCAATAAATTCTTTTTATAGATAATGCATAGCAATTTATGTAAAACAAAAATAAATTATGTACATACAAGTATATACAATAGCCATTAGGCTCAAGTTTCATGTGCACATGTTGAAATAATGGGAAGTACATATGCAATGTTGTTTATTCATTTGGATTTTTCTTTTTTCTAGTGTATAGTTATATACAAATTAAGGGCAAAAGAGACTTTTTTTTAATAGAATTGTTGACTAGAAATAGCCATATGGCATATTAAGTGGGCCCAAGGATGATTTTAGGCCAAAACAAATATTTAAAGGACCTATGTGGACAAAATGAAACATGTAGGATTAAATTGAGCCTTCGATGAAACTTGAGGGACTAAATTAGCTATTCACCCTTCTTTTTTCTTGTTTTAAATTTAGTCAACTTTCTCAATTATTTTCTAGTTGGTTACTAAACTTTGATCTTTCATACTGGGCGTTTTATCGGGAAGGAATTGTCAATTGGTGCTTCAACTAAATTATATAAGCATGTTGTTTAAGCTGCCATACTGAGTTGTTATCCTCTGATTGCAAACTATCCAAACAGCACGTGAAACATATGCTCTCAAAGAAGCAATTTGGCCTCTTTCCCGCGGAAAAAAAACAATTTGATCTAGTAGTAACCATGCACATGTGCAGTTGTACAAACACCATTTCCGAAATTCTACCGCGGCTACATATTAATTGAGTAGGAAACAAATATAAAAACTAAAATCAGATTGTCATAGCATTCTTCATTTACTCGCCCTATTTGCAACTTCCGACTCTGAAGAAAAACACTGAAAATGCAGGTTGCTTAGCCTGCTACATCTGCATCCTTCTCAATCACCGTCTGCTTAGCGACAACAAAAGAGCAAGGGCACAGACGCAGCAGCTGGCATAGATACACACAAAACACACACGAGTTTTACAGGACAAGCCTATTTTAGAAATTTTACATGTACTCTCTCTTATTGATCCAAAGGGTTCGTTCATCTATCTCCTTGTACGCTACCTTATGCTGCTGTCAGCTTCTTCTTCTTCTTCTTCTTCTTCTTCTTCAGTAACTGGTGACGATGAGCAGCCCGATCGCCGTGACGACGATGGTCGACGGCACCCCGAACCGGAGGTGGCTCCAGAAGGAGAGGTTGTAGCCGAAGAACTGAGCTCTTCTAGCCTGCTCGCAGACGATGAGGTTCGCAGCTGAGCCCAGTAGTGTGAGGTTCCCGGCAACGGTGCTGACCCACGCTAGGATAAGCCAGGCCTTCCTCTCTGAATCGTGAGAGATTGCAGCAGCTGATGCAGCCACTCTTGTGCCGAGCAGTAGTACTGAAAGACAAAGTTCAGAAATGTTATAAAAGTGCCACAAAAGAATTGTTCAGAAATTTGGGATAACTTTGACAGTCAGTATCCAAAAGAATATTGTTCTGAAGATTTACCTGTGGGAACATTTGAGGCCACATTTGAGAGGATAAGAATCACCACAGCAAGAAGAGCAACACCCTTAGCACTGTCAATCCGTGAATACGGTTCAACGAGCTCCCAAAGTGTGTTTGGTATGCCAGTTTTGTTGAAGCCATCGACCGTAATAAACATCCCGCAGAAGAAGATCAGCAATGAGTATGACACCTACCATCAGACATGGCAAACACATGAAATTTAACATGATTCAGATAAATTGTTGATTCAGACATCAGTAAGTAAAATCATACCTTCTCCAGACAAGCCTGTGCATCAGTAAAATCAAGCGCCAGAAGAACAAGAGCCGCAGTGATGGCTGTCCATGACATGTTAAGCCCCATCAGAAGTGCAATGAGCATGCCAAGAGTGATGAGATAAACAGCAGTCTTCCACACAAACACCCTCCATCTCTTCTCCACAACCTCATCTTCCTTCTCCTTCTCGCCATTGCTGGCGGGAGACGGCGGCGAGTCCTCTATGATCACACTCCTCTGCTGGCTAGCAGTTCTTGTGAACTTCCTGGAGGATGCACCTTCATCCCTCCTGTCAGTGACAGTTGAGACCTCGACCATCTCATGCGACATGCTCGATGCCCGGAGCGACTTGATCGCGAGCTGTATGTCCGCCTCCGAATTCACACTCCTGCTCCTCAGATTCTCATTAGCACTGGTGCTCCTCACGCTGTTGCTCCTGATGATTGGCTCACTTATGCAGTCCATGTCATCCGGGTTCAGAGATGAGACGTGTGACATTCTTGCAGGTGTGAACCTGTGTGAGGTGACCTCGTCGTCGGCGACCACCTCCGGCCCAGCCGGCTGCCCGCCTTCCTGATCCTTCTCCACTGAAAGGTACTTCCAGAAGTAACAGAGGAGGATGGCAGCATTTGTCAGGACGCCGACGATCATCGCCGGGAAAACTCCAAGCAAGAACTGTCCGAAGGAGATGCCGCTCTCCACGGCAATGACAAGGTTCTGCGGGTTGCCGATGGGCGTCGCCGCGGAGCCGATGTTGGAGCTGGTGGCGAGGGCGAGGAGGAACGGCTGCGGCGGCAGGTTGTTCTGCCTGGCAACCTTGAGGATGAACTCGGTGAGCACGACGCAGCAGGTGTCATTGGTGAAGAGCGCGCTGGCAATGGCGGACACGATGCAGACGCGGAAGAGCAGGTCCTTGCTGCCCCTGCTCTTCCAGGAGAGCAGGTTACCGAGGTACTTGAACATGTCGGCCCTCTCGAGGAAGATGCTGACGACCATGGTGCCAAAGAGGAGGCCGATGATTGGGAGGTCGATGGCGGCATAGGCGTCCTCCGGTGAGATGACACGGAAGAGGACCATGAGCATGGCGCCAAGGAGGGAGCCGGCCGTACGGCCGACGGGCATGAACGGGACGGTGGGGAAGACGGCCAGCACCCAGAATATCCCAAACGCGACACATCCCAGCACTACTTTGGAGGTCCCTGCCAACGCCATGTTAGCAAATCTCTCGTCCTCGAACGATCGAACGAACGATCGATTGATCTATACTAGAGCTAAAATGCTACGAACAATTTTGCACTGATGATGTTTTGGTTTTTGCAAGAACCTGTCACGAACTCACAGATTGAAGAGACAGTACAGAACAACCTTTCCCCCCAAAATTACGTTCACAAAATCAGGTAAGGTTCAGGCTACGTTCACAACCTCCTTGCCCAACTCAAACTCAAGAACCTGCAGAAATTGGAGCAGACAAACAAACAGAGGTTGCAGGTTAATTCTAAAATCTGTAAAAAGGAAGAGAGAGAAGGTAATAAGATCATTTAAAAAAGGAAATGTAAAGATCCTTTTGTTGTAAAATAAAGTTTCTTTGATCCGGGGGAACGAAAACGAATTAGCAAGAAACAACGGTGTTAGATCGACTGCACGAAAACGGGAGGACACATATTTGATATTTGAGATCAAGCACCACCACGCCTACTCACGGTGTATCCTGCAAACAAATTCAAGTGAGAAAACAGAAGCCCTTATCAATACAAAATCCTTCACACACTTCACCAAACTAAATGAATAGAGCTACCAAGATTTCCGCAGATAATTACTGTAGTTATTACTACACTAAGGCTAAAAATCCAGACTTTTTGTTCCCCTTTTCTACGCTTCTTGCAGTTGATCAGATCGAATGGATTGGAGCTTGGCTTACCGACTAAAAAGAAACGAAAGATCCAGCACAAACCCGTGCATGCAGTGGTGCCAAAGAACCCCAGGAACAAGATATTTTTTTCGATTGTTTCGTGAGCTACGACTATGATTGGTCTCTGGACGAAAAGAAAAGAAATGAACTTCGGTTTTGGGTTGCTCACCTCGGAGTAGGGGCGTGGAGAGTGGAGAGTCCACAGTGCCACGCGCAACGATGAGAGCTTTCGAGTTTGGACTTGGAGAAGTCAGAAGTGGAAAGAAGCAAAAGCAGGCGGCAGCGGCGGAGTGGTGGTGGTGGCGAGAATAAAGCGGAGGTGGGGGATGGAAGGAATGGAGGGGGGGCTGCTAAATAAAGAGAGCGTCCACGGCTTTCATGGATGATTTGAGGTGACTGGTGGGTCCCACCGTTGAGGGTCCTAGGAAGGGCCGATTTATCATGTGAACCCAAAGGGTGGAGCTCCCATTGTGTGAGTCCGTTTTCATAATTTTGTGATCCGCTTATTTGGGACGGTGGTATAGTGCTACTTGAATACTTCATCACAAAATAAACTAGTTCTTGACTATAATTTGGATATTCTCTTTGTAAAAAAATAAATATTTAAATTCGTTATACTAGACTACGTCACATTTAATCCTTCTTAGGATCTCTCTATAAAAAAACAAATTTATAGGAAGATGTGACACCACCTAGAAAAGCATCCAATCCTTCTTAGGATCCTTCCGTCTAAAAAAGTTTAATCTATATGAAAATGTGATGCTTTGTCCAGATCCAAAACTGATCAAAGATAGTATTATCTTTGTCCAAAATAACATTTTCAGTTATAGAGGTTATTATGGAGCAAATTAAGACAGATAAAATGACCTATATGAGAATTATTATATGGCACGTGAATGTAAGTGAGAGAGTAGTTAGGGGTAAAATGAGGAAAATTTGAATGAGATAGGATTCATCGAAGTGACAACTAGTACTCTATTAGTAATGTAGAAGTACTTATTTAGAGACAAATTTAAATCCTAATATTTCATTTATTCTGAGACATAGGTACTATGATATCATATGACGGATATATGCCGATCGCAAAATTATATGTTATGATTGTGGAATACCGTTTTATATGGGAATGTATATATGATTACTCTGTATATATAGTTTTTTCTATACATTTATTATCTCCTTGCTTTATATATTTATGAAAGAAAATGGAGAATTTATAAAGTAAGGACTATATTGGTTGGTACACATGGGGTGTGGGGCTAGCAGTTTTCCCATACGAACTCTCCTCCTATGATTCGCGAAGTTGCCAACGATTCGGATTTGCATGCTTGGTTTGCTGTTGATTTGGATTGCGCGTGGGACGTGTGTGGCGGCCAGCGGAGAGATCGCGCCGTTTCTTCCGATACAAGAAATCTCGACGATCTTTGAAGCCAAAAACGCGTCCGGATGACGAAGCGATCGACAAGATTAGCATGTCATTGTCGCATGATTTTGCCGTATTTCTAGCGAATAATGTGGGTTCTCCTGCTTCCATCCACGCTAGCAATGATTGTGCGTATGCAACGACGTTTTGGTGGTCAATTTGCATCACAACTTATCACAGCCGCGTGAGCGCGACTACTCTGGACTTTGGGACACTGGAGTTTGGAGTGGAGTGGCAATGGTACGAAGTAGTACCACAAACACAGGTGATCGTTTGGCCTAAAACTGATAAGCCATAAAACGACGTATAAAAAAACAATTTATGGATAAATTTGCATTCGCGGATTAAAATTCAATGTAAAAAATAAACTAAGGTAAAAAACCTAAAAACCAACTCTAATTTAAATTTGAAAATTCAAATTTTAGTAGATAATTAGTATAAGCTGAAGGCTAACAAAGACGAACCACCTCTACTTTGGGTGTAAGCGCGTTAGATCCATTATTATTATAGATGGACTTCATGCTAGCCCAAAGCCCAGCTAGAGAGAAAATTAAGACAAGCCTGGTCTTATGGTAAATTTTGTTTAGTTACCGATTGTTTTAATTATTTTCTGATAAAATAGATTATTTTCATAATTTGCATTAATTATTTTCTGATAAAATAGTTTGAATATTTGTATCAAGGGAATTAAATTTAGCCATGTAGTAAAACTAAGATCAGTCTCGATTTAGGCCTTGTTTGATTCAGCTTAGAATTATTATAATCTGAATTATTAGAAATAAGTTCAAACAAACAGATAGCTTATTATGATATATTATTATAATCTATAAGCCGCATTACTATAATCTAGTAATGCACTCTAAAGGTACTTTTTTAGATTATTGGATGGCTAACACCTAACAAACAACTTATAATCCAGGGAAACAAACAGCTCATAACTTATTCTATATCGGCTTATTATAATTCAGCTTATAGTAATCTGACTCAATAATCTAGATTACAATAATTTTAAGCTGAAACAAATAGGGCCTCAGTTTGGATGATAAGAAATTCACACACACACACACAGAGGGAACAGAATGAACTGGGTTTTTTTTTCCTGGGTCAGCCAAAGAAAGGCCGATCAAATTTCATTAAGAATAGTTTGGAATGAAACAAGGTAAAACCATGAAATTAAGCTTCGATTTGAAATGTTCCTGTTCATGAATTTTATATCTTCCAAACAAGATAGGTTTTGAAAATGTCTCCATGTTTGTATAACAACACCTCCCCTACATATCTCTAAACATGGTTTTATGGTGGTTTCAAATTTCAATTAGTAGATATTTCTAGGATCCTTAGGGCACAAGAACAACCCCAGCCACCACAGAACCATCTCAGATGTGCCTGCTCCAGTGCTCACCCCTCTGTCTCACTCCTAATACTGCATAATGGCTACAGCTCTGAACCACAAACCCATCAACTTGTGGACAGCAACAGATCAGACCAAAACCAAAAAGATTACTCGGTCTCCATTATCACGTACGGCCAATTAGAGTAGGATATCATCTACCGACGGATCAATAATTGATGAGTAGTCTATGTACTATTATACAGAGCAGATAAGAGCACAAGCATGCATAGCCAGTGGAATGATGAATCTGTTTGCAAGGTGAAAGTGCTTCGCCCAGTACGTATACTAAAGTGCTCTCCACGAAGGGAACTCTGCTCTGTAAAGCAACAGGGCCTGACCAACCAGCCATGGATCTGAGGCCGTCAGCTTGTCAATTGCCAGGATTAAATTGGCTGCATGATGAACTCCCAGCAGGAGGAAGACAAGTCATGTGATTGATGTTTCATGGGCTTAATTACGTGAGAATGTGACAATTCACCTACTATTTGACAACATCCATTTTTCCCCCTCCTCCTCCAATCTCTAGCTAAGGCCCAGCTCAAATATGCAGTTTGGGGCTCGGAGGGGTGAAACGTTAGCCCATAATTAATTACGTATTAACTAAAAAAATTATATAGACACACTGTTTAACAGTTTAAGAAATATGTTAATAGAAATGAGAAAATTATCGTTTTGAGTTACTCAAAAGAACTATGTCTAATTCCCCATGCAATAGCAGACACATCGAACCTTTCCAACCAAACCTCGAATGCCAAACCCACAACAATCCGTGCAATTATAGGGAGAGATGAAAAGAGTGAGAAGCACTTTTGTGCCCACATGAAGCGACCAGCTTTATTGGCCAGCATTGACAAATAATCACCCGTGTGTGGGGGGAGATAAGATCGTCTTTACTTTGATTTTCTTTCACCGTCGCTGTGCTAAGGACTAATCAGGCCAGATAAAAAGTTGATCGATGCAGTTTCAGAAAAACACGGCAAAGAAAAAAAAAAGAAAAGGCTCGTTTTGTCAACTTCTTCCAGTGCCAAGCATCTGCGTGTGACGCTATCAGCCAAGCATGTGGCAATTGACAAAAATGACGAAGTCGTGTACTGAAAACCTCGAAAAATTTTGGGTTTTGTTTGGTTGGTGCCTGATGGAACTTGGAAGCCCCATGTCAATCTTGGTGGTGGGCAACGAAATCTGGGGTTTATTTGGTTGGTGTTAGTTTTTTCTTTCTTTCTTGGCCCGCAAATTGACCTGACACGTTTGCTAAAACCCTTTTTGATGGCCAAACCACTGGTTTTAATTGGTTTTGGTCCCAAAAGATCGGCACCTAACTATATGTCTCTTTCTCATTAACCGTGTCATATGGGTTTACAAAATTTAGTTTAGCCTGTGTTACTATGTGGTTTTTTAATAACTTTTTTCGATTGCACGGGAGATGCACATGCACAAATATCCTACTACCTAAATTAATTATGTTGAGTTTTATGACATACTACTACTCAAGTCTTATTGAATAAGCCCTGTAACCCTACATTCACATATTTTGTACCCCATGTGTTGGGTTGTTCATGCATGAACAATAAGCACTTTCCAGCCCCTTTGAAACACATGAATAATAAACATAGAATTTTGATATAAAAGCATGAAAAAGTGGATACAAAACATAGAAAAAACATAAGTATATTGTTTGGATAGACCGTAGAAAAATTATAGAATTGAATGAGGGAGAGAGAGATTCAAAGGAAATTTTCTCATAGGTTGGAGCTCTTGTTAACACATTTTTTTCCCCCTCCAAAATCTCCGTGCATTGAACCCTTCCTAAGAAATTTTACAAGATTTGAGAAGTTTCGATACTTTGTTTCAAACAGCTAAATAGAAAAAAAAAAACCCATATAGGATTAAAATCCTATAAAACTTCTTCACAAATCCTTTGTTTCAAAATAGGTCTATCGACCATTGATGTCAGCATGCATATGCAGCCTTGTGATCGATGGTGCTATATATATGGACATGCGTGTATTCTCTGCAATAATACAAAGAGCCGCAAGTACGATCGGCAAGTACTGTACAGTGAACCGCAAGTACTGCTATACCGTTGTACAATAGTATTATTACTGTAATTAAATTTGTCATACAAACGCTGTTCTATTTATAGTGGACGCTGGCAAAACAGTTAGTCTAACGCAGAATTGTCTAAAAGTAGCATAAACGAAATCATCGTAGTTCACCACAACAACAAATGAAGCCTTAATTGGTTGAAGGGACAGTAGGTCAATTTTTAAAATGCAATAATTACGGCTACAGAAATCATCTTTAAAAAAAAAACTACAAAAAATATTTTTCACACAGTCAAAACATATTTTCACACCCGAGTTAAAAGACCGCCTCTAACTTAAGACCTACAAAAGTACTCAAACATTGACACTCAATCTATTTTATTATTAATTATGAACCACACGTGCTCTTTCGTGACCCGCCATTGACAAGGTTATATAATGCTTCTCTTTTTTCTTTGTATCTCTTTAAAGAAATGAAAAGAAACTCTTGTGTTATGTTGTGAATGTCAACATGGGCGAAGTTAGGCGTACGATGGTTATGGCTTGAACCCTCATCTTATCTCCATAATGTCACGTAAATTATATAAAAACACTACTATTCAGATTTTTTTAAAAAAAAACAAAACAAGTCATTAGTATATAATTAATAGAATTTTAATTATTACAATCTTGAAAGATGGATTTATTTAATTTAAAAAACTTAAAAAGTACCGTTTAACGGTTTAAAAACATGCTCATGATAAACGAGGAAATAGCAACATCACAACTCCGTTTAACAGTTTTAAACTTAGCCTAAGACCCTAGTACTAGCTCAGTCATAGGCATAAGTTTTTCATGGCTTTGCCCCTAGCCAGTAACCATCATATAGAGCGATTGAATATACTTCCTTCGTTCCATAATACAACAACCTAATATCAGATGAGATATTTTATAGTGTAATGAATTTAGACACTATATTGCTATATTATAGGAGGAAGGCAGTATGATGTACTACTAGCATTGTGGCTTTGTAAATTATTGAAGTATTGCTATGATAGCCAGTAGCCACTATACGTGCACATGCATGATGCATACCGTCCTCCCACCATATTGGGCTCACAAAGCCAGCTTAACTTAGTAGGAGTACTCCGTATTACCAGTAGTGCTGACACCTGCCTCTACCCCGAATTTACTACTACTCCGTACTGTACTTATATATGCAACGCCATGCCAAGAAAAAAGGTCGATCAACAGAGCTACCAAGACATAAACACGGTCGATGTTTACGAGGATATAGCTCGAAACACACCGCAAGATCGACGCCAATTATCTTAGGTACGACTCGTCCACCACCACCGTACTTGCATTGCCAATACTGCCACGCGCGTACGGGCGCGTACGTGCGCACCCGTACGTACGCGCGTGAAGCCCGTGAATGATCAACCAAACAAACCAACACCACACGACACCGCGCGATAAAATCCCAACACAACCATTCGTAGTACTTACCAGAGGAAACCTTGCCGCTGCCGACGTCCACGCGACGCTCGACGTACTCCGCCGCGGCGCCGTTTGGCGCCCGCGCTCTCCGACGACGCACGCACGCAGGCGCGCGCGGGCGGCTTTAGCGTCGCTTGCGCTAGCTTGCCCCCTCTTTGCCTGCGCTGCAGCAGCAACCTCGCGCCCGCGTATGACTCGTACTCTCGTGGATATAAACCACCGAAGCAGAGTAGCTGCGGGAGAAGGCGGCCGAGACGGGGGAGCTTATAAATGTAAGCGGTCCATGCCCACGGCCACGATCGAGAGCGCGCGACGCGACGTGTGGCCTCGCGGGTTTTTTCTCCTTCCTCACGAGATTATTGGGCGAATCCGCCCGCCCCTCCCCCGCAAGGCCGAAGGTACGGACACGGACTCTTATGGCCACGACAGCGACGCAGCAGCTTGAAACACACACACACACAAATTAAGAAAACAAAAAAAATTTCAGAGGCAGGCAGGCAGGCAGACACACGTACTGAACTTGGGGAGGCGTCATGGCTCTCGTATGAATCCGATCCTTTTCTCCCCCGGAAGATTATTGCTGTTGCCTCGTCGCTCTCCTCGGCTCCTCCTCCTCCTCCACTCCGATAGATAGTCCGATCCCATCCGTCACTCACCGCGTCCCTCCGATCCTAGCTGGTAAACATAGTCGGCACAGATCATTTATGTTTGAACAAGCTCACTGTTACCTAATTCCCTGTTTCTATAATTCTATGTACAAAGATGATTTTATTATCTCTGAAAAAGTTTCGGAATACCTCTGGATACTGAGTATCTCGTGGTACCATAAAATTTATAAACATTTAATTATATACTACATCCATCCCAAAATATAAGCATTTTTAGCATAGTGCAAGTAAACCATTTTTAACTTTGACTATTAATAGAAAAATAAAAAAACAATCATGTAAAATTGATGTTACTAGATTTGTTATTAATCAAACTATTATAATACACAACTCTTTTTTATTTAAAATATTTTATTTTTATAGATATTGTTGGTCAAAATAGCATATTGAAGACTGTGTTGAGAAAAAATGCTTATATTTTGGGACAGGGTGAGTGGTAACTTTTAGGTACGAATTCTGACAGACAGTTGTCCAAATTAATATCTAAAAATGATTATATTTTGAGATAGAGGGGGTATGTTTTTTGTGTGCATATATTAGATAAGAGGAAAATTTTTCTTCCAATCTTTACAGTACGATCAACTTTTGAATATTAAATTGTCTGAATTCCGCTCCTAAGCACCTAATTGGCTGATAATGATTGGATTTCCTACATTAGAATTGGTGTTCTAAAATTATTTATATTATGCATAAAATCTAAATGCCAGAAATATTTATATTTGGAAACCGAGAGTGCACCTGCTTACTGTTCTTCTGCATATATTTCACATGCCTATCTGTCAGTCCAGTCGGATTGGATATTCGATCCACTGGATAGTGAGATGTCTTTATAGATGTTTGGTCATATATATTTCATCACACGAACTGTCGAATTAAGTGCCTCCCGCTAGTATATGCTGACTTCGATGTACTCATGTGTCTATATAGATTGATGATGAACAAACGACAGATATTGCGCCGGTCTTCTCTGATCAGAATTAATTAATCAGTTGAAACTTGGAACACAACATGAAACGCGAGTTGCTAGCTGATAAAGTTGAAAGTTGAGGACTTTGCAACGGAGGGAAAAAAGAAAAACCAATCCTATGAAAAGCTTCGATTGCAGCCTTGCCTTCGGTGTACACGAGGATTATGTACGTAGGATTTTCTCACTTTGCATCGGTCTCGTCAGAAAACGGACCTGATGAAAGGATCCTTGTCGGGTACCCAACTACTCCTCTGAATTGATCGATGAAACCTATCATCCTGATTGACCATTGAACCACATAAAACGATGGATTTCAATCGCTAAATGTAGGGTGCTGAAGTGCTTTGCTCCTGAATCCTGATCTAGTAATTCCAACGAGAATCATCTACAGTCATGTCCATGTAGTAACAGTGACTGACCTATATATGGGACCAGTCTTAGGTGGTGTTTGGATACAGAGACCTTAACTTTAGTCCCTGTATTTAGACACTAATTTAGAGTATTAAATATAGACTACTTACAAAACTAATTACATAAATAAAAACTAATTCGCGAAACAAATTTTTTTAAGCCTAATTAATCAATAATTAGAGAATGTTTACTGTAGCATCACATAGGCTAATCATGGATTAATTAGGCTCAAAAGATTCGTCTCGCGAATTAGTCCAAGATTATGGATGGGTTTTTATTAATAGTCTATATTTAATATTTATAATTAGTGTCCAAACATCCGATGTGATAGGGACTTAAAAGTTTTAGTCCCATCTAAACAGGGCCTTATATCCGTGAACTAGTAACTCCAGACTAAATTTGATATTGTCGTCGTCAGTTCATATGCACGTACAGCAAGAAATATAACGTGTACTATGTACTGCTGTTTAATGTACGAGTATAATACTATTATTGATGCATATATACTTCGGTTTTTAGTACGATCTCCTCGCGAAATTACACTGTTGACTACCTTAATTTGTCCTTAGCTTGCTCTGGAATTTTTTCAGGCTGAACTGATCCATCAGGGTCTTTAGTGGCACGCACCGTACTTTGTATTAGCAGGGTCCTAAATGGCGGCCAATAATATTGCATACTCCGTACTTGAAACATGAATCTCACATGATGGCATTGGTTATTTCAGTGATTAGTTCAGAATTGAGATCGTAATGGCCTTCGTGAACCCATGTTCAATGTTCAATCCTGGGGGCACGGCGAGCTGACGTCACCACGACGTCATCCTCTTTTTACCGTCAGTTAAACGCTCACCCTTTGATCAAAGTGAGTTCATCTCACACCACACGTACCTCTCTCAAAGCTTATCAACAACAGACTCTGAACATTTTTTTCCCCTCTATGGAGTAGTATAAAATAATAAATGCACTCTCACACTGTGACACGTGTTCTGCTCCCGGGCCTTGGTTTTTTTTCTTAGTGATCCATCATTACAATTTCTTTTTCACGTACGGCAAAATTTGGAATTATGCGTAACTGACGTATATAAGCAACAAAGAGAAAAAACCAAAACTAGAACAACAGGCACTAAGACGTGACCGTGCTTGACCAGGTGGGAAGCCATTTAAGCTCATCCCCACGAGTTTTAATTTCTGAAGCGATTCAATTTGTCCACGATCGAGCAGTAGCTGTACGGATACGTAGTTCACTCCCGTCTGTTCAACCAATGTTATTTTTAATCATATTATTTTTCGATAAAACTATTAAAAATATGCCTATACTTAATTTGTGATTAAACTTAGTAATATTGTGAACTTACCAAAATTTTAACATTATTAAAATTTAATTAGGTTTATTTTGGTTGAACAGCCCTCCGTACTGTTTTTTTTTCCTTCACCCTGTACACGTGGAGAAGCACAAATTTTGACGTACAGTCGGCGTCTACCCCTGTCATCGCGTACCGAGTTTTTCTCCCGTCTAGAGTGTGTTTAGATCCAAACTTTGGATCCAAAGTTTGTAAAATTCCATCACATCAACCTGTCATACACACAAAACTTTTCAGTCACATCATCTCCAATTTCAACCAAAATCCAAAACTTTGGATGGAACTAAACGCAGCCCTAGTTGACTTCACCTGTCGATCGCCTGTCGATTGATCTGTCATGACTCATGTGCTGCGGACTAGTGGTACAAGGTAACTTTTGATTTTTATTCTGGTTCTAATTAATTGGATGGTTAGTTAGAAATAAAAAGAAATACCGTGGACTCTTTAGAGTTATTTTCTAAAATTAATAATATAAAACGAACCCCATTGTTAGAAATTGGGTTAACTAATGTAAAAATAATAGAAACTAAAACGTCGTCCCCATGGTAATACCACTAAAAAGAAAACTAAGGATAATAACGTAATTTTCCGTTACACATGAATAAAAAGAGTGCCAAGAGGTAAAGATCCTCTCACTCTTGACACTGGCAAGGGACTCTTCACAAAGAGGAGGGTCCTTGTCTTGTTGGTGGGACAATTTGTTCCAACAACACCCATCTTTGACTCTTAGTTTAATATTAAATTTAATTAATTTTGAAATTTTAAATTAATAATTAGCAAGTTGTAGCAAAGTGAGCGTAGCTCAATTGGTTAGATTCTTATAGTAGAATCATCCCACCCAATTTCAAGTCCTTGACTTGAAACGAGTGCTCGTATTTATGATGAATTACTATTTTAGTGATAGATGATGTACCCATCGACAACGAGACGCTCGTGATGACTTCGCCAATCTTGAAAATGCCGCCACATTCTTTCAGGGATTCTCATAGATGTAGGGTATCTGTGTATGTGTTCATAGAGAAAAGTGTGTGCACGTAACTATCTATAATATATCTTTATCATATTATTATTGAGCCGTTAATATTTAAAATCTCAACAATAGGCTTACGGATTAACAACTAATAAAGCTAACCAGTATATTGGAAATGGTAATCAACTCTATCGTTTGCTTAACATTTTCTCAGTTGTAGTCAAAATTTGAATTCTAAAATGTAATTTTAGAATTGATTTTGATGTTTTCTATTGTAGTTTATTTTTCAGTATTTGTTTTTTAAGTCACTAAAAACATAGATAAAAAATTATCGACATTATATTTTTTTACGCTGGATAGCCTTATACTACTAGTTTATAATCAAGTCTAGACGAAATGATGAGACTACATATAAGCAATGCTAATGAATAAAGTTTTCAGGCAAAAAAACATGTTTTTAAAAGTATAGCACAAACAATTCACTCGATATTCTGTTATCCGTAATAATCCTATAATGGCTGAAAAGAATGCTTTGAATTTGGGAACATTATTTGTAGCTCTATGCATCACCATTTCGTCCACATGGTAGAGCTAGATAATAACAAAACTAAACTGAGGTCCTAGCCGTCGGTTGGTTACAGATCAACCGATCCTGGCACTGCATACACATGAACAAAACTACAAACACGTCGGTTGCAGGCACATGGATGGATGGATCGATCGAGCAGTAGCCTAGACAATTGCAGCCATGCTTGCATGCTACCTGGTCGATGGATGGATCGCTTTAGCTCCCTTTAGCCTTTACGATCAGATGGCGCCCACGAATTCAATGCGTTCACAAGCCATCTCGCTTCGCTCCCGCGAATAATTGCGATCGCCCTCGTCGCCGTGATTTGGACGCCGGCGAGCGATCGATCGATCGAGCGAACGACTTTATTTCCGCCCATTCACACCTGCAAAACGCAGCGGCAAACGCGCGTGCGTTGTACTCGTTTCAAAATAGTTTAAGTACTCCCTCCCAAAAAAAGAAGAAGAAGAAGAATAAGGAAACTTCTGACTGTATATTAGATACGAAGTTGGTTTTTTTTACAAAGATAATATTAATTAAGGTTAATTTTTCGCGAACGCTAAATTAATATTAGATCAAATGATTTATCTTAAGTCATTCTTATATTTTAAATTGCTTAGATTTCCTTTCAAAATATCTGATTAGATCGAGAATGATGATTGGAGTGATGATAATCATGGGAACCAATTTTCTTCTTTTTGTCATGTCCCCCAATAATGGTATTCTAGCTGGTTGCAGTGTGTATTTAAACTCTCCTTTTTCTAACATATTGACGTGCATTTTTTTTTGCGTGTTTACGAAAAATAATCATGGGGAAAAAATGTTTATAAAATTTAAAATTTTATCATTTTAAAATGGATGGGGTACTGTGCTTTGTTGTGGATGGCTGCGATCGTTGGATCGATGGGTCTCGCTCTCCTCTCCCAAGTCCCAACCCAACCAAATCGGCCTCTTCAATGCTCCGGCTTCGCTTCACGGACAAGTTGCCAATCTACGCTACTACTGCTACTACAATAGCTAGCTACCTAGCTACGTGACGGCTACGGCCGCGTGACTGGTTCAATTCGTGCTTAGATTTTTGTTGGACTTGATTACGGATTAGATCGACAAAATCTTCCCTCGTTTTCTCGACATGAAAATTGGTTGGTACCACAGTAGAGTATACATCACACTCTACGAAAGCTTGTTAAGAACTTAAGATTAATTACATGGGGCGTAATTAGTCGACGGTAAAAATGGTGTTTGGTCGTCTGCGATGGAGTACTAATTGCATGAGACGTCACGCATTTATTTTTGACCGAGTAGGTCGACGGTAATTAACAACAGTGGTTAGTCGTCTTTGACAGCAAAATGATTCGCAGATGTATGGTGAGTCTTCTCGGTTCTCACCTGCTGTCATTAACCACTTTTGACTAAGGTTTGGCTGTAACAGCATATGCATTTGACAAACAAAAAGGCAGTTCAGTTTGCCCTGTTTTCGTTTCAAATTTTCAACTCATGCTGTCAATCATGTTGATATATTCCTTTTGGCACCTTGAGACCGATCGAGCTTAGTGATGAATTCGACGGGATGGACCGCATTTTTTCGTGATTATCGTGATTGGAAAAAGCCGGCATTTGTGCTACCTCCGTTTCAAGATAAGTGGCTAACGTTTTTTTTCGCTTTGTCTCAGATCGTTATGTGTAACTACCTGACCTGACTCTTGCACGCACGCACACTCTTTTTTTTCTCACTCTGAATTGGAAAAAAAAAAAGGTGTCCTTTTCTGATGTTAACATGAAACAAATTGGTCGATCGATTCTCTGATCGAACAGGAGAAACACTATACCATTTTGTAGCTTGAATGCTTCAAAGATGAAAGAAAAATCCTGGATTAAATTTAAGCCATTAAGATGGCCAGACTTGCGTGCATCGCACCGAATTGAGATGCTAATTAACATCTCTAATCGCCATTAGTATTTCGCACAATTTGTACGAAATTAGAGATGTTAACCGCAGGAGGTTGCAACATCACCTCAGGCTAATAATTGAATGCATAGCATCAAGGAATTCAGGATAATAATAAGCCTTGTGGCCACTGTCTCGAATGAGAGGCCCCATGCCTGAATCCGTGATGATCTACTCGACTACTCGCACATTTTTGTTGCTTTGTCATCGTCTTTTTTTCTTCAGTGAAGATAGATCATGTATTGGTAGCTTGAACAGGTTCAGATACTGCTGAAGAACATCACTTTCTTGCAGATTGAAGTCAATACTCCGTATAAAGCCACGCTGAATTAATTGATCTGATAGAGTTTCTCCGTTTCTTATGGCAGTTAGTTTTCACTTCTTTTTTCAGAGTTAAGCTTTTTGGTGGCTGATAGTGCAGAGCAGATTGATGGACACGGTAGAAAGCAAGCAAGAATTGACCTGGTTAATCAATGTGTTGTACAACAACATATGTGTGTATGAAAGCGATTAATCAAAGCCACGAAACGAAATGTTTACTTGATTGCAAAGCATTATGCGCGGTGAGGATTGCAAAGCAAGACATGATGAGACTTACGAGTGGATACGGATCATGTGGTGAGGATGAATCAATGGCCAGATTTCCACACGTTCTCCATCACTGTTGCTATTAATTTGGAGGGTTTATCACGGGGATACTGAAGTCAAGTGGGTAGTGTTGCTAGGATCCGAAGCAAAAGGTAGTGAAAAGAACATTACTTATAGAAATTTTATAGGGTTTCTCATGAATCAGCTTATTCTTAGTAAGAATCGGCATTTTTCATTCGCTACAAAAGAATAATTTTACAAGGATGTAAAATTTTTGCATTCCACTGTTGTTCCCGTGTGGAACCATGTTTAAAATTCAGACTTAGCACGGGTGCTCGCATTTAATTCTAATTATTATTTTAGTGCTAAATGATGTATCCATCAACAACACGATTTCTGTAATGACTTTATCAGCATCAAGATATGCCGATCTAGTTATGCTGGTGAGCTGGTCTAGTTTTCCAGAGGTACTAATGAAGTACAATGTGTGTTACTATATTTATAGAGAAAATTCGATCCATAGCATAGGAAAAAACCCGGTACCAAAAAATAGCACAATAAATTTTCTACTTCGACCAGAAGCACAGGACACCAATTTTCTTATGATTTATAGCACTCCCGTCACATTTGCCATCCAAACATGTGAGTTGACATGAAAAATGACTCATTTGCCCTTCTTCCCCGAGCAAGAGGGCAATGGAGGTGCAGCGAAGAGGCCATCAACGGCGGGGAGCGACCTCGACGACGAGCAGCAGTAGGGATAGGACGACGGAGGTGTGGGCTGCGACGCCGAGTACGGCCACCACGTGCGGTGCTCGCCGGCGCAGTCAGAGTACAGCAGCCCACATCCATCCACGTCGATGCTAGGGCCATCCACGCTATCATCGTCGTCCTTGTCGTCAAGCGGCCTCTTCGCCGCCGTCGGCGAAGAACGCGATTTGGTGGCGGCGACGCCCTTCGTTGTGGGCTTCGGTTTGGGGTGCTCCCTGGCCCGGGACGACGGCGCAGAGAGGAAGCGAAACTTCTCCTTGCCGTCGCTGTGGCTGCGGCCGATGACGAGCTCACTGATGCGGTGCCACCGCGTGATGGATCCCGTCGACCCGCTCTTCAGCGGGGGACGTGAGGCGAGGATGCCGGCGACCCAGGCACCCAGATGCAGCGTCCGGCGACACGCGGTCCAACCTTAGCGATGTTCGACGACGACGACGTCGACCCGACGGACGAGTTTCGCCCCTCCTAAGCGGCGGCCTCCGCTCCTCCGCCACCTCTGCCGCCGCCGCGCAGGCGTCACCGAACACGCAGCCAAACATGTGGGAACAAAGGGCAAATGAGTCCAACGAAAATTTTCTCCACTCCGATCTAACGCCGCCACTTCAAAATACGACGGAAGTGCTTCGGGGCGAAAAAAAACGGTGGCCTATGCTATAGATCGAAAGTGGAAACTTTTTATGCTATTTTTTGGTACCGCTTTTTTTCCTGTGCTATGGGTCGAATTTTCTCATATTTATATGGGTGGGCGTGTGCATATTTGTAAGTGTCAGTGTTTATAATTTTTTTTTAAAAAATGAAAGGATGGACAGTCTGCTCTAGCCAATATGACAACATAAGTAACATGCTGAGCAGCGTAGCACAACTCCATTTATTCGAATCGAATATTAGCGAATGTAAATCATCCCATTATAATAATTGAATACCAAGATTTGGCATAATCTTGTGCTTAGAACAAGCCAAAAATGTTGATACGGTGTGTGCGACGAACAATGAGAGCGCGCGTCGTGGCTGCCGAATCGCACGGCAAAATCTTCCTACTCTGTAAGATTCCATCGCCGAAAGTTTCGGTTTAATACTCCCTCTGTCCCGATATAAATGCAGTTTTGCACTATTCACGTTCAACGTTTGACTCTTCATCTTATTTGAATTTTTTTTATGATTAGTATTTTTATTGCTATTAGATGATAAAAACATGAATAGTACTTTACATGTGACTAAATATTTTCAATTTTTCACAAATTATTCAAATAAGACGGCGGTCACTCTGGGCAGGGTTTCCCAAACCGCCGGGGCCGGGGTTACCGCGCCCCGGCGGTAAGCACGGTTACCGCGCGGTAACCGTGAAAAACCGTACAAAACCGTGCAAAATTCATCAAAAATTTAAATTATTTTTTAAATTTATTTGAATTTAAGGAGGTTACCGCGGTATTTACATTACCGTACCCCGCGGTAAGCCCGGTAACCGCGGTAACCGCGCGGTTACCGGCGGTATGGTGAACCCTGAACGTGGGGCACGGATATCCACGGCTACACTTATTTTGGGATGGAGGTAGTAGTAGATAATAAATCAATTAATCAAACAAATATCTTGTCCTTGGATATATACATATATCAAACTGAAACGGAATCAATCAATCAACGATTAACGCTTGGCAATTGGCATCATCCAGCAACAAGCTGATCCGATTTTGCTTCTGTTGGTGATTGAAAGCCCCGTCTCTCTCTTCCGTCACGGTTCGAATTTGCTTCGCTGCTTGCCTACCTGCAAAGGTTCGAGAACACACTTGAAGACGATCAAAAGGACAAGGCAGTGCTGTCGTTGCACACATCCTACAGTGGCATTCGTTGGAGCATTGCTGGAATGCTAGGTTTGTTTAAGCCATTAACAATTTAACAATACCTGTCAGTTCTCCGGTTTGTCAAACCAAAGTTTCTTGTCTGAATTCATACGTTTGCATGGCCTCGAAAATTCCTCGAAATGCATATAAAAATGTGTCAGGTTCATGGGACCTGGGCTTCATTCCTGATCTTATCACCAGAGTAAGCTGGGAAGACAGATCGTGTTCCAACCACAGTTTGCATCTAGACTAAAAAAGCTGGTACAGAGAACTTTCAGTTTCTTCCGTGCTTTTCTGACGGAAAAAACAAATGCAGGTAGCATACTTCCAGGCTCCAGCAGCAAGGAAAACGACCATGATAGTACTACCATCGGCAAACAAAAACAGGACGTCAATGATAAAAGTGACTTTATATATGTGACCGATGTACCAACAAGGCAAATACTGAATGATTTTCTTTGAAATAGAGCTGTCAAATTGCTGTAAGCTGAACCATCCTGTTCGAGCCGTACCACGGCAAAGCATTCATTCTGTGAGACTGAAAATCTACACGACCTCGGTTAAACAGGGGGTAACGTGAGGCATTAAATCTAAAGTTGCAAAAAAATTAGCCAGCATTGCACCCTTCGAACCAATCACGGTAACTGATCTCTTTGGGGATTCTCTATCAGGTCACTTGTCTTAGCCCATTGGCTCTGCCCTTACTTATGTGGAGGTGACTTCGGCCTGAGGCCCTCAATCTCAGGTGTTGTCACGACTAGGTGAGGAGCCTCAGGAGGAGGATTTCTTCCACCCTGCCATACTTTACCATCCTTGTCTGCAAAGTTCTTAACATATGCCTGTAAGAATGAGTTCTCTTAGTCTTAGCAGAGAGAATGCGGAAAAAACCGATCACTATATGAGAAACTCTTGAAACTGCTTGCTCATGTATGTGTGCATAAAGTTGGGTTTTCAGCCTTTTTACCTCCTTGTTGAAGTTGGAATACGATAAACCTTTCCCAAGAGTAAGCCAACCCGGACGAATATTATGATCCTCTCCAAAGAGTTCAAGGCGCCTCTTTCCAAGAGCAAAATGCTCAATTATCCTGTACATGTCTTCAGGCTTTTTAGTTGAGCCTGTGCAATAAGGCAAATAATTTGAGGCATCAGTACACAAACATTTTATTTGTTGCTAACAATACAAAAAGAATATGCTTAGGAATATGAACAGTTCAAAAGGGAGCCTTGAACTCCACAAAACACAGGAAAGTAGAGAATTAGATTTTTCCCCCAAGCTGAATTCTAGAGAATAAATAGATGACAATATACCTATACAATAAAATTGGAAGAGAAATCATAAACCGTTCTGAACATAAACAAATCAATTACTAGTCTAACCAAGAGAAAGGTTCATCTGTTAAGGGGTATTGCAAAAGGTAACAAAATCGTGCATAACACATAGATAAATGAAGCGACAAGAACATAATTATTCATAAAGGTACCAAATGTGACATACTGACATTCTCAACAAACAATGGCATAGACTAAAAGTAAAGCCTTCTGCCACAAAGCAATCTAGTACACAAGCATATATGAAGAACAAGAAGCATCTTTGAATAGAACATATGAAACAATACCATCGGTTGGTTCATCGGCTATTATTATATCTGTGTCAATATTCGCATGGATGACATGTCCATCAGTGCTGCGTCGCACTGTTCCTTTTATACCCATCAAGCAATGCTCCTGGATAAAGAAAAGAGTGAAACTTCAGAAGAAAGACAAAGAAACAACATAAAATCCAGAAGATAAATGTTCTGGAGCATAAAGTATTAAAGTCAAGTTAACACTACCTTTGAGTGTTGCAGTATTGTATGAGAGTCATGCCGCAGACTGGGTGTTGCACTTTTCTTGTTGGTTTTCACCCAGCAAACATCCTCACATCTTCGAAATCCCCACTAGACAAAGAGAAGCTTCAGTCAGGTTCAACTTTATTTAAACATTTCATTCACGAGTCGAATTTTTTCTTTAAAAAAACTATGTGAAATCATTCACAGCTCTTGAATAAATGTATATTCAAAGAGAAGTGAGCTTAGGTGCAACTATTCAGAAGCAATCATAAACACATGAATGAAGCATAACATGTTTATTATGTTTTGTATAGGACAACAGAAGCCTAGATGGCCTTCTGTGAACTGATAGCATGATACAGCCGAAAAGTGGTCAATACTACAAGGAATAATGCACAACTATTAAAATCCACCTCACCTTCTTTAAACACTGACGGCCCTGTTCAAGACCTACACCATCACCGACCCAGAGGAAGACAAAAGATGGAGTGTCTGCTATAGCCTGTATGTTCAAGAAATGCAGTGAAGCACATTAATTGTGTGCATAAATTGAACTCCAAAAGAAGACTTCAGATTCATAAGTGAAAGAATGAAACAAATAAACAAAGAGAGCAACCTCAATCTTTAAATTCATAATCTCCTCACCGTTCCAGTACTCTATGTGATCTGTGATTCCTGGTGCCCGGTGAACATATTCCTCCCATGGGGGATCCACAAGAATAACATCAAACTTCGTACCAAAAAATTCTGGAGAAAGAACATGTTGCCGCAGATCACACTTATAATACATTGGTGGTGAAGCAGACTTGGCAACAATTTCATCTTTCCTCTGTATGAGTTCTCTCAGTTTTGGATAGTCCTCTGCTACGCTTGTAAGATCCAATTCTCTAATGAAATTTTGAGGCCGCATGCCAGTGTCCACAAAGTTCTGTGAGTAATCATTCTGTTCACCTCTTGAAGGAGCTTTTCTGGTTGGTCCACTGTTTCTATTTGGTGTCCAACCACCACCAACGGGAGGTTTGCCATGTACCATTTCACGGCTTTGTGTGCCCAATTGATGGAAACTCAATCCAGACATATTTGTTGGAGCACCTATTCCGGAGCCAAATTGGTTTAAGTGAATATTAGGTCCAGCTCCCATACTTGGAGTGAAACTATGTTCACCAGCAACTGGAGGGATGGGAAGGTTGGGTGGAACAGAAAGCATATTCACATCGACACCTCGAGCCCCAGGCCACAAAAGAGGGCCCCCTGGAAATGGCGGCACAAAAACACCAGGTAGAAGAGGATGGCCTGGAGAGTGGGGAATATTTGGCCCAATATGTTGCATTGGTCCTGGTGGCAGACCAAGAGGACCAAAAGGAGGGGGCATAATTGGTAATGTGACTCCAACTCTTTGAGAATCCCTGCCATTTGGTCTACCCCTTCCTCCTCTGGAGGGTCTATCACCTTTATGACCATGTTGAGGAAATTGAGAAATCATGCTAGCACTGCCACTTTGATCTGGTTCAGAATTGGTGATTTTATCACCGTTTGTTCCAGATGTTACATCCCGATGAGCACCCACTCCCACGTCATATCTTCCAGAAATAGAGCCCTCACGTCCAAAATCAAGACTATTTGGTCGAATCTCTATCGAATCAGAAGTGTCATACCGACTTCCATAGGTTGAAGAACCTCTAATACTTTCAGATCTGCCCCTAGAATCTCGCCGGTAACCAACTCGCCCATGGAAACCCCCACCATCTTGTCTTTCTTGTGCATTCTTCCATTCCAAGTCAGTTGCCTCTTTAGAATCTTGCCATTTACAACTCCTCAAATAGTCCACAGACCCTTCAGGCTCCTGTGTTTTGCCAGTCCAGTTTCTGTCCCTCCCGCTGTCCAATTTGTCATCTATGTGGACATCCACTCTTGATTTATCTACTGTACCATTTCTTCTTTCATTGTCCAAGCCTGGTTGGCATTGACCATAGTCACTATGTCCAACCCCATCATGCAAAATGTTTTTTATCTCTACAGCTTTATCCTGCTTATCATTTAACACATGCAGTTCAGTTTCATGACTTCTATCCACTGATCTGCTATCATCACCAACATTCTCCCCCATGGCAGAACCCTTCCTCTTATTGGTATCACACCTTTCCTCCTTGCAATCAGTCTCAGAACCATATGTTCTTGATGAGTCCCAATCATTCTTTTCATCTCTTCCCCTGTTCCTGTCAGAGTCCTTATCCTTGGAATCATCAGGACTTCTCCGTGGAATTTTCGGTGATCGTGAGTCCATTCTCAAATGATGGTCAGTGAACTGCAAGAATGCAAAATGTGTACCCTTCCTCCCAATAATACTACTGAGCTCAAAAGCCTTGGCTAGAAACTTCAGGTTTCACTACATAAAAAAATGGTAAAACATATCATATTTACAGCATATAAATAGCATTACAGTTTATTTGAACCAGACAAGTGAGCTTGTGATAGAGAAGAATTAAATGAACAATGCCTTTCATGCAAAGGAAGGATATCCAAACATTATTTTTCAGGAAAAGAAGGCATTTCAAACATCAAAATATAGTAATACTGTGATAAACACATCTACTATGCTCCTCATAGTACAACGGGTTGGGTTATATACAACACTGCATAGGTCAAATAAGGTGCAAAACTGGAGCAAGACCTAAAATAAATTGGAAAAGGCTGCACATTGTATAATAGATTGGCTAACACAACACATTGTATAAGTGATTAACAAGTAATTAACTGATTGTACAGAATATAATCAAAAGATAACTTAAGAAGACAATATCTACCCCCAGATCATGCACTACTAGTAATTGCAAGGTCAAGTTAAGCAGAAGCTTCCCAAAAGCCTACAATTTTTCCACTGCCTTAAATCGAACAAAACTCCTAGAGCAAATACACACAAAACACGACATAATGAGGGCATGGGAAACCTAGAGCAACGGCATTATATAATAATCTATTACCCACCGCGGCCATATGATCGTTAGGTTGCACCTAAACGCTAGAAATACGGATCCCTAGCCATCTCCAGTGATCAAAATACCAAATTCTAGCCTCAACACAGAGTGAGGAAACCAAAATTCCTCAACACGGAGCGAGATTTCACCGCTCACCAACCCTAAACACCTAAAATCATTAGCAAAAATCCATGATAGCATCGCGCTTGAACTCAATCGCAGCAGAATCGAAAGGAACTAAACACTCCGATCCAACAGCAAAAGCCTAGGACAGACTCTCCGCGCGAAGCCTTTGTTCAATCGAGACTTCGAGCGTGGGAACTGAAGGCGGGGAGAAAGGAGTACTAGGGCTTACCAGGATGGGAGGTGAGGGTTCGCTTCAAGTAGACGAGCCTTGGTTACATGGCGGGACGAGGCACGAGCGCGGCGGAGGCAGATCGCCGCTCGCCGCCGTCCGCCGTGCGCGAGGTAGTCGCCGCCGCCGCCGGTGGTTGGCTGACTTCGACGCGACGCGACACGCAGGAGTTTTGGTGCGGGACCGCGTCGAGAATTTTGGGTCGGAGTGGGCCATTCGGCCCATCTGGCCCACATATACACCGTTGATTTCGCGATCGGACGGCCCAGCGAAAACGATCAACGCCTTCTCTTTTCCGACTAGAAACCAAACGAGCTCTCCTCCTCCTCCCAACCCAAACGCCGCCGCCGCCGCCGCCGCCGCCGATTCTCTCCGGTCACCACCACGACGAAAGCACGCGCCTGCCGTTGCTCCGCCATTCTTCACCCTACGGCTGTTTCTCGGACGCTTAGCCTGGTGGATCCCTCTACGGGAGATCCACATCCATCCGGACCAAAAAATTTTTTGGGGATTCGGGGTAAGCTTTCCCTCGGCTGTGAGAAATCAGTCATGTCCCATCCATTTAGTTATGCTTGAAAATCATCAGGTTAGCTGAGTCATTTCTCTAATGCTAAATCATCGCATTTCTCCAGTGATTTCACCCTGCTGATGCTTCACGCGGTTGTTGCTACCTGTATCGTTGTCTGAGTGGGTGGGTAATTTTATATGGGAACCCGAAACCATCTTTGGTTAGCCGCCAAGAGGACTTTGACATGGTATTTAGTCGGTTTCACCATTTCCGATCGATATGCAACCGTAGTATCAGTGACGGGCGATTCGATGCATCCCACGTTTACAGCGGCCAGTAGCTCCTTGAGAGGTATGGAGAATGGTAATTTGTGCAGGTTCAACTAGGCATGGACAGTTGGATGACTCTACAGTTCATATTCAAATATTTCTTCTGTCTTCTTATTTGTGCTGATCAGGTTGTTGGAACTAGGTGATGTAGTGCTAGCCGAAAGGAGCTGCCTCCAAAAGTACCAGTTCTCCCATGGTGATGTTGTTTTGTTCAAGTGAGTGTTTGGAATTTGAGGAAAAGATCGACGCCTTTGTTCCTCGCTTGCTCGATGTCACATATCTGATTGTTCCTTGCATGATCTGCAGGTGCCCTAGTGATCATAGGGAGTTGTTTGTCAAGAGATTAATTGCGCTGCCTGGGGAGTGGATGCAGCTTCCTGGCTCCCCTGATATAATTAAGATCCCAGAAGGGCACTGCTGGGTTGAAGGTGATAATGCTGCTCGCAGCTGGGATTCTAGGTCATTTGGCCCAGTAAGTTACTTCTGCTCCTTTTCCTATTTAATTCCAGTCCAACATGCAACACTAATTTCACATAAAGTTTGGTTGATCTGAGTTAGCATTGAAGTCTAGTTGTTTGAGTGAAACTTATTTATGCTTTAGCTCCCCTTCACTGTAAGAGATGTTACCAGCTTTTTTATCCCCTGATAGACTTTTGCCATATTTTGATCCTACACTACCGTTTGCCTCCTGATAGACTTTTGCCATATTACCGGTACTTGGGATACGTGGAGTCAGGCAACTAAACATACCACTAACTAACACTTTACCACTCGTACTAGTGCAAAGAAGTTTGAATTTTCTAAGTTTCGATGTTCTTTGATGCTGGCCATTGTTGCAAAAGTCGAGAACATTTGCTTTCTCTATGAGTGTGGTGTGTATGGACTGGCGGAGATGAGCATATTAATTGCTTTGTGTGTGCTTTAAAAATTATACTATCTCAATCTATGACTACACTTTTCCATCTACAGGGCCAAGATTTGACACTAAGTTATAATAACACCGCATTTTTTAGCTTTCTAAAACATGCTAAATTAATATAGCCGTCAATTTTCATCTTTGCTGTGTTCCCTTTGCCCATTTGCTATGTTTTACTCCCTCCTTCCCAAAATATAGCTACCTAGGAGTGTTTTGGGAAAATTAAGGATTGGGTGAATGGTCTAAAATGTCCTTCATTAATGCATAGGAGGTTGATGGTATTAAGGATAGTATAGGTGGGGTACGGGTCTCGAGTGCTAGTGGGATGATAGGGCCCTCTAGGGTGGGGTACTTGTCCTAAGATAGCTATTTTTGGGACAAAATTTAAACCTAAATGTAGCTATATTTTGGAACAGAGAGAGTACTATAATAATCATGATTAGTTAGCAAAGTATATTTACCTATACAAGCCTCCTGATTAATACAACATGCTATAGTATCTTTTTTACCTGTTGGAAAGTGTTGCATGTGGGATCTGAAACAAAAATTATCATGCCGTAATTTGTAGCCTTTGATGTTTGAACATTTTTGGTCCCTACCAACAGAAACAATGTGGACTATACTGAACTAAACAACTAAGATACCAAACAGAACCAAAAGAGGAACTAATAGAAAGGAGTACTAATCAAAATTGTGATAATTGGGAAAACATATTGAACATGCCAGCATATCCAATGGTTCCAGAGGTCAAGCACAATTGTATGATTGGTGAAAGAGTTTCAGTAGTGTGCTGCAATCTCGGTTGAGGATGAATTTGCATACCAACTTTGTGTTGGTCAATCATGTCCATGATCTAAACCTTGGCTTGTACTGAATAGTCATGCCCGTTGTCTAAACTATGGCTTTCATAATGAATTAGTGATTTCTGAATTCTCAAGTCCTAAGCTTCTAGGCTTCTAGCAAAGAGTTGGACTTTGTGGTTTCTTTAGTTCACTAGCATGTAGGACCTGTTCCCACATGCCACTAAATTGCAAAGGGGCACATCCTCAAATCCTCGGTCTTTTAGATCGGATAGTCAAACAGTTACTGTCGTACAGATATTAAATCGGTCTGGCAATATATTTTAACTTTTCAATCTTGAATCGTGATCTTCCATGTTGAAAAAGAACAATCGAACTATCATACTATGCAGCAAAATAATATAAAATGTTAACACGAAATAGTTTTTTCTTCAAGCTTAAATACTACCCATTATGATTGTAAGTTTAATTTCTTCTCTGTATGTTTTGCACCAGTAGTCCCAGTACGACTTATTTAATTTCTCGTGTTTTTCAGATCCCTTTAGGTCTAATTAAAGGGAGGGTGACCCACGTCATCTGGCCACCGTCAAAGATTGGACGAGTTGATACAAAAATGCCTGAAAATAGAATTTCACCCCTTTGATTCGACTCGCTACATTGGATTGTATTTCATTTCAGTTCGCCCTACAACCTTCAATGCTTGCCGGTTGCTTAGCAGTTGTTCTAGTTGTGACAAAGATTTTTTTTTTTTTCACATTGTTGTGTACTTCTGTAAGCAAAAGCAACTTCATTTTAAAATTGACCAAGTGGAAAACCCTCATCCAGATCCGGGGCCTTTGCATTCAGTCATTTGTTCGTAAATGCATATATACACTTCGAGTTGAACGAATAAAGCTATTGTGTTTTGAATGAGATATTAGTATTTACTCTTATCTGTAATTTTCTTTGGGCTTGCCTTTCTCCTTTTTAGCTTCATAATATGTTGGGATCAACACATGCATGGTGATGCACAAAAGACCATTCAGGTTCTTTCCTCAATGCTGTAACATGTTTACATGCTGTGTGTATATATGTACAAAAAAAATAAAGCAAAAACCTTTAATGCCAAATGAAATATTTTTCCCTTTTTTTCTGTACTAAGAAAAAGAAATCTACTGCTGTTATGTACAAAGACTAAAATGTGTCCTACAGAGGTACGAATTTCCTTTTTCCTTCATCATGTTGATGCATCCAGAGCTCTACCTTGCAGCAGCAGCCATGAAGTTCATCACCATGATCCTGGCTTTGTTGATGGTCATGAAGCAGAGGAAGAGGTGCTCCTCGAGGTCGTCCAGCTGCTGCCTGAAGCTCTCCTCGTTCTTGCTCAGCTGCCTCAGCACCTCCTGCACCAGCCTCCCCTTCCCGCCGCCGCCGCCGGCCGCCGGCCGGTGCTCCACGCACAGCCGCAGCAGCCAGCCGCCAGCATGTGTTCCCCCTCGTCGCGCACCCGCGCCACCAGCCGGCTGATCGTCTCCATGTCCCGGTTGAGTAGTACGTGCCCTTCGCCGCGGCCTCCAGCTGCACCAGCGCCCGCCGCGCCGCCCCGCCCGGAGAAGAACCGCTCCCCTAGCCACGCCGGCGACATCATCGGGAACGCCGCGAACGCCGCCAGGATGTGCACGCCGATGCAGGCGCCGACGACGGCCACGACGGCCACCGCCGTGACGAAGGACACCGACAGCGCCCGCCTGAGCCGCGCGACGCTCCTGATCCGGTGGCGCGCCTTCTTCCTCCCGGCGTCGAGGCCCCTGAGCAGGTCGCCCGAGCCGGCCTGCACCTCCCGGAGCCTCCCCTGCGACGCGGCCAGCGCGGTGAACGGCTGCCCCAGCGCGGCGGAGACGTCGGCGAGGCCGGACACCCCGACGTCGGAGGCGAGCTTGCGGAGCGTGTGCTTGAGCGGGCGGTAGCGGAGGCGTATCTGCTCGATGTCCTTGAGCAGGTGGCTGCAGAGGAACGAGGCGTTGGCCGTCTCGGCGTAGTAGGCGGCGAGAGGGCCGCGCACGTCGGGGCGGAGGCGGCTCCCGCGCGGCGACGCGAGGGCGGCGGCGACGGCGCGCTGGTCCGGCTCGAGCAGGTGCTCGGCGAAGAGGCGGTAGGAGGGAGGCCGCTTCGACGCCGCGCCGCCGCCGCCGCCACCGCCAGGGCGCGGCACCAGGGCGGCGCCGTGCGCGAGGGTGATGTCCAGGACGCGCGCCCAGAAGTCGTTGTACGACTCGGTCCGGAACGCGCTCGTGTACTCCTCCCGGAAATCGAAGCTCGACGACGGCGCCACCACCTTCTTGGGCTCATGAACTGCATCATCATCATCACCATGAGAAATTAATTAACGACCAAACTGAGATCGAAAACCATGCATCGATCGATACGCTAATTCGATCTGTGCAGCTACCTTGTTGAGCGTGATGCTGCATGCATGCACCGAAACAATTGAACGTGCTGCCAGCCATGCTCGATCTCCTCGATCGATAGCAATGCAATGTTGCGGTTGGTTGATGGATATGCACGCACGAATGCTTTTTATACAGATGCGTGTGATTTGGTTTGGTTTAGTTTGTGACGACGAATGGCTAGCTAGCTAGCTAGCTAATTAACATGTGTCAAAGCGAAGCGACAGGGTTCGACTGCGGCTTTGTCTTGGCGTGCTCCTGTACGAATGCATGCATATACGCTACCGGTTGGTTGGCTCCGACAGAGCCCCGTGTCATTTGTGACTGCGTTATTTTTTATTTTACCTCCGCCGGCGAGGGTCCACCAGACAGTGACTGATCGACCGGGTTTACGTCCTTGCACGCGATGCAAATAATCTATATATATATATATACTCCGGCTCCTATAATATTTAAACAATCTATAGTGATAGAATGCTACTCCGGCTCCTATAATATTTAAACACTAGCAATATATATATACTCGTGCGTTGCAATAGGTTAAAACTATATTATTATTATTATTATTATTATTATTATGGTGAAATGTGCTTGGATAATTTATTTAGGAAATCATGAACTGCAATTAGAAGTCTGACTCTCGTCTCAGGTTAGCATATGGATTTTTTTAAAGAGATTTAATGTACCAGATTACCGGTAAAATCATCTTCAGTTTTTTTTAATATTGCTAGTAGGGAAGAGATAGAGATTACTCTAAGTTTTTGTTTTAAATCTAAACATAACCTATAATTTAATGGTTTTTTAATGTGACAGAAGGTGTAATAATGGAAGAGGATGTGCATTGTGCTAGCGCTGGAGTACATAACTTGACATGCATGCATGCATGTCGTCAGAATGTGCAACAATTAATCTACGTACCTTGCCGATCATCTGGCTTGACGCACCCTCCAAAGCACCTGAACGTGGCGCCCATATTACTCAGACAGAACACTCGATGCGATCGATCGACGTCCAAGCTGATCAGAAGCTACTAGTATTTTCGTCTGACGTCTATAGAATTCGATGATCAATGTCGTTGCTTGCCACTATATGTAACCAGACGATCAGCTAAGCTAATTTTTTTTTCTTCTCTTCTTGGTCGAGCATGCGAGGCAGCAACGTTTTCGGGTCAAAGTGATGAGAGGAGGAGGAAGAATTGAAGGTGGGGGTGGATGGAAACAAGACGCTTATAAAGCCCCTGCAGCCTCCACGCGGATATTATCCTTGGGCACGACGACAAGCCTTCTCTTCTCGGCCTCTGATCTGGACGATCGACGAAGCTTGGAAGGAAGCCCAAATGGTTGGCAATCACTCAAAGGGAAAACCCAACAAACACCACATCGACGAGAGCTAAACTTTGCTAGCCGCCCGCGACGACGCGGATGCGCTAGAGCCCACTAATCTGTAGCAGCAGCTTGGCTGTGGGCCCGGCGTGTCAGTCATCCAGCACCGTTGGATCATGCCGTGATTACGTGGAAGGTAGGTGGGCCCGCGCGGATCGATATCTGGGAGTATGGGTGTGTTTATTTCCTGAAAAAAGTTGTAAGTATGAAGATAGTTGGGAGTTTGGAAAAAAATGAAAGTTTATGTGTGTAGGAAAGTTTTTGATGTGATGGAAAGTTGAGAATAGGAGGGAAACTAAGGCTGTGTTTAGTTCCTGAAATTAGGAAAAAATTTGAGAAAAGTTGATAGTTTGAAAAAAAAAAGTTAAGAGTTTATGTGAGTAGAAAAGTTTTGAATGTGATGTGATATGATAGAAAGTTAAGAGTTTAGAAAAAATTTGATGTGAATATCTCTATCTCCGTCGTTGCCTGCTCGCTTGCTTGTGGCCTCGCGACCGCCGCGCCGTCGTGGCGTCGCGCGCGCACGGCGCGGGGGCGCGCGTGGATGCGGGAAATCCGCGGGGGATTGTTGCGTCTGGCCAAGAGAACTCGCAGGGGCGAAAGCTACCGGCGCCGCGCGATCCACGGATGCATGTACGCTTTTTTTTTTGGTATAATGGCCCAGATATGCATGCCATATTGCCATTGCCACTTGATGAATCGAGCCGATGACGCGGGTTACCTGAAGATATTTTTGGTTGGATCGGTCTGGGACATAGGACGATGCAGATCGAGGAAGGATGAGCGTTGCAGATCGAATTAAGGTTCGGCGTGTTCGTTGGATACGTCTTTGATCTGCATTTTGCGTCAAGAAATGGGCAATAAAATATCTCTACATATATTTTATTTTCCAATCATTTTATTTTTAGAAAGAGGGGGAAAAAAAAGAACCAACAACGCTAGGCTAGGCTAGCGCATTGACACATTGTACTAGTAGCAGTAAAAGGTTTGCAAGGTAAGGGGCAGTCAACTTGCGGTGAGCATGCAGTGGCTTGTACAGGAAACGACGCGTTGGACAGGGCAATGGCGTGTGTGTTACAGTCGGCAGGTGGTATCTGCTACGCTACTGGTATTCACTGTCGAGCAATGGCGTCGCTGTTGGTCTCAGTGATTACGCCATGCATCACACCCAGGTGGATCAATCGATCTCAATTCTCTAATGAACTCCCCACTAACACACCATTAATTATCCTCCGTATCTATTAGATACACCGTGTGTTTTGAGGCGGCCGCTACCATCTTCAAAGGCATTGGACCGGGATACGGCGCATAAACATGTGGGACCCTTCGTTCAGTCACATCGCCCCAATTGGTACCGATCCTACACAATTAAACACAAAGGATTAAAACGGAAAATAATATAGAGTAGAGTGTTACTGATTTTGTGAATCTCAAAACATACTCGTAATGATATTGTGTGTTTATAAAGATGTGTGAGAGTATAGTAATGTTCGTATAAAAAAATGCCCTCCGTTTCTTCTTCCCCCTCAATTTGGTCCGTGGAGAATTGATTGAATGGCACGCGGTCTCGTGGAAGCCTACATTTTGATCACAAATTGGCAACTGTTGTTTCGAGAATGCCTACTATCGTCTGTCGGTAGCCCGACGGAAGAGAGAATATCGAACACAGCTTACTAAGCAACCTACCATACTACTCCCTCCGTCCCAAAAAAAGGCAAACCGTAGGTTTGCGTGCCAACGTTTGACTGTCCGTCTTATATGAAATTTTTTTGTAATTAGTATTTTCATTGTTGTTAGATAATAAAACATGATGAATACTTTATGCGTGACTTATCTTTTTAATTTTTTTCATAATTTTTTCAAATAAGACGGACGGTCAAACATTGGACACGGAAACCAGGGTTTGTCTTTTTTTTGGACGGAGGGAGTAGTACTCACCACTCTATCCATATATGCATATATGTGGTTATCTTTAAAATATTTTTTCTTCTCAACTACTTATTCGATTTGTAGCCAATCACAAAATTATACTCATCATAATATTTTTACAATAAAATATCGTATGAATATATTACGATGAAAGAAAAATATATGTTTCAAAACGTTAAAACTTAATGTTTCTTATGCAATAGCGACATATTTCAACGTGTGTTTTCACTGTGTTTCACAAAAGAAAATTATTTTTTTTCATACTTTCATATTGTATAACTTAATGTTTTAACGGTGTTGGCAAAATATTGAATGCATCTACTCATACTCTCTTTGCCGCTATATACTTAGCTTTCTCTCCACTCTATCCATGCATGCGCATGCAGCGATCTTCTAAACATTTTATCTTCAAAACTACTTATTCAATCCACAACCCAATTATACTGTTGAAATCGTTATAATTAAATCTTTGTAACAATATATCACATGATTATATTTTATGAAAGAAAAACATATATCTCAAACCGTTAAAACACATTGATTCGTACGTGATACCAACGTATTTCAACATGTGTTTTCACAATGTTTCATAAAATATTTTGAATGTTTCACCCTGTACTATTTAATATTTTACTTGGTAATAAGCTGAAACATTTGAACGACCGATTTTTTAGGATGAAATTGGCGTCCGATTTGTTGGGAGTTCGCCATCGTTTGCGAACAAATCTGTGCTAGAAACGTGTGCACGCCAACTGTGGTATGTGCCTAGACAGCCCAGTTCAAAATCCGGCCCATATTACGAGTCACGTTGTTACTGTTATCCTCGACGTAATAATCTCATGAATTTTAATCTCAACTTCTCAAGTTACATCTTAATTGTAATGTATCATTAAGATCTACAGAAACAATCGGGTACTTATGTGGTACTCGTTCATTAATCATTATCACGATTCCGTTCAGTAATTCTTTACAGGAGCTGAACAGTGAACACCAAGCTGCCAAAGACTTATTGCTGTTCTTTTTGGAGGAAAAAAAACATAGGAAAGAGCATCTACTTCTACAAAAGAAAGAGCAAAAGAACATGCCCTACAGAAACTACTGAATTTTGATGATGGGCAAATCTATAGCTCAACTTTAGATTTATACTGTTGCGAGCCAGTATCTTGGCTGAGCATAGTACTCTTCTGTTTCTGTAGCATCTCGACAACTTCATCAAGAGGTGGGTCTCCTGGCCTTCTGAAAGCTTGATTCCCAATCTTAAACTCGTAAGCCTCTGGCTGGCTCAAAATAAACTCTTTCACCTATAAAACACACACAAAAAGCACATCATTAACCTTAAACAGTATCACCCAATTATCAGTTTATCACTGCTCTGAAGAACATAATTAGACATGCATATATAGTTAAGATAGTGCTAAAATTCTTCCATCTTTTCTATAACTAATCTCAATGGCATTATTAGCTCAAGATTCTTGCATCTTAAGCTGTTCAAGAGAATTGAGAATTGCAAGCAAGCTTCCTCCTACCTCAAGAATGTCCTGCCCTCTGTCCATGGTGAACATGAGGGTGCCAAAATCCACAGCCACGAATTTGGCCGCGACCAATCCAGTGCGCAGCACATTGGTCCACCTCGTCGCGATTCCCATCACCTCCTCCTGCGAGAAGAACTTGAGATTTTTAGTGGGCAGAAATGGCAGGAACCAACGGCGGATGGCGATCGAAGGGATCGATCCACGCACGGCGCACCTGGGAGCGGCGAACGCCGAGGCGGAGCTTGACGAAGCCGAACGAGGGGCCGGCGTGGCGGCGGAGGAGCTCGGCCTGGAGGGCTGCCGGATCCATGCCGGACAGGTCCGGCGGCGGGCCGTCGTCCCGCGGTGGC
>CM020185.1:10093273-10180105 GCA_009805545.1 Oryza longistaminata | reverse complement strand
GACAAGGTTCAAAAAAGATTCGTCTCGCGATTTCCTTCCATAACGTTGCAATTAGTTTTTATTTTTATTATATTAATACTCTAGTGCATGTGTCCAGAAGATTCGATGGGATGGGCGGTGAAGGGAAAATTTTCTGGGAAGTAAACTGGCCTGTTTTTTTTTTGGGCGAATGCGTCGCTACGCAGACGCACGCAGCCTGCTGCGCAATGACCCGCGTGTTGACCTAAGGGAGAAGGGAGCAAAACATGGCATCATGCCAGGCCGTCAAAAAGGCCTGCAGGCCAGCGCGATGAACACGTGGGACACGAACAGGGCGCCCGCTCGTTCACTGAAGAAAGCCCATCAAGGCAGACCACGAGCCCACCGCCGCCTCCTTGTCGTCAAAGAGGCACGCTCAGAGCGCGGGAAACAGCAGGAGCCGGGCCCACAGCCACCACAGTCTCGCGCGCGCGTGAGGAAACGGGGCGACGTGGACACAAGCGCGAGCGGGCACGTCGCCCCGAAAACTGGCGGAGCGCTGTGGGGAGGCGAACTCGCCCTCATCTTTAATTTTCTCCGGTGTAAACTCGTTTTCAGAATTGCAGCACTAGAGTGGTGTGAAGGCCTGAATGGGTTCATCCTGATTCTTGACGCAAACTCAGTGTAGGTCTTTCTTTGTCCTTGGTTAATATATTTGTGAAGACCTAACTCCGAGTCTAGAAAACATAAGGGGCTTTTCGTTGTTTCTTTTGAAGCCTAGTAACAAAAACGAAGGAACACTGTGTTAAACAAAAAAAAAATGTGGACCTTTTGTATGCCGGTAAGGCCGTATGGAATTTCAACTGCACTCGTTTTCAAATTAATAGATGTGGTTGACTAAGTAGAAAAAAAGAAATACTAGTATGCTGATGCAAGGTGGTGTGATCCAGGGGTTCGATTTGTTTCTTGACACACGCTTGGTCTTATTCTTTATTACCCCAAAGCACCTTCCTAATCCTACCTATTACTTTGGTTAACTTTAGAGCAAGTTCAATAGTATAGCCAACTACTAGCCCCAATTCATATATAGCTAATCTAATAGCTCATTCATACAATAGTTACATACTACACTATTAATACCTAGTCCCACCTGTCATAGACACACTGCGTCTTGGAGTCCGTGCTACAGCTGGCTACAAATCTGTAGCCCGCTGCTCTTCTCTCTCCTGATTTATCTCCTTAAAATATGTTTGCAGCTGGCTTATAGCCTGCTATTGTATCTGCTCTAATGATGCGCATGTCATATGAACAATCACCTCTATAATTCAACCCTATGGCTGCAGTAATATTGTTATTGCTTGACCCCTACCCAGGGTCCTTCAAGTGTTCAAGAGGAACTCGGTACTCGAGGCCTTTTAGGCTAAATACTTTTTTTTCTTTCAAAATGTACTTTATAAACCATCATCTGAGGTGACTCAAATATAAACCACAAACATAATACACCAAGTAATAACTCTTAATAGTTACTACCTTACAATATGGTTTTAGTTCTCGATAAATAATGTTGATACTAAAATTAAAAACTAAAATAAAGAACAATAACAGAAAAAAACTTGCTAATCAATAGATTATCATCATGTATAGTATTCAGTTTAGGAATAACATTTTTTTTGGACTAAATAGATGCAAAAACCAACACTTATGAGTACGAAAGCATATAAAAGATACTACCAGGCGATCACACATCCTGCCCTAGGTTTGTAGTCAGGGTTGCCTAGAATTGTTCAATGCCCTGAGCTCCAAAAACCAGTTTAATAGATTACAAATGCAAAAAGAAGGCACAAATCTTATTTGCCATTTGTACGACGAGATTTCAGTTGAGACCTCCTTTAAAATGCATGATCTCCAAAAAATATTTTGTTGGTACAAATTGAACTATTTCCAAAGAAAACTCTCTAAAAATCATGCATTTCAAAATGCAATTTTATAGCAAACCCCCACTATCCCAAAGCAACCCCAACACAAACAAACTCCACCTTTTAGATATTTTAGTCTTAAAAAATATAGACTACTAGTACACGATAACAACAACGTGGGGGCCGCATGCAGCGAAAGTACCCGAAGTCGCGAACCAGTCCACTTTGATCCGCGCGCGGCAGCCGAAGAAAGCGCCCAACCCCCGCCCTTTTCTTCTTCTTCTTCTTCTTTCTCCTTTCCAAACCATCAACGTGCCCTTCTCTTTCCTTCTTCCCTTCCTCCGAGGGCTTCTGATCCGGAGAGACAGAGATGATAGGGAGCAGAGGCGGCGGCGGCGGCGGCAGCGGTGGCGCGGCGCCGAGGCCGAGGCGGCGGAGCGACCCGGGCGACAGCCGCGACCTCTCCGTGGCCACCACCACGGAGTCGTACAACTCGGAGAGGTCCGTGGGCAGCGGCGGCGGCCGCGGGACCGCCTTCCTCGACGCCTTCCGGTCATGCTTCGTCTCCGGGGAGGCGCAGGCGCGCTCCCCGGAGACCTCGTCGTTGTCCGACGACTTCCATCCCTCACAACAGCGTAAGTCGCAAGAACAAATTAACACGTGAATTCATCCTCCTCCTCCTCTTCTTCCTATCCATAATTTCTCCGCAGCTTTTACGGTGTTTTTTTTCCTTGAAAAAGTTTCAAATACGATACTTTTGTCGGCCAAACTAGTCCTTTTTTTGTGTGTGTTGAAGATAGTACTACTATATCTTGTTCGTCAACGGCTTGCGGTCAACGCGTACGATAGTGTTTGTACGGCGCTGTAATTGGAGAGGATAATCTCATGATATATGCAGAAGTAATATTTGCTCACGTACTAATGGTAGAAAAAATATGTCCATTGATGACAACATTTCGAGGTATTTTCTTCGGTTGAACTCGTACGGTGTTTGAGCAAAAAAGGTTTGATTTCTTTTCCTTTTTAAATCCGAGGGTAGCTTTGGTTGTATGCGTTTTGTGGCGTGTGTTCATCAGGATGGTGCCTACTCATCTAAGATCTCTAGTTTAATCATACGTGTGTAACACTCTCGAACTGCTTCTTTATTGTTTTTTGATTTGTCTCCACTTGATCCTGGACCCATCTTGGTCAAAATTCACCTACCATATTCCATACTATAAGCGAACCTCTCCATAAGCTATCATTTCTTGATCCCTCTCTAATCAAAGCAGAATTTCAAGCTCTGTAAATTAACATGGATGATCATGCAATCTCCATTCAAAGTATTGCTCTGAACAATAAATATTTCAGTAGCTCATGCCAGAGTTATGATGCTCATATTAATTAATTAATTAATTAATTAATATAGGTGTCGTTGAATTCATTAAAAAATGTGGATGTGAATTTTTGTTTTCACCCTTTTCACTGCAAGAATTATCATCGTTATGTTTTTTCCCCATCTGGTTCAGATACTTATTTCTGTTAATTGTTAAATCATCAGTATCACAGTCGATAAGCTCACAAGGTTCTAGCAGTGGAAGCAATTTTGAGATGCGGAGATCAATGAAAGGACTGTATAATCCAATGCATAGAAATTCTTCAGGAAAGGAGATCCCTGGAAGCACAAAGTTCTCCTTGCCACAGATCCAGAAAGCAACCAAAAATTTCTCGCCAAACCTGAAGATAGGGCAGGGCGGTTCCGGGACAGTATACAAAGGCCAGCTTAATGACGGCACTCTTATCGCCGTCAAACGGGCCAAGAAGGTTTGCTCTTATTTCTTATGTATGTCCATTTTGCAGACTGCATTAGCTAGTGAATACTGATTACCTAAAGCTTATGTTGGTCGCCTTTCTTTGCAGAATGTGTACGACAAGCATATGGGTCGTGAGTTCCGGAACGAGATTGAGACGTTGCAATGTATCGAACACCTTAATTTGGTAAGGTTTCATGGGTACCTGGAGTTTGGTGGTGAGCAGTTAATCATTGTTGAGTATGTTCCCAATGGAAATCTTCGAGAACACCTTGATTGTAAGAATCCCATGATCCTGGAAATTCACCCTTTGTGAGAATATAAATCAAGGGTTTATGCTAATTGTATCTTACATGAAGTTAGCCATATGCAGGTGTCAATGGAAAAATTCTTGAATTTTCTCTAAGATTGGATATTGCAATCGATGTGGCTCACGCTGTTACATATCTTCACACCTACTCAGGTATGTCTAGTTCTTCTGTAGATCTATGTGATTTTGTTCTTCAGCAAATTGTATATTTGAAACCTAGTTATTGGTGAATCTAGAGAAGATAACCGATAGTTACAGTTGAAATGTTCACGTCCCTAAAAGGAACAAACATTTAGGTAACATGGTGTCCTTAGCTGCTTCTAATATTCTTGATCTGCGTATCCATTTTCGTTTATTCCATCAATTAATTCTCTATGTGAGTAGTAGTTGTTAGTAGCCTGCCTAGATGCCATGCGGAGCTGATCTGCGGATTCCAGAGCAAATGTATGGCATATCTATACTTCCATTGGAAAAATGCGTCTTTTTATGTAAAAATTGTCCTTGGTTACATGTTCAAACAACCACTTTGCTCACTATCAACTCATCAAGTAGCAACTAAATTCTAACCCTTACAATTTTACCGCACGGCCGCTGTCCCGAACCGAAGAGATAGCTCCGCTAACGTAGGGTAAAAAAGAAAAAAAGTAATGTTCAGTTTATTACCACTTTCAATATTATCAAGTTTTAGTATTATTAAATTTTGATAAGACAACAAATTAAACACACTTCGATCATTACTATCTTATTACTAAAATTTAGCACTTCTAGAAGTTCTAGAAGTGAACTTAAAACTCTACTAAAATTTAGCGAAGGCATCAAAGCCAACACTACAGAAATTTGATAATATCAATATGTGTTACTAAAATGTAACATTACCAAATGTTATGATTGATTTGGACAACAAACTGAACAAACCCAAAGTCAATACTAGTACTACTGCACTATACGGGAGAATTGATTGCTACAGTTGGACCTAAGCTTTCAATCGCCCTCACGGCCCAATAGGCCGTCTCCCCGATCGAACAATGTACGCTGCCCAGTACACCGTGCTGATGTCCCCTTGTTGATTAATGACTTGATCAGCTGAATTGGCATGAACCGAAGCGAACTGTTTTTGATTCGAGATGACTGAAGCAAACTGCTGAATAGGAAGTACTACAGCTCTTTGCACTGTTGCACAGTACAGCTGGTACTAAAAGTAGCCTTGTAAATCCGATAGATAGAGGCAGCAGGCCGGAAAGAAGCTGCAGACTGCAGGCCGGTCGGATCGGGATTGCGCATGCTCTGCTCTCGAAGACGGTGGAGCCATACTAGATAGCGATGATTAGCACTTGTTTGGCCCAGCCGAGCCATTGAGCCATTGCCAATCGGACTCGGTGAAGCAGTCGCTTTTAGAGCAAGGATAATAATATAGCCAATTTCCTACTATTAGCCCATCTTAAAGCTAATATATATAATAGATTACCTATAAGGTTGGCTACAATTTTCTTCTCCTCTCTCTATCTCTCACTTATACATTTAATGTATTTGTCTTGGAGCTTGTGATAAGCTAGCTCTTGCATGAGAGCCAACATCCTTAATTTTTCACTACCTCTCTCCTCCACCTAAGCTTATAGTAGGCTTATAGCTCACTATTATACTTGCTCTTAGCAGATTTTAGTGCATCCTCGTTTCTAAAATACTATACTTGAGAAGTAGGAAATCCAAGGAGTGGAAAATTCTTATGTTGCCAGGACGATTTTGACACCACCAAACGTCAGGTGCACGGCGAAGCGTGTGGAACACAGACCCGTCGCTCTTTACGTTACACCCGGCCGCCCGTCTGTCACCTCGCTCTTTTGTTGTCCCCGGCACCACCAACGCACGGTGCAACGGACACGCGCATAGATTAAACGACGAAACGCGCGCGCCCTACAACAGCTAGACACCTCCGTAAAATCCAACAGTTTCTGCGTTTACCGCATTGACAAGGCAAACGTCCCGTCCGCTTCTCGCCAGCTCGCCGTCGTTCCGATCAGTCGGCCAACCGCGCGTACGCCGCTGCCGTTGGGCGCGGTGGATTCGCCGTGCCGCGACCGAGGGAGGTCGGCGGCGATGGCAGCGCATCCTGCCGAACCACATGTCGCGTGCCCGTGCCGACTTGGTATTGACTCGTGACTCACAGTTCGGTGTCACTTGGAGTAGTAGTCTTGCTGGATCAACTGAAGGATTTCGTTCCGTCTACGTGTATACCTAGATCCACTCTACTCTTGCTGGCTGTGGTTACCAGGTGTGGGCCATGGTACTGGAGGGAGGCCCACCTGTCATACACCTGGATGGATTGCTCAATACTAGGGCTGTGTTTAGATCCAAAGTTTGGATCCAAACTTCAGTCATTTTCTATCACATCAATCTGTCATACACACACAGCTTTTCAGTCACATCATCTCCACTTTCAACCAAAATCTAAACTTTGCGCTGAACTAAACACAGCCTAGGTGAGATGTGAAGGCAAAGCAGAGACATGCATTAAAAAGGATTGACTTTGACTTCACTCAGACATTTCCAATTCCACACGGCTGCCAAGTTTGGTCCCACCGGCGATTGAGTGGTTCAGGGCAGTGCTAGGCGATGTGTTTGTTCCCGGGATGGTCGTCGTCGGTTCAGCAGCAGCATAGACCAGGTGCAGTCAAATGCGAGTATAGTACGACCATTCCGGTGCCACTCTTCATCGAGCTTCCTTCGCTTGACATGAGACATTTTGTTCCAAGTTAGCAGCCGCCAGCGAGCCACGAGCTGTGTACTACTACTATTATGAATCGGTGTTTAATCCTACTCTAAAATTTTACACCATGTCACATCGAACATTTGAATATCTGCATAAAACATTAAATATAGGCTAAAAATATAATTAATTACACAGATTGTGACTAATTTACGAGACGAATCTTTTAAGCATAACTGCTCTATGATTTGACAATGTTGTGATACAATAAATATTTGTTAATAATAAATTAATTAGGCTTAATAAATTCGTCTTGCGGTTTACTGAGTGATATTCGCACCCCCTCAGCTAGTGTATATATTTGTCGCCATTGCCTTCGCTATCAGTCTTCACGACGAACACCGTCGAGTACCCCACCGTGACCTTGAGATGTGAGATGACTGACTTGTGGTTTATGAATCTAGTGTTTACTGTTGGGTGAAAACCGGAAATGGAACTATGGACGACACAAATTATAGGCCGGAGAGAGGACTTCCAAACGGGTCGAGAGCAGTTTTTCATGAAAACTTACTTGATTTGCATAGCATTAGATACGCACATGAAAATCTTTTAAAAAATAAAAAATAATTGTTTATATACTACTCCATCCATTTCAAAATAGTTAATGTATAAGAAGATACGATATAACATAGTGCAACGAATCTAAATTTAACGGTCAAAAGTTATACTCAATTTTGTGTTCCCACTGAGGCTGTATTTAGTTGGATCCAAAGTTTGGATTTTGGTTGAAATTGGAGATGATGTGGCTGAAAGGTTGTGTGTGTATGACAGGTTGATGTGATGAAAAAGAACTAAAATTTGAATTTAAACTTTGGATCTAAACACAGCCTAAAAAAGAAAAACACCAAAGGCGACCCTAGTTCCCGTCATTCCTCTCCCTTGCTCTCATCCTCCTCGCGTATGTCGCCACCTGCATATCACCATCGGTGCTCCTGACGCGAGTGTCCACTCCTTGTCACTGCGCGTTTTTGTCTTTCTTCGATGTTTACGCTCCTTAAGAGCAAGTTCAATAGTATAGCCAACTACTAGCCCCAATTCATATATAGCTAATCTAATAGCTCATTCATACAATAGTTACATACTACACTATTAATACCTAGTCCCACCTGTCATAGACACACTGCGTCTTGGAGTCCGTGCTACAGCTGGCTACAAATCTGTAGCCCGCTGCTCTTCTCTCTCCTGATTTATCTCCTTAAAATATGTTTGCAGCTGGCTTATAGCCTGCTATTGTATCTGCTCTAATGATGCGCATGTCATATGAACAATCACCTCTATAATTCAACCCTATGGCTGCAGTAATATTGTTATTGCTTGACCCCTACCCAGGGTCCTTCAAGTGTTCAAGAGGAACTCGGTACTCGAGGCCTTTTAGGCTAAATACTTTTTTTTCTTTCAAAATGTACTTTATAAACCATCATCTGAGGTGACTCAAATATAAACCACAAACATAATACACCAAGTAATAACTCTTAATAGTTACTACCTTACAATATGGTTTTAGTTCTCGATAAATAATGTTGATACTAAAATTAAAAACTAAAATAAAGAACAATAACAGAAAAAAACTTGCTAATCAATAGATTATCATCATGTATAGTATTCAGTTTAGGAATAACATTTTTTTTGGACTAAATAGATGCAAAAACCAACACTTATGAGTACGAAAGCATATAAAAGATACTACCAGGCGATCACACATCCTGCCCTAGGTTTGTAGTCAGGGTTGCCTAGAATTGTTCAATGCCCTGAGCTCCAAAAACCAGTTTAATAGATTACAAATGCAAAAAGAAGGCACAAATCTTATTTGCCATTTGTACGACGAGATTTCAGTTGAGACCTCCTTTAAAATGCATGATCTCCAAAAAATATTTTGTTGGTACAAATTGAACTATTTCCAAAGAAAACTCTCTAAAAATCATGCATTTCAAAATGCAATTTTATAGCAAACCCCCACTATCCCAAAGCAACCCCAACACAAACAAACTCCACCTTTTAGATATTTTAGTCTTAAAAAATATAGACTACTAGTACACGATAACAACAACGTGGGGGCCGCATGCAGCGAAAGTACCCGAAGTCGCGAACCAGTCCACTTTGATCCGCGCGCGGCAGCCGAAGAAAGCGCCCAACCCCCGCCCTTTTCTTCTTCTTCTTCTTCTTTCTCCTTTCCAAACCATCAACGTGCCCTTCTCTTTCCTTCTTCCCTTCCTCCGAGGGCTTCTGATCCGGAGAGACAGAGATGATAGGGAGTCGGGGATGGACACCCTCTTCGCCGCCACCGCCGTTTCGACGGCCGCGCACAGGAGGACACCGGCGAGGAGCACCAATGCGCGTCGCCACGCCGTTCTGGCCATCTGGAGTGAACTCGCGGATTCAGTTCGATGAGCTACAAAATGCGTGGCTAACCAACCATGGTAACAAGGCCGAAATCGCTTATTCTTAGGTGATAGTATATTTTTCTGGGTTTGAACCCTCACATATTATGTTATTCCCTAATATTCGTGTTTTTTTTTTTCAGTGATGCACTTTGAACTTTTTTGGGGGTATTTTTTTCATAGTTTAATTGTATATGTTGTCCATAAATATTGGTCATTCTTCAATGTTTGCAGCTTCCAGTACAGAAATTTAACAACTTTATTATTCCCTAAGATGGAAAGATTGGAGGAGATTTATTTTACAACTATCATGATGTGAAATTATTCCTTATCGATCTCTCCAATCCTGGGGGTATTTTTTTTTTCATATTTAAATGTATATGTTGTCCACATATACATTGGAAAGATTGGAGGAGATTTATTCTACAACTCTTTATGTATTGCAGTTATCACCTCCATGGGCAAAAATAAAAGGAAAAGAGAGAGATCCTAAAGCAAAACACAGAATCTATACATAGGCCGTGTTTAGTTTTCCTCTAATTCCCAACTTTCCATCACATCATATTACATCAAAAACTTTCCTACACACATAAACTTTCAACTTTTTTTTTTCAAACTCCCAACTTAATTTCTTCAAACTTCAAACTTTTTTCAGAAACTAAACACACCCATACTAGCAGAATATACAATTGTTTAGAGGGACTTAAGATTTGCCAGAATATCCTTAACATCCATTGAGGCTGTGTTGGATCCAAAGTTTGGATTTTGGTTGAAATTGGAGATGATGTGACTGAAAAGTTGTGTGTGTATGATAGGTTGATGTGATGGAAAAGAACTGAAGTTTGGATCCAAATTTTGGATCTAATCACAGCCTGAGTGGAAGACTGAGAAATCGACTTCAGGTATTTCTCTGCCTGACAACCAGTAGCTATACCAAGGCCTGGTTTAGTTCCAACTTTTTCTTCAAACTTCCAACTTTTCCATCACATCAAAACTTTCCTACACACACAAACTTCCAATTTTTCCGTCACATCATTCCAATTTCAATCAAACTTCCAATTTTAACGTGAACTAAACACATCCAAGCCAACAATCAAAAGGGGACTGAAAAGTGCAGAGTCCAGCATCATCACATCACACACGCGTGGGATGAGAATTCTCAATTGTCTGCAACCTGCAAAACTTCCATGTACTAGAGTGGTTGGACTCATTTACTGACAGTTAACTCAGAAAAATAGAAATGGTCCAGATTTGTTCATGTGTCGGATCAGTTACTTCTAACGTACAGTAGTAGCAAACTTCTTTAGGCTGTGTTCAGTTTACACCAAAATTAGAAGTTGGGTTGAAATTGGAACGATGTGGCGTAAAAGTTGGAAGTCTGTATGTGTAGGAAAGTTTTGATGTGACGGAAAAGTTGGAAGTTTGAATAATTACTTTGGAACTAAACACGGCCTAAGAATGAGCTTTCAAGGAAATTAATAACTGAAATTATTTGTGGAATAACGCTTACTGTATAAACTGACAAAGCAGAAATAGACAACAGTACAGAATGTAATCTGCTCACAAATACACTCTAATTCCACCACAAACCTGAAGTTCATGAAGGAACATCAAAGTTATTAAATTCATATACTTCTAAAGTTATATGTTTACAACTTGATCGAAAAATCAAAATCGGTCATATTAATCATATCTGATTAGCACAGATAAATGGGTAGAACGTGCTCATCCTATTTAAGAGTAAAGAATATAAAGGTTCATGATTTCTGCTCGAGGTACAAAAATAATGATCTAGGATCCATAACAAATGGGCAAAACTTGACATATCTACCTGAAAAATTATCTCAATTGAGAATATAATTTATCAAGATTAGAAATGTATGGCATATCTATACTTCCATTGGAAAAATGCGTCTTTTTATGTAAAAATTGTCCTTGGTTACATGTTCAAACAACCACTTTGCTCACTATCAACTCATCAAGTAGCAACTAAATTCTAACCCTTACAATTTTACCTACAATGCAGATCACCCAGTCATCCACAGGGACATCAAATCGTCAAACATTCTTCTCACAAACAACTGTAGGGCAAAGGTTGCTGACTTTGGATTTGCCAAACTAGCTCCAACTGATGCTAGCCATGTCTCAACCCAAGTAAAAGGAACAGCAGGCTATCTTGATCCTGAATATCTCAGAACATACCAGCTCAATGAGAAGAGTGATGTCTACTCCTTTGGAGTTCTTCTGGTGGAGTTGATAACAGGGAGGCGCCCGATAGAACCAAGGAGAGCTATCGTCGAGCGTGTTACTGCAAAATGGGTTAGTTTTTGTGCTATTCTAATCCTTACCATTGCATCTTAAATCTTCTCCATTACCCAATGAAAAATATAACAAGTTTTATACAGGCAATGGAAAAATTTGTTGAGGGAAATGCAATACAAACACTGGATCCAAATCTAGAAGCAACTGATGCGATCAACCTGGCCGTCGAGAAAACGTACGAGCTGGCTCTGCAGTGCTTAGCTACAACTAAGAGGAACAGGCCAAGCATGAGGCGATGCGCTGAGATCCTATGGAGCATACGCAAAGATTTCAGGGAGTTGGATATACCAACCGCATCCCTGAACTGAGACAATTCACTTGGAGCAATCAAGAAAAGCTGCACTCCAGTTTGTCTCTCTTCGAAGCATGGTGGTATGAATCACCCGATTGCTGGATGATGAATTTATTCCTTCAGGATGTGGTCTAAGTAGTTGTGAACGGGACTGGTGATCTTCCTAGGAATTGTGTGTTCACCAGCTAGCAACTAGGAACAATTGCATAGCATATTCTGTACATGATAAATTGTTGCTGTGAGCAAGACAAGACACAGATACTATATAATGGTATATTGGTTGAGAATGCAATTTTGTTATGATTATTTAAAACTTCCAAAAGAACACACAAAGTTATATACAAATTCGTAACAATTTAAGCAACGTTTCTCAGTTCTCAAAAAGAAAGCAACGTATTTCAGGCCCAGGCAGAGCACTGTCCAAATCCATCCAACCCATGGCAATCGACCTCTAAAATCTTTATAGTATTGTCCATTCCATTAAAATTTTAAGGCAAAGGATATGATTGAATCATTTGTTTCAAAGGTTTTTATAGGAATTTTTTTCTATAGGATTAAAATATTCCAAATTTCCTATGTTTTCCCTAAAATTTAAGGGAGCCTTTCTTTCGTGTTTGAACTTTTTTTTTTTAACCCGCAAGTGTGATGAGCATAGATTTTGTGGCTCCTGATGAGTCGCTACACTCGTGATAAGTTTTAACTTAAGAAAAATGTTTGTATGACATATTACTCCCTTTGTCTCAAAATAAGTTCATTTTTTACTCATCTGACCCATACCAATACAAAATAAAAAGATTAGAATATCCTTCCTTAATCAAATCCTAATATAATTATCTCTTTATCTACTCTCAATGTATTTATCTCCTACTTTTACAAACTCCGATGCAATGATTACTAAAAATAAATTTATTTTGAGACAAATGAAAGAGGCAAAAAAATAAATTTATTCAGGACAGAGATGGTAGTTTTTACTAACCGAAGCATAACTCTTTAATATGTCTTCAATATGATCTCAGTAAAATCAACTCTCTTTAAACGTTACGTGTGTTAAGGGACATGATCATGACTGTGAGAGTAGTATGTGCTAGTCTTTCATGTAATCGCAAAAGAAAAAAAAAGTTCAGCTTTGTTAATAGTAACAAACCAAACCCCTATAGCCGCGGACGATCAAAACTTACCTTGAAAGGGAAGTAGGGAACTGCCGAAACGAATAAACAGGAACCACATCAGATCAGTCACGAGAAAGGTTCACTTGCCAATGCCGGTCGAACCGGTCATCGGCGGCATGAATAATGCAGTACAGAGGACCATTCCTCGTCAGCAGTGCACGAATCATCCGGAATTCGGAATCACATTCCACCTCTCTCCTAGTACTAGTGTCACAAGCTAACAGTCATATGTTACTTTCAAGTTTCAACTTTCAAGTTCATCTGATGAGAAAGGAACACAACACAGACAGAGGTGACGTGAAAACGAGTTCACATGATGAACGTGGCTGACTGTAGTCCCCGTTGTTAGAGAATGAAACAGAGCAAGAACTGAATCCAATACTTAAAAAGAAATGCTAAATAGTGGGATCATCCAACGGGATAAGTGTAATTACTGTCTCACCACCGTCCGACCAGCCTACCAATGGCACTATGCTTCAATAATTTTACATTTAGTACTAGAAAATTGGGTTTACTACCAGAACCAAGCACCCCAGATCCTTGGGTCAAGTCACGTGATGGGAATGTATGTTGACATTGTTTACAATGGATGCATCAGAGATGAACTTACAAACTAATTAAGGCTGATCAGTACTTAAAAGTTACTAGCAAACCTAGAGTCAACCAAAAGAAACAAAGTCAATTACAGAACATAGAACATAGGGTCAAAAGAAGAGAATCACAAGCGAATACTCTAGCAAATAGTACAACTTGAAGCGTCAAAATATACACAAAAGAGGCACCAACTGCAGATCCCAGAGTTCTCCAACAGGAACTATCTTTCCGACCATTTTCCAGTACATACTAGTATATACGTACAATACTAATGGCTTAACCAAAATAATGGTCTTGTGGCATCGAAGCCTTTTATGGACGACCAAATTTGTGGCAAAATAGGGGTGTGTTTCGTACTTTCTTTGAGAAAAGGATTGGGTATCTTGAAATTTACCAGGCAAGAAAAGCATATAAGATACTCATTTCAATTTGTACATCGTAAATGGGACAAAAGAACTCTTTAATGATCGATAGCAAATCTGTTGGGTGAACATATCGGAATCCTAAACGAGTAGAATACTAGAACTGAGACTCAGTCAGCGGTTCAGAACGCACCCTCAGTAGAACAGAGCACTAGATTTAAAAAACTTACATCATATTATTTCATTCTAGTTTTGAACTACCAGATAAGCATAGAAATTATCTCCTATGAGCCTGCGCTCTCTCAAATGGAAGAGCACACATTCTAAACAAGCTGCAGTAATTAATGGTTCGGTGAAACCATACACTGATCTCTGATATATATAGATGTTTAGGACAGAAAAATACGAATATATCCCTCTATGTTTAGAAATTAAGCACACACATACATGCCCGGATATGCATATGAGCCATATATATGGTTAGCCAGCTGATGGATACAATAGAATTATTCTCGGAATGCATAAACGAAGCACTTCATGACAGACGATTGCAATAACTAAATTTCGGAGCTCACCATGAAAAAAATATGTATTAACTAGTTAAAACCCAAAGGCTTACTCCACAACCAGAAATAAGCTTAAATGGCTACACATAAGCAGCAGGCAGTATCAAAATAAACAAGTTGTATGTTGTACTTTCATGCAAACACATTAAACAGGCCAACGATAAACAGGAAATAATATCCTGAAACCAATTTGGAAGAAGTGAACAAAAAACAGCTCTGTACACAGGCCTAAGTCAGAGAGTTTTTATATACACTGCACCGAAAAACATCTCGGATATTATGAAGCAGCATTTTTAGAATGTATAACGATATTTGAGAAACACGCATTCAAAATTTCCGAACTACAGATTGTAAAATTTTCTCAACAAAGTAACAAGCAATCCTGCTATAGGTCGCTAGAACAACACCGATCATCCAGCAAATAAATAAAAAAAACATCTACAGTAGCAAGTACAAGATTTTTACTCCTATCCTAAATCTGTAGTATCACACAAGCTTTTACCTCTGAGGTTTGCACCTTTTTGAAATAACCATCACATGTCTGAAGCATAATATAGGGCACCAAATACACAACCATTGGAATTGGACAATTCATGCCATGCAACAATACATAGGGAAAATCACTAAAGCAGTATTGCCAGTTCTAAATGTCACTGTTAATAAGAAGAGATTTACCTTGTGGTATATCTGCCATTGACATGCTTTAGCTGCAATATGCCTAGTAGTTTTATACCACTGAATAACAAGCACAACAGAGGACCATTTTGTTCTATCGAAATATGTGCTAGAGACTCAATATCCAGGCCATTATGTCTTTTTTCTGATTGTCTCCTTGGTACATCTCTTTGCATGCCAATTCAACATGAAAGAACAGACAAATAGTTCACAAGAAATCTTGTACTACTTGGTCACATTTTATTCCCATTGCTTGGTGCCTTACAGGGAGCAAGGATGAGCTTATCCTCAGACAAATAGTTCACAAAGACTGACAGAGAACCTAGCCTTTCAATTCTTCCAGGTTTTCCAACCCAACCAGCTTCATGGTCATTGTGACACTATTAAGGGTATTGTATACTTCCTCAAATCTTGGATGTGACTTATCCTCAACAAGGAACTTATGCATCTTACCATGTAACTCAATGAAGCTGTACCCAGCTGATTTCTTGTGGTCTTTCTCCTTTAGTAACTTCCATACTCGGGCAACACCATCCCATTTGCCAGATGACGCATATATGTTTGAAAGGATCACTAGGTTTGCCGTGTTTTGTGGCTCAAGGTGGATGAGCTTGTCCATTGCTAATTCTGCTAGTTCTACATTGCCATGGAAGCTGCAAGCACCAAGCAAGGCCCCCCAGATGACAGCATCAGGCTCCACTGGCATGCTCACAATCAGACTGTATGATTCCTTCAGGAGACCAGCACGCCCGAGAAGGTCAACCATGCAGCCATAGTGCTCAATTCTCGGTTTCAGACCAAACTCTGCTTCCATCGAGTCAAAGAACAGCTTGCCTTCATTCACCAAACCTCCATGGGTACAAGCCAAGATGACCCCAACAAAAGTAATACCATCTGATTTGACCCCTGCCATCTAAACACACCGAAATCAGTTTCTAGCTTCAACATAAAAAATGTGGATGGCTCTTGAACTGTTATAGTTGGCTATATGGTCTGCTAATTCTACGCTAAAACAAGTTTGCTTTTCACCTGCCAATTGCCAAGTGAAGTCATTGCAACCAAATTTCATGTAAATGCTCTGATTTAGTGCGACTACTAAGAACACAAGACTATTCAAGCAAGAAATCCTCACCCGCAACTTATAGAACAAGGCAAGGGCCTCCCTCCACAGGCCATGCACAGCAAATGCCATGATCATAGAGTTCCAAGAACAGAGATCCTGCTGGTGACCGATACCCTGAAACACTTGCCAAGCTTGCCGAATGCTGCCACACTTGGAATACATCTCCAGTAGTGCATTAGCCACATACACATTCCTCAGGAGGCCTTTTCCCCTCGCATACTCCTCCACCTTCCTCCCAAGCTCCATCGCCCCAACTGCTGCGCATGCAGGCAGCACACTGCTCACTGTCAATTCATTCGGTTGTACCCCTGCCCTCTCCCACATCTCCAAGAACGTCTCCACCGCTTCCTCATGCCGACCATTCTGCGCGTACCCAGATACCATCGCAGTCCAGGAAACCACATTCCGCTCTGGCATTTCCTCGAACAGCTTCTCTGCCAAATCGACGAGGCCGCCTTTCGCGTAGGCCGAAAGAAGCGCATTGTACACGGCCGTATCCCTGCACGTCAATTCGTCGAACACCTTCCTGGCTTCAACCAGGAGCTTGCTCTTGGCGTAGAATGAGACGAGCGCGGAGGAGAGGAAGGGATCGATTGATGCGAAGTGGCCTGATTTGATAAGCAGGGAGTGGGAGCAGAGGAAGAAGGGGGTGGAGGAGGAGGCGGACGAGGAGGAGGAGGAGAAGAGGAGAGTGAATGACAGCGGAGTGAGGAGGCGAAGGCGACGGAGGCGGGAGAAGAAGGGGAGGAGGAGGGGGTGAGGCCGGTGGAGGGAGGCGAGAGCATGGAGGAGGCGGTTGTGGAGCGGCGCCGAAGGAGGCCCCGGGTAGGAGGCGAGGAGGCGCGCGGCGTAGCGGCGGATGCGCATGGCGGTGGCGGTGGCGGTGGAGGCGGTGGAGGGTTGGGGAATTTGGGAGGAGAGCTCCGCTTCGCCTCGCCTCGCCTCTCCTGGGGGAGGGAGGAATTTTCTGGTGGCCTCCTCGTGTTCCGCTTCTCGCCTTCGCCTCCGCGGCTCCGCCTCTTGGTGGTCTAGGGTTGCCGCGACCCGCGTGGCTTTTCTTCCAGCTGACTGTGTGTGCCTGCCCTGCGTGTGTGTAGTTAGTCACGGTCTAGCGGTCTCCACTCTCCAGCGACTTCTGCTCTTGTGCAAGCTGAGCTTTCCTTTTCTTCCATGGCATTGTTCTTTTTTTTTTCCATGTTTGATTTGAATTTCTTGTTTTTATGTATAATCATATGGATGGTCTAATTTCATAGTACTTACGTGATCCATGGGTAGCCAATCCAATTACTATAGTAGAGCTGCTCGGCTGAGCTAAATACAATTGTGTTGTAGAAGCCGACAAGACAATAACGAACCGTTGTGTTGCTTTATATAGTTTTGTCGTTGATTGAATGCATGGCCGTACAACGCTATTGCTCAAAGTTACTAAATCCGTTATTCCGGTCTCCACTCTCAAATGGCTTCTGCTTTGTGTTGTGAGCTGAGTTTTCCTGTCCTTTTCTTTTCTCCGAATTGGGAATTTAAGGTGAAGTTCTTTTAAAATTTTCTGAATGCATAGTCATGTAAATGGTATAATTTATTGAAATTAGGTTATGCATGGATAATGTATTTATTTATTCAAAAAATTGATAACGGATAGTAGGTATTAATATGGTGAACCTGCTCCGCTAAGCTGGTTAGAGCTGCGACGTAGCAGCTAGCCAGATAACAACAAATTGTTGCTTTATATCGGGTGAAGTCCGAAACAAACTTGTATATCTTGCTGCACCCAGGTGTTGTGCATTTATAAGGTCTTTTGCCAGCATGGACTTGGAAATGCTCACCCCGATCCCATGACCACTTGAAAGCCATACTGCAACCCTCCCATGGACACTTGTATGGCATATCATCATTGTGAATGCTCTGGTGGCGCCTCAGATACTTGTGGGATCTGAAATGTCTGCCGCATGACTTGACCGTGCATGTGTTCTTTTTATGAACAGAAAGCTCAGCTCGGTTCTTGAATGCCATGCGGCAATAATCAATTTCACATTGAAACCTTTTGGCCCTCTTCTTTTTACCCTTGCTAGCAGTTGAATTATCTTCAAGCTCCCTCTTTATGTCAGCAATTTTAATCTCTACAGATACAGCAGTTGACGTCACACTCTCGCAAGGACCAGTTCTTTCAGATGCCACTTTATCATCATATTGATCACAGATAGCACTGTCATCCATCTCAACATTTTCTTCCTTTACCTCCACCATTTCCAGCTTCCTTTTACCTCTGCGCCTAACATAACATATGATATCTGTTCTCCCTGACTTACCGATGCTTCTAGCCACAATGTCTGATAAACATGAAACACTGGGTGTATCAGTACATCCACCAAGTGCTGCTGCTTCATCTACAGTTGGACTTTTGGAGCTAACATGGCCATTGCCTGTTGAATTAATAGAACCACCAACACTTCCTGCATTGTCTCTAAAAGGGTGCACTTTGCTGGCAACAGCCTCTCCTGCACTTCCAATATTCACATTGGCAACCTCCGAAACACAATCAGGAGGTCGTGACTCGTCTAAAGCAATGTCACCATCTCCACTACAAGCAAAAACTCTACCAGTATCTCCCAGCTCTGCGGCAGCTCTGGTGAAGATACATGTTCCTTCCTTAACTTCCATCTCTGTAGCTTCATTTACAAGAGAACCGCTTCCTGTGACTTCTTGTTCCACGGATCCTTCATTATCAAGGGAAGCGAACCCTGTAATATGTAGGGCACTGAATGTATCTCCTAGCTCAGTGAAATCTTCAGTCACAACAGGAACTCTTTCTGTAACTTCCGGCAGAGAGAGTTCAACTCCTGGTTCAGTAGGAACTCTCTGTGCAAGTTCTGAATCAGCAGAAGCTTCAGTAACAAGAGAAATTCCCTTTGTAACTTCCATTTTGTCAGCAGATTCTTGAGAAAGCCCCCTTGTAATTTCCAACCTTGCGGCATCTTCACCATCAGGGAGAGCTCCTTCTGTAACTTCTGGCACAGAGACTTCAGCTTCTGGCTCAGTTGCAGCTTCACGCACAAGAGGAACTCTCTCCGAAACTCTTGGCTCGGTAACATTTGCATTAGCAAATGAAGCCCCTTTTAAAACCTCTGGTTCAGCAGTTACTGATCCGGTAACGAGAGAAGTTACCCCAGTAGCGATCAGCTCCGCAGCAGATTCATCCGCAAGACAAGTTGCCGCTCTATCCTCCTGCCCACTAACAGCTCCATTAGCGACGGGGGCTCCCACTCTAGCTGCTGGTTCAGTAGCAACTCCAGCACCAACATTTCCCGAACCTTCTAGCCTCGCCGCAGCATCAGTAAACGTGAGAGATCTTTTCGCGGGAGGATCATCATCTATATCGCGCCCTTGATCTGCAATCAGGCAGCGGAACACCACAAGAAACACAAACATGGCACACATCAATGAGCCATTCCCCTATATAGCACTAACATTGAAGTATTCAAGTGATCCCAAGAGTGGGCAGCAACACAGCGCGCACCTTCCGGAACAGGAGTTCGTTCGGCTAGTCCGACGCGCGGATCGCTCCTGAGCTCGGGTTCCGGCGCCCGGCCGGCAATGTGCCCCTTCTGCTTGATTGCGTCCGGCGCCACCACCTGCGGTATCATCGGCGAACAGAAACAAACCATTAGAACCCCCAACCCACTCGAGGCGAAATTCCTCGCTCGTTCCAGCGGCGGGATAATGCGGCGGGGGGGGAGAGGGGAGGGGGGAGGGTATACCTGCGGGGAGGCGGGCGGGTGAGGTCGCAGATGGCCGCAATCGTCGCGGCGGCGGTGCACCAGGCCGCGGCGGCGGCGGGGGCGGCGGAGGGAGGAGGGGGCGGTGGCGGTGGAGGAGGCGAGGAGGCGCGCGGCGTAGCGGCGGCATGCGCATGGCGGTGGCGGTGGCGTGGGGCGGTGGAGGGGTTGGGGAATTTGGGAGGAGAGCTCCGCTTCGCCTCGCCTCGCCTCTCCTGGGGAGGGAGAATTTTCTGGTGGCCTCCTCGTGTTCCGCTTCTCGCCTTCGCCTCCGCGGCTCCGCCTCTTGGTGTCTAGGGTTGCCGCGACCGCGTGGCTTTTCTTCCAGCTGACTGTGTGTGCCTGCCCTGAGTGTGTGTAGTTGTCACGGTCTAGCGTCTCCACTCTCCAGCGACTTCTCTGCTTCTGTGCAAGCTGGCTTTCCTTTTTTCCATGGCATTGTTCTTTTTTTTTCCATGTTTGTTTGAATTTTCTTGTTTTTATGTATAATCATATGGATGGTCTAATTTCATAGTACTTACGTGATCCATGGGTAGCAATCCAATTACTATAGTAGAGCTGCTCGGCTGAGCTAAATACAATTGCGTTGTAGAAGCCGACAAGACAATAACGACCGTTGTGTTGCTTATATAGTTTTGTCGTTGATTGAATGCATGGCCGTACAACGCTATTGCTCAAAGTTACAATCCATTATTCCGGTCTCCACTCTCAAGTGGTTCTGCTTTGTTTGTGAGCTGAGTTTTCCTTTCCTTTTCTTTTCTCCGAATTGGAATTTAGGTGAGTTCTTTTAAATTTTCTGAATGCATAGTCATGTAAATGGTTATAATTATTGAAATTAGGTATGCATGGATAATGTATTATTTATTAAAAATTGATAACGGATAGTAGGTATTTAATATGGTGAACCTGCTCCGCTAAGCTGGTTAGAGCTGCGACGTAGCAGCTAGCCAGATAACAACAAATTGTTGCTTTATATAGTATTATCATTGTTGAATGGTTGTACGACGCTATTGATTGAAACTGCTAAATCCTGCAGTTGCGCCAGTAGAGGACGCACACTTGTGTACCGCGTAGATGTGATCTGCATGTGTCGTTTCATATGGCTTTATGGTATGATTTATGCAAGGAATGTTTTTTAGCATCTGTATATTGAGTGATTTAATTACGATGAAAATGTAAAAATATAGTTACGGAAATTATGTGTGGATATATTTTAGTATTTATGATTTGTAGACATTCTAAACACTTAAAAAATTTGAGTAGAATTTTACAGTAGAGTTTTTTTAATATAAATTAAGTAATTCGCAAACTCCACAATCAACACACTACAAATTTAAAGTGATATATCATAAACCTACAACAGTTTAGCACCAAATTATTCCAAAACTGCAATTTCAGACCAAGATCACAAAACTAATATGTAGTGATAAAATTATCACAAAGGTTTATGATCAATTGAATCATAATACCATGCTTATAGCTACGCTAGGGTTTGCGATAACTTTAATATTAGATTTTATAGTGTTGCATATTTGGCTCTAAATATGTAGTTTTGTCGTAAATTGGTGTTAATCTATAGTTTAAATAGAACATTTTAAATCTATAGTTACACGATAGTTTGGCCAAGCATATGTAATTTTGTGAATTTTACTCATAGACTTTTGTACAGAGCATACTAAATGTGTACTTCAACTTTCCCTTATGATACATATCAAACTTATTCCAACTTGCTTGACAAAAACATGATTAATTCGTGCAAAATGATCTTGACAACTTTCCGGCTCATTTATCTGGAGTGTTGCCTCATTTGTTAATTGTTTTCTATATATATGAATACGATGTAAGTTTGAAAAAAAACCATATATATATATACTACATAGACATTTTCACATCCATATCCTATACAGTTATACACACCATGCAAAAAAAAAAAAGTACGAAACAAGCGATACTATCAAAGAACAAAATCACACTACTATTCGTTAAGCACCCTGTATAAATCTCATGACTATTACATCAATGCGGTGCACACATATATTTGTGGCGTATGACGAATTGCCATACCATGCGATCGATGGATCGATCAATGCGAGGACAGCGCCCGAGCCTGAGCTCAAGTCCAGGTCCGGCTTCCTCTCCGGCGAGCCTCTGGCGGTGCGCGGCGACCGTCGCCGCCGCGGCCATGGCGTCCGAGGCGCAGGTGCAAGTCCATGATCACGATCAGTATAGAGTCTGCGCCCCCCAGCAGGCTCAGCTCCCTGATATGGCGAGCACTGCATACCTGCAGCGGCCATGGCTTCCCCGTCCACTCCGGCCACGGTTGCCGTGCCGCCGGCGTAGGGACGCGGCGGCGAAGCTGCTGCTCATCGGCGAGATGTCACGGCGTGGCGCGGGGTAGGAGGGGAGGAGAGTACCTCAGGTGCGGTGCTGGTTATAGCAGTCCACGTCGTCCCGGGACACCGTCGACGTTGTGCCGGTAGGGCCGTGGGCCGCCGCGACGCCATGGCGCGGGCGGTGGCCGGCGGTGGATGTTCATGTGCCCGCCGAGCGCCTGGGCCGTGGTGAAGCCGCGCTTGCAGAACACGCACCCGTAGTACGGCCTGGCAGCGGCCGGCGCCGCCGTGGGCGACGCCACCGCCTCCTGCTGCCCCGGCGAGCTCATCACCGGCGCCATCTCGGCCATGAACTCCTGCTCGCCGCCACACTCCATGTGGCTACCAATCTAGCTAGGACGATTCTTCGAAGGGTTTGGGGATTAATTAGATTAGCCGGTGAACGAAGAGCATTGCTATTGTCATCAGTCTCTCTGAATAAATAACGGATATTGCACGGTTTTGATAGGGTAGTTTCGGCCGGCCGGCCTTGATGCGTAGCAGCTGCCTCTCGATCGCTGTCCAAGACTTTGCCCTAGCTGTCTCGTGTGTGTGTGATCGCCTTGCAGTGCAAAATGGATATACTGGAGGCTGAAGCTGCTTCACACTGAAGAACTCTCTGATGCAAAATGGATATAATAGTGCAGGAGAAATTTAATATAGTCCTTAAAGAGGAGTACCAAATGTACCAAACATTTTAATGTAAATTTTCGTACCTTCTAGTATCGAAGATACAAAAATAACAAATTTTACACTAGAAAATATAGTACTCCTCCTGGTACCTCTCAAAAACTCTAAAGCCACTCATAGTGCAGGCTTTCTCGACTCTCGTTCGGACTTCAGAACTGCTTGTAGGTTGGTTTTCCTATATGTCATATATTAATCTGAGCAACAGTATATATCCGTGACGCCCTTGTTACCGACTTACAATTCGCAAGGGGTTGTAGTAGTGTAGTAAGTTCTCCTGGAGGTAGCATAAATAACCTTGCACTTTACTACATGGACATATGGGTTTGGATGATGACACTGGCGTTTTCTGAATAACAACTAAACTAACTTCTTGTGAGTTCAAAAGGAAAAGAAGTAGACCTGCTGTAACTTCACGTTTAAGAGTTAAATGGTCAGACATACTACAACAATTCCCCTGTAATGTAGGAGTACATATAGAACTGAATGATGAAATGGCAAGCAAATTAATACGCGTATATGATGCAGCAATCACCGGTTCACGGATTACTGTCAGACATCACTGTAAACGTTTCTGTGAATAACTCCACTACAGATTTCCAATTTGCATCAATGGAGCAGGAGTGCTAGTAAAACTACTCGACGCCATTTTTTTTTCTAGCAGAGAAATTTCATTGCTTATGTGTATTCTTTCGGTTCTTCTTGAGGTGGACACATCGAAATTGTTTCATTTTGTTACAGTCAGCTGATGAAGCTGCTAGCTGCTTCTGTTGTTGCTGTCATCCTCGGACGCATCAATTAATGACTCGGCCCTGCCTAGGATGAAACTAAATTCTGAAACAATCATACAAACCGTTGCTTTCTTTAGATAAACTAATCTTAGATTACTATGCGTGTATGGGCAGATGTGATGCAGAATTCAGACAGAACTTGTCTGAAGTCCAGCTTGCAAATTAGACTAATTGTGAGTCTGTGACGATTCTTCTTCGCATCAGCATTCCACCTTTGTAAGAATTAATTTACTGACATTGTTTGTCACCTTGCATTTGGACTCCGACGAAATGGCTTGCAGTTACAACATTTTTTATGAACCGTTGACTGGAAAGTTGAATTTGATGTCTCTGTCGAGACGCTTGCACCTGTGACCCTGGAGCTTTTGGAACTTTGGTCGCAGTCAATGTTGATCTAGATGGAATTGATAAATATAATAAGATTAGTTTCCTAATTATATTCAGGTTGCAACTATGCTACTCCATCTTTGTAGCTATGAACTCAGAGTTCAGAGTTCAGAGTTGCAAATGAGTTTTCGGAGTTCAGAGTTCAGAGTAATTTGTAGCTCTGAAGGTCCTGTGAAGTTGTGAGATGAGCGATCTTAGCTGATCCAGACAATTCCCTGAACTCTAGCTCTAGGAGAAGTTCAATGGACAGCACTACTAGTAGGGCCAAACACAAAAATGGAGCTCGTCAAAGCTCCATTTGTCATCTGCTTGCATGGACATTCAGTGACCAATTGAGACCAATTCAAGGCATTGCCTTGAGCAATTGACAATGCCGGCCATCTTGTCCATCTTAGCTTCAAAGAATTGAGCCCTGAATTGGGCCTCCAATAATTAGGCCAGAATGTGCCAAGCATATGTAATTTTGTGAATTTTACTCATAGAACTTTTGTACAGAGCATACTAAGATGTGTACTTCAACTTTCCCTTATGATACATATCAAACTTATTTCAACTTGGGCTTGACAAAAACATGATTAATCGTGCAAAATGATCTTGACAACTTTCCGGCTCATTTATCTGGAGTGTGCCTCATTTGTTAATTGTTTTCTATATATATGAATACGATGTAAGTTTGAAAAAAAACCATATATATAATATACTACATAGACATTTTCACATCCATATCCATATACAGTTATACACACACATGCAAAAAAAAAAAGTACGAAACAAGCGATACTATCAAAGAACAAAATCACACTACTATTCGTTAAGCACCCTTGTATAAATCTCATGAACTATGTACATCAATGCGGTGCACACATATATTTTGTGGCGTATGGACGAATTGCACTACCATGCGATCGATGGATCGATCAATGCCGAGGACGGCGCCCGAGCCTGAGCTCCAAGTCCAGGTCCGGCTTCCTCTCCGGCGAGCCTTCTGGCGTGCGCGGCGACCCGTCGCCGCCGCGGCCATGGCGCCCGAGGCGCAGGTGCAAGTCATGATCACGATCAGTACTAGAGTCTGCGCCACCAAGCAGGCTCAGCTCCCTGATATGGCTATCACTGCTACCTGCAGCGCGCATGGCTTCCCCGTCCACTCCGGCCACGGTTGCCGTGCCGCCGGCGTAGGACGTGGCGGCGAAGCTGCTGCTCATCGGCGGAGATGTCACCGGCGGTGGCGCCGGGGTAGGAGGAGGAGGAGAGTACTCCAGGTAGCGGTGCTGGTTATAGCAGTCCACGTCGTCCCGGGACACCATCGAAGTTGTGCCGGTGGCCGTGGGCCGCCGCGACGGCATGGCGCGGTGGCGGTGGCGGCGGTGGATGTTCATGTGCCCGCCGAGCGCCTGGGCCGTGGTGAAGCCGCGCTTGCAGAACACGCACCCGTAGTACGGCCTGGCAGCGGCCGGCGCCGCCGTGGGCGACGCCACCGCCTCCTGCTGCCCCGGCGAGCTCATCACCGGCGCCATCTCGGCCATGAACTCCTGCTCGCCGCCACACTCCATGTGGCTACCAATCTAGCTAGGACGATTCTTCGAAGGGTTTGGGGATTAATTAGCCGGTGAACGAAGAGCATTGCTATTGTCATCAGTCTCTCTGAATAAATAACGGATATTGCACGGTTTTGATAGGGTAGTTTCGGCCGGCCGGCCTTGATGCGTAGCAGCTGCCTCTCGATCGCTGTCCAAGACTTTGCCCTAGCTGTCTCGTGTGTGTGTGATCGCCTTGCAGTGCAAAATGGATATACTGGAGGCTGAAGCTGCTTCACACTGAAGAACTCTCTTGTGCAAAATGGATATAATAGTACTGGAGTGGTCCTTAAAGAGGTATCAAAGGTACCAAAAATATTAGTGTAATTTTCTGTACCTCCTAGTGTCGGAGATACCGAAAAGTTACAAATTTTACACTAGAAAATATAATACCTTCTAATACCTTTTCAAATACTATAAAATCACTCATAGTGCAGGCTTTCTCGTTCAGACTTCAGAACTGCTTGTAGGTTGGTTTTCCTATATGTCATATATTAATCTGAGCAACAGTATATATCCGTGACGCCCTTGTTACAGACTTACAATTTGCAAGGGGTTCTAGTAGTGTAGTAAGCTCCTGGAGGTAGCATAAATAACCTTGCATTTTACTACATGGACATATGGGTTTGGATGATGACACTGGCGTTTTCTGAATAACAACTAAACTAACTTCTTGTGAGTTCAAAAGGAAAAGAAGTAGACCTGCTGTAACTTCACGTTTAAGAGTTAAATGGTCAGACATACTACAACAATTCCCCTATAATGTAGGAGTACATATAGAACTGAATGATGAAATGGTGAGCAAATTAATACGCGTATATGATGCAGCAATCACCGGTTCACGGATTACTGTCAGACATCACTGTAAACGTTTCTGTGAATAACTCCACTACAGATTTCCAATTTGCATCAATGGAGCAGGAGTGCTAGTAAAACTACTCGACGCCATTTTTTTTTCTAGCAGAGAAATTTCATTGCTTATGTGTATTCTTTCGGTTCTTCTTGAGGTGGACACATCGAAATTGTTTCATTTTGTTACAGTCAGCTGATGAAGCTGCTAGCTGCTTCTGTTGTTGCTGTCATCCTCGGACGCATCAATTAATGACTCGGCCCTGCCTAGGATGAAACTAAATTCTGAAACAATCATACAAACCGTTGCTTTCTTTAGATAAACTAAGCTTAGATTACTATGCGTGTATGGGCAGATGTGATGCAGAATTCAGACAGAACTTGTCTGAAGTCCAGCTTGCAAATTAGACTAATTGTGAGTCTGTGACGATTCTTCTTCGCATCAGCATTCCACCTTTGTAAGAATTAATTTACTGACATTGTTTGTCACCTTGCATTTGGGCTCCGACGAAATGTATTGCATTTACAACATTTTTTATGAACCGGTGACTGGAAAGTTGAATTTGATGTCTCTGTCGAGACGCTTGCACCTGTGACCCTGGAGCTTTTGGAACTTTGGTCGCAGTCAATGTTGATCTAGATGGAATTGATAAATATAATAAGATTAGTTTCCTAATTATATTCAGGTTGCAACTATGCTACTCCATCTTTGTAGCTATGAACTCAGAGTTCAGAGTTCAGAGTTGCAAATGAGTTTTCGGAGTTCAGAGTTCAGAGTAATTTGTAGCTCTGAAGGTCCTGTGAAGTTGTGAGATGAGCGATCTTAGCTGATCCAGACAATTCCCTGAACTCTAGCTCTAGGAGAAGTTCAATGGACAGCACTACTAGTAGGGCCAAACACAAAAATGGAGCTCGTCAAAGCTCCATTTGTCATCTGCTTGCATGGGCATTCAGTGACCAATTGAGACCAATTCAAGGCATTGCCTTGAGCAATTGACAATGCCGGCCATCTTGTCCATCTTAGCTTCAAAGAATTGAGCCCTGAATTGGGCCTCCAATAATTAGGCCAGAATGGCTTGAAACTGATCGAATTTAGTCATGTAGCCTAAAGCCCAAAACAAGGAGAAACCCACAAGACTTTTCTTCCCCCCGGGTATCATATCAACATCAACCTTGTTAGTTCTACATCTGCGACATCCCAACCACAAGCTGTTTAGCAGTCTGACTTCTCTAATCCTCTCCTAGAAAAAGTCCAAAAACACAAGAAGATTTTTCTGAAACTCTGAACTTGTATCTGACGCCGGCAACCTCTGAATTGTTTACTCCTCTCTTTGCACACGGACCATTAGCCTTAGCTGTTCGTACCTACTCCTCGATTGTTTAGTCTCCTGCAAGCTCAATTGCAAGCCGTCTTCCGTGTTCTTGTCGTGGAGGACATGTACACGTACGCATGCAACACCATTGCTTTCCATAATGCAAAAATACTACCCGGCACAAACTTACACGTACTCTCTGAAGGAAAAAACAAGTGAAGAAATTCAGGGAACAGACAAACCGGGCAATCAGAATTGCATGGAGAAAAGTGGGTGTTTGCACGTACGGAGAGGCTGGAATCATTGCATAAACTATAGCCCAGGTTACGTGCAAACGATTTCTAAGTCATTTCGGCTAGTAGCTGCATGGGCTATTGGGCTTTAATTAGCTTTGTTTGATTATTTGCAAAAGCCGGTAGCAGATGAGAGTGAGTGTGTTCTTTTCTTCTCGACAGAGCTGGCGCACTTGAAGTGACCTTTGCAACAACCCCTAAATTTGTATAGAATTAAGGACAATCTAGTGTCGTCCATAATCATGAACGATCATAGCTTGGCCATGATGAGTCAGGTGCAAACAAAACTGCAAATTAAAAGCTTCATAAAACTCTGAACTTCTCAAGGCCCCCAATGTCAATCAAAGTGTAACCAAAACTGTCCTACCATATTCAGATACTCTACTTATCGTCGTTTAATTTTAACGGAGACACATATAATATATGCATGCGTCCATGCGCATATAATTGATCGGTGAAAGCGATGTGTGTTTCGATCGATCGACCGTGCGAAAATCGATGTGATTTGCGGGTAAGATGGCCCTGAAATTTCGTGCTACGGACAAGAAGCAACGCTGTACCGAACGAACTGAACCCGGACAAGATCAGAGCAAAGTCCACGTTTGCCCGGAGGTAAACAACTCTCTGAAAACCAAAAGGCATTCGGCGGCAAAAGGCGCCGCCGTGCATGGCTGCTGTTAATTAAGTTTAGTTCTTTCAATTTCCTCTCTAATTAATTCCTGCAAGCACACGGGGCCTCATCTCCTGAAGAACCTGAACCCACTTTGGTTGAACTCATCATACGCACGTACTACTCCACCTTCTTAATTCTAAGCTGTTTACCTTGTTTCATTATTCCTGAAAAACTAATCACGGTCGGTTCATAATCACTTAATCAGTGTATCACTACCGGTTTTTAAACCTTTACAGACTAATTACCGACATTGATATCCAGGTTTGGATTGTACTGTTTCTGGTGGTGTTTTTATCCCTCTCAGACATATTTGGAAAATTTTGTTCAAGCTGAAATAACCGTACACTTCATCCGTATCAATTTTTTTGTCATTAGTATGAGCATTTCTCCAAGGCATTGATTCCAATACATGGAAATCAATTTTTTTTCCCAGCCAATCAAGTGTTCATAGAGAAATCTAAGCAATTCAAAATTTTAACTAAAGATAATATTTTCTCTTAACTTTAATATGTGCTTAGTCATTTTGATTTTTTCCTAGTCAAATTTCTTTATGTTTGACTAAGTTGATAGAAAAAATTAGTAACATCTACAACACCAAATTAGTTTCATTAATTTAACATTGAATATAAATTGATAGTATGTTTGTTTTATGTTGAAAATGTTGCTATATCTATATTACTTAAAAATATTAGCAGTAGTGGTGTCCATTCTACAATACCACCTTGACCACTGATATTTGGGCCCCATAATATATACTATTACACCACCCTCCAACGAGTCCTCCCCAATTTCACTGCTGGCTCTCGCTAAATTTCAAAATCACCCTTGCAGAATAAGAAAAACTATAAAAGTACTACTTAGATTAAACATGTGTTTAATTGATTAAATAAGCTAAAAACTCAAAAAAAAAATTTGTTGACACACGGGTTCTTAGCTAGTTTTTCTATAACCTAGTCAAACTGTAACTTTAAAAGGTTTGACTAAAAAAGTCAAAACAACTTTAAAAATATGAAATGGAGGGTGCACTGAACAATATAGAAATATTTATATTTTGGAACAGAAAAAATATAAGTTGTAGCTCATCGGAATAAATTAGGAGTGTAGACGTACCATTGTTTGAAAAAAATAAATAGTGTAGACAAACTAACATGTTTTGGGTGAAAATTTAGTGAGACCATGTGCCGAGTTGAACATTGGCAGCAGGTACTTATAAATTTGAGTAGAACCCCATTCCTCTCATGAGATACATGTGTGGGCCATAATTTGTGCAAATGAGCAATATTAGGGAGGTTGATACGCAAGAGATGCTGCTCCTTTCAATTCGTTTTTTTTTTCGGAAATGAATAAATAAGTTTATATTGGAGTATTTGGTTGTCCTTAGAATTAACAACACACTCGCATGTCCCTCGCTCTCCTGTACATCATGCGCATTCTTCTCTGGCTCTGTCCCCTCGCGCCCTCGCAGCCATGGCCGTCTTCTCCCCTATAAAACTCAAGTCCTCTTCGTCGTGGACATCGTCGTGAATTAGCTTAGGTTAGCTAGCTGCCAATGGCGTCGTCGGGAGTGGGCGGCGTGCCGGGGTCGCCGTGCGGGGCGTGCAAGTTCCTGCGGCGCAAGTGCGCGGCGGAGTGCGTGTTCGCGCCCTACTTCTGCGCGGAGGACGGGGCGGCGCAGTTCGCGGCGATACACAAGGTGTTCGGCGCCAGCAACGCGGCGAAGCTGCTGCAGCAGGTGGCGCCGGGCGACCGGAGCGAGGTCGCCGCCACCGTCACCTACGAGGCGCAGGCCAGGCTGCGCATCTTCGCTCTGCAGCAGCAGGTAACAACAAATTCTTAAACCCCCCTCGCGATCGATCGATCACTCGCCGGCGAGCTAACTTAGCGCATGGATGCCGCAGCTGGCGACGCTGCAGGTGCAGGTGGCGCAGGCGAAGACGCAGGTGGCGCAGACGCTGGCGGCGGCCGGCATGCTGACGGCCGGGAACCCTCTCCTCCAGCAGCAGCAGCAGCAGCAGCAGCAGGCGTGGCAGATGGAGCACGAGTCGACGATGACCTCGACGCAGAGCTCCGGCTGCTACAGCGCGCCGCGCTCCGACGGGTCGACGTCGCTGCAGGACATGTACTGCTTCGGCGAGCAGGAGGAAGGCAGCTACTCGAGATGAAAACGAAACCAAAAAAACAAAAGTTTCTTCTTAATTTGCAGCTTTCGTTTGCTTCACAAATATCACAAGTTCAGATTGTACCATGACTTCCCTTCTTGAGCTTAATTTCGCTGGAAAAGCACTGTGTCACTTGCGATTTCAGCTGAAAAAGGGGTGCAAAGATTACGTGGTCTGTAACCAAGAAAAGGTTACAATTTCATAATCCAGAATCATATAATTAAAACTTTGATGAGAGATGGGAGCAATTAAACATGAACGGCAATAACAGAGCTGGCAAGTGATTAGTAGCAAACACACCTGGTGACATGAGTAGTAGTGTTTTTTTTCTTTTGCTTTTGGGTTGGCTCGTACCCACCTGAAGGAGCAAGCCTCTGATTGCGCGCACGCTGGATTATCCAACAGCCTAACCTGGGCCCTACGCGCATGATGGGCCTTCATGGGCTGCATTCGGCCTGCGGCCTGGTGGGCTTTAGTGGGCCACCTTCCTGTTTTTACCCCTAAGAAGAGGGGTGATCTGCTCTGCTCATTTGTGGAAAATTAAACAGACATTTTCTTTTTTGTGTTCATTTAAATTCATACTACTTGTTACTCACTCCCATAACAAATACTCGTCGTTTTGGATATCGGCAGGTAGTTTAGTACATCAATGTTTACTTGTTCTTTTCTCAAAAAAAAATGTTTACTTGTTCTTTTTCCCCCCTAAAGCGGCTGTATGTACCGTACCGGTGTTTACTTCCCTTTTATGCGCATTATTTGCTCTCTACGTTGTACTGTGTAATTCTCAAAAAAAAATGGAAGTTTGGTTGAAATTGGAACGATGTGACGGAAAAGTTGGAAGATTATGTGTGTAGAAAAGTTTTGATGTGACGAAAAAGTTAGAAGTTTGAAGAAAAAGTTTGGAACTAAACCAGGCCTAAGTTAAAAATCAGGCTGCATTTTTAGTGGCTCAAATTACTTGGGACATCCAGATAGAAGATTATACGTGGTTAAAACTATATAGAGATAGATAGCATTATACTCTATTTTACAAATTAAAACAGTTTTCGAAAATCATGACTATTTACATACAAAGTTCTAGGATTACTAAAAATCAGTAGGGTTGTGTTGGTAGCGATATGTTTAGTTCACTGCCTTACTAAATTTTGGAATAGTCGATAAAAAATGGTAAGAAAGTGAACAAGCCCCGCCTACATACTTTTAACATAGGATAATAGTCCTTCAACAAAAAAAAACCAAAATTGTTTTGGAACATAAGGTACAGTAGAATATTTGTATACATCATCCGAAAAGAATTAAAAACAAAGATGCAGTAGGAATGGCCGAATGGGGGGAACAATCCACCTTGTGATGGTTCAGGGTTAAATTGAGCTGATAAAAGTTTGGAAGGTTAAGTACACTGGTGAAATACTTTTGACAAAACCCTATCATACAAGTTTTTTTAGCAATGTTTTCAGTAATATTATAATTTAGAGGGATAAAGCTAACCTTTTCTTTTTGAGAGGGATATATTACTTAATATGTTAGGTTATATTATAGGAAATAAGTGAGACAAGGGAAATGGCATATTGGAAAAGTTATGCATGTATTGCTCTTCACTGGAAAGAAACCAATGATTGTTAGCTTTCATTGCCAGGTAATAAGCTAATTACGATTGATAACTTTCCTCTGATCGATGTCTGTGTCTGTAATGATGCAAAGTATCATTTCTTCTTTGTTGTTTTGTTGCTTTTCATTATATTGCATTGATCCAATGTATAATTAGCTACTCAGTCCATGCATGTATAAATATAATACTGCGTGGAGCATACAACTTTAGTTTGCCTGGAAAGAACTTTTTATCACTTAAGTTGACCTTTATTTGTGCCGTGCGAATCATATCACTTTAGTTGACCCTGTTTCTCATTTTTAATGAACCAAAGGAAATTACACTTTATGGTTATTCTCACATCAAGGTACTTTGTCTTAAAAATATGATAGCATACTTATTCCTGACAAAGTAAAAAAAAACTGTGTATTTAGGACTTATATCAGTTATAAGAGGTAATCATGATCAAAATAGAATATGAAAAGAAGGAATTGAAAGGACTATAGTGTATGTCTAAGATATACCGGCTCTATAAATATATTCCTGATAAAAAGACTATTTAATTAGAAGCTTCTATATATGATCAAATTAAATATATACAGATCCTCAGGAATCCTCCAAAGAATAATTATATACTGGGGGAAGGTATTTATTTGAAGTTTTTTTGGTGGATTACAGTTTAGAGCCTGTATAAGCTAGCTATAGTACTTTGTAGGATGAAACTGATCATGGTATACATATTGACTGCAACATCATCGCATGTAACACGCTACACATATTAGTTATGAAGAGATCACTATATAAGATCAATGAACTACTCCAGTTACAACCGGAAAATGGCACTGTAAATTAAAGTATAATATTTGCGCCATTAAAGAGTTTTCTGTTTAAGGATTCAATGAAAACAGTGGTGTAGTTGGATTTTCTGATGTGTGGCCGCCGGCCATGAATCAGTTGTCTGTCACTAATACTGTGTAGCATAGCAGGTTTTCTCCTCTTCGATCGCAACATATATTTTCTGCATGATTTGTGATCTGTCACAAACTACAAACAGAACTCGAGAAGAAAACACATGCAGTAGTCCAGACAGAAACAGCACCAGATATGCATATGATCATATGACAAGAGAAATTTTTGCTTTCTAATTAATTAGGTTTCTACAGCGATCGATACCAATGAACTCTCACATCGATCCATCCGAATTATTGCTGGCAGAGATCGATCATATCTGAGTCTAGCTAAGCTTTGAAATTAACTCTCACATATTTGGCCCAAGCTGCAGACTCGATCGTATCAAGTCCAAAACATGATCAGGAATTGATGAGATTGAGATATATATATCTCTGTATATATATCTTGTGATGATATATTCTGCACTGCACTAGTAGTAGTTCTTAGTTCGATCTTACGAGCGGTTAAGGTAAGCGTAGGCGACGCTCTGGAGATCCTCGCAATCTTGGTATCCCGACGACGAAGACCTCCACACGCTCTCGTCGGCGGCGAACGACGCCGCCATGCCGCACGACGACGACTCCGCCGCCGCCTCGAAGGCCGCGGCGGCCGCGTGCCCGTCGTCCACGGCGCCGCGCCCTCCGAGTGCTCGAACGCGTGGTACAGCGAGTGCTGCATGTAGTCCGACCCGGCCGCCAGCAGCGCGGTGATGGAGTCGTGGCGTGGCCGGCGCCGCATTGCTGCTGTACGCGCCCGGCTGCGACGCCGCCGGCGCGCCGCCCCCATTGCTGCCGCACCACTGGTCGTAGCCGCCGTACCCTAATTGGTCGTCGGCGGCGGCGGCGCTCATGTAGCCGCCCTTGGTGGCGGCGCCGACGTCCTGGTGGTGTATCCCTTGCGCCGCCGCCGCCTTGAGCGACGCCAGCTGCGCCTGCAGCGTCATCACCTGTTCGAACACGCGCCGCGACACCAAGATCAGCAAACCAGCGACGCCGACGAGCGACACATCGATCGAATGAACTATACGAACCTGCTGCTGGAGGGCGAAGATGTGGGCGACGCAGCCATAGATGGGGTCGCGGAGGCGGGCCTGCGCCTCGTAGGAGATGGTGACGGCGGCCTCGGGGCGGTCGGCGAGCGGCAGGTGCGCGAGCAGCTTGGACACGTTGCTGGCGCCGAACACCTTGTGGATGGCGGCGAAGTGCGCCGCCCCTTGCTCGTGGCAGAAGTATGGCGCGAACACGCACCCGCGCACGCACTTGCGCCGCAGGAACTTGCACGCGCCGCACGGCGACCCGAATCCCGTCATCTCAGCCGCCGCTGCTTCTTCTTCTTGCTCCGGTGATCTCGAGCTCCTTCGTGTGCTTCTGCTTATGCTTCTTCTTCGTTGAGGCGGTGGTGATGCAGCAGCAGCAGCTGCACCGGTTGCTTATAAGGGGAGAGAAATGGAGAAGGATTAGGGCCAGGGGATTAAAAAAAATCGATCTTGTCTCCCCAATGGGCAACCAGCTCCATTATTTTGAGCTCTTCTCCTTCTTTGTTTCTAAATTTTATGCCCCATTTGCAGAACTGGAGAGAGCTGGAGCTAAGCTGCTATTTCTACTACTACTTCTACTTCTACTACCACTCTGCTAATCCAGAGGAGAAGCTAAGCTACAGCCATAGTACTAGTACTCACAAAGGACAACCAATTGGGGTATAGCTAAGCTAGGTGTGGTTGGGACTAATTAATTTTTCAGTTTTTTTAAATTAATAAAAATGGAAAAGAAAACTGTTCGATCGATCGACCATTTGCTTGGTTTTTTGGTCTTGTTAGTTTATCTCCTTTGCCTGCTTCTGCAATGATTTCTTTTGTGATTAGTTGGGCTTGGCTGCTGTGAGACTAGCTAGCACAGTTCACTTTATAAATTTGGGGATAAATGGGTTTTTTAATTTTGGATGTATGGTGTAGTACACACATTCATACATCACCTGGCCATGGATGGCTTAAGACGTGGAGTTGTCGCTGTATGCTACAGGTCTCATACTTTTCTTTCTTCTTTTCTTTTTTTTGTTCTTGGGTTTTTTTTTTCCTCAAGGGACACAAGGAAAAGGGAACAATCAGTGATGGGAAAGAACTGGTTTTATTTTTTGTGAGAGACATCTCATTGCTAAGTTATCAGGAAAATATTTTTGTGTGCTGTACTAGTCCTTATTTTTCCTCTGCTGTAGGCATATATGTCCAGTCCTCTGACAAAACAATCTAGCAATAAGGTATCAACTGGTAGTTTAAGTATGTTGTTTTCTTTGATTAAAAAAGGATGCAATTTGTGCCTTAAGCTGCACCAACTCTTAAACTGTGGCACCAAAGATTGAAACAGAGCAACTGAACTTCTGTCACTCTGCTGCCTCAGCAGCTTGTAGTGTTTCAAAACTCAAAAAGTGTGACACCTGCACTTTTATCCTAAGCATGGCTTTTGCCTTCCACTAATATGAAGGTTAGCTAGCTCACCCAAATTAGGCTGGTCTATACTAATTTTCCATTACATGGTCCTGCCCTATGCTTACCATTTCATTACTATTGTGAGTCCATAACTAGCATATCCTATCATGTTCAGGTTGTAAACATCACTCTACTGCCTCCTAGATTCATTGGCTGATTGGCTCATGTAGTTTATGGAGAACTCTTTTAACTAGTGTTAAGTAGTAAAGAACACACTTGAGTTACATGAGTTCATTTTCTTTTCTGTTTAGCCCAACATGGTGCGGTGGTCCTCATCTCACAAAGAAATGGAAAGGAGCAGATAAACAAAAACCAAAGCACCACAAAGTCAGAATCAGAAGAATCAAGAATGTGTGTGCTAGTAGTCCCCATTTTCTGCTGTCCAATGGAACATGAGATGGAACAGCAACAAGTAAACACTCAGATATTCTTCACGGCGCAAACTTACAACCCTAATATTCTCTGCAAACATTCCCACGGGCCTCTCTCGTGTGCATGTTCCCCGAATTTCACTCCTACTGTAACCAAGCAAAATGCAAGAATTGCTACTTCCTAGGCGTTAAAAGCTGCAGATAACGTGTCTATCTGATAGTTTTCACTTCTACCTGACGGGCCGCAAATGGCTATCAATCCAACTAAAAGTGCTCCCTCCGTCCCAAAATAAATACCGTTTTACACGGTTCATGTTTAACGTTTGACCGTTTGTCTTATTTGAAAAATTTTTACGATTAATATTTTTATTGTTATTAGATGATAAAATATGAATAATACTTTATGTGCGACTAACTTTTTTTAATTTTCTCATAAATTTTTTAAATAAGACGGACAGTCAAACATTGTACATGGATTCCCATGGCTGCACTTATTATGGGAGTATGGGACGGAGGTAGTAGGATACTTGCAGGCTTGCAGCTCAGCTGCCAAGCACTTCTGAATAAGCTGCAGGCTAATGATATGATTACTGTCAGAGTGTCAGGTTAGGTAGAAGTTTCCCCTACTGAACATTTTGTCATGAAATCGAGATGAAGTACTTGCAATCCAACTCAACATTTGGTCGTGGATTAAATTGTTCCTTATAAAATGCAAAGCACTGCACTGTGCAAGCAGATATCTCTGAATCTGCTTGGTTTATCAAAATAGAAATGCTGAAAACGCCACAATATGATTATGTGTGTTTTACCATGCCACCTACTAACAAGTGTAGTTCGATATCCTTCAGGATTTTTACATGCTACTACCTCCGTCCTAAAATGTAGCTATTTCTAGCACGGTACTTTATCCTAAAATGAAGCTATTTTTCTACCTACCTTCTCCTCTTAACCAATCACAACCATTCTTTTTCACCTACTTTCTCTTTTCAACCAATCACACACATTCTTCAATCATTCTCACCTACTTTCTTAATACCCGTGCTAACCTCAAAAATGCTTACATTTTGGGACGGAGGAAGTAGTTTCCTTGGGTGTCACATCAGTCTTATAGGAGGTGGCCGCAAATAAATAGTTGAAATGGAAAGAAAGGCTATGGTAGGTCTGGTACTGGAACCCCTTGGGGACTTAATTTTTTTGGATGCAGGCTTAATTGGTCCCACAATGACCACTAATACAACCCTTTCCCATTGTTTACCTTGTAAATTTGTTCCCTCCTGGGGACTAGTGTTAATATGTCAACTTTTGGAAACAGGAAGCACAAAACTATTTCTCCTTATAGCTGTTTCTCTTGTCTACTTTCAAGAACTAATTTCTTCATGGACAAGTTGATTAACACAATCATAAGAAAATTTAGTTGAAAAGGGAAATAAATATTTGATGCTTAGAATAAGATACGGTTAAATATTCTTACCATCGGTTTTTACTATAATAAGTTTATAAAATCTAATAAGTTTATAGTATATCATAGTACTTCCTCCGTTCTAAAATGTAGGCATGTTTTAGGTAGGCACGAATATTAAGAAAGTAGGTAGAGATGATTGGAGGATGGTTATGATTGGTGGAGAAGAGAAGGTAGGTGAAGAAAATGATTGTGATTGGTTGAGAGGAGAGGGTAGGTAGAGAAATAGTTTTATTTTTTGGACAAGTTATTGTGCTAGAAATAATTACATTTTGGAACGGAGGTAGTAATTTTCATGGCAAATCGATGTATACCTCTTTTGTTCTAAAATTAAGAATCTAAAAAATTATCAATGGTCTGGATTTTAAAAAGTTTGATCGAATTTTGTCTTAAACATTAAATATTTTTTACTAGAGGGAGTAGCTGCATTTTCTACATACTCCAATGCTCTTATGATGACAACTAAAATTTATCTGAAATAAAAGCTTAACACGAGGTTCTTCAAGCAACAACGGTGAATTAAGCTGGATTACTGAAACTCTAAAAGATAGTGAGCTGGCATTATAACTGACTTGTTTGGCAACTTGAGGGAAGGAGATTGGGAGTTTACATGAGGGAATTGATAGTGAGATTAAGATGAGAATTTGATTTTTCATCCCAGTCTCTTGTTTGGTAGAGGTGATGGAAATTGATAGGGAGTTTAGTTGGAGATTAGATCATTAATGAAAACGGATGGCTGAGATTTGTTTAGGCGAAGTAAAGGAGGAATTCCCTCCCAATTACCTGCCCCTACCCAGGTATTGAAAAGGAGGGAGTTCATTCCTCAATTCCCCATCCCCATCCCACCAAAATTCCCATGTCCCCCAACCAAACAAAACAGTTAATAGCATCATCCCTCTAAACTCCCAATCCCTCCTAAAAACTCCCTCCAACCAAACAGACCGTAGGTGTCCATTTGGTACAACCTCTACTCCTCGTCGTGCATTTTTCCTGAGCGATCTGACCGCTTCGTATTATCTAGATCTCGAAAATGTTTGGTACAACTCCAGCTTCATACGGATTCCGAGCTGTAACAAATATGCCCCAAAAGAGTGGCAAAGAGGTGAGTCCCAGACAGACGGGGTCCAGAGGGGAGGAAGGGGACAAGCAGGCCCTGAAACCTTTGAAGGCCGCAAGCAATTGTTGCCTCTTTGCAACGCCGCGCGTGCTCGATCGCCTTGCTCTCACCTGTCATTTCTTCACTCTCCATCCATCCGCATTTTTCCCAATCCAATCAGTCCTCCTCGCATCACCAATTACAGCCTGCATCCATCCATCCATCCACATATCCATGCATCGTGAATGTCATGTGAGAGCCAGCAATCACCACCACTTTTTTTGCCTTCTTGGGGAACCCCGTCTCCTACATTCTACTTGTAGATTCTACTCCTTGGCTAATTTGCTTTTTTCAGTTTCCATCTCAGCCTAACACTGTACTACCCAATCTCCAGGCTCTGCATATGCTTCCTTTGCACCTGTCACACAAAGCTAAAACATGAATCTTCCTGTTCCTTGTGAGCCATATGCATGATGAAACAAGTCGGTAGAAAAGATTCCAAGATCAAGCACACATTGCACACAGCTAGTGACTGATTAAAGAAGCAAATGATGACTCAATATATGGGGCCTGTACTAGTAGCAAGATCAAGGTAGCCACCCACTACTAGCCGATGAAACCCACATTGATAATAGTATTATCGATTTTCATCAGAATTTAGGACATGTTTTTTGTAACTTGTGCTGATGTGTTCTGCCAGAGCTGGGACCCATCCATTGCCGTCGTAGCCAGCCAATTTAGCGGCCGGGAAACCAAGAGAAGTGGGGCTATATATAAAAACCAGTGCAGAAAAAAAGCTCTTTCAAGAGGTTGGCAGTTTGGCATTGCATGCACTATTGCAAATATGCGTTACATGGAGCAAGGAAAGGACATGTTCCAAGTATTCCTGGGGATAAGCAGATGGAGCTTAGCAGCAGTGTCCCCAAATACTTTAGCACTGACAGCGAGTTCAGCTCAGTGGTGGGTCTCATTTTTGCTCTCCTACTCTCCCACAAGTTCCATGAAACGAATGCTAGTGCCCTAGCTCTCTCTCTCTCCCTCTCTCTCATCCATCGATCAACCCCCGACATTTGCATAATATCAAAAAGATTGCTAGTACCAACATGGCTTAATTGGTAGTAGTATTTTTGTGTGTGTCTGTCAGGTAATCGATCAGAAGATTCAGATGGTAAGTACAACTATAGCTTAGCTACTGCACTGAGAGTCTGAGATTAATTTGCATTGCTGCTCGATCATTCTTGTGAAGTTTGGTGTGATCTAGCTAGCTTTGCTTCATCAGATGCTCACTGGCATGCGTTTTTTAAGGATAGCTGATTTCAAGCAAGAGTACCTAATACTGGTAGTAATTAACACCTCAGTTTCAGACTTTCAGTATAAAAAATCAGTTTCCGACATTGCTAATAAGAGTATTAATTGGGTGTCACCAATCATCAGAGAAGTCAGAGAGGCTTCACTTGAAGCCTCACAGTTTCTTAACAACATCCACCACTGCTCTGATCAGAGAACCTTGACTGGATACAGGTTAACACCACCAGCAATTAAGACGGCGAAATTCTTTACTTGTTCAGATGATGAGACTGCCAGAAGCATATGATTTGTCCCCCAAATGCATGAGACGTTGCTTCAACTCTTGTGCCAGGAATCGCGCGCGCTTCAACACGGCCGGCCTACAATATTCTCCACACGAGCAGCAGATTGCTTGCAGATGAACGTGATGATGATGATCATGATCATGCAAATGTTGGTCAGAAGAATGGTGATGGCGACTCGTCAGGGTCCAACAGTTCACTAGCTAAATGCACCATCAGCTCTAGCTCTTTACCGTGTAGCTGATGCGAACTGCTGTTCGGCAACGTGTGATGCATAGTGGCGGTGATAATTCCGCGGCGTTTCTTCGCAAATTGCATAGTAGTTTAAGCCCTGGAGACTGATGGAGACACAGGGTTCGGTGCTCTGACCAAACGCGTGCTTATGTAAATGACTAAATGGAAGTATATATATAGTTTACATCTCATTGCCACTGAATGACAGTTAATTAAACTTTCTTTTCGGCAAAGTTAGTCTATAATTAATTTGATCAACGCTGTTCGATCAAATTTACGCTATCCATATATGCATGATCTCGATCTGACGATCTCTGTCGCTCTGATTTATTGACTCTGATTTGATCAGTTAGAACTGAAAAGGAGATAATTAGGAGATGACGAAAATTAGTGGGGAGCATGTTCGCCACGTCCTACTACAAGTTAGAAATTATCTGGTCAAAGAAATCGAAAATTAGAAGCCGCTAATCCAAAGGTGAGGGGTTAACTAAATGAATTAGCAGGTTAAGCGTCACGGCTCACATGGCGTGCATAAGCTAACAAGGCGCCAAACGGTTGGGTGGCTGGTCAAATTTGGCCCTTTCCGTTGAACGGTCGGTGGTCCAAAATAACCGTAACGTACCCGTCCCGGGCAAATTTGTGTTTTTTTAAAAAAATCAATCAAATTTAAATCCAAATTAACGCCATGAACAGCTTGCAAATAGCTCTCTGCACGTGTGGGGCCGAACAACACGTGCCACATGATTGCAGGCTTAATTCGATCGGTCCTTCCTAATCTAGGGTTTTCTCTCTAGCTTAATATCATAATTGGGTTTGCTAAACATCGTTGCATTATTAGCACGAGTAATTAACTCGTCGCACGGTCTAATCATACGTCGTTGATTACAATATTGTGTGTTCGATCGTCATGTACCCACATGAATCCAGGTCCACATTGGTATAGTCAAATACGGAGCGAAAGTTATTTATATATATACGAAACCCCAGTTGTGTTTATTATATTTTTGCGTGACATGATATGGTGATTAAGGTTTATGCAAGACGCCAAGACGGAACAAGCAACTGGTGACGATTGGCAAATTATATCGCTGTGTTTAATCCCAGTTACTCCTCTACGTAGCTCTCACAAATGGTGCCAAAATTTGGGTCTTGGAAGAAATTACGTCGTTGCATTCTGCAGATTTGTTTTTTTGCATGTAATTAACTTTCGCCGCAAAAGATGTTGAGAAGAGGACTTGAAAACATACGGTCACTGACACTGTTTGTCTCGTAAGTTGTCGTTTTAGGAGTATCAAATCATGAACTAGTTCGGTCTCTGAAAACTCCAGTTTGTTTGCAGTCTCCGTTTCTTCAGAAGTGCAGGACAACGCAGTGCCTGCCTGAAATTTCATATGTCAGATCGCTCAAGTGAATGCTTATTCTTTGGCTTGAGCTTGAATGGTTTTGAACGCTTGAAGTCTTGGATCAAGAAATGGTCATTGAGATCTTAGCTGAGAATGATACATAGATTTGTCGGTGTGATTGTATAACGGATAAACAGCTTGGCATCGACGTGGATCCAGCTTGTTAATAGTGCTAATGGAATTAGATTTATTGCTGCTTTTCCAGAGCAGTCAATGTCCAACATAGAAGAAGCTTAACTGAAAATACGCACAATTCCAAACAATACATAGCAGACGAGTCAAGCTTTCACCATCTGTGAGTTTCTTAACTTTCCTTTTTGCTTTACTTCGCTTCACACAACCTGTTATTCAAATCTTCCTCTTCTGCACCTGAATCGTCTGCAGGAAACATTTGTTCAGTTATCCAAAATGGTAAAACCTGATTAAATATTTGACCTGACAGATCAATTTTTCACCTAAAAAAAATAAAAGCCTCTCTAGCCGGTCAATCAGTTTTGGAGATCATCACTCTCCTACGCTACCCATTTCAGTTCCCTTGTCACTGTCCAAGGCAAAAATCTACCACAATGTTCGTCTTAATTTATCTCTCAACATGGGCTATCTCTCATCGCAGTTTAATTCACAAGCCTAACATTTCAAATTATGCCGCTCGATGACACATCTGATGTACATAAACCTGATTGATTTAATCCATCAGACGTCGTAGCGTCTGCAGAGCAAATTGTGAGCTAAGCTCAGCTTCAGCTTCAGCTTCAGCTTCAGTTTCAGTTTCAGTTTCAGTTTCAGCTCGCTGAGGGAGGGAGACAGAGCTGGCCACACGAGCGCGCCCTGCCCGGCGGTCGCGGGACACGACGCAATCACGTCGCTCTCTGCACGGATTAGCCCTAAACTAAACAAAAAATATATATATTCCATCATCAAGAGAGAGCTATAGCTATTAGCTAGCTAACAGTTGCATTTTCTGGTTCCCGTTTTGTTTTTCATGAAAGCTAGCTGAGTGATCAGATCAGTACTTGATTTGTACTATTATCTTATTGAGAGTGAGGGAGATGGTGTAGTTTGATGTGGAGGCAGATCTTCCAAACCCACCCTAAAACAATCTGAAACTAAAACGTAAGTAATAACTAATAAGACGATATATATAGCTAGTAATATATTTATACATGTGTAGTACTATTTTATGGTGGTTAATTGATTGATCAGTTTTATTAGTAGTAGGCGCAATGGAACAAGGCATGGAGTCACTTCATGCCGAGTAGCACGTCAAATGGAAGCAAGAGTTCGTGACAGAGACTCCACAGTTTGGTGCCATTAGGACGTGGCAAAAGAAAAAAAAAAGGCTTTAAAAATACTTGAAGAAAGCTTGTGAGATAGCTAGATTAGCCACTGTGGAGATTGGATGTATTAGAGGACCAAAGACTTGACCGGCCACTTTTGGGTTGCATGTGTGTATCTTATAACTACTTTGGTGATGCATGAAATATATGAGAGCCCGTTTGGTTTGAAATTAAGTTGCTGTTTGCCGTGAAATACTGGCGTTGTAGTTGTTGTGGCAAATGAGATTCTCATCCCCATTGTCCACCCAAAATTAAGTGTATAAGCTGATATATGTCTTCAACTCCGATTTTATATAAAACGGTAAAACCTATTCTTTTTTCTCGGCCATGGAGTAATTAACTATTTAAGAGTACAAACGAACAATATAAGAAATTCATATATAGAATTTTTTAGGGTGAATAACCAAAGTGGTCCTCCAAGTTTCATGCAAGGATCAATTTAGTCCTTAATGTTTCAATATGTCCATATTAGTCCTTCAAGTTTTTATTTTAATTCAAACTTATCCTTGAACCCACATAACCAACAACTCTCTTCATAAGTGACACTTATACCCCCTCATTCATATATATAAGAGAAAAAATTGCATGCAATGAATTCTTTTTATAGATAATGCATAGCAATTCATGTAAAACAAAAATAAATTATGTACTTGCAAGTATATACGATAGCCATTAGGCTCAAGTTTTATGTGCACATGTTGAAATAATGGGAAGTACATATGCAATGTTGTTTATTCATTTGGGTTTTTCTTTTTTCTAGTGTATAGTTGTATACAAATTAAGGGCAAAAGGGACTTTTTCTAATAGAATTGTTGACTAGAAATAGCCATATGGCATATTAAGTGGGCCTAAGGATGATTTTAGGCTAAAACAAATACTTAGATGGACCTATGGACAAAATGAAACCTGAAGGACTAAATTGAGCCTTCGGTGAAACTTGAGGGACTAAATTAGCTATTCACCCAATTTTTTATAGATATGTAGAAGTACAGGAAGTGTGTGTTCATCGTTTCATTACTTGATGTATTCATTAATCATTATCTCGAAGAAACTCTTGTCCGTTACCCCGTGGACTGTGGTTGGGAACAAATCTCTCACGCGCGAAAAAAGAAACGATCCATTAGCACATGGTTAATTAAATATTAGCTTAAAAAACTTAAAGTAATTAATATGATTTTTTAAAAACATTTTTCTATAGAAACTTTTATTAAAAAAAATACCGTTTTACATTTTGAAAAGCTTATGCACGAAAAATGAGAAAGTAAAGTTGGGAAAGTGACTAAAAAAACACACATCATGAGACACATAAGCTTAATAAGTTGTGTGGTGAAGAGCAGGGTTCGACATTTCGTACCGAAATTTATAAAATTTTAGGAATGCCGCAATGATATTATTTCAGCCGATTTTTTTATTTTTTTGTGAATTTTGATAATATTTGTTCAAAATTGACTAAATTTTATTCCAAATTCGAATATTTCGGACTGAAATTTCAGAAATTTCGCCATATCGACGCTGCCCGATACAAACACCGTAAACGAAAAGTTGAACCCTGCACTGAAGAGACGGTCAAGAACGTTAGAGTACGTGGCCGGTTGCTGAAGTGTGGAGGAAGAAAACTCGCCTAACTAACAACAGCCGGAAGCAATCAACAGCCGGAACACTACTCACGTAGGGTTTGACACATTTGCGTGTGTTCACTTTCAGTGAAGGAAGCGTTGCCGGCCTGCTGTCTGACTCCCTCGGCTTGTCAGTTAGTGTGAAGATGCAGCTATCAGCAGCTTGTGTGGACTTCAGGCGCAATGGTACTGTAGCACAAGAGAGCATCACAGCCGACTGGCACTGTGGAAATTCAGGTTTTCCTTGTATCAGTTGGTACATTCTGCTGCTGACTAGGGGCACCCAATGGGTCCCAGAATGCGCTGCTAGGAACAGTTCCTTGGGCGAGTCAAGAGTTTGACCAATATTAGGTCCCTTAGATTCTGCAACATTGTCGTAGGATAGGATCCAGATTCCAGCCATATGCTTTTCAGAGTTTAGGCTAACAATCTACACCAAACCTGCAAATCACCCAAAAACCAGCTTCCAGCTTCGATCACCCACATCGTGGCCTTGACAACAGAGGCCCAAAGCATTGTTTCGCCGCCAAAATAAGAGCCCAAGCATTGTTCATGTCTGAAGATTACATCACGTCATAAGCCTTGGACCGTCAAGAAGTCAAGATGTTTGCGTTCTCAAACATAGAGATCACAAAAGGCTAAAAGGACACCGCAAAAGCCCAAGCAGAGAAACACCAAGTCACTAACCCTTCGCATCAGTAATAACATTGAGTGCAAAATAATCAAATAGGTAATTTAATCCTTGGAAGCCTAGTTCAACAAACAAATCGCGAGTACATATACTGATACAATCTAGTCCCCTAACCCTCCACTCACACCTCATTAGGGTCGTGCCCTTCAAAAATGAATCCGATACATCTAAGGGCAGCACAACTGGTACTGTAAGCTTGTACTCCAAAATAAACTGTCCCCCAACACCGCCGGAGGCCATGGCTATCTAAAACGCCCTAGTTCGTCTTCGACTTGGGAGCCTTCTTCTTGGCCTGCCTCTTGGGAATGGAGTTCTTCATGCCCAGGAAGAAAAGAAGCGCACCAAAGAGAGCCAGATTCTACAACGACGATGAGTCATATTATTTAATCAGCTACGTTGGCAGGGTAAGGTAAATTTGGCAGTTCTCCGAACAGAGAAAATTGTGTATACCTGCGTGAACTTCATGAAGAGCTGCACAAATTCGGACTTCTCCATGTCGTAGTTGTAGAAGTCGTAGACAACAGGTGTGATAAAAGCGAGGTAAATCAGCTGCAGAGGGGAAAAAAAGAGTAGTCCGTTAGACCATGCCCAAACGGAGTTGCAGAGGAAAAAACAATTCAGACTGGTCCAAATTCACAATTAACAGAATTGGAGTAGAGCACATATCACCATAGCCCTGTGGTTGGCTGGAAATGGTGGTTAGTTAGATAAGCAGGGTAAAAAAGACAAACCAACTTCTACTGATCTATAGGATCCATACGAGTGAAAAGCAGAAAATTAAGAAGTGGAGTAGTAACTATCTTCTAACTTTGACAATATGCACCTAGCACGAACAGAATTGTGGAAAAACAAGGAACCACAGAAAGAGCCCCATCATTCATTCAGACTGATGAAACAAGGAAATGGGCACATCTATGGAAGGTGAGTATATAAATACAGTAGTGCGCATTCTGTAAATGAATTCTATACTTCATTGGTTGATTATGTGGAGTTTACGCCTTTATGATTAACACCATAGTTACAGGGTTTAGGAACTACGAACAAGAGCGTCAACAGACTACAGAGGCAAACGCTACGCACTAAAAGATTTTATCAGGCTTGAAGTTGGAGGAAACAACATGCAAGCCCCAAATGTTCACTTGCACAGAGCTTACATCGGATAAGTGAGCATAAAAAAAAACCCCGATGACCCTAAAGTGAAAATTCCAGTCCCAAATAAACTGTTCACATTTAAATGACTGATAATCAAACAGTCCAGCATGCGGATTGTGGAACAGCTATGTTTTCAGCCAAGCACTAAAAGTTTCAGAATCACATATTCATCAGATAATTGTCAAGATTCCCATCAAGAAAACTTTCAAGTAAGGCCCCTAATCTTCTGTGAAGTGTTAAAAGAACATTGGTACCAAGGAGAATGTGAAGATTAAATATAAAGAAAAATGTAATATAGCATAACAAGTACTGACTACTGAGTACATACCAGGAGATAAGCACCAAACGAACTGCTCAGGATAAAAAGGAGACCTCCCAGACCCTTCAGACCAATGGTAGCAGCAACAATGTGCTTCAACTGGATAAGAAGAACAAGTTAGTGACTAGAGCATCACAGCTACATAAAGTATATAATGGCTAAAGCAGCAAATCTTCACCTCAACATGAGGCACTGCTACTCCCAAATGTGCAGAAATATTTTTGGTGAAGACGTTATACTTAGGCCGAAGGGCCTTTGCAGCCGGTCCACCATCGGCTCCAAATTCACTAAACCTGCATTCAGAACCAATTATAACTTAACAAATGAAACGCACGTTCAGAACGATCAGATGTTTAGTACTTAGTACCGCACAATCAAAAGGATGGAATATTATCAAGTACTTACCATCCATCTAGTCAAGTAAATTATGAATATTTGATGAGAAGTTGAACCATTAACATTAACCGATTTGCTGTTAAAATGTATATTGGACTGCCAAACTCATCACTACCGTTTCAGTCATTTGGCCCTTTCATCCCAAGATCAAAGAACCAACTCAATCAAGAGATGCATGCACACTCATTAAACCACATCAAACGTCATTGTGTGAACCAGCAAAAAATTGTGGAACCAAACTAATTGCCAATTCAAGATGAATATTACAAATAAGCTTTAATTTACTGTATGGTTTGATAGATTATTTCACACTGTTTTGGTGGGAGCATCTTAATGGGACTGAAGCTTCGGGTACGTTACGAGTTAAAACAGTGGTTTCCCGTTATTCATTAAAAAAAAGGATATTGTTGTTACATAAGACGAGATATCACATCCGAAGATTCCATGTACATACGGATGTCCATGTACTGTTATATCCGTTGTGCGCGCCACAAGATTGGAGGAAAGCTATCAAAATTCCAAAACCAACACCTCATCTTTCCACAACTCTGGGAGCAAATTTGATAGGTACGGAAGAGCAGGTACATCTGGAGTTGCTTTTTTTTCCCCAGGATTTCCCTGAACTAACTACGCAAAAAAAAAAAATCTTACTGGCTGATTTTTTTTTAAAAAAAGTATTCCAGATTTCGTGTCTTAGATCTTAGTGGCAGAGTAAATTAGGTGCAATAATTAAGTGATTATCAATGGTAATTCCAGCAGCAGTCACATAATTTCGTATCAAAGCGGAACTGCATTTCACTGTATAATATAACTCACTCAATGGGGCGCCATTTCATTTCAAACCGAAAGCTTCCAGAAAATCCAGTGGAGTGGCACAAATCAAGGAGGCATCAAAACATGCTCAAGCCCAGCAGCAAATATGTAAAACTCAAACCTAATGCTCACCAGATCAAACAAAATGAGACGAAACAGCGGTCACTCCAGGAATCTCTAGCTTATTTCTCTGCAAATCGCCATCCCAATGCCACAATTCAGCAGCCCAAAGTTGGATCAAAACATGCAGAAACCAAAATTGGCCCCGTTTCCATCGTAGAAACCGAATCGGCCCCCACCAGATCCAGGCATCTCACAACCCCCATGACCCCACGAAACCAACCAGCCACTAAGCCCACCGCGAGATCTAAGCACCTGAGAGAGAGAGAGAGTTCGACGTTCCAAACCCCCACAAGTCCCCTCAGATTCCGCGGCCACCACACCAGATCTACCGAAACCGACACCAAACCGAACCCAGCGATCCACACACGACGACAATGAGAGCCACAACCGCAGGCGGGGAGAGTGGAGCTGAGAAGAGAAGAGAGAGAGATGGAAGGCGACGTAATAACAAGTAAACAAACGTACTCCTGGTAGGCGGAGAGGAGGAAGACGGAGGCGAAGAGGACCCTCCCGGCGAAGGAGACGAACCCCATCTCGCGCTGCGGCGACGGCGACGGCGACGGCGAGGGCGAGGGCGAGCGGAGAGAGATGTGGTGGTGATGGGGTAGCCGCGGCGACCTCCGTGCAGTGCAGCTCTGGGGATGGAGACGGGGAGAGGCCCGTGTCCGAGCCCCACCCTGTACTTATAATAAACGCGGGTTCTGAGCATTGTGGCCGAGCTTTTCGGAAATTAACCCTGAGTTCTTCGATATTACACGTCTCCGTGGGTGAAGCTTCTTCGGACCTTCGTGTAATCGTGTCTGAATTTCGGACTCTATGCGCTGCATCGAATTTTCAGGATGGCTGAAATTTAGTATATACGGACACACATTTAAAGTATTAAACATAGTCTAATAACAAAATAAATTATAGAATTCGTTTATAAACCGCGAGACGAATTTATTAAGCCTAATTAATATGTCATTAGCAAATGTTCATTATAGCACTACATTATCAAAACATGGCGCAATTAGGCTTAAAAGATTCGTTTCGCAATTTACACGCAATATGTGTAATTAGTTATTTTTTCGTCTATATTTAATACTCCATGCATTTGTCCAAACATTCGGAGTTACAGGGTGTAAAAATTTGCCAGGGGATCTAAACAGGACCTTCGTGTAATTCTATGTCAGTATAACTAACTTTTGATCACCAGTAAATTTTAAATGGTTAGATCATGATGTAAGAAAAAATTATATCTATATTTAAGGTACACCATACTTCGTTAATATGAAATTATTTTGAGTATGTATACATTTTCTTAAAAGAAATACAAGTAGTTATAGATTAAAGATGAATATAGTACCTAATGACAAGCATTAGAAGTTAGAGAGAGTATAAGCATGTAAGATTTGACAATCATATTAAAAAAAATGATTTAATGATGTTTGTGTAGAGAAGCAAAGCACCAATAATGTGGTGACAAAATCATAACATTATGGGTGCATAACTTCACTAGTATTCCAAGTTTCCAACAATTTGTAAGTGTGTGCATGCATGTGTTTTTCGTGTAATCAAAAAGAAAACCGTATCTGTGTGTAGAAATCAAGAATATGATTATTGGGTCTTTTTAGTGGAAGGAGTTACATATTTGTGCATCGCAATGGGACTTAAAATTTACTTCGAGCATGGAACACAATTTAGTTTGTTTAATTTCGAAATTTGCATGCCAAGGTTTGCTTTTCAAAATTTATTGCTGTGCTGCCTGATTGCATATATATTAGTATTTTTCTTTCACGCTTGTAAAATACTTCCTCATCTACTTTTGATAGTAATATTCAAATCTGGAAATTTTATTTTTGATAGATATTTCAATCCAACAACCTATCATCTTAATGATTTCTCGAATTATGCGTGATCTCATTCTTCAACATATGATTGGCTACATGGACTTTGAGAAAATGTAAATATTAATTAATCGCTTGTTTAGAGGCAATGACTAGTAGCATGCTAAATGAATGATAAGTAGAATTACTTATACTTTGTCTGTGTGTTAAGATGAAATATGACTATCAAAAAATAGATGGAGGGAGTATATCTTCTGGAGAGAAAAACTTGTACTGCATTGCTCAAATAATTTGTCTAAGTTTATTTCTTAAAATATTAATTTGACCATAAATAAGTATATTATCGGTTTAAGTTTATCCACATTCATCACTTCAGAGCGCGGGACTAAATTTCTCAAGGTGGAGCCACTATCCCCAAACAATTCCTTGCAAGAAAGGATAGAGACAAAATACTCCTGCCCAACCCAATTGTTTATTCTTCTTGCCATGCATGGTAAAGAATCCCAACCAGACGAGTTCCAAACTTTTTTCTTCGAAATTCTCAACTTTTCATCACATCAAAACTTTCTTACACACATAAACTTCTAACTTTTCCGTACATCATTCCAATTTCAAACAACTTCTAATTTGGCGTAAACTAAACACATCCTAAGGAAATTTGATGTGATGGAAAAATTGAAAGTTTGAAGAAAAATTTTAGAACTAAACTCAACCTAACAGTACAAATTAAGAATGATCTTCAGGCAAACTCATTCAAGACCTACGAATGAGTCGAAATGATTGTATCGATCTACTAGGAAGAAACGTGGTTTTAACGAACTTGTCGCTCGCAGCAAAGGGAATTCATCATGTAGGCCAAGTTTAGTTCAAATTTTTCTTCAAACTTTAACTTGTTTATCACATAAAATTTTTCTAACACATAAACTTCTAACTTTTCCATCACATCGTTTCAATTTTTTTTTTAGAGAAGAGGTAGAGACCGGCTTGTATAGAAAGCCAATATCGTTTCAATTTAACCAAACTTTAATTTTGGCGTGAACTAAAGACACCCGTACACTGAGACATTTTTTCTCTAAAAAACTCACAAGTTTCAGCCGTGCAGTCATATATTCATATACTATCCTGCAATTTCTGGAAACGCAAGGGGGCCGTCGGTCAAAATCCCCGGATAAAATCCCAAACCGCGGGCCGGGGCAAAAGCCGTATCGCCGTATTGCGCCGACCACCGAGTCACCCTCACCCCGGATCTCAGACAAACTTCGCCCGGATGCCCATGTCGAAGCGGGCGAGAGAGAGAGGGCGCGCGGTGAGGTGGGTGGGCCGTTGCGAAGCGAGAGGCCGACGAAATTTGAATCGGGAAGCGCGTGGAGGGGAGGTGGGGAGCGGAGTTGGGGGAGGAGGAATGGCGTGCAGGTGCGCGCGGGGTGGTGGTGGGTGGCCCCGTCGTGGGGGAGACGGATGGATGGACCACCATAAGCTTGCGCAGGAGGGTAGGGGACTAGGGGGGGACCTAGGGTGGGGATGGATGGCAGGAATCAGGATGGCGTAATTGCTCTGCCCTTCGCTTTCCGTCGCCCTTCACTTTTCGTGTCCAGCTGGCAGGACCGACACAGGCACGAGCAGTAATTTCTGCACATTCAACCATTTATTGTTGTACATTACAGTATCACCGTTTATTTAATACAGCTGGCAATGCGAGCTTCTTTTTAAATTCGTGCTTGCTGTTTTTAAATTTTTACGAGTAGTACTAAATTCATGCACCCAAAGTAAATAAAATAAGAGCATTTGTAACCCATCACAACATTTCTTAACCTGTGTGAGCGCAGGAGCAATATGGCATGTCTCTAGCCCTCCTAAAGATGTGAAATCAGCGCGAGGCAATCATCTCCACAGTGCATGTTATCATGAGGAGACGGAGGCACGGGATTCGCAGCACACGCACGATAGGTTTTTCTGGTTCACGTGTGGACTAGCGACAGGCGGAGAACTCATCCCCCTGTGTGGGAGCGAGGCGCTAGGCGGAGAACTCATCCCCTTGTGTGGGAGCGAGGCGCTATACAGAGACACGGGTTTAATCGCCACGTATGCGAAAGTCCGAGCTGGCGCTCCAAGGCAACTCGTCAAGTAACCGCATTGTAAAGGCCCTGATGCCTCCTCTGTCTCGTTGCCTCGGTTACAATATAGACATGCTACTCTAGAGTTTTTAGGGTGTCGATAACATGAAACTGTTTGGCCGCCGAGCAGACAAGCAAAAACAACACATAGGAGACAGCTACCTTGGCGAGCTCCATCATCCACAAAACTACCACGATGAGCACTATTGTGGCATCTGTGTACGCGGTTGAAGGAAAAAAAAGAGGAGAGGTTTGAGTGCGGGTTTCATTAATATGAAAATTCTGTTGGAGTTAGATACTACTTCCTTCATTTCATATTATTTTTTGGAGTTAGATATATATGTGTATAGATTTATTGATATCTATACGAATATAGATAATGCTAGAAAGTCTTATAATATGAAATGGAGGGAGTATAATATAAGGATGAAACTTACATAGAGGGTCAAATGAAGATATTGATAAGTTAAATTTGGCACCTCTCTATGGTAGGAATACAATATGATGTTTTTATCTCTTGGATGAGAGAATGTCTCTGCTAATGAGTAGTAGGGGGTAGAATGAGTGTGGACACTTGTAATCAATGAACTTGTCGGTAAAAGGGCCGTGTACTGTCAACTCATGCTAATTAATCAACGTCCAACTAAGGCTGTGTTTAGTTCAGCGCAAAGTTTAGATTTTGGTTGAAATTGGAGATGATGTGACTAAAAAGTTGTGTGTGTATGACATGTTGATGTGATGGAAAATGACTGAAGTTTGGATCCAAATTTTGGATCTAAACACAGCCTAACATAAGTTTACTTAATCAATGATAGAGACGTGAATACTTCCACGGAACACTCCTACAATCCCTTGGAAATTACAGCCATTGACTTTGACCAGACAACACTCCAAACAGTATACATTCACGAGAGTCATGACGAAGTTCGGCGGAACTTACAAGGAGCTCAGAAAATTTGAGTGAAGCATTCCAAATCTCCAGCATTTTGATGCGTCCAAGAAGTTCAGCAAAATGCTGACGTCCCAGAAAGAAAAATGTTGTGTAGCCATCGAGCCTTCAGAAAGCTTCAAAGTTACTTGCAGACTTCCAAGGCATTCCAGCAAAATTTGATGAACTTTCCACTGCCCATTCCGTGACAGCAATTCGCAAGGAAACAAAAGATAAATGGCCTGTTCACTTTGATAAAAAAAAAACTTTACCACTTGTTAAAATTTTGGTAGGATTTCTTATATAGTTACCAAAATTTGGCATCAAACTAAATATAGCTATTTTTTTTTAGCAACTTTACCAAAATCTGGTAAGGTTGAAAATGACAGCAAAGTGAACAGGCCCAAAGTCTAATATATTCAGTACTATACTAGCTAGCCCTGCTGATAAATTGGCCCATTTTACAAGTAGCTCAGGTATAGGCTGTGTTTAGTTGAGGGGGAAGTTTGGATTTTGGTTGAAATTGAAGATGATGTAACTGAAAAGTTGTGTGTGTATGACAGGTTGATGTGATGGAAAATGACTGAAGTTTGGATCCAAATTTTGGATCTAAACACAACCATATGATCTGAAGTTGGAATGTTGCTGGCCCAACCCACACTGCTAAGTGCTACTGCTACACCAGTTAGGCTGTGTTTAGATCGTTGCAAAGTTTATAAAAGAACTGAAATTGGAGATGATGTGACTGAAAAGTTGTGTGTGTATGACAGGTTGATGTGATGGAAAAGGACTGAAGTTTGGATCCAAACTTTGGATCTAAACACAGCCTTAGTAGAATTGGCCCGTCATAATTCAGAATACAAATCAACCAAGGCTGTGTTTAGTTCAGCGCAAAGTTTGGATTTTGGTTAAAATTGGAGATGATGTGACTGAAAAGTTGTGTGTGTATGACAGGTTGATGTGATGGAAAAGGACTAAAGTTTGGATCCAAACTTTAGATCTAAACACAGCCCAAACTGGCTGATTGCAACGGAAGGGACCAATCAGAATTCAGAAGAACAAGAAACACATTGCAAGTTTGCAACACAGCTCTGAACTTTGTGACAGACGTTTGTCACAAGTCACACAACCCGTTGAAGAGTCGTGGACTTGTGGTAAGATGCAGTGGAAAATTTGTGTTCACCAGAGGCCAAATCAGAAAACCACAATGTACAGAATTTTAACGGCATTTCTTCTTCCTGAGCACCAACTGAATCTGATCCCTTTTTTACTTCTTCATCCTCCTCGGCTCCTCCTGGTCATTCTGCGCCGCAGAAAAATCGGTGATCCTCGCCTGTTTCTCGCAGTCCAGATCGGATTCCTGCTCTTTGTTCGCGCTGTATACCTGATCCTTGTCCTTCCCCCACAGCAACATGTAAAGGCCGAGTATGACAACCACTCCTCCGATTATGCTGTAGATTGTAGAGCAACAACAGTGGAGCAGAATTCATTTTTCTGAACATTTTCAGTTCGGTTTGTTGATGACCGAGACATTTGCTTCAAATTATGAGCAGCTTTAATTCTTACCTTCCAACGTATAGATTTTCACCAAACATGAAGTAGGCCAGGATCGCCACCATGATCGTGGAGAGAGGGTTGAACATGGTGACGAAGACGGGGCCCTTCTTCTCGGTGCACCATAGCTGAGCGAAGACCGTGAAGCCATTGCAGGCGAATCCCTGAAGAACAATCAAATGTACAATTCATGAGCAATTGAACTTGAGTGTTATTTATTTATTTATTTTTTTTGCAGGTGATAATTGGTGGTCTCGCTTACAGAGTAGATGATGCACCAGAACTTGAGGCCGAAGCCTATGCGCCAATCTTCCGGCTTGTGCTGCACGAACGCTGTGAAGACAGCCGACTGTATTCCTCCCACAGTGCACATCCATGCTGTCAGTGACAGCTGGGCCGGGTACCTCTTCAACGACGAAGCCTACCATTTCAACCCAAATCAAATGATATTAGTGACACGAATAGAAGTACTAATAATTTAGGGTTAAATAATTTACGGTTCAATTAAATTTTCTCCAAATCATATCCTATTCCCTCCGTTTTAGATCATAATGTATTTTGGTTTGTTGATGACCGAGACATTTGCTTCAAATTATGAGCAGCTTTAATTCTTACCTTCCAACGTATAGATTTTCACCAAACATGAAGTAGGCCAGGATGGCCACCATGATCGTGGAGAGAGGGTTGAACATGGTGACGAAGACGGGGCCCTTCTTCTCGGTGCACCATAGCTGAGCGAAGACCGTGAAGCCATTGCAGGCGAATCCCTGAAGAACAATCAAATGTACAGTTCATGAGCAATTGAACTTGAGTGTTATTTATTTATTTATTTATTTGCAGGTGATAATTGGTGGTCTCGCTTACAGAGTAGATGATGCACCAGAACTTGAGGCCGAAGCCTATGCGCCAATCTTCCGGCTTGTGCTGCACGAACGCTGTGAAGACAGCCGACTGTATTCCTCCCACAGTGCACATCCATGCTGTCAGTGACAGCTGGGCCGGGTACCTCTTCAACGACGAAGCCTACCATTTCAACCCAAATCAAATGATATTAGTGACACGAATAGAAGTACTAATAATTTAGGGTTAAATAATTTACGGTTCAATTAAATTTTCTCCAAATCATATCCTATTCCCTCCGTTTTAGATCATAATGTATTTTGGTTTGTTGATGACCGAGACATTTGCTTCAAATTATGAGCAGCTTTAATTCTTACCTTCCAACGTATAGATTTTCACCAAACATGAAGTAGGCCAGGATCGCCACCATGATCGTGGAGAGAGGGTTGAACATGGTGACGAAGACGGGGCCCTTCTTCTCGGTGCACCATAGCTGAGCGAAGACCGTGAAGCCATTGCAGGCGAATCCCTGAAGAACAATCAAATGTACAGTTCATGAGCAATTGAACTTGAGTGTTATTTATTTATTTATTTATTTGCAGGTGATAATTGGTGGTCTCGCTTACAGAGTAGATGATGCACCAGAACTTGAGGCCGAAGCCTATGCGCCAATCTTCCGGCTTGTGCTGCACGAACGCTGTGAAGACAGCCGACTGTATTCCTCCCACAGTGCACATCCATGCTGTCAGTGACAGCTGGGCCGGGTACCTCTTCAACGACGAAGCCTACCATTTCAACCCAAATCAAATGATATTAGTGACACGAATAGAAGTACTAATAATTTAGGGTTAAATAATTTACGGTTCAATTAAATTTTCTCCAAATCATATCCTATTCCCTCCGTTTTAGATCATAATGTATTTTGGTTTGTTGATGACCGAGACATTTGCTTCAAATTATGAGCAGCTTTAATTCTTACCTTCCAACGTATAGATTTTCACCAAACATGAAGTAGGCCAGGATCGCCACCATGATCGTGGAGAGAGGGTTGAACATGGTGACGAAGACGGGGCCCTTCTTCTCGGTGCACCATAGCTGAGCGAAGACCGTGAAGCCATTGCAGGCGAATCCCTGAAGAACAATCAAATGTACAGTTCATGAGCAATTGAACTTGAGTGTTATTTATTTATTTATTTATTTGCAGGTGATAATTGGTGGTCTCGCTTACAGAGTAGATGATGCACCAGAACTTGAGGCCGAAGCCTATGCGCCAATCTTCCGGCTTGTGCTGCACGAACGCTGTGAAGACAGCCGACTGTATTCCTCCCACAGTGCACATCCATGCTGTCAGTGACAGCTGGGCCGGGTACCTCTTCAACGACGAAGCCTACCATTTCAACCCAAATCAAATGATATTAGTGACACGAATAGAAGTACTAATAATTTAGGGTTAAATAATTTACGGTTCAATTAAATTTTCTCCAAATCATATCCTATTCCCTCCGTTTTAGATCATAATGTATTTTGGTTTGTTGATGACCGAGACATTTGCTTCAAATTATGAGCAGCTTTAATTCTTACCTTCCAACGTATAGATTTTCACCAAACATGAAGTAGGCCAGGATCGCCACCATGATCGTGGAGAGAGGGTTGAACATGGTGACGAAGACGGGGCCCTTCTTCTCGGTGCACCATAGCTGAGCGAAGACCGTGAAGCCATTGCAGGCGAATCCCTGAAGAACATGCTCCACCACCAATGCTTCCACAATTAGTTGCTTTTTCTGAACACATTCTGCACGTTGAGTTGAAATCTAGCAGTTGTGTGATTCTATTTGTGGCACATTGCTTAAGAGAACATGGAGCTAACCTGAAATATTTGTATTACCTTGGCTGTTCAATGGTGTCAACTGTCAACAATTGGACCACTCGTGAGAATTACAATCTCCTCAGTGATGCTCTGGCTACCTGATGCTCCTTTTGTCTCTATGTAAGACTATTCTACTTGCTGTCTGAAGCTGCACTGGCCGAGAGCATAATGTAAGTGGATTTGAGAATCCCGGACGGGAGTGTCTAATGATCTTAGAGTTATCATTAAATAAACAATGATTTTGGTAAAGCTAACACGGCCAAAAGCAAATGATTAGTTGCTAATTGATTGTCAGTGCTTGAAGCAAAGACTGATGCTTTAAGCTTGAGCCCACCGTAAGCTTGCTAATAGCTTCCATTGATAAAACTAATACAATTGCCCCTAAACTAATCTACAAAGTTTAAATGGGACACCCACTTAACCCACTTCCTTTGACCTAAGTTAATTATCGTATCTTGTTATATGTGGTCTCTGATCACTTGGTACATTCTGCAACCTCCAATATGGTGCCAAGAACTGATATTTTTTCTTTAACAAGTCTATGTTCATTAATTGCAACTTTGCAAGTTCCATTGCAGGAACGATAGTATCAGTTTCAGAAGACCGATTTGCATACCTAATCAGACCACACTAAGACTCCTTTTAATCGGTTCGGTAGGGTAAGATCTCCACCAATTCTGAATTCTCTGACGTGCAAGCGAACGCGAGATCAGCTTAGTGGCAAGAGATTTGTTCCGGTCCAGAAAAAAATAACTCGAGGTACCAATACCTCACAGTACCAAATCGTTTCAGGCAATGTTAGATTCAATGATCGGAAACGATTTGGTACCGTACCGGTACCTCGATGTATTTTTTTTTGTTGGACCGGAGCCAATCTCTAGTGGCAAACATGGTGTGGTGGAGAATGTGGTCTCCAGGTCGGCCTATATATGCCCACATCCACAGCACAAAGTGATTCACCCATCCTTTTTCGTTTTCATCCACACTGTGCGGCTGCAGTTCGACCAACGCCTGCCGTTTTGCATCTGCATTTCAGCATCTGCAAAATGGAATAAAATCCTCATGCGTCAAATAGCTGAATCTGTCCCGAGAATTTGGCTCACCATTTGCTGCTCTAGCTAGACAGTGCATTTGCATTGGTGTTGGAGCTGTTCATCACCTCACATCAGAATAAAACCGCCCATTTTTTACTTGTAGAGATTTGGCATTTGGGCACAGTGGATAACTGAAGATGATGATACGTGCCGCATGTATGGGAGCATCTGTACCATGTCTCCAACGCGTATCGCGAGTACTGTATCAGGTGACCACCTTTTGCTGTAGCCGCCCCGGATAAAACGGAGGGAAATGGCCGGGGATGCGGGGCATCGCGACAGCAACGCGATGATATATCCCATTCGTTTCGTATCGTCTCGTCTCGTCGGAGAACCAAACCGCCGGCACAATTTTAATTCTTCGGCGGCAGCCAGTGGCAAATCTTGCACGCGTCTTCTTCGTCTGGCTGCTCTGGCATTTGATTCTTGGAACTGACATGCATGGGCCGCCGGATGCGTGCGCACTCTTCGCGTGCGTCAGATAGCATTGGCAAGGAGATCCTCAAGGTATAATACCCAATCATAGATAAGTTTTGTTGCTATAATGTAGTTTAGAGTTTAAGGTTTAGACCTCTGAAAGGTACATGATAATAGAAGGTATTAGTTTGGTTTTCTTGTTCCCACTCAATCAACAGTCATATGATGAAGGAAAGGGGAGAGGGGTGAGTTATTGTTTTTTTTCTAAAGGCGTGGCTTTATACATGTGGGTAGCTATAGCGCAATATAAAGACAGACACAATAATGAGGCAGACCATTCGTATCCACAGTGACATTCTCTCTATATATTATGGATGCCCTAAATCACTAAAAAATAAATTAAACAACAACTGCTTAAATTATGGAAGCAATATTTATATTTATGTTCTTAGCGGTTTAAAAATTAATGCTGTAAATAAACCACAATATATAAAAAAACTCAAAATCAACTATAAAATAAAGTCAACAAGGAGGCTAAGGTACTATTTTTTTTATATTGGTTGATAAGTGATAACCCTTCACTATTTAATTTTCCCACCATCTACACTTCTCATCCAATCATAATATTTTTCTATTTAATTCCATTATTTTTTTAATAACTGTGTCTATCCTTTAAAATTCTATATTCTGCGATAGAGGTAGTAATCTCTAACGAATTGTGAAATGACTTGATAACATTATAACAAACTGTGACATGAGGCGACAAGGTGAGTGAACGAACCAAAACAGCCCCAACAGACCCAGTCTGCTTTTGCAGGTGATAATTGGTGGTCTCGCTTACAGAGTAGATGATGCACCAGAACTTGAGGCCGAAGCCTATGCGCCAATCTTCCGGCTTGTGCTGCACGAACGCTGTGAAGACAGCCGACTGTATTCCTCCCACAGTGCACATCCATGCTGTCAGTGACAGCTGGGCCGGGTACCTCTTCAACGACGAAGCCTACCATTTCAACCCAAATCAAATGATATTAGTGACACGAATAGAAGTACTAATAATTTAGGGTTAAATAATTTACGGTTCAATTAAATTTTCTCCAAATCATATCCTATTCCCTCCGTTTTAGATCATAATGTATTTTGGTTTGTTGATGACCGAGACATTTGCTTCAAAAACAATGTATTTTTTGGGTTTGTATTTTGACTAAATTTACACAATAACATGATAACAATTTAAATATCAAATTAGTTTTATTAAATTCACCATTAAAATAATTTTCATTATATAATTGTTCAATTAAAAATATCGGTCGTTTTCTATAAATTTGGTCAAACTTAATGAAGTTTAACTTTCATTCTAAAAACTCTACATTCTTAAACAGAGAGAGTAGTAATTTACCTACGCTTTTCTGTAAGAGTGTGCAAAAGGGGTAAATTTGGAGGAGGATTTACCTGCAGGATGTACCAGATGGACCAGCAGATGCAGCTGGCGACGGCGAGGAACGATCCCTTGAGCCAGCTCTCGTGCACGCCGCCGCCGCCGCCGCCGTGTATGCTGATCGGCGCCTTCCAGGGGCTCGATATTGCGGTGCCTTTGTACAGGGTCATGGTGGTCACCCCGGCGAACGACACCACCGTCCCGGCGATCTTCGCGAGCCCTCGTATGCTCCTCACGTCGACGATCTCCATCCTGACAGCATCAACAGATATATATGATCGCGAGCTAATGTCAATCAGGCACTCAAACTGCAGCAAAGCCGAACAGACTCTGCGTGCGTTCGTCGTGAAATGTGTGAAAATGTTGGGCACCTGACGACGATGGCGATGACGAACGTGATCGAGGCGACGGTGTTCACCACGGACGTGACAAAGGTTGGGGATGTGTACATTAAGCTCGCGAAGTACATGTTCAGAGTTAGGCTCACCCTGCAAGCCCACCAAGATCGATAATGTGTAAATTTGTTCTGACGATCTTTGAATATGTTCTTTTATGAGCTATCATCGACGTTCTTGCTGATCTTACCCTAGAAGTGAGAGCACGAATATCTCCAGAAACAGCATCAACGTCATTCTCGGCCTCAGTTTCCTGCAAAAACACAACAATTAATCAAAGACGTGAGCAAAGTTCAGAGTACATTTCAGTTCGGCCTTCATCATCCTAACTGAAGAAGAGCTGTCCTTACTTCTCTTGGTAGTAGGCGAGAGGCGCGAGGAAGACGGCGACAACGAGATGCCGGTAGGTGACGTAGATGAAAGGGTTGAGCCCCTTGTTGAACGCGGCCTCGGTGATGAAGTACATGAGCGTGTAGCACAGCTGCGACAGTATCATCAGATTGTGCGGCGCGTACCTTCTCCATAGATCTCCCATCGGCGGTAGTACATGAAGAGCCATCACTACAACACTGTACTGTCCACCTGAAGAACAAACTGAATCAAGAACGGAAACAGCAGCTAGTCCTTTTTATAGCCTTAGTGCCGTGAACTGGACAAGTACTATCACCACAACTACGAGCTGTGTTCACTGAAATACTAGGTGGAAATGATAGCTACCTGAAAAAAACAATAGCACATGGAATTGGCACACTCATCTTTTCTACTTTTTGAGAAAAATGTAAAAATGCAGCTAGGAGGGGAAGATGGTAGAGTGAACAAGAGAATTTGGCTTGCCAGTGTCCTTATGGAAGTTGATCCCTGGTAGATTTGCACTAGTAGCAGTGCTGGTGCTTTTGGTTTTGGCCAGTACATATGGTGCGAGCTGAAAAAGCATATATTGGTGGCCTCCAGAATATTAGATGGAAGGAAACCTAGCTGGTGGTGAGATCAGTCTGGAAAAATTTGCTAGTTTTGTTAACTGCGTAACGATGTAAGCAATCTCCATTTCTGGACTTCGAAGACATAACCGCCAGCTAGTTGAGCACAAAATTACGATGCACTTGATACTGCAGTGACAATAGATGTATGATTTTAACCCTGAGATCCAATGTACAACCACCAACATGCTCATAATTTCTTTTTAAAAAATGTTTGGAGAGACGTCTCTCCCTCCAAATCTCGTTTAGTTGAGCACGGAACTCTTCTTACTCCTACATTTTTAAATATATGATGTCATTAACTTTTGAATAATCGGTTGACCGTTTGTCTTATTAAAAAAATATGCATAGATGAAAATATAAGTCAGGTTTATAGTATCTTTAATGATAAAATAAGTCAAAAATATTTATATATTTTTAATAGAACGAATGATCAAATGTATGTCCAAAAAGCTAACAACGTCATACACTTAAAAATGAATGGTAGTGTTCGGTTTACCTTTTGTCATCAATTAGTTCATTTTTATTTTTTATCGACTTCGAAACAGATACACATGCACAGATACACCACCGCACACCTACAAATATACCACTAACACACACTCGGAGATGAGAAAACGTGACATATTTGATCTCATTAAATTTCTATTGAAAGCTCATTTTCGTATGTAGGCATCATAATTTGAATCTTAGTGGATGAAATCATGCACCCATTGCTCCACCACCAATGCTTCCACAATTAGTTGCTTTTTCTGAACACATTCTGCACGTTGAGTTGAAATCTAGCAGTTGTGTGATTCTATTTGTGGCACATTGCTTAAGAGAACATGGAGCTAACCTGAAATATTTGTATTACCTTGGCTGTTCAATGGTGTCAACTGTCAACAATTGGACCACTCGTGAGAATTACAATCTCCTCAGTGATGCTCTGGCTACCTGATGCTCCTTTTGTCTCTATGTAAGACTATTCTACTTGCTGTCTGAAGCTGCACTGGCCGAGAGCATAATGTAAGTGGATTTGAGAATCCCGGACGGGAGTGTCTAATGATCTTAGAGTTATCATTAAATAAACAATGATTTTGGTAAAGCTAACACGGCCAAAAGCAAATGATTAGTTGCTAATTGATTGTCAGTGCTTGAAGCAAAGACTGATGCTTTAAGCTTGAGCCCACCGTAAGCTTGCTAATAGCTTCCATTGATAAAACTAATACAATTGCCCCTAAACTAATCTACAAAGTTTAAATGGGACACCCACTTAACCCACTTCCTTTGACCTAAGTTAATTATCGTATCTTGTTATATGTGGTCTCTGATCACTTGGTACATTCTGCAACCTCCAATATGGTGCCAAGAACTGATATTTTTTCTTTAACAAGTCTATGTTCATTAATTGCAACTTTGCAAGTTCCATTGCAGGAACGATAGTATCAGTTTCAGAAGACCGATTTGCATACCTAATCAGACCACACTAAGACTCCTTTTAATCGGATCGGTAGGGTAAGATCTCCACCAATTCTGAATTCTCTGACGTGCAAGCGAACGCGAGATCAGCTTAGTGGCAAGAGATTTGTTCCGGTCCAGAAAAAAATAACTCGAGGTACCGATACCTCACAGTACCAAATCGTTTCGGACAATGTTAGATTCAATGATCGAAAACGATTTGGTACCGTACCGATACCTCGATGTATTTTTTTTTGGACCGGAGCCAATCTCTAGTGGCAAACATGGTGTGGTGGAGAATGTGGTCTCCAGGTCGGCCTATATATGCCCACATCCACAGCACAAAGTGATTCACCCATCCTTTTTCGTTTTCATCCACACTGTGCGGCTGCAGTTCGACCAACGCCTGCCGTTTTGCATCTGCATTTCAGCATCTGCAAAATGGAATAAAATCCTCATGCGTCAAATAGCTGAATCTGTCCCGAGAATTTGGCTCACCATTTGCTGCTCTAGCTAGACAGTGCATTTGCATTGGTGTTGGAGCTGTTCATCACCTCACATGCAGAATAAAAGCGCCCATTTTTACTCGTGGAGATTTGGCATTTGGGCACAGTGGGTAACTGAAGATGATGATACGTGCCGCATGTATGGGATCATCTGTACCATGTCTCCAACGCGTATCGCGAGTACTGTATCAGGTGACCACCTTTTGCTGTAGCCGCCCCGGATAAAACGGAGGGAAATGGCCGGGGATGCGGGGCATCGCGACAGCAACGCGATGATATATCCCCATTCGTTTCGTATCGTCTCGTCGGAGAACCAAACCGCCGGCACAATTTTAATTCTTCGGCGGCAGCCAGTGGCAAATCTTGCACGCGTCTTCTTCGTCTGGCTGCTCTGGCATTTGATTCTTGGAACTGACATGCATGGGCCGCCGGATGCGTGCGCACTCTTCGCGTGCGTCAGATAGCATTGGCAAGGAGATCCTCAAGGTATAATACCCAATCATAGATAAGTTTGTTGCTATAATGTAGTTTAGAGTTTAAGGTCTAGACCTCTGAAAGGTACATGATAATAGAAGGTATTAGTTTGGTTTTCTTGTTCCCACTCAATCAACAGTCATATGATGAAGGAAAGGGGAGAGGGGTGAGTTATTGTTTTTTTCTAAAGACGTGGCTTTATACATGTGGGTAGCTAGCGCAATATAAAGACGGACACAATAATGAGGCAGCGGACCATCGTATCCACAGTGACATTCTCTCTATATATTATGGATGCCCTAAATCACTAAAAAATAAATTAAACAACAACTGCTTAAATTATGGAAGCAATATTTATATTTATGTTCTTAGCGGTTTAAAAATTAATGCTGTAAATAAACCACATATATAAAAAAACTCAAAATCAACTATAAAATAAAGTCAACAAGGAGGCTAAGGTACTATTTTTTTATATTGGTTGATAAGTGATAACCCTCACTATTTAATTTTCCCACCATCTACACTCTCATCCAATCATAATATTTTTCTATTTAATTCTATTATTTTTTAATAACTGTGTCTATCCTTTAAAATTCTATATTCTGCGATAGAGGTAGTAATCTCTAACGAATTGTGAAAGACTTGATAACATTATAACAAACTGTGACATGAGGCGACAAGGTGAGGAACGAACCAAAACAGCCCCAACAGACCAGTCTTGCTGGCCAGAGCACAGCCACGTCATCAGCGGTGCGGTGCGTCCATGTAAGCACCCTGCAGGACAACCGAGCCCATTCGCTTGCTTGGGCTTTCAAGGCCCAACCAGCCACGGCCCACATGACGCATGTAAAAAAGGCCCAACCAGCCCAAGACAAGGAGAGAGGAGGCCGAGCCCCCCCGCCCGGCGGCCGCAAGGGAAGGAAGGAGACGCTCTCACCGGCGAGGGTTTAGCGCCGCTCTTCTCAGGGTTTCTCGGCGGCGCGCCAGCTTCCGTCCACCACGAGGCTAAACCCTAATCCCGGCGATGAGGCGGCTGCCCAAATCGCTCCTGCTCGCCTCCCTCTCCAAGCCCTTCCTCCGCCGCAACCGGGAACCCCTCCCGCTCCTCCGGCCGCCGCCGCGTCCCCTCCGCGCGTGCTCCCCTTCGCCGCACGAACCCTAGCCGCGCCGGCCGCTCCTCCTCCCGAGGCGGCGCGGCTGCTCAATCCGATGGGCTCGCGCTCCTGGAGGCCGCCAGCTCCGGGAGGCCGCGGACGACCACCAGGAGGCCCTCGCCCTCGCCATCAGGGCGCTCGAGCCGCTGCAGGCGTCGCACGGCGGCTGGTCGCTCCCCGTCGCGCGCACCCTCCGCCTCGCTGGCGCCGCCGCGTCCCGCCTCGGCCGCCTCACCGACAGCCTCGACTCCCTCAACGCCGCGGCGGATATCATTGATTCCCTCGAGGCCGGGGACGCGGAGGTGGCCGCGGTTGGCACCGCTGTGCACGAGCAGCTCGCGCGCACAAAGACGGCCATGGGGCGCCGGTGGGACGCGGCGTCTGACCTCATGCGCGCCCTGGAGCTGAAGGCCGTGTTCCTGGAGAAAGGGAGTTTGGAGTTGGGAAATGCTTACAAGGATGTCGCCGAGGCCTACAGAGGCGTACTGGCCTGTGACAAAGCGATGCCGCTGTGCCTTGAGGCGTTGGAGATTGCCCGTAATCATTTCGAAGGTGATTCCCAAGAGGTGGCTAAGGTCCGGCAGCTTCTCGCGACCATCTATGCTGGATCAGGTCGAAATGAGGAGGCACTGGAGCAGTATGAAATCGTTCGGATGGTGTATGAGAGGCTGGGGTTGGATGTGGAGCTTTCTCTGGCTGAAACTGATGTGGCCATGGTGCTGGTTTTGTTGGGGAGATCTGAGGAGGCAATGGATGTTCTTAAAAGGGTGATCAATCGGGCTGGCAAAGAGAGTGAGGAGCGTGCACTAGCATTCGTTGCAATGGCAAATATTTTGTGCATCCAGGACAGAAAGGCCGACTCAAAGCGGTGCTTAGAGATTGCTCGTGAGATTCTTGACACGAAGATTTCTGTGAGTCCCTTACAGGTTGCGCAGGTGTTTGCAGAGATGTCGATGTTGTATGAGACAATGATAGAATTTGAGGTGGCGCTGTGTTTGATGAAGAAAACACTTGTGTTTCTCGACGGCGTATCTGAGATGCAGCACATTCAGGGGAGCATATCAGCTAGAATGGGGTGGCTTCTTCTGAAGACCGAAAGAGTAGATGAGGCTGTTCCATATCTGCAGAGCGCAATTGAAAAATTGAAGAACTGCTTTGGACCATTGCACTTTGGATTAGGGTTTGCTTATAAGCATTTGGGAGATGCTTATCTTGCCATGAAGCAACCAGAGTCAGCTATAAAGTACTTTACTATTGCGAAGGACATTATTAATGCTACATATGGGCCAAAACATGAGGATACTATCGACACCATCCAGTCCATTGCAAATGCATATGGGGTGATGGGAAGGTAATCTTTTCCACCCTACTTATAGATTTTATTGTACCACTGGGGGTCTTAGATACATTTAGTATACTGCTATTACTGATGCACTAGTTGTTAATTACTTATTATAGTTAGAGGTCAATATGGTCTGTGGCTCGATATTGCATAGAAGGATATTAGAAAGGGGTATGCTTGTTGGCTACATAACAATCTTTCCCTTGTAAGCTCACATTTGGATACCCAGAGCAATCTACTGGCAGCATAGATGGAATATAGGAACAAATCGTTTTTTAGGGACACTTGCATTGATTTGATCACCAAGACTGAGTTCATCTTTAACCTTCAGACCATCTGTTCTATTTTTTTCTCAACCATAAATGGGTGTTATATTTGTTTCAACGATACATCCTTGTATCTCGCAAAGTTAGGTAAGTCATCTTAATGACATTCACTGTAAGCCTGAAGAACTTGAATCAAAGCAAATCGTTCTTGTAAGCATGGCAACTTCATTTATTTTGCATATGGAAACTGCCAAAACTTATAGTCAATATCGTAGCTTTCAAGTTCTTCACTGATGCTGTCACAGACTTCCAAGAGATGCTTCTGTAACATATTTATATGTATAAAAAGAACTAGTATGCTTCTGTAACATATTTATATGTATAAAAAGAACTAGTAAAGTTATAATGTCATGGAATTATTTTTCAAAAAAAAAAATCAACTCATATCATTATAGGACTAAGAAATGATCAGGAAATTGTCTTCTTATGTTGCTTGCTGAGCCATCTACAAGTAATTCTTGGCATATTGCTCTGATTTTATCATCATGCTGTGGAATTGAGTGACCCCCTAGTTTATCATGCATACCAATAAGCCAGACTGTGCAGTAATTAATATAACAATTTTCGGTATTCATAAATATGCATAAGCATATGCATTTACTGAGCAGTGGCTACTGGTTGATATCTCAACTTTATGTCCAGTTCGATAGGAGATCTGGTATTGAACAATTAAATGCAACATGACCATGTTATAATGAAGCCTTGTTAAGTGACTCTTAGTGGCATTGTGGCTTTACTCATTTAATATTGCTCTGAATTGCAGCTACAAGCAGGCAATGGATTACCAAGAACAAGTTATAGATGCTTATGAAAGCTGTGGTCCTGGTGCTTTCGAGGAACTCAGGGAAGCTCAAAGGCTTCGGTATCAGCTAAAAATAAAAGCCCGAGGTTTACCTCATGCATGCTTCCCTGCCAACTCATTGCCAACTAAATTCCAAGACCGAGAATAGTTGTTCTCTCATCAATGTCCACCACCTAGATGATTCAATGGTAAATTATGTTTTTATAATTTTGATGCATTGACTCCATAAAAATCATTCTTGTTGAGTTAGTGGACGATTATTCCTGCAGTAAACATGGCCACATGGGCATGAGGATCTTTCTAGTATTATAAATCAAGTTATTTACCAAGGGCCCTGACAGCTGATAATCAGCTGATATGAGTATGTATACTGTGGAAGCAAACACCTGAACTTGCTGAAATTATCTGTAGTATGCATATTTCTCCGCAATAATGTTTTCATGAGGATTTTGTGGCTCAGAGTTATTTCTGGTCGGATTGACTGCATTTAGCTAGTATTTAAAGAATTATGGTTAAATTGGCTACCGTTGCTTACTTTGCCAAGCAAGTAGCTTATAAATCTGTTGTGCATGAACCTTTTTTCACACCTTGTTATTTGAGCTTTCTGTTATTTTATGCATGCCAGCTAAATTTCAATTGCCAATACATCTATTACCTGTGGAAGTATTGATTTTGTAATGCATTTGGTTCAAAACAGTCAGATATTATCTAGATCGAGGTGTCTTGCAGTTGGTAGAACATTGGAGTTACCATGTTTTGATGTTTTGATATGCCTGCATGTTATGTTCTGTTTAATCTATCCTGGAAAAGTGACGACTGTGGCACTGGAACAAGCTTTATGGTGCTTGCCATGGATTCATTCTTTGTATGGGTCTGTATGTTTGTTACCTGGAATTATGCCTTCCGTCTTCCAAGTTACATGTGCAATAGCTTTCCTTGTCAAGAGTCCCCCTCCCCTCTTTTGGCTATATGACTTCAACTGGGGCTAAAACTTGACAAACCAATGTGTGTGGAGAGAGAGAGAGAGAGAGAGAGAGGTTGTCCTATAAAAGAACCCTGCACTGACTACTTACTGTTCTGACGCTGTTTCTATAGCCAAACAGTTTGGACAGTAAATGCACGTTTGTCCTTACTGGTTTTCTTGTATGGCATGACTAGACTGTCCTTGCACTTGCATCTTCTCCATACCTGCCGGTTGATATTTAGTATGCATGGTCAAGCATAAAATCAAAGACAGTTGCATTGCTAAAGTTCTGACTCAAAGTTTGTTAGTGGCCTCTCATCACATAGTGCATTAGAAACTAGCAGTTCACTTCTAAATTACAAATATATTTTGAAAGTCAACGTTTTGATCCGGCTTGTTGTATCCTCTTTCTCTCATGCTGACCTTGAAGCTTTTTTAAGATTACACTTGGAAAATAGGGAAAATGGGTGATGCTTATTTACATGGTTCATTTTATACCTTTTGTATTCTTCAGTTAAAAGCGTTGGCAAAGTTGACATGCTAGCATTTTTTTTTCGAGGAAGACATGCTAGCAAAATCCACACCATCCATTAGAATGTTCTGCAAGCTAACCAAATATGCTAAAATTTCAGTTTTTAGAAAGAACCACGCACTGACCAAATGGCTAATTTATGGCTAGGTGTGAATATAGGACATTACAAGACTTGGTATATCTTTATGAGTGGCAGTTAGTGCATGACACAGTTTGTGTATCGAGTGCTGGAAATCATGATACTTGATGATGTCCACTACTTCACTTTTAGAATATTTACCTGACGAGAACTGGATTCATGTATTTGCCGAGTTGGAAGTATCAGTTCTACTCCTTCCGTTCAAATTACTTGTCGTTTTAGTTTAGCTTTGTCAATTGTCATAAGTCAAACAGTTGTAACTTTGACCATTAATTTCTGAAATTTTACATAGTTTAACATGCGAATTATATTGTGAAAGTATTTCTCATTGTGAGTCTAAAAACATAAATCTTACTCCCTATAATGTTAATCTATATAAATTTATAGAAATTAATGGTCAAAGTTAGGAATGATTGACTTAGGACAAAGCTAAAATGACAAGTAATTTGAAACAGATGGAGTATTACCTTCACTGAGACGGGACAATAGACAAAATTGTATGAATCCTTCACTACAGTGGCTCATTCCTTGATTATAATTATCAGTAATTCAGTTACCTTGGTGGCAATGCTTTCTTAATGGAAATGCAAGATTAGTGCATAAACCTTGCAATGGTGGGACTGTTATTTATGTATTTGCCAGGTTGGAAGCATCAATTAGATAATCTTCACTGAGGTGGGACCATCGACAATTTTATATGTGTCCTGCACTACATTGGGTCACTGGCTCATTCCTTGGTTATGATTACCAGTAATTCAGTTACCTTGGTGGCAATGCTCTCTTCTTAATGGCAATGCAAAATGAGTGCATAAACCTTACAGTGGTGGTACTGGATATATGCATTTGCCAAGTTGGAAAATTTTGTACGCATCCTGCAGCACGATGACTCATTCCTTGACTATGATTACCGGCAATTCAGTCACCTTGGTGGTAATGCTCTGTTTTTAATGAAAATGCAGAATGAGTCCAGAAAATGGTGGGACTGACCATAGGACCGACTGGTACGCTTTGCTTGACTTTGGAACATAATTCAAATTTATTTTCAGCACGCGTGTTGATTGTGATTTGCAGATTGAGAGCAATATTGGCATTGTTCAGCACACAAATAATTAAGGAACGATAGAAGACTGTTTAGTTGCTGGCAGACAGAAGGTATTCAGAAGTGTGCGCTATCGGCTGAGGACCTCCATGGCAAGTTCTGTTCATGAGCTCAGCAGTTTTGCAGGCTTAGTCATGCATGGGCGTCCTGAGCCTCCTCCATATGTATCAGAGATGGTTGCGGTGATATTCAATGGTGACTGCTGCTGCGGCTCTGGTTGATCACTCAGTAACATCAGACATCCCCAGAGATCACTGCATCAGTGGTGGTCTCTAACTTCCAGTACTCCTACGATGGTGCAAGCATCTCAATCCATTCACTGCCTCTATCATGTTGTTACCCCAACAGTTGCGTTTGCTCAGGACCAGCAGAATTACGCTCTTTTTTTCTTCTGTCTCTCATACATCAATTGGCATTTATTGCGAGATTGGGCATGATTGCGATGTACTTCTATCAGTTGGTGATGGACAGCGAGGGCTCAATGTGAGCTTCGCTTAACATGCTTGCTGCCATGCTTGTGCCGTTAGGGAGCATGTGAGCATGTGGATATCACCGTCCAACTCCCAGTGGGAAGAAAGCAAAGCAATCGCGAGGGCAACCTTGGAAGCAGAAGCAGAACACCTACAGTGTCAGTGAGGTTCCATGTCTCTTTGATGCCTCTGTTTTGGAATGGATCAACTGACTAATGCCTGGCCATCTCTATCTGTGGTGTAGCAATGTCCCAGCTTCATTGGATCAAGTCTCGTGAGTTCTGCTCAGCTGCACTTTTATGGCCTTGGGGTAAGAGATTTGTTTCTGACACTCCTACTGACGAGTTGTTCTCTTTCCATGGTCACATACAGTTCTCGTTGTCAGTTACTTCAAGTCCTTGTGAAGTAGTCTCGTGTCCATTTGCTGCTGCATCTCGTGGCTATTTGCTGCTGTTTGGACTTAAGAGCAACGCAAATGGTCCCCTTGCCTTGTTTCTCTGCCTGTGCCCACCAGCACCAACAGACACCAAGAAAAAAATAAATCTTACATTCGTGTCATCTTATATTTTCAACCAAATCCATTAGGCCATTTCAGTTTATTTTAGGTTAACGGGACCTCCTGCCACTCAAGAATGGTGACCTACAAATTGATCTCATTGTGCTGTTAGAAGAAGATACCACTAAGGCCATGTTTCAGTTAATTCCTAGAGGAAGGAATTAGATATAGCATTCCTCCAAATCCCCCTCAATTCTTTTGAGGGAGGGAATAACATAATAAGATATGGTACGAGTATAGCATAAAATATGGTTAATCCAAATTAAATAAGATCAACTTTCATCACTAAGATACTACTAAGCGCAATTTTTATCCAAATATCCAAATACGATTTTAACATACAACAAATGGTGGTTCGGTGGTTCCAGCTTAAAAAAGTTATACATTAGTGAATCCTTGGATTTTATCCAATTTTCATAGTTCCTTACTTTCCAGAAATATCACAGTATCCATCTAAGAGAATAACAATCATCATAGTATGTGGGACGAACTGTTACCACGATTGCCATTTGTCTGTGTCCTTCGTTTACGCTGCTTTTTGTACAGTTCAGGTTTTTGTCTGCTAGTAAATGTCACGGTAAAACTATGTGGTACACACACTGGCGACTAAAATAGTGAATGACAGAATGAGTCGTTGTATCGCCAAGCTAATCAGGAGTGGCCAACATTGAAGTCATCCTCATCGCTAGTGGTCAATATCGTCTTGGCAGGTAGATTCTACAGGACACTGTATTCAGATTAACAGCTTTTCTGTGAGAAAAATCCAGATTAACATTTCGGCCCCATTGGCCCATCCTGTCATCTGAGATTTAATAAAACATGCATACTTTCATGATGACAAAAATGCGAATCTGTCCTTGAGGGGAGAGGCTTGGGATAAGCTGCTACATAAGCTACAGTAAAGCCAGCTAGAAAGCAACGTCCATGAACAAAATTGTCCCTTGGCAAAACCTCTAGATCCTCTTCTTTGCCAAACTGTTAGAAAATCTAGGATGTGTTTAGATCCAAACTTCAGTCCTTTTTCATCACATCAACCTGTCATATACACATAACTTTTCAGTCACATCATCTCTAATTTCAACCAAAATTTAAACTTTGCGCTGAACTAAACACACCCTAGTGCCCTTGTTCTGCATGTGAAGGTTTCGCATCGGCTAACCAGCAGTCGGCATCCTTCACTCGGAAGGCTAAGTTACTATTTAGTATAACAGAAAAGCTCTGAGTCACTGGTCACTACTGTTTAGGCTGAGTTCTGCGTTTGGGACGGTAAATCCCTCTTTTCCCGTTAGCATATTTTTCAAACTGTTAATGGTGTGTTTTATGTAAAAATAATTTTATAGAAGTTTTTTTAAAATCAAACAAATCTATTTTTAAAATTTGTAGCATTAGTAACTAATACTCAACTAATTATGTGTTAATGATCTACTTTTTTAGCCGTCAACGGCTCTAACCCAACCACACCAACGAAGGGTATGTGGGTATTTGCCTTTGAGAGTTAAGACCTAGAGATAATATATTCTATACCACTGAGTTTGTTTGAGTTCAACGATTTACCATCGGCATTGTCACTTTTTATAATATACCAGTGACTTTATCAATTGTTCTACAATACGTTATTGGGTTGGGACTTCTTTTTAAAAATACCCAAAATACCCTTAGAGACATACAATGTTAACAATTGATTTATCTCATTAGAAGTTTTAGAAAAATATGAAAACTTTTATGTGGCCTCCTTATAGGTTTTTTTTACATTTTTATTTTTTTTAAAAATGTAACTTATCTATTATATGATATATAATTTTTTTATTGTTGTTTTTAATATAAATCATCTTTCATATACTGCATAAGATATTTTTGTGCTTTATCTCTTGTATAAGCAAATTCTTTTGCATATACCACATAGAAATATTTTTTTTATAAAAACTAAATATACCAGAAAAAACTTGAAACTTGTATACAAACTTGCATGTTGTGTAAAGAGGCTACACGGAAAGTTTTATATTTTTTGAAACTTCTAATGAGATAAATCAAATGTTAATCTTGTATGTCTCTAAGGTTATTTTGGGTATTTTTAAAAAGAAGGCTCACTCCAATGATGTATTGTAGAACAATTGATAAAGTCGCAAGTATATTATAGAAAGAGACAATGTCAATGTCAAATCGTTGAACTCAAACAAACTCAGTGGTATAGATTAGATTCTCTCTATGTAAGGGGTATTTGGTTTAGTCTTTTGCTCTAGCGGTCCTTAAATTTGTTAGCATGTGTTATTTAGTACCATAAATTAAGATGTATGTAGATTCAAGGCCCTAAGCTAGTTAAAGTACATTATTTTAAGTCCAAAATTACCATGTGTCCCATAAAGAAACTGTGTGGTGTTGATGTGGATAACACCTCACACCTCGTGAGACTCGCCCTCCTTTCTCTCTCTTGCTCCATTCAGCCAAGTATTATGAGCTCCCATATAATTTCTTGGATTCGAATTAGGGATTTTTAGGAGTGATGAAGAAAGGTAATCCTCAACAATTTTGACTTTTTTTTTCTGATTTATATGCCACATTAAATGCATAGTGTGCCATATTAAGAAATGTATAGAAGGGTATGTGGTAATTTTCGATCTAGATGACATACTTTGATAAGTTTAGGGAATTGGATTTGCATTTTATATGCTTATAAGACTAAAGACCACTAGCTTATTTTTGCTTATTTTACTCTAATGTAAATTGAGACAAAAATAGCAGAAAGGACAAAATCGATTGTTTTGGGTAATTCAAAGCCCCAGTGTTTGATTATTTTTTTTATCTATTAGGAGAGTTTTTGGTAGCCGTAGGTTCTCACATAATCAAAAGCACTTCAGCTTTTCATCTAGATTTGTAGTTGTAGAATCTAGATTCTAGAAGATAAAGTAGAAGTTAAAAGTTGGTTCCAAATTCTCATCAGCTGCTTTTCAGAATCTAAAATTCCTCCAAACATGCCCTAAATGTGACACTCATATTATGGGTGAGCTAATTCCACCACAAAAATCTTAACCAATTAAGGCTATGTATAACGTATTAGGAATGATGCTTCTCAAAATCTAAGCTCCTTCAAACATGTGTCCTAAATGCGACACTATACTATGGGTGAGCAGATTCCACTATAATGACCCTAACCAATTAAGCCATGTATGGTATTTTAGGAAGGATGTTTATCAGAATGTAAAACTCGAGACATATCCTAAACGCCACACTCATATTATGAGCGAGGAGATTTTATCATAAAGACCCTAACCAATTGAGACCATGTGTAGCGTTTTAAGAAGAAATGACGAGCTTATTGTCCTTAACCGCAGTGTGCACATGATAACATATGTTTCGCAAAGCTTTCACCAAATTAAGCTATACCGAAAGCATCATTCCAAGTTTCCAACCTTACCGAATCCTTGTCCCTCCGAAAATAAACTACGCGAGCGAGAGTGACAAACGCCGCACTGGAAAGGCCTATCTAGTAGTGCTTAGGGTTCGTAGCTACTGTAGCTAGTATCGTTGGCCACCCCCTCACCAACCGTGGAAACGCACTGCACTGCTTTGCTTGGATTGGGTGGGCGATGGCATCGGACACGGAACATCCAAACGTGCACGCAGGGGGCCAAAAAACCTTTTTCGTGCGTGGTCATGTTCTTCCATCTGCTCCGCCATTTGCACTGCACGACGACGTTATCATGCCACTTCGCAATTATTATTATTTTTGGGTCCGGCCCGGTGTTAGCTACCTCAGCTCGATCCCTTCCTTGGTCCCCATGGAGAAGAAGGAAAAAAAAAAAAACCCACATCGCTCGCCGCAGCTGGCTGGTGATGCCTCACCCGAAAGCACACACGCTATCAACGTTGACATCCCACCCTCCGTTTGTGCCCCCCTCCTATTAGATGATTAGCTCTGCATCCTGTACTCCAACTAACCAAATCTACCCTCACAGATCGGAATCATCCTGTACTCCAACACCAGGATGTACATTGACGCATGACTACTCGTAAAAATTGCCCAGTTTCCATACACCAATGGCTGTTTTTTGGGCGTAAAAGGTGCGGGTTTTTTTTTTTTTTGAGCCAGCGCGGTTGATGGATCGGTTCGCGGCCCGAGCTAAGCTAGCGAGAGGGAGAGCCGGGGGCCCTTGCAGCTGCGCGCTAGTGGCTACGACGATTTTGACAGCAAAAGTGGCCGTGCCCCGTGCACACGACGCGACGCTGGCTGATAGAAGAGGTGATGGCATTAGCTTACAAAAACCCTTGGTGACATTTGCCTAGGACCCAGCGTCTTTCACATTCTCTTCTCTTTAGCATGGACAGTATGTGTAGTAGTTAGCTGTTGCTAGCTACCGCCACGTAACAGTTCTCCCTTTGGAAATGTCCGGTCCAAAACCTTAACTGCTTGCCCGTGCGTTAGTTACCAGACCTGTGGCCAATGTTTTTTTCTTTTTTTTACCTTTGCACACATCCTCACGTGAGAAATTGGATCCTGCAAATTAATGTGTAAAATCCTATAGTACTCCTGGGCACTAAAAGTTATGGACAGAATCGGTATTCTTTTTTAAGAAAAAAAGCTTGCCTAGCTACAAAAGAATTGAATTTTCACCACCAACTACGCATGCTACGTACTAGCTAGCGAGCATGTACAGGCCGGCACCGTACGTACATACGTATACGTACGGCTGTTGCACTACGTAGGATGGTTGACGAATCGGTGTATCATCATCAGAAAGAGAGAGAGAGAGAGAGAGAGAAAGAATGTGACATTTTTTTTTTGTTACACTTGAATCTGTTGGTTAGGAACTCCTGCACGGACACGTAGAGCTGCTTGTGGCAGGAGGAGTCCATGGACAGCGACCCCTCCCTCGGCTGCACCGCGAACTCCTCGTCGTACTCTTTCTCGTGTCGATGCCTCGTCGCCCACGCTCTCCGGCTTCCGCCGCCGCTGCGCGGCCGCTGGTCGCAGGCGGCGCGGCGCGCCGCGCCGCGTGGCTAACCCAGCTCTCGTGCTCCTCTCACCTCGATCACGATGCTGTTGATGAGCTCGTCGTCCGGCCGGTGGTTGTGGTTGTGGTGGTGTGGCGCCGCGCGCTCTCGGCGTCTTCGTCGTCGTCGGGGTGGGTGGCCGAGTGGACCGCGCCGCCGCCGCCGCCGCCGGCGTGAACGGCAGCGTGACGTCGCTCCGGCAGAAGGGGCAGCGCGCGTTGCCCTGCAGCCACGTGTCGATGCAGTCGATGTGGAAGGCGTGGGAGCAGTTGGGCAGCAGCCGGACGCGCTCCCGCTCGACGAACTCGCTGAGGCACACGGCGCACTCCGACACGGATATCTCGCGTCCACGCCGCCGCCGCCACCTTCGCCGCCGCGCGCCGCCGCATGCCGCCGCCGTGAACCTCACGACGGGGAGCATCCGTATGAACGGCATGCCGAGCCCCCGCTCCTCGGTCGCCACCGTGCGGATCACCGACGCCTCCCCGCGGCGCCGCCGCGCGCCCGCCGTGCCCGCGCCACGGCGTCGCGCCGCGGGACCACAGCCCGCGCAGCGCCTGGCACTTGGTCACGAACGCGTAGTAGCTCGCGAGCAGCGCGAACGCCGCGAGGATGCCGACGACGGTGATGACAACCATCGGGACGCTCGCGTTCGACGACGGCGGCGACGGCGACGAGGAGCGGAATGCCGGTGGCGCGTCCATTTTTGTAGCGCTCCCCGCCGTGCCGCCTAACGAGAGAGGCGATACAGTTGAAGGCAGAAAAGTGTGTGTGACAACCGCACAGCGCGCGAGAGCAGCAAACTATCCGCTTTCGCGAGAGGGACGTCGAGCCGCTCTGGAGTAATAGCCGATGGCAACTCTCATCTCATCTCGTCTCATCTCACGCCATGTTTTAATGTTTTATCACCTGTTCACCTCTCTGCCTGACGCCAAGGCAACATGACTACGTGACACTTCACCCAAACTCCATACAAACCAAGCAAGCAGAGTAGTTAGCACCTGCTCTATCCGTCTCAAAATATAACGACATCCAAATATTTCCGTCAAAATTTATACTATTAAAATGTGTCTCTTTTGATTTTAGGATGGAGCCATGGAGGTGGTAGTAGTGTGTAGGTTTTCTGGTCCTATGAAAGGTTTAATTGGTGATTATGACTTTCTGAAATGTTAGTGAGGGTCTTATGGTAAGACGATTGGCTCCAATCTCAGCCGTCAGTTCACCACTGGTATCATTGATTATCTACGAAATGGACGGTAGATCACTAGATCGCACTGTACAACTGAGGTTGATTGGCACCAGAAAAATATCCAGGTGGTACACAAGAGAGCTGCGGCGTTACGTCCACAGGAGCTGTTGGAAAAGCAAAAAAGTTGTGCCTCCCTGTTGGCGTGCACAATTTTTATAGCACGCCGTCGTACGCGCCGTGCACGAGAGTAACTCTCACATCCTGTACATTTGTACTACGTACAGCAGGCAGGTTCGCCGCCTTAAAACTTTGAGGAGCAGCAGACAGCGTTTGACCCCTCTGTTTTCTTTCCCAGCTAGCTAGCTCCCCCTGCCATTAAACCAATCGTAATTCGTAAATATGTAAATTCTTGTCCACATTATTAACAACAACAAACCAATTAAGACCATGTTTACATCCCATCCTAAAACTTTACACCCTGTCACATCGAACGTTTGAACACATGTATGAAGTATTAATTTTATGCTAAAAAAATAATTAATTGTACAGATTGTGACTAATTTACGAGACGAATCTTTTAAGCTTAATTGCTCCATGATTTAACAATGTAGTGCTATAGTAAATATTTGCTAATGATAGGTTAATTAGGCTTAATAAATTCGTCTCGTGGTTTACTGACAGATTCTGTAATTAGTTTCTTTTATTAGTGTCCGAACACCCCGTGCGACACTCTATATAATATCCGATGTGACACGTCAAAACTTTACGCCCCTAGATCTAAACACCCCCTAAAAACTTTTTCCATGTAGAACACACATGGGGGAACTGTTCAGATGCTGCTGCTTACCATGTACAGTACATGGCTGCGCTGCATTTGTAGAGGCGCCCTGTATACCAGCAGTGAAACACCAAGAGAAAAACAGGGGAAGGTTCGGTTCTTGTGCATTGTAGTAGTAGAGCGCGTCTCGTTTGGCACGGCGCACTGTGGCGGCACGCCGCGGTGCCGGTGGTTATGGCGCTGGGCCATGGCCGCCATCATCCAGGTGATTTTGTCCAAAACCGCAATGGCATTTGCCAACATGCTGCGGCGCCGGCACTCCGGCAGCGAGGCAGAGCTGAGCGGGTTTTTTTTTTTTTTTCCTCCTCTCGGTTTCGGCGGTGGGTGCCCCGGTGGACCAGCGAAATGTGACGGTGCAGCCGTGACTACTGAGCAGGGGAGCAACTTTGACAATGCGGCGGTGGGCATATGGACCTTGGTTTCGGCCGGTGGACCGACGTGATGTCATGTACTCATGTGACGCGCCTGCCTCTGCGACTGGCCCGGCCTGCAGGTTCACCCCAATGCTTGGCAGCTTTGGGCCTCCAGAAAAAGGCCCACTTTCATTGTTGTATTTTTAGAGGAGAAAGTCTAATTTAACTACCTCGACAAGAGGTCGGATCTGATTAGTATCCCTTAGAGCAAGTTTAATAGTATAGCCCATTACTAGCTCCAATTCATCTATAGCCAATCTAATAGCTAATTCATACAATAGGTACTTACTATACTATTAATATATGGTCCCACCTGTCATACACACATTGCGTCTTGGAGTCCGTGCTGCAGCTGGCTATAGATCTGTAATCCGCTGCTCTTCTCTCTCATCATTTATCTCCTTAAAATCTATTTATAGCTGGCTAATAGTCTGCTATTGCACCTGCTCTTATTCGCAAAAGCGGGTATATCAACCCCCACTTTGCACGGTTTTAATAGTTGAAAGGATTAATATATCTAATTTTATGGTTGAGGACACGAATTAGATCCGATCCCTACTGGAGAGTGTTAAATTGGACTTGTTCCTCTTTTTTCTGGATATCTGGGGTCAAAACGAGAAGAACCTACTGGGGCTTGACAAGGTCACCACGGCCCAATTTGCCCAGGATCGAGCGTGACAAGAGCGCCGTTTTCGTACGGTCACCAGCTTGCCATCGGTAGCCGACTTGGGCTCGCCATCGTTCTTACTGCTACGGTTGCCAACTTGCCATCGCTCTTTACTACTACGTGCGTGGTTTTCTGATTTTTCTCTCTGTCTGCCTGCACTTGCTTCCTCCGCTTGTCAACGCGGCAGGTCGGCGGCGTCAGCGTTGAGAAATTCGAGGTTGCCCGCGACGGCGCGCGCTCGTGAGGGAGGAGACCGCGGCGCGCCAAGTTGATCGATCGCGTGCATTGCCCCTGAACAAAACCAATGTTTGCCGACCGCTATAGTTGGAAAAAACGCAACGATAATTTTGGAGAAAAGAGGAGCTTTGCACTTTGCTACAGAGAGCAGAAGGACAGAAATACAGAAGGTTCTTCTGTATCTTGTGTTCTGTTTAATTCCAATCAATGCTGTGAACAGCCATCGATAGCTATGTGTTGGACTTTTTCGCGCTATTGAAGTGACAGTGCCAAAATACTAGTAGTAGTAGTAGTAGTGATTTTGATACCTCTGGTAGATTCGGGGTCAATATCCGTAAAATATCTCGTGCCATAATCTTAAATGACAGTGAAATAGGATAGCACCCTGAAATTAAAGCACTAGAGCTAACAACATCGAAAGTGCGATTTGCACACTCGATTCCGTCCAGAGCAAACTTATTCCCGTGCGTCTCATTTTTACGCAACGATTCTTTCAATTTTGCCTTTTATCACGAAAATGGTCCTTAGCCCCACATTAAGCACCAAAACTGGCAAGATTACTCTTACGAGCCCCTTGCACCAAAACAGACGTGAGGATGAAGTTGACAGCGATCTAGAACGAAGTGAACTGCACATGAGGACAACGAAATTTACACGACTCCGACATGGACAGTTGGAAATTACTAACTTCAGAGACAAACTAATGCTCGGACAAAACTTGATGGACTAAATTAATCTGATTTCACCCCCTTTTATTTTCTCAAGATCTCTTCGGTATTGCTAAGGGTGTGTTTGAGGAGAAGGGGATTGGGGAGACTGGGGAGATTGGGAAGATACGCAAAACGAGGTAAGCCATTAGCACATGATTAATTGAGTATTAACTATTTTAAACTTCAAAAATGAATTAATATGATTTTTTAAAGCAACTTTCCTATAGAAATTTTTTGTAAAAAACGCACTGTTTAGCAGTTTGGGAAGCGTGCGCGCGGAAAACGAGATGCTTTTCTCTCTCAATCCCCCAGATTGCCCAGGAACGAACGAAGCCTAAATCTCTGTCGCCATATTTTGGGTTCGATTTCAGTCGGATAGGCTGAACCGCATGATGCGCTGGCGAGCGTCGTGGGCGATTCACGTCCGTAGATCACGGCCGGCATGGGCAGAGATATCCATCGCTTCTCTTTTTCAGGTTTAACTTTTTATATATTTATTTACACAAATTTACAAAGTAGTTACATTCCACTTACACACCACTTACATATGTAATTTTGTGGTTCACATATGTAATTTTAGGACTTATATATGTAATTTTGAGACTTATATAGTAAATGCACTAAAATTACATATGTACTTTAGAAATTTACAATGTAAAAACATGCCGACTATTTTTTAATGAAAAATATGGCGCCATAAATATAGTCACTCCCAAGCGAAATGTTCATAGTCAATTTTAACAAATGTCGACATAGTCTTTGGAGATGTTTATAAATGTTTGACACTTTGACGTATGTTCATCAAACAAGCGTGCTTGCGTATATGAGCGTTGTATTGTGTTTCAAAAAAAAAAAATCACGGAGGAGATTTTACTGTTTACAGCTCAAGGCGTTCCCTACGTACAGCAATTAAGTCAAAGATCTTGGAATGCAAGCTTCCGTCCCATTTGTCTGATGCAGAATTACAACACCGTTCATCATCATGTGACCATATTATTCCTTGCCGCATAGTGAGGCCGTGCCACGATGAAGTCAACCCCTAGCAGTGTCTGTTAATCATGAGGAGATCCACATGGGCAGAGATGCAACTAGGCAGAATAACTCGAGTAATTTGCGCCCCTTAACCGCGTATTAGTATTCGTGCAGCAACTGTGCGTGTGTTTGTGCAGCGGTGAGGCGTGGACATCACCGTTTGCCAGCCCGGCCACCACTATTCACGTATCCATGGTCAACTCTGCAACTTGTCGGCTTCATATATATGTATATATATGAAACAACTAGTATACAGTACTAGTTGTAATCCTTTGGTTAGGCGAATAATTAAGCTATATGGTTTTGTTTGACAAATGCTGCTGGCTGCTGCAGTGGCGTGTAGTCCTGTGCTTTTGTGATGCTGTCTAGCTCGCTGCTGGTACTAATTGCTTACTTTATTTGTGCTAATGAGTTGAGTTGATAATTGATTACTCAAAAAAAGTGGTGATGTGTGGGTGACATGAGACTGAGATTGATAGCTCGCTACCTTGTGATATTGACCTGAAAATTGAACTGGTTGGGGAGAGATTGGTAATATCTTTGCACGGCCCCCTGCTTGATCGATCCTGTCATGGCCACCATCCAGGCTTGTTTTTGAAGCCAAGCAAAAATGTTTGTGTCAAGTACAAACCACGCGAAAACTAGGCAGGATTACGGTTTTGCACGCACAAACCGTATAAACGTACGCTTGAAACAAACATGCTCCACCCTCTATCTCGTCCTCCTTTTTTTTTGTTTTTAAAAAAAAGAGAGCACTTGCTTGAATTTTTGTAGCAGTTCACAAAAAGCAATGCTGCGATTTCACGCATGGTTAATGCATGGCAATCTTATACAGTTTCATTGACGTCTGATCCGAAAAGAAAAAGGGAAAACTATTCTGATGTACCAACTAATTAATATCGATCGATCACGTACGAAAGATTGACATGTCCGGGCGGGAACACTTGAGATGCAAGGAGCCAAGAAGTAATCAATGGAACGGCAAAATTCCAAACCCAATTCTGCTATCTGCTGTACACATTGCACGCACACAAGTGGCACAAATGGCTAGTAACTCTCAATTAATTAAGCGGTAAGAGCGAGTTAATTAGGTTGCACGAACCCGAGGTGGTTCATGGGTCGAGGTGGATGGGCAGCACCGTGCTCCGCGAGCTCCGGCCGAGCCCGAACGACGTCAGCAACCGCCGTAACCGGCCGCTCGTCTCGCCGGCGCCGGCGGTGCCGACGATTACTGCTGCTGCCGGCCGGTCGGGTGGCTCGGCCCGGCCTCCGAGCCTGCGGGATCCTTCGGCGGCGGCGGCGGCGGCTTCCGGCCGAGATCGCCTAGGAAGCAATCCATGGAGAAGGATCGCCGGATCGGCTCTGCTCGGCGCCGGTCTTGGGGAACCTGCACGAGCTGATCCCGTGGCCCATCCTCGCGGCGGCGTCGATGCGCCTCTCGCCGGCGGCCAGGTCCGGCTGGACGCGTCGTACTGGTCGTCGCGGACGAGGAGGCCGATCGCGCCGCCGGTGACCACCGTGCGGCAGAGGCGGGCAGTGACGTTGTGGTGGAGCCACGTGTCGATGCAGTCGATGTGGAACGCGTGGGAGCAGTCGGCAGCAGCTTGAGCGCTCGTCCGCACGAACTCGACAGGCACACGGCGCACTCCTGCGCCGACTTCCCGGAGGCGGCGCGGCGGTATCTGACGACGGGAGCGCCGCCACGACGTCCGGGTCGAGCCCGCCCCCACCTCGGCCTCGTAGTCGGTGAAGAACACCGCGGCGACGCGCTCCGCCGCGCTCTCGCGGCGCGAGCGGTGCAGCAGCCCGGCCCCGGGGCGCCTCCCCCGCCCGTGCCACGGAGCCAGCAGCGGACGACGAGGAAGTAGTAGCTGGCGAGGATGAGCGAGGTGACCATGAACCCGATGGCGATCACGATCGCGATGGGGAACCCCGCCGTCGGTTGTCGTACGTCGCGGCGGCGCACGCCATGGCGCACCTGCCATCCCCGCGGCATCCATCGCAACACAATATGCTTCCTCGCTGGAGCGAGAGAGAGAAATAGATGGAGAGGAGACCCGCGGGCTGGCTCGCGAGTGATCCAAGGAAGCGAGTGCGGGTGAAGGCTGTATCGGTGCGCGTCAGCGCGCGTGCGTCGCGTCGGCTAAATAGAAAAAACCGCGCCCGCCAAGTTGCGGAAGGCGAGGATTAGTTGGTTTTTTTTTTATATCGGTGGGAGGCGCAGGTCGGGGCGCCATCTGCGAAAGGCGACGGCTGAGCTGCGGTGGTGCGCGCGGGCGGCGCGGCGAGGGCGATGCGTCATGCGTGCTTCGGCCTTTGGCTTGGTCACCAGGTCAACTCCCACGGCCACGGCCTGCGCGCACGCGGCGCGTCCGATGCGCCTGCTGTGTTGGCGTCGCGTGGCATCGAGGCTTGGCTTCGCCTTCCTTTCCATCGACGCAAACGAGCCAAAACGGTGCTGGAAAAAACATGTTGTGCTGCCTGATTTGATTGTTAAGTTTTGACAAACTCTGTCACGTCTTACGCATTGTTGTTTCTGGGGGTAAAAACAGCAGGTTCTGATGCAAAATTATACGTACTACATGTACTGGCAGAAACTATCCGAAGATTCCAAGTTTCTAATGTACGCATGAGTAGTGGTCTAATATGGTTCGTCAGATGACTGTGGGCTGCTAAGTACGCTTGACTTTTGGAGCGTGGTGATCTGATTAAGAACTAATTCCAAAATGACTGATGATTAATTGGGCGAATATGAGCCATGTCGTCAAGGAAGATGATGACCGGCCGTATCGTACACTATTATTATGGCGCTAGCTGTAGCTGTTGGGCAATATTGTTTTTACGTATGAAGAAAGTATATGATACTATCGCATCTCTACCACTGATCATTTCCTATTGTTACATACCTACTACTCCGATATGGGAGTGATTACTTTGCCTAAACACACTGCCTGATTGATTGATCGAACTAGTCCCAGTGGATGTTCTTAATTTTTAGCCAAAAAAAAAAAAGAATTAGTTCCTATGGGCATGGTCAATACAGTACTCTGAAACAGCCCTTGCTAATGTTTTTGTCCAACTAACGCGTTGCATATGCCTTACTCTGCGTCGTGTATATTCTGGGAGAATTAGGTTGTCATTAGAAGCATATCGTTACTGATAAAGACGCTGTCTTGGTATGGACCTATGGTTTTCTGAATTTTAAATGCTCGAAGTCAACTTCGGAGAGAGTTCATACCATCATTGAACACGTAATCTATCACGAGTTGCTTTCGCTTTTACAATATTTTAGTCTGCAGCTCTGCATTTTGGCAATTGATCAGACGTGGCTGGTTGATTCTATTTTCCTTCAGACAGATGCTGATTAAAATTGTAAATCTTTTTGTTGACGTTGTGAAGGCCCTCCATTGATTCGCCAAGTTATGAAAAGAATGCTGGAGAGTGTACGTTTACACCGCTGAAATTAATCAATGGAAAGAATCCTGGCCTGCATGGGCCCTTCCAGGCTTGAACCGGGCTGTCACTTGTTCCTCGTTCCTTCGGTCCGTTTCCTCCTTTCTTTAATGGGTCGTTTTGTTTATTCTTGTTGAATTTTGTACTGTACTTGAGTTTTGTGCAACGAGGTCCATGTGGGCGATATTTTGCAGCCCAAAAGAACACACGCGACTTTCAGCATTTTCTTTATTTCTGTCTTTTCTGGTTTGAACACAAAATCGACATATTCTTGTACAGTTTCAGCCCTCTTAATATAAAACCAGCACAAGCTGGCCTAGGTTTCAAAAAAAAAAAAAAAACGACATATTTTGACAAGTGGACTATTATATACCGACTGATGATGAAGCTGTAGTTGTTGACATCGTTTTTAATGTCCCAGACAAAATGGAAACAATTGAACGGTTGTATCTGCTCTGCTACAGAGTAAACCATACAAGCACAACGGCTCCAAACCGACCGATTAGTATCGTTGAAAAAAAAGTTTCAAGATAAGGAGAATGCAGAAGTACCTACTATGGATTAGTTTCGCTCTTATTAATTAATGAGTGTCTTCCTAGATTGCCAAACGCCAGAATGTAAACCTTCAAAAAGTCAGAACTCAAACCAAATAGTCGAGTTGATCCCATGATCCTATCCCTTCCATTTCTGCGGCGCGATCGCCAACTCTCGAACCGAGTCGAGGTCGTTGAGTTTGGGCAGAATTTCTCTATTTTTTTCCTTTTGAATTCAAGGAACTTCCCGAGATTTCGGTTCCCCGAATCCCGAGACCTTCTTTATCTTGCTTTTCGATGTGCGAAAATATCCGGTGGCAATGCGTCATCCTGGGACCTAGCTATATCTCGTAACCGAATCATCGACCAATTGGATCCTTTGGGCCCGGCAGGTCTCTGGCGCCGCGCTGCGCCACATCGCGGGACACAAGTTGACGGCCACTTTTGCTGGTGATGCAGGCTGCGGCCGGGGTCGGTTCCGGCGAGATATCGCGCGCCGGCCAGTGACTGCAGATAGATGCCTTCACATGGATCACGGCGACATGCCAGATGCGGGATATGTGAAAAGCGCAGTGACGGTGACAAGCTATCCATGTCCCTCTATGCCCGCTTTTATTTTTCGCGAACGCGTAGAAAGATTGCACGTCAGTATATTGAATGGAGATAGCAGAGTTTTAGTTACAGATCGTTGCAAGGGCCAAAGAAAAAAAAAAGAAACAAACAAAAAATAATAATTGTTAAGCATGAAAACTCCTATCGCGATGGAGTGGGGGAAAACCACTAAACTCCCAAAAGAACCCCCCCCCCCCC
>CM020185.1:10065058-10093249 GCA_009805545.1 Oryza longistaminata | reverse complement strand
AGCAACGGCGCTAGAAGCGGACCACAAATGGCTTTCTTGGAGGATGGACTTTAGCACTACTGAAACCGAAGAGAGAGAGAGAGAGAGAGAGAGAATAGTCGAAGACCCTGATGTTCCACTCCTTTCATAGCTACCAGGAGACCAGAATGACAAGGAAGTCGAAATCCTTGCAAAGATACTCTGGAAGGCAGGCCCGAGTAGTTGGCCACCAGACCTGTAGAGAGCAGCCACGAGAAGGAGCGAGGTTCGGCCAGCCAGGAGAAGACAGGACACGGTGTCAGATCCGGCGAGAGAACACATAGTCAAGGAGAATGTAGTTCGCCATCTCAAGCTATTAGACGTAGAAGGGACGGGTCGAGTGGCTACCAATACCACGCTTCTTAAGGTCGACATCCATGCCCGTTTTTAATAAAATAACTGAACTGATCACATTTCGTGGATGCGTATGCCTGTTTGGTACAGGGTTAGGAGATGGGCAATGGATTTACGAGGGTTTAATCCCCAAATACCCATATGTTTTACTACTAATAATAACTAGTAATATGCCCGTGCTAAACGCTACGGTGCAATTCTACCTGTCTTTAGTAATTTTTAAAATTTCATGTTAGCAAAAAAAATATTTTTATATGATCTATGCATTTGAACTTTAATTCAATTCATATTGTACATAAAATATATTTCATGTAAAGTACAATACTATGATATTGCGTGGGCACATTACAAGATGAGGCCCACATGTAAGTGATAGGAGAAAAACTAAAAAGCGTAGGGCCCACTTGTCAACCCTATTCTCCCTCTCTGTCTTTTCCCCCAAAAAACAGGAGAGCAAGCGGAGGCGGTGGCGATGGTGATGGCAGTGGTGCGGGCTGTATGCGATGGATGGCGGTGGTGTGGGCTGTCTACGGTGCATTATCCATTTAAGTTGTATGGATGAAACCATATAGAAAAAATAATCCAGAACAATTTTGTAAGCATATGTATCCCTTAATATAATACATACCATTATTACAATCTCAAATGACAGCCTGGTGCAAACTGACGTATCTAGTGTGAGATAGTATGTAGAAGATAATCACACAGCATTCCATATAAAAGGTGATGGCGTGCTGTAGAAAACAAGAGGACGATGGTGAGTAACATTCGATGAGCAATTTATTATATTCAATATTTTTTTGAATTAATTTAGATCATGCGAACCTACCTTTGCTCACCAGTCAAGAACGTCTTTATACACATATTTCTTGTGCTCTTCCCTATTGAATCAACTTCTTTATTTGGCTTTGCCAAAATCCTTGTTGTTAGCCTTGACACACCCCTAACAATGCGACATATAGCTGACCATGTGAAAACACGGGCTTTGGAAGATAGGTCCCAACATTTGGGATGGTAGTAATACAGATTTTAGGACCCTGCAATGTTACATGGTTGGGAGTCAATGAAAAACAAATTGTTCATCACACTGATTTTTTGTAGGTAGTAATACAGATTTTAGGACCCCGCAATATTATATGGTTGGGAGTCAATGAAAAGTGCATATGCAAGGGAGAAATATCTATAAATGGATGCACACTACAGAGTTGAATGGATCGAAGAACCCACGTCATGTATGTACTCTCTAAATGAGCTATTCATCTATATAAATACAGAATTCATTAAGGCATTTCACATGGATGACTATTTAGCCAGATTTGCATCTCTGACAGTTCTAAAAAGTACACGCTACCTTCACGATCGGTGTGATTCCTTATAATGGAGTAAGCTTCCCGTTTGCTGAAAGTATCTGAGCTGTAAAATAGCACATGTGCAAACATTTAGATATCAATGCACAGTGATTTATCAGGCGAAACTAAAAAGTATATAATTAGCAGTCAAGCATAGATTCAACACATTAACTTAAGTATCAGAGAGTTCAACTAAGCAATATGATTTAGTGAGCTGAGTACAGAAGCCATCTTTCTCACAATATAATGCACTATAAATTTAAATGTTAGACAGAGCAATTTTTAAGTGCTTAACATCCTTATCGGCTTTGGCTTATTAGGACACTGATAGGGATGTAAAGTTAGACCATGAACCGAACGAACAGAACCACACATAACCACCCAACCCAGAATCAGCATGGAGACATCCAACGGAGGACAAGAGAGACAAAATGGATACCTGGACAAAGGGAGAAGACGTGCTGGTGGTGGCGAGAGGAGCTATTGGGGTCGCCGGCTGCACAGGAATGATTCTGAAAAAAAAAGGACCTACCATTTATTCTTACCTAGTTATTGGATCCGCAAAATATCGTTATATAGAGCAAAAAAAATCTAATTAACCTAAGCACATATTTACTTCGATATTTGCTTAAGTATCAGTGAGTTCAACTAAACAATCAGAGAGTTCAACTAAACAAAAGCCATCCTTCTCACAATACAATTAACTATAAATTTAAATTTCTTGATACCGTAAATATATTGTTTAAGCATATAAAACAGAACCCGTGAGCAGTAGTACTACATAAGGCTCAACTTCATTTCATAAACTACATAAGGCTATGTTAATTTCTGGATATGAATAAATGGCAGCAGATTTATTACAGGAAAAGTAATACTGCTTAGCTATTACTGAGAATCCTAAATATTATCAACAATATACATTTACATGTAAATAATCCACTACTGTAAATAATATATATTATAATGTAATCATCCATCAACTTGCCAATGATGCTGGTAACAAGTAGAAGATTTATTGATGCTAGCCAAAATTTAACTGTGTAAATTTGGCTAGCATCATTTACTTGACATTGTATTTCAGACTATGTTTTACAAAGCTCACATGATTAAAAAACATAGACCAGCGAGCAATAAGAACAAATTACTTAGAGCAGCGGAACAAATTAGCCTGAGATGCAATCTAAAGTGCAAACCTTGGTCACCGGAATAGCGCTGCATATGTACTTCTTTTGCAATCAGGAGTCAAGTTAAAGGTGATTGAATATAAAACCAGTTACAACCAAGATCCATGAGGGTTAAAAGAACAGAAAGTACAAAGGCACTCACAATTAGAGTTCAGTTATTCAATAATGTATATCCTAGATTCAGTCCCTCCACACTCCAGTGTGGCAGCCCGAACACTTTCCAACACTGAGAAAAGGAAAATATTTACGCTAATATTTAATCAGTTGCTATAGGATATGTAGTGGTCATTGACATGTTAACAGATAATCAGTTGTGAGAAAATTGTTCCCCAATATGGTTGTACAATTGCAAATTTTCTAAAGATTCAGAATTCAGATGTTTTTTTTTTTCAGATTTCAGATGTTTGCTTGGCTGCTCAGTCACCCCTCTCTATCAAAAAAACAACATATTGATGGACATATCTCCTCTAGGAGTATAGGACGGTACATCTTACAAGGCTCAGTATCACTGAAGCACATTATATTGTGCAAATATGTGGTTAGAACCACTCAAAATACAGAGTTCCTTACAACCTAAGTGAAGTGCTGCTGAGCTAAAAGAATTTTGAAAGAGCACACTTATGATTCTCAAACTAAATGTAAAAAATGAACCTAAAAGAATTTGAAAGATCACACTTATGCTCCTGAGCTAAATTTTTTTGCAAAAAGTGCAGAACACAATGGGTCACAATTATGCTCAGAATAGCAGCTTTTTTTATTTGCAAAAAGTGCATAACACAATGGGTCACAATTATGCTCAGAATAGCAGCTTTTTTTATTTGCAAAAAGTGCATAACACAATGGGTCACAATTATGCTCAGAATAGCAGCTTTTTTTATTTGCAAAAAGTGCATAACACAATGGGTCACAATTATGCTCAGAATAGCAGCTTTTTTTATTTGCAAAAAGTGCATAACACAATGGGTCACAATTATGCTCAGAATAGCAGCTTTTTTTATTTGCAAAAAGTGCATAACACAATGGGTCACAATTATGCTCAGAATAGCAGCTTTTTTTATTTGCAAAAAGTGCATAACACAATGGGTCACAATTATGCTCAGAATAGCAGCTTTTTTTATTTGCAAAAAGTGCATAACACAATGGGTCACAATTATGCTCAGAATAGCAGGATTAAACACAGCATGCATAATTATTCAAATTTAACCAGTTAAATGAAGGCAAATGTAGGGGGGAAAAATAATCAGAAATTCCCCCCGCTGACCTCAGAAATGGCCTTCTGCTGCAGCCTGCATAGCACATTTTAGCAGCAGAGAATCATAAGTTCATAACTATACATCTAGCCTAAGAGTATATCAATGATGAATAAAAATTGATGTGGTTGATAGAAAGAATCACCCAAGTACAAATTGAAAATTGCATCAACTGCTCATTAATTACAGTGAAACCTAAATCTACAGGAAATAGCAGCCTCGATCTGGGAGCTTAGGCTAGTAAAATGCATACAAGATTATGGGTTAAAGGTATATGGTAGCTTTTATGCCTTGTTTAGTAAATGGACCAGCTATATACTCAATCGGAACATAAAATCAGCGCCGCTGAGCTAATCCTCAATGAAAAGTGAAATAAAAGGGAGAAGACATACATGCTTGATGCTTCATAGGACATCACATTTATGGTCATATTAGGGTCCGGCGACGGCGCGCGTGGAGGCGCTGCTGTCGGCGGGGAGCGGGGGAGGGAAGGAGCGCGAGTGGTGGGTGCGCGGGCGGAGGCGGCGGTCGGCGGCTGAAGCAGCTCCCTTCGTCCTCCGCGACGGTTGCGCAGCGATGTGCGGAGGTAAAGCGGCGATGCGCGATTTTCTATCCGGTAACTTCGCGTGCGCGAGCGATCTCCCTCTCACTGCGTAACCCCGCTTGCGTCGCTATCGTTCGATCTCAAGTGGTGGATGATTTCCATCCGTTGGATTTGATGAATGAAGTATGAAGGATGTAAGAGATAGTTGGTGAATTATAGGATAGATTATAGTGATTTCCGTTGTTGTTGTAGGTAGGTATATACTCAGTCAGTTCCTTAATAACTGATAATTTTAACTCTTTAATTTAAACTCGATCATTATTTTCCCTTAAATTGTTATACCGAAGTAAAAAATAATATCCTTTCATTAATAAATATATATATATAAAAGACAAAGCGGATAAAGTTTGAAAGTGAATAGTGCTATTAGTTATTATGAAACGGAGAAAGTATCTTTTCTTATAAGCACAATTTTTTTATTTGTTGGAAACAACACATTCTTTAGATAAGTGCATTTATATGTGGCAAACTAATTCTAGGAGCCATCATGTACTCAATCCGTCCTAAAATATAACAATAAAAAATCATGTGAGATATATCATAATACTAAGAATCTGGATAAAATATGTCTCATCTAATTCTAGATTTCTATATTTTGTAAAGAGGTAGTATACAATTTTTTCAATTTCGGAATAATTATTTATTATGTATTTTTATTTTTATCATATTGTATAATTATTTGGGTCACCCATGTGACAACTAACAACGGGCACTATGCTAGTTGGAAGTAAAAAGAGTGGATATCCATGCCAGGGCACCCTACCCCACAAGTCTCCTGTCGTTTTCGTATGTGTACTCAGATTGCTATAGCTGTACAGTGATAGATTGCGCATGAATCTGTTGCTGTTGGGGTTCAGGAATCTTCCACTCTAGGATTGGTTTTTCTCATAGGTAATGATAGGTGTAGAACCATTTTTTTTTCTCAAGGGTACAGTACAATCACACTTTCCAGACCATTTTGTTTTTATACAAAAAAGTATTATTCCAGATTCTCGATATAGAAGTTCATTTTCATGCGTATGAACATACAACCAAAAGAAAGATGATTATATACTTGAGAAATAAATATGTTTAAAAATTATATAGCTGAGGGAAAGTATGCCTTTTTTTTATATTAGACAGATCGATGACTTCATATAAAAATTTAAGTTCCCAACCTGCATTTTGTTCGGAGGCCCTGAATTCCTCGAGACGAAATAAAGGCGGGTCAATCTGAATGTTAGCAGGAAATTGATCCCTAAGCCAATAGTCAAATAGTGGAAGGAAATGAGATCAAATTGCGGTTGTACATCAATACATGTTCTCTTCAGGAGGATAACCATGTAATTTCCGTCGTATTAAAAAAACCCATGAAATTTCCTTGTATGCCTGGCTTTAGACTACAAAAGACCATAACATACAAGGAAATAACCGGTGAAAATGAGCTAAGTGTTGGAAACTCGTGAAAATCACACCCAAAAGTTTTGTAAATTCATGAAAAAATTACTAGAGATATGTATAGATATAAAATACATTCTCACCAAATATCAAGTTCATACTCAAACTTCATTTAGGAGTAAAAAAAAAAGGACAAATTTTAGAGATACTATTCACCTGAATTTTTTTTGTCTCTTAAACGAAGTTGAGTTTGGATTTGAGATTTAGAAAGAATGTATTTCATATCTATACCTATGTCTAGTAATTTTTTCATGATTTTACAAAAGTTCTAGGTATGATTTCACGAGTTTCCAACACTGTCGGAGGGTGAACTCCTCTAGCGGAGGATTGTGAGGCCTCCCTTTTGTTAGTTCGGCCAGGTACAGCAGGTGAGAATCGAGGATTCGGTGGAAAGTGTGAAAAAGAGAGGGGGTCGGGCCCCTCGAAAGCGATGAGACAAAGGGGGTTTATACAGGTTCGGGCCGCTGAGAAGCGTAACACACTACTCCTATGCTCAGTTGATTGAGTATGGAGAACAGGGGCTTGAATCTGTGAGACCCAAGCGTGAGTTAGCCAAAAAGTCAATCCCCCTTGTCGGTGATATGGGCCCGGGGGTACCAAACTTAGAAGGAAGAGGCCGTCCCTAGTGCCCACGTGGCGCTCCCCCGAGGGGGTCGGGCCCATGGATAGGTGGCAGTCATCTCCTGTAAGCCCGATGGGTCGGGTTGCCCCGACCCCTCCCTAAGGTCGCCACGTGGATGGGGTTAGGTGAGCGTGGCCCAGCACCCATCTAACCGCCTTCAATGCAGGCGGAGCGAGCACGCCACGCCGCATTAAATGCGGCGCGGTGCGTGCCTGACATGCCTGCGGCCGGTCACTTACCGGTCGCAGGCCGAATGACAAATGGGACGGCGGCAAGCTGCCCACGCCCTAAACGTGCGTCAGGCGGCATGTGGCAGGTATGCCCTGTCCCATCGTGATGATGAACAAGACACACATTTAATTTAGAGAATATTTCCCTCCTCTCGAGGCGGCTCTGGTAGTGTTAATGCCAAAATTTGGTAAGCCCGAAGTCATCATCGTCCTAGAGTCAATATCGGCTTCAGAGTCTTGGAATTGACCGATGGGAGTCGTCAAATCGCCAGCAGTTGCGTTCTTGATGGAGTCGGATCAACTAAAGAAAATTTATCCAGAAGAGTCCGAGTTCAAGGAGGATGCGGCATGACAAGTGTATCTATTAATTAGGAATAGTTTGTTAGTTCCCTTTTATCTTTAGGAAAATGTGTTTAGTGTCAATAAGGACTTTGTTCTTTCCTTTTATCTTTAGGAAAGTTTCTTTCTTGTCCTACAAGGACTAGTATCTACTCATGGATATAAATATGTACACCCAGGGTCATTGTAAACTATCTCCACGATCAATACAATTCGGCGCATCGCCACCTTTTACCTTTTCTATTTTATGTTATCATCCGGCGGGACTTGGCACCTGACGCAGGGCTACATCGTTTTTCGATCTCCGACGAAGGGGTAAGTCCAATGTTCCGCCGGCCTAGGCAATTGTCTCGTCTATGTTGGCGTCGTTCAAGGCTGCATCAATGCATTCAACCTCTTGGATTGCTCCGGTTTGGATGATATATTTGCCTGCCTATTTATCATGTGTGTTAGTTAATCTAGTCTTAGTATCTCAATTTAGCTATATCGGTTGTCTCGCTTTAGGGTATCTGCCGGTATCGACTAAATTATTTTACTAGATTACATTAGCTAAGGCATCTACCACCATAAAAATCAGTCAACGGCTTAATTATCTAGACATTGTTTCTTTTCATACTTAGTGCTACATCAGTTAAGTTTGATCTACTAAGTCGTGTTTAGAACCATAATCCCTAGCCCGCTTTTTGACTGCCAATAAGAGTTTCATCGGGATTTCAGCCGATGAGGTATCTGGACGTTGCATCGGCTTACAAGGATTGGATATAAGTTGGATTTAGCCAATGGTAACAAAGATTTCACCGTTTAATCTAATATGTGGATTTTATGACATCGGACCTCCACCGGTGTATTCTATAACCATCAGATCATTACTTATTTGATCATATTATTATTAGCTGATTGGTTTCTATTGAATTATATTGTTATATTGATTATCATCAGCCGATTGTCTCTGTGTGATTATTTACTTAAGTGCCAGATTCTGCATGGGACATACAACCAATTGCTCAAAACCCTATCGGCATCGGCTAGAATTACTCCATCGGCTTGTCAGCCGATCGGCCATTTTATCTGATGTTTACTAGAGCCAACGATGTCGACGCCTGTGAGCGTCGTTTTCTTTCTTGAAGGCATCGTTACTTTGCTCTCCCCTTTTCTTCGGGTGAAAACCTTGTTCCGATATTTGGACTGACGTTATTCGCGTTTTGACTCTGTCTTCCTCTTTGGAGGCTTCGTTTCGAAGATCATGCCCTGCGTTGTCCGTGGTCTATTCATAGGAAGTCGGAGTTGCTTTTCTGAACTCGGCAATGATGACATGTGTTTTGACCTTTATTTGTATCGTCATAAGTTTATTTTTCGTGTAAGTTTTGTCCGGTTTTCCTCAGCAAACCATGCTGATGTGAGGTTTTTCAGTCCAGTTTCTCCTCAAAAGCTGAGCCAAGTCTAATCTTATTAAATGAAAACAGACGCTCTGGTCCTTTTACGAGGTTTCTTTGAAAAAACGGTCGTTCTTGAAGGAATCATGCATGCATGTGTTCATTTTTGGTTTAAAAAGTACTCCTTCATATATTTGGACAATAAAGAGAAGAGGGTTTTTTTGAAAAGATGAGAGAAGAGGTTGGAATCTCCACGTACGGTGCATCTCTACTAGCCATACATATACGAGACGTATTTCCATTCCATTGGCGTCCAGTCAATCTCATGGCAATATATATTCTCAGAATGCATGCAGAGTGGTGGATGTTACGCCCTGCCTTTCCTACATTATATTCCTCTGCTGGTACACGTGAACACACCCTCCAATAATTGGATTAAAAAGGTGTACGATCCCCGTTGCAACTGGCCAAAGGAATTTTGTAGCCACCTCCGCAGCAGCAGAAACTACAGTATGCCGACAGCTTACATGGTGAGTACTACAATACAAGATAACAAGAGTGATCGAGGTCTCAAACTTCATATCATACCAGGCACAAACGCATTGCTGTTGTTTTGCTAGCCGAGGCAGCGGGCCGACGTCGACGGTATTGATCTCGTCCTGATCCGCGGGAATTCCCCCGCACGCGCCCGCTCACCGACGGCATGAAAGTACCAAGGCGGATGATCATTAACGTCGGCTCTGCTCACGGCGAGAAAATAGCCAAGTGAGAGAAAGTATAGTGGGCTATAAGCCGACTAAATACTGAGGTGAAGGAGAGAAGAAAGGAGAGAGAAGAAGCGGGCTGTAAACTTACAACCGGCTTGGACACAAGAACCAACAAACTCTGTGAGAGAGATAAGTGGGTCCTATATTAATTGTAAAGGACACAGATTCAGTGATATTCCCCCGTGACATTCTTGGTGACATTGAGTCACTGATATGTGGGATCCACATGTGCCTGGACCCACGTGGGTCCCACACGTCAGTGACTCAATGTCACCAGAGCAGTGTCACCGAATCCCAATCCAATTGTAAAGAGCTAACTATTATATGGGTGGGCTGAGAAAAGGCTGTAAAGAATCTTATAGCTAATAAGTTGGCTGTATTATTAGCCTAGCTCTGGACAGGTGGCGCGAGCCAGAAGCGCTTTTCTGATTTTTGTACCAGCAGGCAGCAGCAGCGAGCTTGGCGGCGCGCGCTCGTACTGATCCATAGCGCGCGCGGCAGCTGGTACACAGCCACACCACAGGCAGGGCTAGCTAGGGACAGTTCAACTTGGCTGGGCGATAGATAGGAGAGCGATCGGTAGCTAGCGTGCATCAGTACTAGAGGTTGATCGATGCGCGCGATAACACACACAACTCACGACCGGCCGGGGGATAGATTTCGATTAATTCGGTCGACCACGATCACAATTCCGCATCCTCATATTTCTCGCTTTAGTCCGCCGTCCGGTCGCGCCACCCACGTGACCGAGATTCCCCCGCCCAGCGACTTGTGCAAACTCCATCCTCGATCGCTCCTAGTTGGGTATGTTGCACCGGATAACGTCTCAACTAGAGCTGAGTGAAAGTTCTTATGATGGAGAGATAATGTACAACAGTACAAGGAACGTGGAAAAATGGACGACGCACGTATTGAGTTGACCGAGCCTCGTGGACGGACAAGGCGGAGTGAATGTAAACTAGTACTGTAGTAGTACTTAGTATACTCCATCCCAATTTGGGTATTTAGTAGCAATGACTTATTGACTTAAATACTAATTAATCAATCGTATCCTAGTACTATCCTTATTCCCGATATTTCATATTACAAGATACATATGTGTTCATCCAAATAACTAATACCCCCCTCTCCCCTAAATTCATTCTTCTAAAAAAGAAAACCTCTACCATTAAGATATATATCTAATTTCATTGAAAATATGCATGGTATTTATTAAGATAATTCATACGAGTAGGTAATTATAATTCTTTATTGTTCTTTGCCTTTTGTGGTGGTCGTGACTTATATTTAGAATGGAGGGAGTAGTTTTAAATATATGACAAGTTTGATTTTTTAAATTCGTTTGCCTATTCTTCTTGAGCAAATAGAGTACATATTAGAGACGTGGATTTTCATCTCTCGAGAGAATATCCCCTTCTTTTGTGCATATGATCTAATTTATTAATAGTATTTTTTGAGAGAATCTATTCTATACCACTGAGTTTGTCATAGTTCAACAATTTACCATTGATTTTCTCTCTTTCTACATTATACTGACGACTTTATCAATTTTTCTACAATACACCATTGGGTTGGGCTTATTTTTCAATAATACCAAAAATACCCTTATGGACATATAAGTATAACAATTGATTTATATCATTACAAGTTTTTTTAAAAAAGAAAACTTTTATGTGGCCTTCTTACAGTATAAAAGTTTGTATATGAGTTTCATTTTTTTTCATTTCTATTTTTTAAATATAACTTATTTGTTATATGCTATATAAAATATTTTTGTGTTGTTGGTTTTAATGTAAATTATCTTTCATATGCAACATAAGATATTTTTTGCTATTTTCTTTTGTATAAGCTATTTCTCTCTGATATACCACACAAAAATATTTTTTTCTAAACAACAAAAATACCATAAACAAATTGAAACTGATGCACATACTTCTCTGTTGTGTAAGGAGGCCATATAAAATATTTCATATTTTTTTGAAACTTTATAATGAGATAAACTAATTGTTAACCATGTATCATGTTCAGATACATAGCCAGAGTTTGTCTTTTTTGGGACGGAGGGAGTATGTCTCTAAGGGTATTTTGGGTATTTTTTAAAAAAAGAGGCTCATCCCAATGGTATATTGTAGAACAATTGATAAAGTCGTCGGTATATTGAAGAAAGAGACAATGTCAATGTCAAATCATTGAACTGTGATAAACTCAGTGGCATAGAATATATTCTCTCTGTTTTTTTAAACAAGAAATGATACATAGATATGTGGGGAAAATGATTCTAAACTCTTGAAGGGATATTTTCTTGTTGTTTACATATCATATTTAAATGATTATGAAAAATAACAACATAAATTAATATATGATAGATTACTCCACAAACATGTAACACTAAGTTTAACTTCTATAAGTTGAAAAAGAACAATAAATTTGGCAGTGCCTATAAATTAACTAACTAACTATAGTTTTTTTTAGTTTGGCAGTGCCTAAAGAACAATAAATTTGAAAAAGAAGTCAAATTTTAACTTGCAATCTTTGTACAATGATATATCATATATTAATCTATCTTATCAGTTTTTTTAAAAAAAAAAAATCATAACTACCTTTATGGCATGCGAACAACAAAAGGATATCCCCTGATCGAAGAGTTTAAGTCTATATACTACCTCCGTCCCATAATAGATGTCGCTTTGACTTTTTGTTTCCAACGTTTGACAATTCGTTTTTATTTGAAAAATTAGTGCAAATATAAAAAAGATAAGTCATAGTGTCGACGGGGGATACCCGTAGATCGGATATAGAGGGTATTGGGGTCCGTTGGTATGAGGATCTACGTAATGCGATATCAGGCAAACAAAAGACAAGGAGTATACTGGTTCAGGCCCCTTGGTAGGTAATAGCCTTAATCCAGTTGGTATGGGATTATATGATAGGAACCACTTATTACAAAGGGAATAGCATAACTCAATGATACCGATGAGACCGTAGTCGAGTTGGTCCGACTAGATCTCCCGGCGACTTGGCTCCTGCAAGCTCCGGCTCCGTAGGCTGTGGTGGATGTGTTAGCGGTGATATTCGATGCCTTAAGTCCTGCCCAGGGGGTCCCTTATATACCGCGGGTCAGTTGATCTCCAAGTAGGACTCAGAGATATCGGACCCCTCATGATATGGTAAAGACCCAACATTGTCTGAGTATAACTCTCTCCATCCGTAGATACCATCTCTATCACGTGATAGATTTCCTTAATGTATATGAAAACTATCCGTATACGTGCGGGTATATCGGGTATATCGTGTCGGTATACAACGTACATATAAGAATAGAGGGTATACCTTATCCGTAACCCTGACACATAGTTAAAGTATTTTTAACTTTTAATAGTAAAGCAAGTCACAAACAAAATAAATAATAATTCCAATTTTTTTTAATTGGACGAATGATCAAAAATTACAAACAAAAACTCAAAACGACAAGTAACATGGGACGGATGTAGTATGTGATATATCATTGCATAAACATGTAAGTTCAAATTTAACTTGCGTAGGTAGAAAAAAATGACTATTAATTTTTTTTATGTCGTGTAAGTCCCGTTTGAATTTGTATGTGTGGATTGCTACATCTAATATTAATCTATCCTATAAAAAATATCAGATTTTTTATGACTTTTTGGGTGACATGTAAAACTAGGAGACGTTACTTCGAGAGATAAATAGACTTTCTCACATATTGGACACGCTTGAAGTACTTTTAGTAAGTAATACACAAGTAAATAAGTATATATTATTAGTCACAGTTAAAGGAAAAAAAAGTCAATTGTATTTATATATTAGAAAACAGATGTAGTATTTTTAATTTATATCTATCACATACTTTAACATAGAGAACACGCAAATAATTAAGCTTATCTTATCTTATTTTAGTACTATAGCTTATAAGTTACGTGTATAATGACGACAGAAAACGTAAACCATTTTTTCATTAGAAAAAGAACAAACATATAACCTTTTATCTTTCCTACCAGGATTAGACATTCATGTTAATTTGCTCTCCCCGGTAACACTTCATTCTTGAAGATGCTCTTAACTGGTACTCCGTTTCATATTATTATAAGCCGTTTGATTTTTTTGCTAATCAAACTTCTTTAAATTTAATTAAATTTATAGAAAAATATAATAGTATTTTTGATAAAAAAATATATTTAATGAAACTAATTCAATCGATCTTTTATATGTTGCCAAATTTTTTCTATAAATTAGTTAAACTTAAAAAATTTTTTAAAAAAATTTAAACAACTTATAATACTAAACATAAGGAGTAAATGACTACCATGCTACTAGCTAGCTAGCTCGATAGCAGCTTCCTGCGGCTTCTGCTGTCCATTTCGATTCGGGCAAAGCAAAAGAGATGGTAGCAGCAGTGGACATCAGCACGGTGTTGTGGTTGAATGGTCAGAAAAGCGGTAATGTTGGCATGCATCAGCAAGAATTGTTTTCTTGTAGACTTGCGTGTATGTGTACCCCTGCCGATAACCAACACCGGCCAGGGGTGATAATGAGGCAACTTGATCATAAAGCGATCGAGAGCGTACTCTACAATATATAGGAGTATACGCCCTGCATGCGACCGTACACCGTATGCCGCGCGCCCACTGTATAAATAGGCCGCATGTTCCAGCCGCCACATGCACAATTGCACGCCTGAGACTAGCATATCCATGTCCGTTTGGCCGCCGCCACTGCTGCATGCTGCCTAGCTATAGTAGACCCCTGCTACCTGCAGATCACAATAGCACCGGAAACTGTGAGCTCGGTAAGTCGGTATATACGTATATAAGCCAATTAACCAATCGCCGTCTCGTCAGGCCTCTCGCGTGTGCGAGCGGTTGCGTCCGCATGGAGGACGACAAGAGTAAGGAGGGGAAATCGTCGTCGTCGTACCGCGGCGTGCGGAAGCGGCCGTGGGGAAAGTTCGCGGCGGAGATCCGCGACCCGGAGCGCGGGGGAGCCCGCGTGTGGCTCGGCACGTTCGACACCGCGGAGGAGGCCGCGCGGGCGTACGACCGCGCCGCATTCGCCATGAAGGGCGCCACGGCCGTGCTCAACTTCCCGGGAGATCATCATCACGGCGCCGCGAGCAGGATGACCAGCACCGGCTCTTCTTCGTCCTCCTTCACCACGCCTCCTCCGGCGAACTCCTCCGCGGCGGCGGGCCGCGGCGGCTCCGATCGGACGACGGACAAGGTGGAGCTGGAGTGCCTCGACGACAAGGTCCTGGAGGACCTCCTCGCGGAGGCCAACTATCGTGATAAGAACTACTAGCTAGCTAGCTACTATGGCTACTTAGCTATAGTACATACCGATCCGTCGGTATTAGCAAGACGGACATGGAGCAGTCGTGATCTCGTCTGTATGCGCTCCTTGAAACGATCGAGACCATGAGCTTGCTAGCTAGCTATGCATAGTAGTAGCAATAACAGAGGAAGCCCAGGGCAGTATGTACTACTACTGTCCTAGCTAGCTAGCTAGCTAGCTTATTAGCTTCTTCTAATGGCATGCAAGAGCATATATGGGCACGCACGCACGCACGCATGCATGACTCATGATTTGTGCGTCGGCACACGCACGTTTCAGACCATGCACGTCGTTGTTCGGTGTTCCGGCAAGCAGTCAAGCACATCTGGACAGCTAGAACGTTAGCATGGACAGAACCGTAATATTACGTACTGTATATACTCTTAATTTCAAGTACTGGAGCGGCAATTGATTATACTAGTATACTATACGCTTCCCTCCGTTCGTTATACAAAATTAATACACAGTATTATACTGTGTATTCGTTAAACTATATATATATATCTCGTGGTCTTGTTCATGTTGGTCAATGAAGGACTAAAATATAACATGGAAACGGTGAATTTTCCATACTACTGACACTACTTTCTCTCGTTCGAATACTACTTTGTTTTCCCGCATAAAGTTTATTGACCGAAATACGGAATCCATGAAAAGATAAAGATGCTCTTATTATACTCAACTAGTCAGCAAATTAACCAAAGCCGGTGTCTGGTAGTCTGGTAAAAACCGATTCCCCAACAGGTAAAAAGAAGTGGTCCTCGGAAGTTGCCAAACCGAACCCACCGATCGAATCAAGGCGTGTGCCGCGTGCGCGCCCGTACCGTACGAGGAGAGCGGGACGCGGCCGGGTTCGCGACGGCGCACACGCAGGCTGGGCCGGTGATGGGCTGCGAGGGAGGTGTGCTGCTGCTGCATGGGCCAATGCGCGAGATAGCTCGGTCGCGTGGTGGTCTCGGGCCTCGATTCCCACGGGCTTCGCACGCAGGCCGGATACAGAAACATATCGAATCTCGGAACAAAAACAGAGAGCCACATATCAGATGTCACGGTGGATTTGCCGCCGCGCAGATCGGGATAGCTGGCAGGCATTCGTACACCCCGATTTCTGCTTTGATATTCTGTTATCACAGTATATCCGAGGGGGTGTTAGTATCGCGGTTAGTATCTCCCAATCGAAAATGCTAATGGACGGGTGATCGCTCCCCCATCTGTCCAGCGAACACCGCCTGCCCCTCCCCTATACTCCTTCTTCTCCCCCTTCCTCCTCCCCTTCTTCTCTTTCTACTACAGTACACCACACAATTTTTTTAAAAAAAACAAAAGTTAGAAAAATTTATGTATAGAAATACTATATATAAAAAATTTGAATTCAAATTCAAATTTGAATCGGGTATGTAATTTTTAACTTATAAACTTTGTGTCTATAAACTTTAGGTGTATAAACTTTAGATGTATAGAAATACTATAATAGAAAATATTTGAATTCAAATTCAAATTTGAATTAGATATAATTCAAATTAAAATTTGAATCAGGTACATAAACTTTAGGTGTATAAATTTTAGATGTATAGAAATACTAAGAGAGATCTGACCGGGCCATATGTCGATCTGATCGGGGGCAATTGGAGAAGAGTGAGAAAATTGAGAGCAACACAGGAGTTTCCCACTTCGCCAAAGATAGGAAGAATCATTGCTTAGCTTCCTGGAAAACAACCACAGCCGAAGGTGATACTTCTGCTTATCTCGCTCTCAAAAAGAGGAGGCTACACGTCTTCGAGCCATAGGCCAAAAAGAAAAGGAGGCCGAAGATGTGGAGAAATAAAACATGTAATAATTTAAGAGCCTCGAACGACACCTAAGCAAGTGTGGAGACCTAAAGAAGTAAAAAGTAAGAGATCGTGATTTCCCAAAGTAGGGATAAATCCAATTTGATGAGAGAGAATCATCGGTCATTAGAGATAAGTCTCCTTCACATGATGCTATGGATGTTGGTGCAGTGTTCGTCTTGCCTTTAAAATCGTGTAATCAAGAAGCCGATTTTTGCTTGGGGGGCAAGACATTAATATGCTTCATGAGGGAACAAAGAGAAGATGAACGGCGATGGATACGACATCAATCTTTGAGCCGCCGTTTTGTCGGATGCTAAGCAAGGTATGGGTTTATTGTGTTCAACATTATATTATATGCCTTGCCATGTAGAACATTGCTTGCTATCTAGCACATGTGTGTTTTGCTTAATCAATCGATATTATAACATACATGTTTTGCAAATGCCAGCTCTAGTAGTAGAATTGGTAGGTGGCATATAATTTTTGTTGAAGTATGATTTGGCTCATGACTCCTTGATATTTATTTAAAGCCAAATCATATGTGTTTTTATGGATCACCATATAAGATATAGATTTCAATATTTATTGCACCATGAAAGTTTTGCTTTACTAGTAATTCGGCTAATGTCAATGGTTAATGTGATGATTTGCTCTAGAGTGGTTTTCTTTAGGAACAATTGGCATTGTTAATATTTACATACATACTCAAGCCGATTACTTACATTTTTAGTTTATTGGAATCTATGCATGTGACACATAATGACTTTGGTGATTCTTATTGATCATACTTCAATTGGCTAAGTGTTGTGATGCCATGATAATTATTGTTTCAAAAGCCATTGAATTAGTATTCATTTAGACATATTAGTTGAATGTTATAATTTTTCATATGTCTAGAGAGAAGAATTTTGGTCCAATAATTTGATACACCAAGCATCTGGCTATTATGTGAAGAAAAATTATATACTAAAGGCCGATGCTTGATTTCAAAAGTATGGGCGAAATTGGCAAAGTCATAGACCAGGGGCGGTCTGACCGGCATTGCATGGCCGGTCTGACCGGTGGTAGCCAGCGGTTTGACCGGCTTGCATGGCCGGTCTGACCGGGCAGACTGGGCGGTCTGACCGCATTGCGTGGCCGGTCTGATCGATCCCAGACAGGAGGCTGGGGGCACGTTACAGTTTGATTTAAAAGTTCGAATATATTGTGAATTCGACATTTGTGCCCATGAGTTAGAAATAGCTTGGAGAATTCCTTTGATTAGATATTTGAAAGATCCTACGCTAGGGCTGATCGGAAGAATGCGGCGCAAGCGTTCAAATTAATTATCGCGAAAAATAGATTGGAGTATTGTTGAAGTACTTAGATATTGATCAATCTAAAGTTGCTAGGACAGTAGTATATGGAGGGATTTGTGGAATCATCAATCGGCCTTAAGATAAATTGGTTGCTTACGAGAGTGGGGTTTCATTGGCCGAAATAATTGATGATTGTTTCAATGCTATAGAGGGAGTGAAGCTTGTTGACGGTACGGCAATTGTTCAATTAGCGCCCTACCGCTTTGTTGAATCCTATCATTAAACTATGGCCGTTCGAGGTGGGCTTTGGATTTCACTGGTCAAATTTATCCTTCGTCATCAAAGGGCATTGGGTTTCGTGCTAGTTGCAATGGATTACTTCACTAAGTGAGCCGAAGCCGCGCCGCTCGAGAATATTACTTGTACGGAGGTAATTGACTTTATTTTGAAGCATATTGTTCATAGATTCGGTATTCCTCAACGTTAAAGGAGCTTTTTTATGTCCAAAGAAGTGAGAAGTTTTGCCGAATCTTATGATATTAAGTTGTTGAGTTCTTCTCTTTACTACGCTCGGGCTAATGGATAACGCGAGTCGAGTAATAAAACATTGTTGAAATTGCCCGTTTTGCCAGTTGAGGTAAATCTTGACTCTCTTCGGTATTTCAGAAGACGACTTGTCGGTTGAAGATTACAAGACCTTGATAGGAGCAATTTTGAAGACGCCATCGACAAGCGTTTTGAAGACTTTGAAGGAGATGAAGACACTTCAAGACGGTGTTTTTAGGAGAGCAATTAATGGAGATAGCTTGAAGAAATCTTCCGGGCATTGGTAAGTGCTTAGGAAGTCTATAGCGGTAATTGGATTATCGCCCTGAGATAACACGTTCTATACTTTTAGGTTCACGTATGTTCCACCAAAAGGCAGGGGCATGTGTTTACACCAAATTTGGCACCTATGGACGAAATAGGGAAAATTGCCAAAGTTTGAAAAGTGCCGGGTTTCCTTACTCGGAAGGCAGGTTTCGTGTTTCCTTTAGTTTTTATCCCGAGTTGGATGTGGAGAAGGGCCTGTAAGGGGCAAGACCAACCCCTATTTAAGGGACAAGGCGTTCATTGTAAACCCCCGAATACAATCTACTCGAATCGTTCTTTTACTATGTTTTCTATTTTACCCTAGTTTTAGTCTCTTTTGTCGGTTGCGCCGTAAACCGTCCGCCGCCGCTGCGAGAGTGCGACACTCTTTGTAGGTTTGTCCTGAAAACCTTCCGTTTTGCCCACGAGATGGGTAGTTATCCTCATATCGTCTAAATCGGCCTAGAGGCTGATTTGATCTTAAATCGGCTTCGCTAGCCGGTTTAGCTTCTCTTTTTGCAAAACCATCTTGATTTGGCCTTTGGCTAGATCGAGGTGGTTGGCGTCCTATCACCAACAAGGCGTTTAGGTGTTGCGATCGTGCTTGTGACTTGTCACAAAAAAGTTGCCAACAACTCCAACCTACAATAAGAGAGTTAAGCTGATGCATCGCTTAACAACAACTGACGCAGACACTTGGGAGGACGACATGGGGCACCGGGAGGGGAACTGGAGGCGATCGAGGAGAAGAGGTGTTGGACAAGCTGCGAGCATGCGGATGAGGCGTAAACATCTACATAGATGAGGCAGATGTTGTCGGAGAGCTAGAGAAGAAATCCGTTATAGGGCTAGAGGGAGTGGCGGTGACCTGGAGCACTGGTAGTAGTAGTTGCCCACCACGGCGGTCGTTGGTGAGAATCACCCACAGTAGCTTCAAACAACCCTCCTACTGACCATGGCCATGACTGTCAAAGAAGGAGAGTGTTGCTGAGCCATCTCAATTTGAAGGAAAGGGAAAGGGATTTGAGGAAGACGTTGAGCGTCAACCTTTGCAAGGACACTCGATCTCCTGAATCTGGCGCTGCAGCTCGACCTCAGCGATGAGGTAGCACAACATGAGCTCGACAACGAGGCACCCAACCCATCCCTTCCCTCGTCCGTCCTATCCTTCTCTACTACACATATAGTCACCCTCCTCTTCGGCAACCACCGTCGTTGCCGCCTTCCTAGACACGAGTTGACGAGCTCGAGACTGAATCAATGCGTCACATAGGTACCACGTCAACCGAGGTTACTGTCTATACTACCAAGGGACTCAATATGCACCAGTTTAATAAATAGGGACTCTCTATTTCAATTCTGTGGTAAGAGATATGAATGGAACTCGTCTCACAGTTGAGATATCTAAATGGACCTTTTCCAATTAAGGTTTAAGATTTTTTTTTACATGAATTAAGGTTTAAGAATTGATTTTGCCGTGCCATGATCTATGAAATTTTCTGAAAGGGGATTAGAGAGACTACACTAGTATTAAAAAAAATACTTATTTGTAACGGGTGTAGCCCCAAATTTCTAATGGTTTGTAGCCAGTGTTACAGGCGATGGGTTAGTGCTTCGAGTCCAAATCTCTAACAGTTTCTCAATTGTTAGAGATTAATATATATCAATCGAGAAACTTTTACGGTGTTTGTAAGCTACGTAGAGATATTGGGAGGTGGAGACTATTGATTAATAGATAGGTAAGGTACTAAATAAATTAACGGTTTTGCAATTTCACTTACGATTGATTTTTAGCTTCAGTCTTTTGATTTTTCGTTGGTTCTTGCATCAAGATTCGTGTTTGAGCTTCAGTCTTTTGATTTTTCGTTTGTAGGTTCTTGCATCAAGATTCGTGTTTATGTAGATCTTGTGTTACAGATCAACGCTTTCAGCTTGACACTGTGGTCCGCGGTTTATTTTTATAATAGCTTGGCGACTGTCAATTCTTGAAATAAGTTTTTCAAAAATGTTAAATTGTCAAAATTTTAGAAGCATATAATTCTGAGCCCATTCTCACTCACGCACCAACTCCAATACCTCTAAAATACTATTGCACCTATATATATATAATATTAGTTTGCATTTAAATTTTTAAATCATAATGTTAGAAGTATGCACCTTGACTCTACTACGAGCACACCACCGGTGCTTACCCCCAAAGCACAACTTAGTTCATTTTTTTAAAAAATTATCTCTATAATTAAACAACACAAGTTTTAAAAAGAGATGCCATAATGACAAATCTAGTAATATACTACCTCGTTTTTAATAGATGACGCCGTTGATTTTTATCACACGTTTGACCATTCGTCTTATTCAAAAAATTACGTAATTATAATTTATTTCGTTGTGAGTTGTTTTATCACTCAAAATACTTTAAACATGATTTATATCTATACATTACATAAAATTTTTTGAATAAGACGAATGGTTAAACATATTTTCAAAAGTCAACGGCAGTCATCTATTAAAAAACGGATGAGTAGGTTTCTGTGTCCAATTTTGCTGATGGCAACTAATAAAAATTTAGATCTCTGACCCCACACCAATTATAAAGTGTGGAATAAAAAGAATGGCAGTTCTTTGATAGTTGTGTTTGTAGGTGCATAGCACCATCCATTAGGTTCAAATTCTTGTGTTCATAAATATAATGGAGGGTAATTATAAGTTGGCGCAGAGACTAAAAATATATTTTCTTTGTTATGAAAAAAATGAGTTTAGGAAAGAAGCATACAGCTAATTCGGAGCAATTGCACTGAATATGGATTTGCTGAAACACTAAAGTACAGACTTATCGCTTTTCTTATGCTAATTAGTAACCTTCTTCAGAAAAAAAAAAACTTAATTAAACAATTCCCACGCAAGGTTAGGTAAGAGCTGGAATATCTCAGTTATTATCAGTGGGCGAGCTGGTCGTACGAGCCGGAGGCAACAGCGTTGGCTGCTGATTTCTTTTCACGTTGCGTTGCTATCATCCAGTTGGGCTGTCACCAGACCACCACCACTCAGCATCGCGTATCCGATGCTCTCTTTGACCTCTGTTGTTTATTTAAATTGTTTTTTGCTCCCCCTCTGACCAGCACAGCAGCTATAGCTACACTGGTTTCAACTTTCAACTCATTCTTTTGTATACAAAAATACGGCAAATTTTGTCATGATCCGATCAGAGCTCACGTACGTACGTACGCGCTTGATAACATCACCAGAAATTCAGAATTAATTCAGAAAGGACGCACGCGTGCACAGTTTAGGAATGTGCTTCAGTTGCTTGTTCGTGTGCAAGAGTGGACAACACTATATATGTTGCCCCGTACCTTTCGATCAAGCTGTTTTTAATATCCCGATCTGGACTGTTGCTGGTGCAGGGCAACATTTTCTTCTATGAGATGTGACTTGGGCTGCTAGGGGCCGGAGAACCGAGAATCTGTGTTTCTGTACTCGACTGACTGATTTCTTTGGCGATGGTTTTCTATCACCAAAAGGGAGCTAGGTGGAGTTTTGTCCTTGAGAGGACCGCTACTCGGTTTTTCAATTACAAAATGTTATATTTTTTCTTAAAAAAATGACAAGATAATTAGTATATTATACATCTTTACAAACATTTAACTTCATATTCCATCTTATATGTTTTCTTATCTTAACTACTTTAAAAAATGATAAATTTCCAATCATCACATTGTTTTTCGTTGTCGGTCCGCTTAGTACGCGCAATCCGATTTTCTTCGTGTATTTTGTCGTCGCGCTCATGTACGTCTAGAAGTCTAGGTCCATCCGGAGTAGGCCATGAGTCCAGCTCCGTCCACAAGCCCAACCTGCGTCCTGAGTCCAGATCTGTATATGTCGTCTCCTACTCCGCTCTTTTTCCTTCCGCTATTTTTAGGTGCTCTCACGCACACGATTTTACAGATATCACTTGCAAGGCAAAATACACAGATATGGCGCATGCAAGACAAACATTACATATCGGAACATACAAATAGTAGAAACACACAAGAAAAAACATATCGCAACACAAGACAAAACAACCGCAAGGCTTTCTTTAGACGTCAGTTTACCTTCGATCAGTATCGATTTCACGTTATCATTAACTGAACTCTAAATGCAGTTACAACACATTAGATTTATATAAGTCAAGACATTCTATTAGATTTATAATTACTAAGTGTCCACACAGCTAGAATACTGTTTGCATAAATCAGTATGAGTAGTTAAAATAACATTAGGAAGGGTTATGAAATAACTAATACAAATAGAAAAAAAAAATAACTACATATTGTATATCAAATTTGTTTTTCCCCTACTTATATATGTTAATTTAAACATACATGTTTATGGAGTAATATATATAAATTAATTTATACTTTATTTTCTTAAAACATTTTTATATGACATGAAAAAATGAGGAACAGACTTCCCACCAAACACTATAACTGTTGCTTACTCCCTCCGTCCAAAAAAAGAGTTAATCTACGATAGATGTGATATATATTCTAGGACAAGAATCAAAACAGATGTATCATATCTAATATTATGTGGTTTTTTTGGACGAAGGAGCAGTAGTTTGTTCATAGGACGAGTAGAACGATGCAGAAAGGAAATGCTCATCTGCACCTGCACTGCAGGGGTGGCGGCTTCTTGCCTTCTTGTTGTGTACTACTCCGTACACTACTACTAGCAGGCTAGCAGCAGTAGTACTTTGACCAGGCAGGTAGAGACGACATTATGAAACTCATGTCGTTTGCCGCGCTATATGAAGCCAGCTCGGCGTGCACCAGTTCGCCACGGACAAGGAGGCTAGTGAAATAGGTGTGTTCCGTGCATGGCGGCCACAGCGGCTTCCACGATGTCCGCGGCGGCGGCAGTGACTCGCCGGATCAACGCTGCCCTCCGCGTGGACGCCACCACGTGACGTCGCGGCCGGCGCCGACGGGCAGAACGGGCGCCGGTCGCCCGTGCCAAGCGGGTGAACGACGGCGTGGCGGCAAGGATGACGTGTGGGTGGCCGTCGACGAAGCGGACGTGTCGGGGCCGCGGCGGCGATGGCGCCGCCCGGCGCCGCTGTTCCGGACGTACAAGGTCAAGGGCAGCATCCTTCATCCTTACAGGTTCCTGATCCTTCTTCGACTGATCGCCATCGTCGCCTTCTTCGCGTGGCGCGTACGTCACAAGAACCGCGACGGCGCGTGGCTTGTGGACAATGTCCATGGCGGCGACGTCTGGTTCGGCTTCTCGTGGGTGCTCAACCAGCTCCGAAGCTGAGCCCATCAAGCGCGTCCGGACATCGCCGCCCTCGCCGACCGGCACTCCGGCGAGCTCCCCGGCGTCGACGTCTTCGTCACCACGTCGACCCTGTCGACGAAGCGATACTCTACACCGTGAACACCATCCTCTCCATCCTCGCCGCCGACTACCCGGTGGACAGGTACGCTTGCTACCTCTCGACGACGGCGGGACGCTGGTCCACTACGAGGCTATGGTGGAGGTCGCCAAGTTCGCCGAGCTGTGGGTGCCCTTCTGCCGGAAGCACTGCGTGGAGCCGAGGTCGCCGGAGAACTACTTCGCGGTGAAGACGCAGGCGTACAAAGGCGGCGCCGGCGAGCTGATGAGCGATCACCGGCGTGTGCGGCGAGAGTACGAGGAGTTCAAGGTCAGGATCGACTCCCTCTCGAGCACCATTCGCCAGCGATCTGATGTGTACAACGCCAAACATGCCGGAGAAAATGCGATATGGATGGCTGATGGCACACATTGGCCCGGCACATGGTTTGAGCCGGCTGACAACCACCAGAGAGGGAAACATGCTGGAATTGTTCAGGTATTTGCGCACTACACATGTTTAATTTCTGTTTCCAATCTTGTCCGGGCAAATTGTATCAGAGTGAATGGTTTTTGTGTGTTTTTGATAGGTTTTACTGAACCATCCAAGCTGTAAACCGAGGCTTGGATTGGCGGCGAGTGCTGAGAATCCGGTTGATTTCAGCGGTGTCGACGTGCGGCTCCCCATGCTGGTGTACATCTCGCGCGAGAAGAGGCGGATACAACCACCAGAAGAAGCCGGCGCCATGAACGTGATGCTCCGCGTGTCCGCGCTGCTGTCGAACGCGCCGTTCGTCATCAACTTCGACGGCGACCACTACGTCAACAATTCGCAGGCGTTCAGGGCGCCGATGTGCTTCATGCTCGACGGCCGCGGCCGCGGCGGCGAGAACACGGCGTTCGTCCAGTTCCCGCAGCGGTTCGACGACGTTGACCCGACGGACCGGTACGCGAACCATAACCGCGTCTTCTTCGACGGCACCATGCTCTCCCTCAACGGCCTCCAGGGGCCCTCCTACCTCGGCACCGGCACCATGTTCCGCCGCGTCGCGCTCTACGGCGTGGAGCCGCCGCGCTGGGAGCGGCGGCGAGCCAGATCAAGGCTATGGACATCGCCAACAAGTTCGGCAGCTCGACGTCGTTCGTCGGCACGATGCTGGACGGCGCCAACCAAGAACGGTCGATCACGCCGCTGGCGGTGCTCGACGAGTCGGTCGCTGGCGATCTCACCGCCCTGACGGCGTGCGCGTACGAGGATGGGACGTCGTGGGGAGAGCGTCGGGTGGTGTACAACATCGCGACGGAGAGACGTGGTGACCGGGTTCCGCATGCACCGGCAGGGGTGGCGCTCCGTGTACGCCTCATGGAGCCGCCGCGTTCCGCGGCACGGCGCCGATCAACCTCACCGAGCGCCTCTACCAGATCCTCCGGTGGTCGGGCGGCTCGCTGGAGATGTTCTTCTCCCACAGCAACGCGCTCCTCGCCGGCCGCCGCCTCCACCCGCTGCAGCGCGTCGCCTACCTCAACATGTCGACCTACCCGATCGTCACCGTGTTCATCTTCTTCTACAACCTCTTCCCGGTGATGTGGCTCATCTCCGGCATACTACATCCAGCGGCCGTTCGGCGAGTACCTCCTCTACCTCGTCGCCGTCATCGCCATGATCCACGTGATCGGCATGTTCGAGGTGAAGTGGGCTGGCATCACGCTGCTGGACTGGTGCCGCACGAGCAGTTCTACATGATCGGATCCACGGGGGTGTACCCGACGGCGTGCTGTACATGGCGCTCAAGCTCGTCACCGGGAAGGGCATCTACTTCGCCTCACGTCGAAGCAGACGGCAGCCAGCTCCGGCGACAAGTTCGCCGACCTGTACACCGTGCGGTGGGTGCCTCTGCTGATCCCGACCATCGTCATCATGGTCGTGAACGTCGCCGCCGTCGGGGTGGCGGTCGGCAAGGCGGCGGCGTGGGGGCCGCTCACCGAGCCGGGGTGGCTCGCCGTGCTCGGGATGGTGTTCAACGTGTGGATCCTGGTGCTCCTCTACCCGTTCGCGCTCGGGGTCATGGGTCAATGGGGAAGCGGCCGGCCGTACTGTTCGTGGCGATGGCGATGGCCGTCGCCGCCGTGGCGGCCATGTACGTCGCCTTCGGTGCACCGTACCAAGCTGAGTTGTCAGGTGGTGCTGCTTCTCTCGGAAAAGCGGCGGCGTCGCTGACCGGGCATCCGGTAGGGACGTTCGATCGCGTTTGAATTTGATTTGAATATTTGATTATTTTCTTGGTGCAATAATTGGTTGTTATTCTGTTATGTCGTTACGTCATAGAGCGGCTGATATATTGCTAGTCTGCTCTATACGAGTGAACTTGATTGTTCTTCTTTAAAAATAACAAGATTTGAATTTCTCCAGCGTGATTTGTGACTTTATATGTTCGGATATATTTTACGGCTTTACTCTGTTCGATTTTTTTTAACACAGAAGACGTTCGCAAATACACAACTATGCTAGTACATCTCTAAAGTCAAGTGCACTAATTTTAACCTATTCACTACTCCCTCAGTTTCAGGTTATAAGACGTTTTAACTTTGGTCAAAGTCAACTATTTCAAATTTGACTAAGTTTATAGACAAATATAATAATATTTATAATACCAAATTAGTTTCATTAAATCATAATTGAATATTTTCATAATAAATTTGTCTTGGTTTGAAAATGTTATTATTTTATCTACAAGCTTAGTCAAACTTGAAACAGTTTAACTGTGACCAAAGTCAAAATGTCTTATAACCTGAAACGGTAACCTGAAACGGAGGGAGTAGTCTATATAGGCTACTCAGCTACTTGGGTGATACTTGAATTTTTGTTTTGAAATTACGATGATTTGAATTTGTTCGACATGACATTTTGACTCTAATTAAGTTCTCTTAAATAACTTTTTATTGAATTTTTGCATTTAAAGTTTTTAATTACGCAGAAGATGAGAGCACATGGACATATTGTGTTGGTGAATAGTAATATATTTGTCGTAAAAAGGGCAAAATATCTAATATATAAGTGAGAAACCTCTTACTCTCAGAAGCTAGATTTTAGGGTAATTAAAAAGACTATTTACGATCCTACAAGTATATGTAACTATATATGCACTAATTTTAACTTGCACCCAAGTACTACACTAATTTTAACTTTACACCCAACAAATGGAGGTCAAGTATAAATCTTTTATCATCTTCAGAAATTAGAACTATAATAGTTAATCTAAGGGGTTGTTTGGTTTACTTGCAAAGATTGTCGCATCTCATATTAGACAATTTGATCAAGTTAGCTCATTATTTAATTCATGGTCCACTTATGACAAGATGCCCTTTCAATTTTATGCTGTCACGTGTTATCAACTAAAAAAAGTGTGCGTTCTTTTGCTAGACTAAAGTGGCTTATTTTTGTTAGCCATAACTCAAGGTGTAACATCCCGTCTCTCCCAGCCGGCCCACTTACATCTGATATCTTTTATAGGTCATAGACTGCCCTCCCAACACAACTCCAGGCCAAGCACGCTTAACCTCTATTGGTATTAATACGGACACTGATAAAATCCGCAAGCGTACGGATTATACCGATGTAGCACTTTCCCTACGGAGTATTATAAGGGTATCGAATCCAAGAGAACGTGTGTGGTCAAATCTTCCTCTGGTTCATCCAAGGATACCAAGCAAAAGATATGCCAGGATAGAGAGGATTTACTAGTGAGAAACAGTGTCTAGGGAAAGCTTAACTTTAATCTAATGCAATACTTCAGGCACTGGCAACCCGCTGTTCCCAGATGTCGCTTTACTACGTACCCGGATAGGGAGGACTTAAGTGATCTCGAGGGTTGTCGCCACCTCTACACCTACCTCAAACGTACTGTGGGATACGCCGCAATTACTGGATAATAATATACCTAAACACACGTCTAAGGAATTTCTATCTACTTTTTGTGT
>CM020185.1:10046133-10065033 GCA_009805545.1 Oryza longistaminata | reverse complement strand
ATACTACATATGAAAAAATATTTTGAATTCAAATTCAAATTTGAATATATATTTGAATTCAAATTCAAATTTGAATATGATATTTGAATTCAAATTCAAATTTGAATCGGATATAATTCAAATTCAAATTTGAATCGGATATATAAACTTTTGACTTATAAACTTTAGGTCATAAACTTAGATGTATAGAAATATATATATAAAAAAATATTTGAATTCAAATTCAAATTTTAATCGGATATATAAACTTTTGACTTATAAATTTTGGCTCTAACTTTAGATGTGTAACTTGATGTGTATAAACTTTAGGTGCAAAATTTACTGAAATAGAAAAGTAATGCGGTGCCAAATCGCTCATTAAACTACCCTCTGCCAATGGCGTTGCATACGTTCTCGTTTTGTATAAACGGAATCGGGCTCTTTGCACGGCACACGGTTCATCTCGTACTCGAACTCCGATCTGTTATACATCGCGTTGGATCGTAGCAGCACACCGGTTCATCTTCATACTCGAACTCCTGATCTGTTATAACCATCGCGTTGGATCGTAGCAGCAGCCGCCGACCCAAACGCAAAGCCCAAAGCGACGCCATGGCAAGGCAGGACCAGCAGCTGCAGGTGCTGAACGCGCTCGACGCGGCCAAGACGCAATGGTACCACTTCCGGCGATCATCGTCCGCATCGGGTTTTCACCGCGCCTTACGACCAACTTCTGCATCTCGCTCGTCACCAAGTGCTCGGCGCGATCTACGTACACCGACCCCCAGCCCCACCCCCGGCTCGCTGCCGCCCAACATCGCCGCGCGTGAATGGCGTCGCGCTCTGCGGTACGCTGCCGGCAGCTCTTCTTCGGATGGCTCGGCGACAAGCTCGGCCGCAGGCGTCTACGGATGACGCTGCTGCTCATGGTGATCTGCTCCATCGCCTCAGGGCTCTCCTTCTCGCACACGGCCGACGAGCGTCATGCCACGCTCTGCTTCTTCCGCTTCGTTGGCTCGGCTCGGCATCGGCGGTGATTACCCTCTGTCCGCGACAATCATTCCGAGTACGCCAACAAGAAAGACCGGGCGCGTTCATCGCGCCGTCTCGCCATGCAGGGTTCGGCATCCTCGCCGGCGGCGTGTCACGCTCGCCATGTCCGCGGGGTTCCAGGCGCGTTCCCGCCCCGGCGTACGAGGTCAATGCCGCGCCGCGTCCACCGTGCCGCAGGCCGACTACGTGTGGCGCATCATCCTGATGCTCGGCGCGCTGCCGCATACTGACGTACTACTGGCGGATGAAGATGCCGGAGACGGCGCGTAACACGGCGCTCGTCGCCAAGGACGCGAAGCAGGCGTCGTCGGACATGGCCAAGGTGCTGCAGGTTGAGATCGAGGTGGAGGAGGAGAAGCTGCAGAACATCACGAGGGCAGGGACTACGGCCTCTTCTCGGCGCGGTTCGCCAAGCGCCACGGCGCGCACCTCCTGGGCACGGCGGCGACGTGGTTCCTCGTCGACGTCGCGTACACAAGCCAGAACCTGTTCCAGGAAGGACACTTTCACCAGCATCCACCTGATCCCAAGGCGCGCACCATGAGCGGCTCGAGGAGGTGTCCGCATCTCCCGCGCGCAGACGCTCATCGCGCTCTGCGGCACCGTGCCGGTGGGCTACTGGTTCACGTCTTCCTCATCGACATCATCGGCCGCTTCAAGATCCAGCTCCTCGGCTTCGCTGGGATGACGCGTTCATGCTCGGCTCGCCATCCCGTACCACCACTGGACATGCCAGGAACCAGGTCCATCTTCGTCGTCCTCTACGGCTTCACCTTCTTCTCGCAACTTCGGGCCGAACGAACGACGACGTTCATCGTGCCGGCCGAGAATCTTCCCGGCGCGTCTCCGTAACTGCCACGGCATCTCCGCCGCGTCCGGCAAGCCGGCGCGATCATCGGAGCGTTCGGTTCTCTACGCGCGCAGCCACAGACAAGGCGCATGTGGACGCCGCTACAACCTGGGATTGGCGTGCGGAACGCGCTGTTCGTGCTCGCCGGGTGCAACCTCGTGGGCTCCTCTTGACATGGATGCTCGTGCCGGAATCCAAAGGGAAGTCGCTGAGGAGATGTCCGGCGAGGCCGCGACGAGGAAGCTTCTGCCAACGGCGGTGCCACCGCGTCAACTCGTCCGGAGTTGAGATGGTTGTAATCCTTCAGGACGCAACGAATGACGACACTTGCATGCGAAAGTCGTACTTGTAGCGTGATAGGAAATGTATAATACTCATATTTATTAGATCGTACTCCTACACTAACTTATAATTATGTTAGTACTTGCTATCTCTCTTTGTTTATAACTCACCAAAGTAATCACTATATTTTAGTTGATTATAGTGAATAATAATCCCGTATGCTATTTAGGAACTAACTAAGAGATAATTCTCACAAGATAAATCTAAATTACTCAAGAAGAATATTATATTGAATTCAGAGTAATAAACAGAATAAAAGAAATAGGACAAGATTACCGGCAACTCCGGAATTCTTCCGACCTCTTCTACTCTACTCTCTTCCTATTCTAGTAGACAATATTGTACAATAGAGCCTCTTATAATTCGGCTCAAACTTGGAAGTGTGTGTGAGAGTGAATGAAGTGAGGTCCTTTTATAGGGCAGTTATGACGGTTGTGAGAAGGGGAAATGTCCGAACTACCCCGCAACCGTCATTGGGAGAACATCTGGAACGTCCACGCCAAACCCTAGGATCAACGGCGATCAGGGGGTTCGGCCGAACCTGGGCTGGGCCCTCCTGGCCTCTATCCATTTCTCGGAGTTTTGGGTTGATTCACTGATGTTTTGATTAAGTTCACAACCCATCCTTGTAGGGATACATAATTCTCCTCACTTTAGTCTAGATTTCCTCCCAACATCGGGGTTTATCACCTGCATAAAAATATACACCAACACTTGTGGAATATGTGAGATTAAGCACCTATTAATATGTTGGATGTTTTATTATTTGAACTTTATGTAAATGTTGGCGGTATAGAATTGACATTTAACAGCCGCCAACAACCTCAGAGTTCTTTGGAAATCGGTTTCCAAAAAAAGTTGCAACTTGTTGATATGAGTATTCTATTAATTCTATTAGACCCTGGACCGGGATGTCACATCAGGTTAATGACAATAATGTTAGCATAACATCCAAACAACCCCTTAAGAGCAAGGATAATAATGCAGCCAACTACTTACTTATAGCCTATCTATCAGCTCACTCATATAGTGGTTAACTCTTCACTATAAATATATGGTCCACATGTCTGTCTCACAGATTTTCTTGGTTCCTGTGTCTAAGCCGGCTGTAAACTTACAGCCCGCTTCTCATCTCTCTCCTCTTTTCTCCCATTCACCTCAGCATTCAGCCTTCTTATAGCCCCCTATTATACTTGCTCTAAGTTGCTTAAGGCAAAGGACGGCTTTGATTCGTCGGCAGTGGATCAGCTTGCCGCGGTCCTCCATTGGCCCAATCTACTCCAGGTGCACTTGCTTTTTCTCGATTTTTTTTATTTATAGTAATTATTAGTGACGTACTTGAATTAAATAATTAGTAAATCTTAGATCGAATTTGTAAAAATAATGAACTTTGTTGCCAATAACGTTCAGATTTGGACGCACTTTCGAAGAGCGTCCAAGAAAGGACGCTGTTCCGGACGAGGTTCTGACTGATGCGCCTCGACTCCTCTCCAACACAATGAGTGAAACAGGAAAAGAAAAGAATCAATCTTGCGTGAGCGTCGTTCTCCGGCTGTCTCAGCCATCATTTGCCGAGGCACATGAAGAGGCGTCACCGCCTACTGCCCATCTCGGCATCTCCTCTGGTACAATGTCCTTGCACGGATAGAGCGGAGGCGGTGCCGTCTGGCCGGCGTGCCGCGCGCACGCCACCACTGTCCGCCTCAAAGCTCAAAGGCCCACGCTGCCTTCCACCGGGAAAGGGATCCTCTGTGTGCAGTTGAGTCATTGACATGTGGGCCATTGCAAAGTGGGACCCACATGTCAGTGACTCAACTGCATGTGCAGTTAAGTCAGAGGATCTGCTTCCCTTCCACCGGGGGTTGCTAGCGCGCGTACGCGCCAGCAATTTAGCTAGCGCGCGCGGCAGCTGGCCTTCTCCCCGTGCCTTTTTTTTCTCTTCTTACTGTTTACAGTTTTTCTTTTCTTTTTTTTTTTGCCGTTTCTTTTCAATTTTTTTTTAATCTTTCGCACACCTCTTTACAAATATAGAATTGAAAGTTTTTGATTTTGACTTGAAAGTTTTCAAATTTTGAGTTGAAAGATTTGAAAACTTTCAATTCAAAATTTGAAAACTTTCAACTCGAATTTCAAAACTTTCGACCCGAATTTGAAAACTTTCAACCCGAAATTTAAAAATTTTTAGCTTAAAACTTGAAAACTTTCAACTCAAATATGAAAACTTCCAAACTTGAATTTGAAAGCTTTCAACTCAAATTTCAAAACCGTCACCTTGAAATTTTAACTTTCAAAATATTTTTTAAAAAAACTTTCAACTCAACTTTTGAAAATTTCATCATATTTCTGAAACTTTTCAACTTAACTATTTGTATATTATTTTGATATAATAAAATCTATAATTAAATTAATCTACACGCTTAGCACTATTTTTAGTGCTAATGACTAGTGGGCCCACGCGCTTAACCTCCCACGCAAGAAGCGGAACCGAAAATACAGAAAACGGAAAAAAAAAGGAACGCGAGGCGCTACGGACTCGGAGTGCGCGCGAGTTGCTAATCTGGCGCGTCTGCGCGGATTAGCAATCTCGGGGGAGAGGGCTGCTTCTCTCTCGGTTTGCACGTGCGCTGCACGTGAGGAATGGGAGGGCCGAGTGAAGAGGATGGGCCGAGCAAGAGAGAAACGGCCCAACGACCAAGAGGGACGCAAAATAGACTTTTCCAAAAGATTTGATTTGGAGGTATTGGATTCGGATTTGGATTTAGAATTGAATTCAAATGTGATGCTCGAACTCACGGACGGAGAGGTAAAGAAAAGGATCCAAGAAGAAAGTCATCATTCAAAAACGGAACGACGGGAGATGACGATAGAGCAATAGATAGATGGATGGATAGGGCGATAGATAGGTCGATCGATAGACAGGGATGGATTTAAGGTAGGGATTTAATATTTTCTTGGAATCGGGGACAAGTATTTGGCGAGGATTCAAAGGAATAGATTGAATGTCGGAGTTGTCTTTGGAATGGGAATTTCGAGGAGACAATTTTTGATTTCGACAAGAGGGATCAAGGAGATTTAAACTGAGATCCACGGCATGACTTAGACTCGCCCACAAAGAATGAAAATTTTCGCAATTAGGATTTTATTAATTAGGTTTTAACGTCTCGCGAAAAACGAGGCGTTACACTTTTCAAACTGGTATTAATCCATTAACACTAACTGTGGACCCATAGAATTTACTAGGAATAAATTGGGCCTAACCCATTTAGTTCTAACAATAATCCCCACCTAATTTCAGGGCTCACAGAAATGTTCTCAGTATTTCGGCGTAGACTGTGAAGTTGAACTTTCACCTAGAAAAAGGAGTTACACCTGACCACAACTGAACAATGGACTATTCCTTGAATTGTCGGTCTTGTGCAGTTAGGCTTTACTTAATTTCTTAATTGATACTAGGCTGTCATTAGCATCTCCTTTGTGTGGTGTGTATAAGTTGTACTCCAGGCCTTTTCATGAGTATCTAGAGATCACCTAAATCTCATAGACTTTGGCTAGCAGTCGGACTCATATAGGTGTGTTCCTTCTAAGATGTTCTGTAGGCTAACATATCTTGTTTAAGAAAAGCCACTCAGGTCACATGAGGGAATGCACCAACCCACCATACAGATAAGGAGATAAGTACATCATAGAAATGAGCTTTGGGTCTCTCCTCCTAGCTAGAAAATAACTTGTTTCACCATCCTAATTCACAGGATCTCTAATCATAAAGGACGGATTATCACTATTGTGTAACTCAAATGGATCCAAGCCCATCTCACTCGATGCACTGTCTATCACATTACGCGATAGACCCTTAGTGAATTGATTTGCCAGATTTTTAGCAGTCTGAACATAGTACAATGCTATCACTCCGGAGTTTTTCAGCTTCCTGACAGACTATATCAGTATTCTCTTTATATGTCTGTATGACTTCATGTTGTCCTTCTATTAACGCCAAAATATGGTATGTTTTTTTACTGCATTCAGGTAAGGAAAGAGCGAAAGGGCCTGTAGCCTAGTGGTTACAAGAGCCTCAGTAGCACCTGAGGTCCTGGGTTCGACTCCCCATGGGAGCGAATTTTCCAGGATTTAACGGCGTTGTGCTTTCAGTGGTAGACGACATACCCGTCGACAGCGAGGTGCCTGTGGTGACTTCGTCAATCTCTCCAGGATTTGCCGGCCCAGTCTTCGAAGATGCTCATAGGGGTGAGTGCCCGTGCGTTGTGAGTGTCTGTGTTGTACTGTGTAATTCTCAAAAAAAAATGTAAGGAAAGAAGTCGATCAACTAATGTAAACCTATGCAGAAGAGACCGATCTCCGGAAGGAATTGTGAAGATCATAGTGTGGCAATTTAATTCTACCTATTAATTGGACATAATTTAGTAATTTTCTGTTATCTTCAAAAAGTTTTGTTTAGTGTCTGATCTTGACTTGTATCTTTTATTTTATCTTTAGAAAACTTGTATTGTGTCCGATCAAGACTAGTATCAACCCGGAGGTATAAATATATACAACCGAAGTTGTTTTAATCAATCTTCATAAATCAATACAATTATTTTCAACGCATCACCACCCTTTTTATCCCGGCGAGTTCTTAGTTAATTTCGAGGGGGGATACATCGGTTAAGTTCGATCTCCAACGAGAAGTAAGCTCCGTCATCTTCGCTTTCATTGGCGTTGCTAGGACTTTCTCGGTTAGATCCGATGTTCTATTCGGGCTAAAGCAAGCGTTGCCTATCTTATATGTTGTCTCTAATTTTTTATGCATTGTTGCTTAAAGTCACATACTCACATCAGATTAGTTTGGACTTTCTTGGTTCAGTCCGATATTCTAATCAAGTTAATGACTTTTATTATAAATTTGTTATATCCATCTCTTTAAATATAACATTTTTTTAAAAAAAAAGTGGGCAAAAGTTTTGCCTCGTATATATTGATAGAGAAGAGGTACTAATATATATAATAATATAATATCTTTTTTTAAAGAACCCAACAAAGCTGGTTTTATATTATAGAAGGAAGAGAATAACCATACAGGAGCAGGAATGACATTCCTAGAACAGAAATGTCTCCCGCAAATAACTACTCCCTCCGTCCCATAATAATATAAGAAGTTTTAAAGTTGGACACGGTTATTAAGAAATTAGGTAAAAGTGAATGGTGGAGGATTGTGATTGGATGAGCAGTGGAGGTAGGTGGGAAAAGTGAATGGTGGAGGGTTGTGATTAGTTGAAAAGAGAATATTGGTGGAGAAGTTGTTATATTTTGGCACAAATCCTAAGAACTAAAAGTTGTTATATTTTGTGATGGAGGGAGTAGAAATTAAAACAAGCCTATTCTCGCGACATTATACACTGCATTCCCTTAGCACCCGCCAACTCCCACAATTGGAGTTCATCCATAATCTTGCTTGTAAGTGCCGGTGGTGTAGATTCGATGTTCCTGTAGATGCGATTGTTTCTTTCTATCCAAACCTCCCAAAGCGTGGTCATGAAGACAGATCGTAGTCCCTTCTTTTGCAATTTTTCCGCCCTATTTGTCTGCTGGTGCCACCAATTGAGTAGGGTGTCATCATTGCTCGTGTTCAAGAATCGATTTGGTCTGATCTGGTGGCCTATCTCCTGCCAAACCCTCTGCATGAAGGGGCACTCCTTGAAGAGGTGCTGCACAGTTTCCAGATTTCTAAAACACAGTTGGCAAAAATAGTTATTTAGCCAGCCTCGGCATTGTAATCGATCCACCGTCCATATTCTGTTCTTGTTCTTTGGCCAGAACTTTTGCTTGGCGGACGCCCAAAGTTTTCTATATGAGAATAGCGGACTCTGATCTTGTTTTCCCCTGAACTGCATGGTGTATGCAGACCTTGCCGTATAGAGGCCGTTGGCCGACCATCTCCATTGGATTGTATCCTCATTCCTCAGTCCCTTCTTGGAACACAACTCCTGCAATGTCCAGCACTTCCCAAACATAAATGTATTCCTGAAGCAATTGTATAATATAATATCTGAGTGGAAAGAAGTCTAAGCATATAAAAAACCTAGAACAAACAAGTTAACTATAAATAGACAAGTAGACAACTATAAAAAGATTGTAGAAACAGAAAGCGGTTCGCAGAGTTATATGTTATTTATATATACATATATATATATAAGTACAGACTTCTCGCTTTACTTATGCTAATTACTCCGTAACCTTCTTCAGGAAAACTTAAACAACTCCACTGGCAACTGACAAGGTTAGGTAAGACCGTAAGAGATGGAATATCTCAGTTACTATCAGTGGGCGAGCTGGTCGTACGAGCCGGAGGCTGCGTTGGTACAATTGGGCTGTGTACACCAGTCAGCTTCGCGTATCCGGTGCTCTCTTTGACCTCTCCTTTTTAAAAAATAAAAATTGTTTTTTGTTCCCCTCTGACCAGCACAGCAGCGTGCGCTGCACGTGAGGAATGGGAGGGCCGAGTGAAGAGGATGGGCCGAGCAAGAGAGAAACGGCCCAACGACCAAGAGGGACGCAAAATAGACTTTTCCAAAAGATTTGATTTGGAGGTATTGGATTCGGATTTGGATTTAGAATTGAATTCAAATGTGATGTTCGAACTCACGGACGGAGAGGTAAAGGAAAGGATCCAAGGAGAAAGTCATCATTCAAAAACGGAACGACGGGAGATGACGATAGAGCAATAGATAGATGGATGGATAGGGCGATAGATAGGTCGATCGATAGACAGGGATGGATTTAAGGTAGGGATTTAATATTTTCTTGGAATCGGGGACAAGTATTTGGCGAGGATTCAAAGGAATAGATTGAATGTCGGAGTTGTCTTTGGAATGGGAATTTCGAGGAGACAATTTTTGATTTCGACGAGAGGGATCAAGGAGATTTAAACTGAGATCCACGGCATGACTTAGACTCGCCCACAAAGAATGAAAATTTTCGCAATTAGGATTTTATTAATTAGGTTTTAACGTCTCGCGAAAAACGAGGCGTTACACTTTTCAAACTGGTATTAATCCATTAACACTAACTGTGGACCCATAGAATTTACTAGGAATAAATTGGGCCTAACCCATTTAGTTCTAACAATAATCCCCACCTAATTTCAGGGCTCACAGAAATGTTCTCAGTATTTCGGCGTAGACTGTGAAGTTGAACTTTCACCTAGAAAAAGGAGTTACACCTGACCACAACTGAACAATGGACTATTCCTTGAATTGTCGGTCTTGTGCAGTTAGGCTTTACTTAATTTCTTAATTGATACTAGGCTGTCATTAGCATCTCCTTTGTGTGGTGTGTATAAGTTGTACTCCAGGCCTTTTCATGAGTATCTAGAGATCACCTAAATCTCATAGACTTTGGCTAGCAGTCGGACTCATATAGGTGTGTTCCTTCTAAGATGTTCTGTAGGCTAACATATCTTGTTTAAGAAAAGCCACTCAGGTCACATGAGGGAATGCACCAACCCACCATACAGATAAGGAGATAAGTACATCATAGAAATGAGCTTTGGGTCTCTCCTCCTAGCTAGCAAATAACTTGTTTCACCATCCTAATTCACAGGATCTCTAATCATAAAGGACGGATTATCACTATTGTGTAACTCAAATGGATCCAAGCCCATCTCACTCGATGCACTGTCTATCACATTACGCGATAGACCCTTAGTGAATTGATTTGCCAGATTTTTAGCAGTCTGAACATAGTACAATGCTATCACTCCGGAGTTTTTCAGCTTCCTGACAGACTATATCAGTATTCTCTTTATATGTCTGTATGACTTCATGTTGTCCTTCTATTAACGCCAAAATATGGTATGTTTTTTTACTGCATTCAGGTAAGGAAAGAGCGAAAGGGCCTGTAGCCTAGTGGTTACAAGAGCCTCAGTAGCACCTGAGGTCCTGGGTTCGACTCCCCATGGGAGCGAATTTTCCAGGATTTAACGGCGTTGTGCTTTCAGTGGTAGACGACATACCCGTCGACAGCGAGGTGCCTGTGGTGACTTCGTCAATCTCTCCAGGATTTGCCGGCCCAGTCTTCGAAGATGCTCATAGGGGTGAGTGCCCGTGCGTTGTGAGTGTCTGTGTTGTACTGTGTAATTCTCAAAAAAAAATGTAAGGAAAGAAGTCGATCAACTAATGTAAACCTATGCAGAAGAGACCGATCTCCGGAAGGAATTGTGAAGATCATAGTGTGGCGGCTCGCCGTGCTCGGGATGGTGTTCAACGTGTGGATCCTGGTGCTCCTCTACCCGTTCGCGCTCGGGGTCATGGGTCAATGGGGGAAGCGGCCGGCCGTACTGTTCGTGGCGATGGCGATGGCCGTCGCCGCCGTGGCGGCCATGTACGTCGCCTTCGGTGCACCGTACCAAGCTGAGTTGTCAGGTGGTGCTGCTTCTCTCGGAAAAGCGGCGGCGGCATCGCTGACTGGGCCATCTGGGTAGGGACGGTTCGGGTTTGAATTTGATTTGAGTATTTGATGATTTTCTTGTGCAATAATCTGGTTGTTACTTCTGTTATGTCGTTACGTCATGCGAGCGGCTGATTATGCTAGTCTGCTCTATCCGTGTGAGACTTGAATTGTTCTTCTTGGAAAATGACAAGATTTGAATTTCTCCGGTGTGTGATATGTTGATTTTATATGCTCGGATATCTTTTAGGATTTTACTTCACTAGAAAAAATACCCGTATGTTGCAATGGATGAAATCTATTTTAATCTTATTACTGTTATATGGTTTAGTTAAGATGAAATTCAATGTGGGAGTTCGCTTGAACATATAATTTTTTTAGAAAATCATGAGCTGCATTTAGGAGTCTGATCGTCTCAAGTCAGCATGCGAGTTATTTTAAACAGATTTCTTATATGATTCCTTCTGTATTACTAAAAGTGAACGATCTTACAAACCGACTCAAATACGGATATGTATTTCCAAAAGCAATCGAACTTAAAAACCGACTCATACACGGATGATGTACCAAAATACCGGCAAAAACATCTTCAATTTTTATAATAGTGGAGAACATATATAGATTAAAACCAAAACATAAAATTAAAACCGACTCAAACACGGATGACGAACCGCCGAAACATCTTCAATTTTTATAAACGACTCAAACATGGATGATGGACCGCGGAAACATCTTTAATTTTTATAATAGTAGAGATTTGGATTTCTTAACACGTTGACTTTTTTTCGCTAAAGGGATGTAGCCTAGTGGTTGCAGTGGCCTGAGTAGCACCTCAAGATCCTGAGTTCAAATCTCCATAGGAATGAACTTCAGATTGGGTTGTTTTCCAATTTAAAATAATGCATATATCCTGTTGGATACAGAGGCCGGGTAAATATTGCCCTTCTGTTAATAGTGAGATTTGGTAATCGGCAAAGACGTCATCGGCTTGGAGTCATTATCGGCTGCAGCATCTCGGAATCAGCTGATGGGAGTTATCAAGTCGCCAATAGTCGGATTCCTCCTATATTCGGTTAAGGAAATCAATCTACTAAAGGAAACTTATCCATAAGTGACGAGTTTAAAGAGGATGCAGCATGGCAGTTTATCTATTAATTAGGAATAGTTTGTTTGTTTCCTTTTATCTTTAGGAAAGTGTGTTTAGTGGCCGATAAGGACGGGAGGGGGGCCGGCGATCGGGAGGGGAGGGGCGGGCGGGGCCGACAAGGACGGGGAGCAACCTATGGGTATAAATATATTGCCTTTATATCATTATCTACATTGGACATATAGCTGATTGCTCAAAACCCTATCGACATCGGCTGGTATCGGCATCGGCTAGAATTACCCCATCGGCTTGTCAGCCGATCGGCCGTTTTGTCTACTATTTACATATTTTGTCAGTTGCAGGATCAAACTGACTGGCACGCCCGCATCTCATCAACCTTTGGACCTGCACAGGAGCTAAGCAGATCTCCCAGGCCGGTGTGTTCGATTTTTTTGTCAACACCTTCTCTAAAAAAAAGTACTCTCTTTTTAAATCATGTTTAACATTGCTGACTTTTTAACTTACATACAGCCATTCATCTTTTTTAAAAAAATAATTTTTACTTATCTTTTTATGATTTGTCTGATGATTACAAGTACTTTAATTATGACTTATATTTTTCATATTTGTATAGTTTTTTAAATAAGATAAATGATCAAAATATAACTTAAAAGTTCAACGGTGCTAATTATATAGAAATATGGAGGGAGAACAACACTTTGCAAACAATCCTAAAAGCCAAGTGAACTACCTTTAGCCTAAGTTCAATTCTAGCATATTTGTAGTCTATGCTACTCTGCCACTAGTGTGATACTTTAATTGTTCTTTTAAAAATATGAAGACTTGAATTTGTCCAGTGTGATATATTGACGTTAAATTCTCGGAGACCTTTTACAGTATTACCTTGTTTTTTTTTTCATGAAACGAAAGACGTTCACACATACACCACCATACATGCACATATCTAAAAGTCAAGTGCGCTAATTTTAGCTTATGTTCAATTCTAACATATTTGCTATTCTATGCTACTCAGCCATTTGGGTGATATTTGAATTGCACTTTTAAAAATGTGAAGACTTGAATTTGTTCTGCATGACATTTTGACTTTAAGTTCTTGAAGATCTTTTTTGCGAATTTATGCATATAAACTTTTTTTTATTATGTAGATCAAGATGAGAGCACATGATCTATGTAACTGTACGCACCCACCATACGTCCACAAGTGTACTAATTTTAACTATGCACCTGACAAATGGAGGTCAAATATAAACCTTCGATCATTGCTAAATTCTTACTAAAGTAATAGCAAATCGAAGGGCCACATTGTTTGGTTTATTCGTGGAATAAGCCAAACAACATATTTGCAAACAATAAGTAATTTGTGAATAAAACTTTTATATGCATGTTCTTAGTGGCCTAAAAGTAAATGCTGAAAATAAACTTCGATGAAAAAAATCCTCAAAATCAGCTTCAAATTTAAGGTTGAAGGTGAAGGGCTTCTGAGAGCCACGACGAGATTCCAAGTGGCGAATTGAGGCAGCTCCCTCCCAGGCCATTGTCGTCGACACGGATCTGGGTGGCTTCCTCCATGGCCGACACCGCCTCTCCTTTGGCTGCCAGCGCACGTCCATCCCCGGTGCCATGACGGGCTCCCTCCTGGCCTCTCTTTCCTCCCCGCTGCCATGACTAGCTCCTTCATGCAGAGGGTGACGAGATTGGCGGCGTCGAGCTTTGTGCGGCGACGCTCGATCTCAAGCACTCTCTCCCCTCTCCACCGACGAGATCGAGCCGCCTCCGCCTCTCCTTCGGTCGCTGTTGTCAGCACGAATCAAGGCTCCCTGATCTCCAGCCATCGTGGTGGGATCCTAGATGGCGAATCTGACCTTCGTTCTCGTCAAATATGTGTGAGGACGACAAGGGTGGGGAGCAGACGACGACCTCGGCAGCGGAGGTGGGTTGCCGTTGCAGCGGGAAGCGGCGGTGGCGACAAGGTACGGTGGCCGCAGCGGAGTACGGCAACGACCTCGGCGGCGGCAGGGTGTAGCGACGACCTCGGCGTGGGCACGACTTGCTTCTCTCTTGTGCCACACAAAGCCCCCTTCTCTCTTGTGTCACTCAAAGCCCCCTTCTCTCTCCTAAAGCCACCATAAACCACAATTACCTCTGCAGGCTCCTCTGCCACCCTAAGAGATTACTCCAAACCTCCAACGTGGCCATTCGAACCTAGCTGGAACTTGAAACCACAGGTTTGAGGCACCGCATTGTATATGACCTTAGACCACCTTTTCTTACTCAAAACCACAACTTTCTATGCACGGACACACACATGACTTCTGCAGGGCACATGTGTCCTAGCGGGGACATAATTTTGTTCGAGTTAACGGCAAGATTCCGACGTGGCGGGATAAGACCACTCGCCACGTTTATGTGTTGGGCATGCTAATTAAGTACTGCTCCCTCCGTTCCATAAAAACTAACCTATTACTGGATGTGACGCTGTCGTATCCTAGTACTATGAATCTGGATATATCTCTGTCCAGATTTATTGTACCAGAATGTATTACATCCGATCCAAGATTCGTTTTTCGTGGGACGGAGGGAGTATGACTCTTCCTTACCAAAGGAGCTTATCCCTCTGCTTGATGTACTACGGAGTACTCCCTCCGTCATAAAATAAGTGATGTTTTGTACTGTTCACGTCCAACGTTTGACCGTTCATTTTATTTGAAATTTTTTTATGATTAGTATTTTTGCTGTTATTAGATGATAAAACATGAATAGTACTTTATGTGTGACTTTTTTTTATTTTTTCATTAATTTTTCAAATAAGATAGATGGTTAGTTAGGCACAGATATCTATGACTGTACTTATTTTGGGATGGAGGTAGTATTAACCAATGATGTGATCGCCAGAATGCAAGTAGATCCCGGGCTCCCGGCTGCTCACCGCTTACCAGAAAAAAGAAAGTGGAGGATGTTTAGCATGAAGATGACGCACGAGCTAACAGCAACTTTACAAAATAAATTTAAATTATGGCCTTGCTCGGTTGTACTTGCTGCAGCTAGCTACAGCCCATTCCGCTGCAAGCGGTAATCGTTGGTCTTGTCACTTGTGTAGTTATGTATCCCTCAGTTAAAAAAATTAATCTAGCTAGGGTTTAATTTTTTTTTGACAGAGTAGTATCTGGCAGCCAATGGAACCAAACTGTGGGGCCGGGCTTTGAAACTTTCCTCATACAAATAGAACTATGGCCCTGTTTGGAGGGCTATAGAATCTTGCTATTTAAGAGTATTAAACATAGATTACTAACAAAACCCATTTCATAACCCCTGGGCTATTTTGCGAAACGAATCTAACGAGGTATATTGATCCATGATTTGCTACAGTGACGCTACAGTAATCATCCGCTAATCATGGATTAATATAACTTGTTAGATTCGTCTCCTAAAATGACCTAGTGGTCTGTTTGGTTGGAGGGAGTTTTTAGGAGGGATTGGGAGTTTAGAAAGATGAGGCTATTAACTGTTTTGTTTGGTTAGAGAACATGGAAATTTTGGTGGGATAGGGATGGGGAATTGAGGAATGAACTCCCTCTTTTTCAATACCTGGGTAGAGGCAGGTAATTGGGAGGGAATCCCTCCTTTACTTCGCCTAAATAAATCTCAGACATCCGTTTTCATTAATGATCTAATTCTAATCTCTAACTAAACTCCCTATTAATTTCCACCACCTCTACCAAACGAGACTGGGATGAAAAATCAAATTCCCATCTTAATCTCACCATCAATTCTCTCGTGTAAACTCCCAATCCCCTTCCCTCAAGTTGCCAACAAGCCGTAGGGTTATGGAATTGGTTTTATCAATAATTTACGTTTAATACTCCTAAATAACAAGATTTCATAGAGCTATTTAATAGCTGGAGGATCCAAACAAGGTCTATGAATCTTCAATTCAATTTTTTCATATTTTGGCTTGTTATTCCGGCCGGTGCTGTCATTGGCTTCGAACTGATTACTAACATTTTGAACAAATAATGGGCCGTTACCTTATAATAAGGCCTTATTGGGAAGTGCTTCAGTATAGCCTTCACAAATGCATGGCCTAGATTGCTTTATGTTATGTCAGTGTGCTTCGGAACTCACTGTGGTGAGTTTTTTTTGTGTATTTTATAGCAATTGCCGTAACTCGTTGAATAAAGATCGAAATGTTATTCTATTATCTACAAGATGGCCTTGAAAGTATTTAGGCAAGGGTTTGTCAATTGAGCTGCAGCTAGATTCATGTTGTACAGTACAACCGCCCTTAATTGAATCGCATCCTCAACCGCAAAGCTGGATATAACGTCTCCCTCATCTTCAGAAACCGGTACAAATCAACTCCTTAGATGGGTTTGGGAAGCGGTTTTTGGCTGATGTGGCATGTTGATTGTGGTTCACTCGCTGAGTCAGTAGATGGACTCATAGGTAACCCTCCCAGGAAAAAATCAGTAGGGTCCACATATCATCCTCTCTCTACTTCCCTCCCTACTCCTCTCCTACGGGCGATGGAGAGACAGCGATGGGAGGTGATGCAAAGGAGGAGGCGGCAGTGGGCGGCGCGATGTCATGGCGGTGCAGAAGTCAATCTGCTCTCCGCCAATGAATCCACCGATGCGACGCAGAAGGAGGATGGCAAGTAAACAACGGCAAGATGGGCAGAGAGGGGGAGAAGCTCGACAGCTCCCTAACCAGAAAGTACCTCAGGCAGATAGAGACGGGAGGTGGCGGATCAGGAGCCTAGCAAGACTGGTCGCGGAGGGCCAAGACAATGGCATTGCGCGGGCTACAGCACCACCAGCGACTCGATGTCCGTCGCCGTGTATTGGAGGTGCATGCTCTAGCTCCATTTTGCAGCTAGTACATCACGTCCGGGGGTGTACCCCCTCTTCCTCAGTCTCCAGTCTCCACTCCCCGGGGCGACGACCTCGTCCATCTACTTCCTCTTGGCGTACGAACGACAGTGGCATCAACGACACCCCATGCACTCGCGTGCTCCGTGTCCTCCTCCCGAAACCGCGGATTCTACACCATCTCCCCTATCATGGAGGCGGCGCAGTTCTCGCCGCGACCACTACTCGCCTCCACCCGTCGGTTTCACTACTTCCTCCCATCCTCTCCCCCCCATCCTCCTCTCCTCGGCGCTCCTCGCTACCATCGCTACTATCCCCACTCCACTCCCCGCTACTCGAGCTGCCTCCTCTCTAGGCCCCGCGATGCTGCCATCGTTGTTTGCCGCCTAGTGAGAGAGGGGGGAGGGAGAGGGGCAGAAGTAGATGAGATTAGTATGACATGTGGATCCATCCGCTGACTTAGTTGGTCAACTACGGTCAATATGCTACGTCAACAGAAACCACCTTCCAAACAACCAAAGGAGCTGATTTGCACCGGTTTTCAAAGATGAGGGAGTCATTATACCCGGTTTTGTGATTGAGAGAGGTGATTCAATCAACAACAAGAGATGAAGAGAGGCAAAATAGACTTACTCCTATGGAAAATTTATTTTGGCAAATCTACGCCTCTGCTCCAGGCCTTCCCATGGCCCTACGGACTTGTAGGCCCAACAATATGGAACATTTTACTTTATTTTTCCTATTACGTGTTTATAATAGTTCAAATTTTGAGCCAAAAAGTTTCTAATTTTGGGTTAGTGTTTTTAAAAATTTCAATTTGAAAGTTCTAAATTTTGAGTTAAAAGTTTCAAAATTTATGTTAAAATATTGAATATTTAGTTGAAAGTTTTACTTGAATTTTTAAATAATGAAACAAAAAAACAAAATTTTACTCAAATTAAAAAGTATTTAAAATGACTTAAAAATTGTGAACCCATACTGTCATGGTTATGGATACCACATACCTAATAGTAGTTGACTAAATCTCGGCAGGACCACCACATACCATGTCCTATACGGAAACAACCTGCGGATATGGAGGGAGTTCCGGATAAGGAAAGAGCAACCAGAGTTCTACATGGAAACGACAAGGACTACTCGATTGTATCCCATATTGGTCTCCCTAGTTCTGTTGGAAGGGGACATCTATGGGTTATAATACAAGCCCCTGTAGAGGCTAGGGGGAGCAGACAGATACATGATCATCAACAGACGCCTACGAACGGGGACAACGATATCGGAGACGACCACCTCATCGACGACCACCACGAGACCATGGAAGACACCCACCAGGAGAACCATGACAATCAACTATACACCCACCAGAAGCTCACTCATACTACCCCAGACAAGCCGTCGATGGATTCGACATCAGAGAAGATACGCCTGGTCGGCCCTATCCGGTACCTTCACGAGAGCGGCCGTAGGTTCTAGCAACTGTCTCTATTCCGATTTCGAGCGGCCAGCGGAGAGAGAAGAAGGCTACCCTGTTGTCGGCTACGAAGTCAGACCTTCAGACCGCCCATGTCGACACACTTAAGATGAGTAGTACCACATATTGTTACTGGTGTGATTATGGTGAATTAAAAAAGCAACATCGGCTCCGGCCAACAGGATGTAGGGGCTATTACCTTGATAGCTCAGGGGCCCGAACCTGTATAAAAATCCTCGTCTCCATTTCTCTTTTACTTCAGTCTCGCGTATATCCTAGCACCAACGATCCCCATACTGTCCAAAATACCGTAGTCGAGACATCAAACGTCGACACATACCATTCATCGCTTTTCCTTTAGATTCGTTACAACCCATGGGTAGTGTTACCTAGTAGTGACTCCCTCCGTTTCAAAATGTTTGACACTGTTGATTTTTAGCACATGTTTTGACCGTTCGTCTCTATTTAAAAAAATTATGAAAATATGTAAACTATATGTGTACATGAAAGTATATTTCACATGAATCAAATGATATAAAAAAATATAAATTACTTAATTTTTGAATAGAATGAAAAACAATTACTAAAACAGTCCACGGTGTCAAAACATTTGAACGGAGGAGATATATACAGGGAAAATATGTAGTGCAAACATATCTAGTGGAAACTTAGAAACTACGTTGGATCGAAAATGAACGCCCGAGATTCGTCCATTTCACCCATGAGTAAAAAAAATTACCTCCAGTAAATTTTTTTACAAGAGGTTAAATGTGCCGCGCTAGGTAAAATT
>CM020185.1:10001168-10046108 GCA_009805545.1 Oryza longistaminata | reverse complement strand
ACTCTGACGCCAATTGCATAAATAATGTTTATCCTCATACTTTGTGACTAAAAGTTGAAACACACGTAGATGAATCTTTAACTTGTTGTGAGAGATAATAACAGAGCTAGTGTGACTAAAATCACCCGCACGAAATTAATTAACGGCATTTCCTATAACAGTAGTATATGTTTAGGTTGGAAAATCGACCCTTAAGTTGAATAGACGGTAACCCACTCATAAATCCACTTAAAATCACATGTACTGTGTAGCTCGTGGTAAATAGCAACTATTCAAATAAATGATTCAATATTAAGATATTGTGCACACACCTATGCTGTACATCCCATTATAACTATACGGTATAGTATTAGTTTGCTTGTTGCATATATTAAATTAAGAGGGACTATATTGACAAACATGAATATTAGATGAATACCAGTTATAAATTTTGATCTCATATAATTAATAGTTCAGTTGTAAATTAGGATTATTCATTGTAAAATTATGTGAAGGGATAATTTGTAACCATAATATGATTAACCTAAACAACTCTAACATTCAAAGCATGGATAATTATTAATCTTTTATAATTTATTGTGACAAGTAAATACGTTTCATAATTAAAGTAAAGCATCCATCAATAAATAATAATACAAATGATTCACTGTAATTATTTTGATTGATCCTAAATCCATCCGACAACAAAAACCTCTAGTATATGACAATTTTATTTAGATAGATGCATGTATGACCATAATCCTTCCATAGCCATTAGCTAGACTAAACCATCATGACAATAGAAAGATTAAGAAACCTTAGCTCTTACCTTGATTAGAAATCCATTACCAAGCGCGAATAATATGAGCAACCCTAGGTTCGACCTCAACAAATATATTTTGTTTGAGCATATTTGATTGTTGCTTGAATATTGGTTTTTCTCGCGTATTATAGAAATTGTGTATCGGTCAGTCGTGAGGCAATGTCTGCAACTTCCAGGAGGTGAAGGTTGATCAAGATTGTATCAAGAATAAGGACCATTCTGAGCAGCAAGTCATCCTATTCCTTGAACATGTTGACCCAAATTGCGAAATTATTTTTATTTACAAATAAGAATGCATGCAATGATGAACATCCTACTTGTGATTATGCCATGCCTTGATTATTGTTTACCCTTAAATCCTTGTAACCATGATTAAGTATGAGTCCCTAGTCAATTATGACACTTGCTTAAAAATGCTATTCAAGAATCTTGCATATTCATATTTATCAAATGCTATATGCTTGGGCAATTACCTTTGAGAAGGTAATTGAGATGCGGCATGTGGAGACATGAGCGCCACATTGCCATGATATTGATGACATGATTTGTGAAAAGAAAATAAAGTGAACAATTGTTTTCGACTGGGGCGGCTGGAGGATTTGGGTGGTGTCCGGAAAATGCTAGTGCCATCCCTGTCAATTAAAGGACCGAGCTATGAAGTTAAGCATGAAACGACCCCGTACAACCGCACTTCTCGTATGGGTATAGACCAGCGGAGTAGATAGCTGAGCGAAGGCAGTATCCATGCATAGTGGTTTCTTGATGTGTGAGGCAGGGGCTCTATGGTGGGGCATCCATTGTAGGACCGCGGGGCGGGTGTCTACAGTGGTGTCGCCATCGGTAGGACGCCATGTGAGAATCTAAACGTAATTATAACTTAATGCATGTGTTAGTCTTCCCTTCCCAGGTGCGCCAGAACTCCTCTCACTGCTAGAAACCCGTGTACGACTAGAGTGCATGAGGATGTAAAGATTCATGGAGCGGGTACTGCCAATGCGAGGTTATCGAAAAGCTTTGCCGTGACGCGTCTCATGTGTTGGGACGAGGCTCATGTGTTGGGCAGTCGCGGGAGTGCGGGTAAAGTGTACATCCACTGCAGTGTGAGTAAACCAAATCTATTCAAATAGCCGTACTCGCGGTTATGAGCACCGGGACATGTATTACACTTGGCTAGACTCTAAATTCTTACTTGTGTGGGATGGGATATTGCATATGAATTTTATGCTGATGGAGCCACTTCCTGAGAGGAGGGAAGGTGGACGTCCTCAGAAAACCATGACGATTCAATGGCGGGAAGCTATCCTTAGGATTACAATGGATGGTGACAGAACCGTCGTTGTTTAATGTGAACACTGGTATTAAAACTTGATCAGTCTATGCTAAGTCTTAGGCTTGTAAAAGAATTGCAAAACTAGCTTATTATGCAAAAGAACCTGAAGCCATTCCTTGAAATACCTTCTATCATACGCATTGTTGTTGTGGTGGCTTGCTGAGTACGTTTGGTACTCACCCTTGCTATTTATATATCTTTTAGCAGAGTGTGGAAGAGAAGCCCTTGTCGGTACGCTTGCGTATCCAACAAGATGATCGGAGTGCGGTCTTGTTTCTAAAGTCTCGTTCCCAGTCGACTGCCTGTGGCATGTTAACCGGGCCCTATTATTATTTTGTCTTCCGCTGTTGTTTCTCTGATAGTTGTTGGCCTACCTGGCCCTAATGTAAGTATTTAACTCTTATAGTCTAAATTCATTCGTGATATGTTGTGATCCAACTATGTATGTGTGTACCAACACTGATCCAGGGATTGTACGGATAAACACAGAAGATTTCCGATTTCCAAAATCGGGGGTCTACAAAATTCTCACATTAATCCAAAGAAATAAGAAAAAAGAAAAATAGAACTAGATTAGGATTAGGATTAGTTAAAAACTAAAGAAAGGAAAAAAACTAAAAAAACTAAGATACTTGAATCGGACAACAGTCAAAAACTAAAAAAAGAAAACGAATCATACTAATATGCTTTCGTAGGATACAGGAAACGGACAAGATTCCTTTCGATTAAAAAACGTATCAGACACTAATTTTGAAAACCGTGTGAGACACTATAAAAAGACAGACTAAAAAACCATCATCGTCAGATTCATGCAATCTGAATTGTACAAAATTACATGCCATGGTAATATATAAACAGTACGCTAGAAATCTTCTCTCGACAATCCACCGCAACAAAAAAGAAAGGAAAAAAAGATTAAGTACAAAATAGTGATGAAACTCTGTACGGATCCGACTTTTAGCGATGAAAAAATTGTGAGATAAAAGCAAGTGTTTCAGGAAAATAGCAACTAACTGATGCTCTAAAATACCATGGAGCTGAAACGATATCAAAACAAGAAGGCAAACTCAATCTATTATCTTAATAAAGAAATAGAAATAAAAAAGGAGCCACCACTCTCATAGACTAAAAATTTTCACATGAATTAGAGAGAAATAAAAATTCTAATAATATGAAAAAGAGAGAATCCTTATATGCCACTATAAATTAACCAGCTCCCTTATATGCAACTTCAAATTGGCTTCTCCCTTTTATGCCACCGGTTCAAGTTTCTCCTTCCTTTTATGCCATTACCGTCAGTCCACCGTCAGTTGACCGTTAACTTCATTTGAAAAAGACACATTTGCCCTTAAGAATTAGTATACAACTAATAATAGGTATTTTAGTATTAATATAGCTACTGGATACAACATATGAAAATTGATTTTTTTTTTCTGCATCACATGCAATTTTAGCCATTACCATCACAAATAAATTTTCAATGTAAGCATGAAACATGCAGTTTTCCAACAATATTTTTAATATAAAGAGCATTTTTCACTGGTTCTGACAAAATTTTATTCACTCAAAAAGGATTTAAAATAAATTAGTTATGATTTTTGAAGTTTACACATTTTTTAGTTGAGAGGGCATATTGGTCATTTACGAAAAAAACTAACCTTTGACTAACGGTCAACTAACACTATAGTGATGGGAGTGGCATAAAAAGGTGGAAAAACTTGAACTAGTGGCATATAAGGGAGAAGCCAATTTTGAGTGGCATATAAGGGAACTGGTCAGATTCTAGTGGCATATAAGGGATTCTCTCTATGAAAAAAGAGCACAGATGGAAAATAGTAGAAAAAGAAGCCACCATGTTTGCTCTCACGGCCTAGAAATTCTCACATTAATCGAAGAAAAATAAAAAGTAGAGTCCATATAGGATACAATTTAAAAATAGCTGAAATTCGAAATTAAAAATAAGGAATATTGAAAGAGTAGACTAGAGTCCATACAAGCATACAATTTAGAATTAATTAAAGTTCGGAATTAAAAAATAGGAAAACTAAAATTAGAAGTTAGAGTCCATATAGAAATACAATTTAGAAATAACTAAAATTAAAAAAATAAATATTGAAAAAAGAAGTCTAGAGTCAATATAGGAATACACTTTACCAACAATTGAAATTCAAAATTAAAAAAATAAAAAATATTGAAAGAAGAGTTTAGAGTTCATATAGAAATACAATTTATAAATAACTAAAATTTAGAGTTAAGAAAAATGAATATTGGAAGAGTAGTCTAGAATCCATATAGGAATAGAATTTATGAACAAAGGAAATTCGAAGGTAGAGTCCATATAGGAATACAATTTAAAAATAGCTGAAATTTGGAATTAAAAATAATGAATATTGAAAGAGTAGACTAGAGTCCATACAAGCATACAATTTAGAATTAATTAAAGTTCGGAATAAAAAAATAGAAAAACTAAAATTAGAAGTTAGAGTCCATATAGAAATACAATTTAGAATTAATAAAATTCAAAATTAAAAAAAGTAAGATTGGGAGAAGAGTCATAGTCCATATATGAATACAATTTATAAATAACTGAAATTCAAAATTAACAAATAAGAAATATTGGAAAAAAAAGTCCAACGTCCATATAGAAATACAATTTAGGAATAACTAAAATTAAAAAAAATATTGAGAAAAGAAGTCTAGAGTCAATATAGGAATATGGTTTACTAATAATTGAAATTCAAAATAAAAAAATAAAAATATTGAAAGAAGAGTTTAGAGTTCATATAGAAATACAATTTATAAATAACTAAAATTATAATGTATAACATGCATTCATACACATATCCCGCAGTAAAACGCGAGATATCAATTCAACTAATTAACGAGATACTGCATCAATCTCAAAATGTACGACGCCGTTAACTTTTCACATAAAGTTTGACCATTCGTCTTAAAAAAATATATAATTTATTCTATCGTGACTTGTTTTATCATGAAACAATTATAGTCTTAACTTATATTTATATATTTACATTATATATTTTAATAAGACGAATGATAAAACGTTATGTGAAAAATCCACAGTGTCATATATTTGGAATGGAGGGAGTATATTACTTAATACCCGGATTATTACCCCGCGCGCGAGATCATTCGTCGAATTCAAATACGGACTATCGTCCCTACCCAGATGGCCCGGTTAGCGACGCCGCTTTACCGAGAGAAGCCGCGACACCTGATAACTCAGCTTGGTACGGCGCACCGAAGGCGACGTACATGATCGCCACAGCGGCGACGGCCATCACCGTCGCCACGAACAGCACCACCGGCCGCTTCCCCCACTGCCCCATGATCCCCAGCGCGAACGGGTAGAGGAGCACGAGGGTCCACACGTTGAACACCATCCCGAGCACCGCGAACCGCCCCTGCTCGGTGAGCAACCCCCACGCCGCCGCCTTGCCGACCGCAACCCCGACGGCGCCGACGTTCACGGCCAGGACGACGATGGTCGGGATCAGCAGAGGCACCCACCGCACGGTGTACAGGTCGGCGAACTTGTCGTCGGAGCTGGCCGTCGTCTGCTTCGACGTGAGCCTGAAGTGGATGCCCTTCCCGGTGAAGAGCTTGAGAGCCATGTATAGCACCGCCGTCGGGTACACCCCCGTGGAGCCGATCATGTATAACTGCTCGTTGCGGCACCAGTCGAGCAGCTTGATGCCCGCCCACTTCACCTCGAACATGCCAATCACCTGCATCATGGCGATGATGGCGACGAGGTAGAGGAGGTACTCGCCGAACGGTTGCTGGATGTAGTACTGCTTGGAGATGAGCCACATCACCGGGAAGATGTTGTAGAAGAAGATGAACACGGTGATGATCGGGAAGGTGGACATGCTGAGGTACGCGACGCGCTGCAGCGGGTGGAGACGGCGGCCAGCGAGGAGAGCGTTGCTGTGGGAGAAGAACATCTCGAGCGAGCCACCCGACCACCGGAGGATCTGGTAGAGGCGCTCGGTGAGGTTGATCGGTGCCGTGCCGCGGAACGCGGCGGGCTCCATGGAGGTGTACACGGAGCGCCACCCCTGCCGGTGCATGCGGAACCCGGTCGCCACGTCCTCCGTCGCGATGTCGTACACCCACCCGGCGTCTCTCCCCCACGACGTCCCGAGGTCGTAGCCGCACGCCGTCACGGCGGCGAGGTCACGGGCGACCGACCCGTCGATCGCCACGGACGGCGTGATCGACCGTTCTTGGTTGGCGCCGTCCAGCATCGAGCTGACTAGCGTCGACGAGGCGCCGAACTTGTTGGCATTGTCCATGGCCTTGATCTGGCTCCCCGCCGCTCCCCACCGCGGCGGCTCCAGGCCGTAGAGCGCGGCGCGGCGGAACATGGTGCCGGTGCCGAGGTAGGAGGGCCCCTGGAGGCCGTTGAGGGAGAGCATGGTGCCGTCGAAGAAGACGCGGTTGTGGTTCGCGTACCGGTCCGTCGGGTCGACGTCGTCGAACCGCTGCGGGAACTGGACGAACGCCACGTCGTCGCCGCCGCCGCGCCGGTCGAGCATGAAGCACATCGGCGCACGGAACGCCTGCGAGTTGTTGACGTAGTGGTCGCAGTCGAAGTTGATGATGAAGGGCGCGTTCGACAGCAGCGCGGACACGCGGAGCAGCGCGTTCATGGCGCCGGCCTTCTTCTGGTGGTTGTATCCGGGGCGCTTCTCGCGCGAGATGTACACCAGCATGGGGAGCCGCACGTCCACGCCGCTGAAGTCCAACGGGTTGTCAACACTCGCCGCCACTCCAAACCGTGGCTTACTGGTGGGATGGTTCAGTAAAACCTGTCAAAAACACACAAAGAAAACCACTCACTTTGGGGAAAGTCTATTATATTCTCGGAGGGAATGTCTAGGTTGTGCATGTTGCCTCAAAGTTACAAAAAAAATTATATTTATACTGCTTTAAAAGATATTAGCGATGGTGTCTAAATTTGCCTTTAATGTTACATGCTGCCATGTGACCATAAGGTCCACACGTAAATATTTTTTTTAGATATTGTATTATATTCTAATTCATTAACTATGCTATAAACTTGTATATATTTTTTTTGTGTTTTCTTTTATCTCTTACACTATTTGTTGCAATGTAGTGGCCTTAGCTAGTTTTTTTAAGTAAGGTAGATCAATATGGGATATGATATTTTATATACTTACAAGTTTAAACTAAACTTATATAAGAAGAAACAAAAATAACAAAATATATCGATTCTGAATAGAACGTGTAATTTTTAGTCAAATCTATTATTTTTATTTCTTATTGTATAGACTAAATTTGAACTGGTGTGTTTGTGTAATGATATATCATATATTAATCTATCTTATTTATTTTTCTATAAAAAGTTTAATGATTTTTTAAATGATATGCACTAAACGAGGGACACGTCCCTCTATGAACAATAGTCCATCTCCACTCGACAAAATTTGTCGTCAGAACAAGATTATAAACAGAAACTAAAATGCAATAACTCTGTCTTTAGATATTGGAAAAGGAATAAATTCTCGCTTCATGCGTACGTTACGTACCTGAACAATCCCAGCGTGTTGCCCTTTCCGGTGATTCTCCGCCGGCTCAAACCATGTGCCGGGCCAATGCGTCCCATCAGCCATCCATGTCGCGTTTTCACCGTCATCTTTGCCATTCTTCGCTCTGTTGTACGCGTCAGATCGCTTGCGAATGGTGCTGAACAGGGAGTCGATCCTGACCTTGAACTCCTCGTACTCTCGCCGCACGCGGCGGCGATCGCTCATCAGCTCGCCGGCGACGCCGCCCCTGTACGCCTGCGTCTTCATCACGAAGTAGCTCTCCGGCGCCCTCGGCTCGACGCAGTGCTTCCGGCAGAAGGGCACCCACAGCTCGGCGAACTTGGCGACCTCCACCATGGCCTCGTAGTGGACCAGCGTCCCGCCGTCGTCGGACAGGTAGCAGGCGTACCTGTCCACCGGGTAGTCGGCGGCGAGGATGGAGAGGATGGAGTTCACGGTGTAGAGGATCGGCTCGTCGACGGGGTCGACGGTGGTGACGAAGACGTCGACGCCGGGGAGCTCGCCGCCGCCGGAGGTGCCGTGCTGCTGCCGGTCGGCGAGGGCGGCGAGGTCCGCGACGCGCTTGATGGGGTTCAGCTTCGGGAGCTGGTTGAGCACCCACGAGAAGCCGAACCAGACGTCGCCGGCCATGGACATTGTCCACAGCCACGCGCCGTCGCGGTTCTTGTGGCGTATGCGCCACGCGAAGAAGGCGACGATGGCGATCAGTCGAACTAGGATCAAGAACCTGTTCGTATATTAGAGAACAGCATAAGGACAATCAAAATGAATGCTCATTTATTTAGAGCAATTTTACAGTTCTTGAGGATGTATCATGAGGTACTATTTTTTCTATTGTAAAATTAGTACCTCATAGTACCTATGTATCAAGAGGTACTAAATTTTACACGTACCTCATGCTACCTTCTCAAGTACCGTAAAATTGCTCATTTGTTTAAGCTTGATTAAGTTTAAGAGCAGTTAGTATTTGACATCAGTGTGGGCCCAGGCGGTCAGACCTGTAAGGATGCAGGATGCTGCCCTTGACCTTGTACGTCCGGAACAGCGTCGGCCGAACGCCATCGCCGCCGCTGGCCCCCGACACGTCCGCCTCGTCGACGGCCACCCACACGTCATCCTTGCCGCCGCCGTCGTTCACCCGCTTGGCCGCCGGCGAGCACGGTGCCGCCGCCGCGTAGACGCCGGCCGCGCCATTGCCGTTGGTGACCTCGACGCGGAGGCCGCCCGCGTTGATCCGGCGAGTCACGGCCGCCGCGGACATCGTGGAGGCCGTAGCCAACTCCATGCACGCAAACGCACCTAGCTAACTACGTAAGCTCCGTGGCGAACTGGTGAACACATCGTGGTGGCTTATATAGCGCGGCGAAACGACATGAGTTTAATTAATCATCGTCTCACCCCTGCCTGGTCAAAATACTGCTGCTACCTACGTACAGTACAAGAAGCCGCCACTGTCACAGTGCAGCAAGCTGATGAGCATTTTTCCTCTCTGCAGCGTATGTAATTTTCGTTCCTCTCTTTCGATCAAACTCGGCAACGATCATCGTGTTGGCGATCAAAAACCACCGGCACAAGGTCACCAGTCGGGCGCAGAAACTACAGATTCTCGGTTCTCCTCTAGCAGCCAAGTCAGCTGATCGTGTGACATCTTCAGAAACAAGGAAAAATAAAACGTGTACATCTGCACCAGCAACAGTAGAGACCTACTCCATCTAATTTATATTACAAGACATTTTTAGTTTTCTTTAATTTGATTATATTGTGGAATAAACCTAGTAGCAACATCTATAACATCTTTCATTAAATCTAACATTAAATATATTTTGATACATTTTTATAAAAAAAATACTTCAACATTTTTCTATAAACTCTGCTTTGACTTAAAAAAAATCAAAATATCTTATAATACAATAAGGAAGGAGTACCTAACAAAATAAATTAATATGCAATATATCATTCTCTACAACATATAAGTTCAAATTTAAATTCAACATGTTATAACAAATTAAACTCTAAGTAATATATTTGTAGTCAAATTTGTCTCTTTTTTTTTACAATTTATACTAGTTGAACTTAAATTTAATATATGCTTGTTGAATGCTTCCTCCGTTCAAAAACTATTAGAGATTTAGATGGATGTGGCAGTACATCCTAGTAGTACGAATCTGACCACTCAAAATGTAAGAGATTTAGGATGGACGGGGTACATTCTAATATTTCGAATTCGGACAGGAACCTGGCAAGATTCCAAAGTCGTAACGCTAGAATGTGTCCCATCCATCTTAAATCTCTTATATTTTAGGTGACCAGATTCGTACTATTAAGATGTGTCACATCCATTCAAAATCCATTATATCTTGAGATAGAGAAAGGAATATATTTCATACAAATCATTCTTGTCGTTCTTTTTTTAAAAAAAGTTATAATCACCTTAGTTTATGTGTAATAAACGAGTGATCATTCACTTGATGATTAACTCAGGTGATTAAAAAAGATAGAGATAGGCTAGCTGCAGCTTCCACGTCAAAATCATAAAAACAGCTGGAACGAAACGTACGGGAGAACATAGTGTTGTCCACTTGGACACGAACAAAAAACCGAACCGAGTACGTAGTCAAGTTGTTACTACTTACTACCTCCGTCCCATATTACTTGTTTTTTGAGTTTTTGTTTATAATTTTTGATCATTCGTCTTATTCAAAAAATTTTGGAATTATTATTTATTTTGTTTGTCAATTGCTTTATTATCAAAAGTACTTTACATATGACTTATCTTTTTTTATATTTGCACTAATTTTTCAAATAAAACGAATGGTCAAACGTTGAAAGTACAAAGTCAAAAACGTCCACTATACTGGGACGGAGGGAGTAGTATATATATCGAAACAAGTGCATGGATTATGCCCAAAACTGTGCACGCATGTGTTGGCCTTTCTGAGTTCTGAACTCCTGATGATGTTATCAAGCGCGTACGTACGAACGTTCGTACGTAAGCTCAAATTTTCAAAAAAAATATTGCCGGGTTTTGTATGAGAAGACAGAGTTAAAACCTGTGTACGTACCTAGCTGCCGTGCTGGTCAGAGGGGAGGAAAAATAGAAGGGAGAGAGCAGTGGCGGAGCCAGGATTTCGAAGTTGGGTATTCCCGTTTAAAAGAAAAAGTTCATAGTAAAAAAATCAATGGTTCACAGTATGGCAATACCGATAATCGAAGAAATAAAACTACAAATTATTATATGGTATATCTAATTTTCTATTTCGGTTCCTTCATTACTTGGAAGAGTAGCTTTAATTCTACGTTCCTTCATAGCTTGAAAGCGGTTTATAATATCACAGTCTTTGACTTTCGAAAACATCTCACGTTTGACTTAAAAAAATGTCAAAACATCTTATAATAAAAAAGAAAGGAGTAACTGACAAAATAAATTAATATTTATACGAGTTGAATTTAAATTTAATATATGCTTGTGGAATGCTTCCTCCGTTCAAAAACTATTAGAGATTTAGATGGATGTGGCAGTATATCCTAGTAGCACGAATCTGACTGCTCAAAATATAAGAGATTAAGGATAGATGGGGCACATTCTAATATTCCGAATTTGGATAGGAACCTGGCCAGATTCCAAAGTCGTAATGCTAGAATGTGTTCCGTCCATCATAAATCTCTTATATTTTGGGTGGCCAGATTCGTACTATTAAAATATGTCACATCCATCCAAAATCTATTATATTTTGAGACAGAGAGAGGAATATATTACGTACAAACCATTCTTGTCATTCTTCTTTTAAAAAAGTTATAATCACCTTAGTTTATGTGTAATAAACCAGTGATCATTCACTTGATGATTAACTCAGGTGATTAAAAAAGATAGAGATAGGCTGCAGCTTCCACGTCAAAATCATAAAAACAGCTGGAACGAAAGGTACGTGAGAACATAGTGTTGTCCACTTGGACACGAACAAAAAACTGAACCGAATACTCAAGTTGTTACTAAGTACTTACTACTCCCTCCGTATTTTAATGTATGACGCCGTTGACTTTTTGACCAACGTTTGACCATTCGTTTTATTCAAAATTTTTGTGCAAATATGAGAATATTTAGGCCATGTTTAAAGAATATTTGATGATGAATCAAGTTACAATAAAATAAATGATAGTTACATAAATTTTTTGAATAAGACGAATGGTCAAACGTTGGATAAAAAGTCAACGGCGTTATACATTAAAATATGGAGGAAGTACTATAGTATATATCGAAACAAGTGCATGGATTATGCCCAAAATTGTGCACGCATGTGTTGGCCTTTCTGAGTTCTGAACTCCTGATGATGTTATCAAGCGCGTACGTACGAACGTACGTACGTAAGCTCAAATTTTCAAAAAAATATTGCCGGGTTTTGTATGAGAAGACAGAGTTAAAACCTGTGTACGTACCTAGCTGCCGTTCTGGTCAGAGGGGAGGAAAAATAAAAGAGAGAGAGGTCAAGGAGAGCATCGATCGAGTATATATGAGACAGTGATCAAGTGGTGGACAGCCAAACTTGATGGGGATAGCAACGGTGAAATGAAATCAGCAGCTGACGAGCTCGCCCACTGATACTCTAATAACTTTTTTTCGAGGGGAAGATACTCTAATAACTGAGATGTTCCATTTGAGTTATTTATTAGTTTATTTATGTTTCTTTGGAAAGAAGCAGCGGAGTTGTTTAAGTTTTTCTGAGGAAGGGTTAAGTTAGCACAAAAGAAAAGAGAGAAGTCTGTACTTTAGTCCGTAATTTCTGACCAAATCATGCCCGTTGAATATAGTGTTTCAGCAAATCCATATTAACTAACTGCAATTTGCTCCGAATCAGTTCGTGTGCTTCCTAAATCTGCCTAAACTCACACACATACTCTCGTTCTTTTTATTCAACACTTTATAATTGGTGTCCTTAGACATCTAATTTTTTTAACAGTACATCAGATTGTTTACCATTAGAAAAATTGGACACATGAAAGCTACACCACTTGACTTGTCATTATTGCACAGTTCTTGTAACTTGTTTAATTAGAGTTAGTAATAGGTGTTTCTAAATAGCGGTCTAAATTCTGTTCGGGAGAACTAGAAAGGTGAAAAAAATCAAAACCGAATAGCATAGACTGATATATTGGATTTTACTTTTGTCTGCTTTGAACCAACAATTCAAATTCCTTTCTAAGGAAAGAAAAGCAAACATAATCAGAGTTAGATGCTCGTCGAATGGTAAAGCATTTTTCAGTGTTGAGCGGTCCACCGTATTCATTTAGATCCAGTCCAAGTGTGATCTTTGCAAAACTTACCAGACAAGTTACATTGAAGAGGGTGACATATCTTTGCATGTTCTACTGATTACCAATATCCTAAAATCGATGCAAACCACCTGCTTTTCTATTTACTCATGTGATTTTTCTATATGTTCAATATGAAAAAGATATAGGACATGAATATATAAAGACAATTGATGGTACATATGAAAGTTCTCATATAAGGGAAGTCCAAAGAAGTAAAATCGAACAGGCTCAGAGTTAGATGCTTGTTGAATGGTAACATGCATCTGCATTGGTAGCATTTTTTTAGTGTTAAACCTCGCGGTCCACCGTATTCATATAGATATAGCCCAAGTGTGGTCTTTTTAAAGTTCACCAGGAAAGTTATATTAAAGAGGTTGACGCATCCTTGCCAATTATACCAATTACTAACATCCTAAGATGTAAACCACTCGCTTTTCTATTTACTCAAGTGGTTTTTCTATATGTTCAATATGAAGAATATATATGACATGAATATGTAAAGACAGTTGGCAATACATATGAAAGTTCTCATATAAGGAAAGTCCAAAAATATTTGACACAATTGGATTAGTTCAAGAACAATATTATTTATTACAAAAGTTAAACAATACAATCTTTTATCTATGCACCTAGAATGGAATAATGTTTGCTAATAAGATATGGGTAGCAACATATACAAGGGCAACAATTACAAAGATAATTGGCAACAAAACGACAAGAATGATTGGCCTCTTTGCCCATCTCCCCATGATTGCTAGTGCAAATGGGTAAAGGAGAAACATAACCCACATGTTGAATAGGAGGCCCATTGCAGCATGTCTCTTCTGCGCTATCGTCCATACTCCCATATATACTGTCGTCTTTCCAATGGCTACACCAATGGCACCGATATTAGCAACTAAAACTACCATTGTTGGGATTAACATGGGAACCCATCTCATCTCATATAAGTCAGCAAACTTATCGTTGTTGTCAGCGGTTGTTTGCTTTGAAGTGACTCTAAAATGTATACCCTTCTTTGTGAGAAGATTGACAACCATATGAAGCACAGCTGTTGGGTAAGCGCTCGTTGAGCCGATCATGAAGAACTGCTCATTGCGCCAATAATCTAGCCATGTGATCCCTGCCCACTTTATCTCGAGCCATCCGATCATATGAATCATCAAAATGATCACGAGAAGGTACACCACATACCTAGTGAATGGCCTCTGAATATATACTTCATCGGGGATAAGCCACATCACAGGGCTGATAGCATAGAGTAAAATGAAGAGTGATGTCACCGGGTAGATTGTCATATTGAGGTATGAGACACGCTGGAGAGGTTGGAGCCGACGACCTCCAATAAGTGGGTTATTGTGGGAGAAGAACATCTCTAGGGATCCACCAGACCAACGTACAATTTGGTGAAGACGTTCTGTTAGATTTATAGGTGCAGTGCCACAGAATGCATCATGCTCCATGGTGCAATACATGGATCGCCAACCTTGCCCATGGATGCGAAAACCCGTGACTATATCTTCTGTGGCTATGTCATATATGTATCCAACACCCTTGCCCCAATCGGTTTCTTTGTCGAATGAAGCTGACACAACCATCTCCAGCTCATTGACAAATATGTCATTGACCGGTGGTGGTGTAGCAAATCGGTCTTGGTTTAGGGCTTCTGACACTGACTCTAATAAGAGTATGGAGTTACCAAACTTGCTAGCTTCAGGTGTGATGTTGTCTTGTCTCCAATGAGGAGGATCAATACCATAGAGAGCTAAGCGACGGAACATGCAACCGGTACCAAGGTATGAAGGTCCTTGGAGACCATTTAGGGCAAGCATTGTGCCATCAAAGAATACACGATTGTGATTGCCATATCGGTCTTTTGGGTCAACATTGTCAAAGCGTTGTGGGAACTGAACAAAGGCAGTATTATCACCTTCTCTTTGGTCAAGCATGAAACAAATTGCTGCACGGAGGGCTTGAGAATTGTTGATGTAGTGATCACAATCAAAGTTGATGATGAATTGTGCATTGGAGAGTAGAGCAGAGGCACGAAGTTGCGCATTCAATGCACCTGCCTTCTTATTATGATCATAATTTGGGTTCTTTCCACGAGACACATAGACAAGCATCGGGATGCGCACATCAGCGGCATTAAAATTGAGATTGTTGCCTGTGCTATCCTTCAGGCTAAGATTGTGGCCACGGATAGGATGGTCCAACACAACCTGTTCAAATTGACAAATATGTAGGTCATGTTAATGGAAAAATTATGGTGAATCCACTTAACAAGGTAATTGCGGATTGCACAAATATGATATTATCCCCTTAGTAATACATTAGAAAAAAAATTAAGGTGGAGTTATGTACCTTAACAATTCCAGCATGGTGTCCTTTCCTGTGATTTTCTATTGGCTCAATCCACGTGCCTGGCCATTGGGTCCCATTAGCCATCCAAGTCGCATTTGGTGCTCCTTGATCAGTTTTCATACTATTGTAAACATCTGATCGTTTACGAATAGTCTCAGAAAGTGCTTCCAATCGCACCTTGAACTCATCATACTCGAGATGCACAATCCTAGAGTCATTCTTGAACTCCTCCGGTGCACTCCCAGTGTACGATGGTGCCTCGAGCTCAAAGTAGCTCTCTGGGGCCCTAGGTTCAATGCAATGCTTCCGACAAAATGGAACCCATAGAGTAGCAAATTTGGCCGTCTCAACCAATGCTTCATATAGGATCAATGCTCCACTATCATCAGAAAGATAGCAGGCTGACCTATCAACAGGGTAGTCAGCCGCAAGAATAGAGAGAACACAATTCATGGTGTACAGAACCGGTTCGTCGATTGGATCAGCGGTGGTGACGAAAACATCGATGCCGGGAAGTCTACAGCTTCCGTCGGCAAGATCACAGTACTGTCTTAAGGTAGTAAGGTCTGGTATGGTTTTAACAGGGTTGAACTTTGGTAGCTGGTTAAGTAGCCATGAAAAACCAAACCAGACATCACCGGCGACTGACATTGTCCAGAACCACATTATGTCAGAATTATTGTGCCTGATCCGCCATCCGAAGAACAGGAGGACGGCAATCAAGCGTGCAAAGATCAGAGCCCTGTAAGAGATTAAAAAAAACATGATATTAACTGGCTGTAGTTTCTATTGAAACAAAGGCTGAATTTTATTTATTATCTTAAGAACGATTAGTTCTGGAAATGCAAGTAAATGCACATGCCCAGGTGACCAGAAAGGGGAAATATTCTTGATCCAATTATAAGCTGCAAAGACATTATTGGAAACATGAGGCCGTGTGGGTTACTACGAGTCAACGGCTTATCACTCAAAGAAATCCTTGAGCAGATCGAATATATCATCCAGGATCCATCCAAATGATCAACGTGCTCATTGACTTGCATATATATACTTCATTCTACCAACTAGAAAATGCATACATTCCCGGCTTAACTAAATTTTTAAGTACTTTTATTAGATATAACAAAAGTATATATAGCATCCAGACTAGCTCAGTAGTAATAATAATTAATCTTTATGCATAAAAGATTTTCATCGCAATTGTCTCTCATTCTTCGATCGTACACTCGATCGGATGTATGTATACCTGTACGGGTGCAGGAGGGAGCCCTTGACCCTGTACGACCGGAACAGCAGCGGCCGGCGGCCGTCCTCGCCGCCGCACTCCTTCGCCGCGCTCCGCTCCCCCTTATCGGCGGCGGCCCAGTGCTTCCCCTTGGCGCCGCCGCCGCCGGCGGCCGCCTTCCTCTCCGCGCCGCCGATGCTGCTCGTGCGGCTCACTAGCAGCGGATCGATGAGGCTGCTGCTGCCATTGCTGTCCTCACCACCGCCGGCGACCGACGCCGGCGAAGCCATGAAGAGCACTCTATAGAGCTCACTGGCAAGCTTAAGCCAGTGCAGTGTGCTGCACTACTGGCACTTGAAGCTGAAGAGAGTGTGCAGATGCACCATGTATATATAGTACTGTACTAGTGAGTGATCGTTGGGTTGAATGAATATTAATTTGCGTGCATCCAGATCTGCGTGCGCCGCAACTATCGTCTATCGATTGATCGGTCGCCTCGCCTCACCAAACGTGTTACGTTGCTTCGTCTGGGCACTAAACAAACACCATTGATGAACAAAACGTGCAGCAGAATGCATAAGCATGTTGCGTCCATGTGCCTGCAGGCTGACCCAAAAAACGCACTTGTCTGCAGTGCTTTGCATGCATGCTCTGTACTGTCTTACGTCTTGTCAGGCTAATTAATAAATATCGCCATATGGTTACTTTGGTTAAGCTGCATTGCTAATCAGCTGAATTAACTGTGCCACTGTAATATATAAGCTCAGGTTGTTTGTGAAAGTCAACTTTTGCCGCCTTAATTACGGCCTGGTGTTATTCAGTCGTCGTCGATCGAGCATGTGGGTGCAACGATCAGATCGATGGAGATGGATCTACCTATGCAAGTTGCAGTTAAGCAGAAGTAGCTTAATTAGATCACCGTGCATGCATATGAGAGAGATCGATCCAGTGCAAGGGGACGACCAGAAATCTGGCAGCATAGATTTTAATTTGTTTGGTTCTCTCGTGTTTTTGTTAAACAAATCGGAAATCCAGTATGATTCTCTCTTTGCAGATCTGCAGAGAGTACTGATTTTGTTGTTAATCAGTGTACAAGTTGGTGCATATAAGTTAGTTTATACCTCAATGTGTTGCATGTTGTGTGTTGATTTTTTTTTTTTTTACTCATTGAGATCTGGTGATGCCGGTTGTAAGTATATACTGCTAGAATCCAAATTGATCTCACAGAACTGAGGGAGATAAAATAAATGGCCAGATCTTATATTGATCGAAATAAGAGTTCACACACTGCTCGGAGAAGCATCTCTGTGGTGAATTGATCTATGTACTACTACTCCCTCCGTTTTATGTTTACTACTAATCAATTCGTCTCAAAATATAGCAACCTAAAATTAAATGAGATACATCCTAATACAACGAATCCGGACAACACCTAAGACTAGACGAGACACCTCCTAGTACTATAAATCTGAATAACATATATGATCGGACGTGAGACACATCAAAGTACTACGAATCTGGATATATAGGTTCTGTCCAAATTGAGTATATCCAGATTCACAGTATTAGGATCTGTTTTGTTCGATTTTAAGTTGCTATATTTTGGAACGTATGTAGTAAATCAGATTGACATATCCTAGTATGCAAATCTAGATATATTCTATCCAAATTGATCATGTCTAAATTCACAGTACTACGATGCATTTCGTCTGGTTCTAGGTGGTTGTATTTATGTACTGAGGTAGTAAATCATATGGGTTTTGTTAAACCTTTTAAAGTTTAAAACCAAGTTTGTAAAAAATTAGCAATATTTTGATATACGAAACAAGCACACTATAAAAATATATTTAATAGTTGATTTGAATGAAACTTAGGCTGCGTTCGTTACATTGGGTTGGAAACATTACCCTTCGGCACGAAAAACGGAGCAATCCATTAGCGCGTGATTAATTAAGTATTTGCTAATTTTTTTTCAAAATGGATCAATATAATTTTTTAAAGCAACTTTCGTATAAAAACTTATTGTAAAAAACGCACCGTTTAGCAGTTTGAAAAGCGTGCGCGCGGAAAACGAGGTACATGGTTGGTGTTGTACATATTGCTGTGTTTTCCAATAAACTTAGTCAAAGTTGAAGTTTGAGACTATTTTAATATGGAATAGAGGGGTAGTATTCAAATGCTATATATATATTGTTCATAATTGCGGATGCATATACAAGAACATTTTGGAAAGATTTATATGCACAACGTCATGGATATTAATTATCTTGGACTATATCTCTTGAACATGTGTGATCGATGTATTAGCTAGTGTCACAATTGTGGTAGCATATAAATTAATGTGACGGTACGTCTTTCGTAGATGTCACTTCGTGTACTTCTTTTTCTATGTTTAATGTAAATAGTTAAGATAGTTTGAAAAAAATGATTGTATACAGAATATAGTAATATCTACCACTCCATCAAAAATCTCAAATTCAACATATACATTAAGAGGGAAAAAAAATCAGGTATGAATAGTACAACTACTATTTATATGCTGAATTTGTTTTTTATATCTCACTGTATGAGTTGAGTTTGAACCTTATATTGGTTAATCTTTAGACAATTCGAAACCATTTACGAACTTGAGATTTACAATAGCAGACAAGGCATTATACTAGTATGTGTTCACAATGGCAGTACTGCAGTTTGCCAGGCATGTGTACATGCATGTTTGAAATTTATGCACCACATTACCAGCTACAGTCATCTAAAAAAGAAATAGATCTGTAGATGCAGGAGTACTGTTAGAACTGTGTATTAAATCAGCTATGATCAGTAGACCGTCTAGTCTGATTTACTAATTACAAGTCCAAACGAATCTTAATTCCTGTTCTTCTGACCTCTTAATTATTATACCAACATGCTCATCAAAACTCGAGAGTCCGATTTGATCAGATGCAAAGATTAACCTCAAGGTGAATGTCAAAAAGAACAAAACCATACATGTAGATTGCTATCAGTACATGTCAAATCAAAGAATGTGTACTTAATTTTTAATACAGTATTAATGGGTGGATCTTAGAGTGTTAACGGTAATTACATGGTACACCAATTTAGTCCATCTCTGACAAGCTAACATGTAGGCGGCCGGGTTAGGAACTGAGGGAGATCTAGTTAATTCAGAGGCGACGATGCGTGTGCATCACATGTGTTTTAGCCATCCATGTGACAATGCATCAAGCTGGAATAATCGATTGGCTGATACAGCTAATACAAGCCAAGAAGTCGATGGTTTCTTGTGTTAGTCCTTCTTTTTAAAATTTTGAGATGAGTTTTGGTCATTTTGCTTGGCGTTAATTCCCTAATCACGTGATCTTGGCGAGACGAGTTAGGCGTACTAATGAAGGAATTAACTCTAAAGTTCTTACTAGTAATATATATAAACTCGCACTTCATGATTTTGGTACACGTGAGATACGGCCCAACACGCTCCCCGAATCCCGCTCCGGCCCATTCCTGGTAATCCCCGTTCCGGCCCAAAAGAAGGTGCTATATTTAGTTGGGCCGTACTCACGACATCTTTTTAGGGCCGAGGAAGATGTCCGCACTCACTCCGCACGTCGTCGTCTTCCTCTCGCCGCTCCAACCCCAGGTACGCGCGGCGCGCCTCCTCTTCCCCTCCGCTAGCTCCTCTCGAACTGGCTGCGCCGCTGCTTTCCCCATTTGGTTGACCTCCGCGCGGCGGCTGACCAGCCTCCAACGCGGTCATGCCGGTGTTGGTTTTTTTTTTTTTTGGTGGGGGGGGGGGGGGGGGCCGGGCGGGAGGGGGCGGGGGTTGCTCTTCATTGTTAGCTCACTAACCGTGTGATTGGATCATTGAAAAATTGTAATAGCTGTGTGGTGAGCATATATTTTCTGGGGGATTTTGTGCCGGAGTCCGCCATTCGGCTGTTGGTTGCGCGTCAATGGGGGAATCGGTACATTGGCTAGTAATCCGGAAAATCTGGCATTGAAGAGAGTTGTGCGAATTGGTTCTGGACTTCCCACGGGAACTACAAGTGATTTCATCATGATATAGAGTAGTAGCAGGATGGCCGGATGACTTTGAGGCCCCTTTCTCGTACACAAGGCCCGCTCTCCATAGGTCGTTTCGTGACATGTGTTTTTACGAGGGGCCAGCGAGTAACATTTTTTTTAAGTAGGCCTAAAATTCGCTCTCGAGGAAAGTTGAACCCAGGATCTAGAGGTGCTACTTGAGCATTGTAACCGCTTCAATGAACTATTAAAGGAATTTTAGAAGTTCGAATAACACAATGGTGAATTGGTTTAAATCAAGGTTTGAGATTTCGGATTTGCGAGTGGGTCCCAGCAGAAAATGTCTCTGGCCAAAAATTCCAAGTTTGTATTTATTTAGCGAAAAGTTGTCCAATTTGTAAAAAAAAAAATCTGAAAATTTCGTTTAACAGTTGCTTGCATTCCGTTTAATTTTTCATTGTTATGTGATTTTGCAACATCCATACAAGAGTACTTAGACTCAACACCTTACAGAACGGCTCACTTCACCAGTAACTTAGGCTCACAACCACGCACCCATAGCATTAAGGATACTTGCAACAAAAGCTCATAAAAGAGACACAAAGCATTAAAAGTTCGAGTAACAGAATGGTCAATTGGTTTGCCTCAATTTTTGAAATTTCGGATTTACCAGTTGGTCCCAGCAGAAAATGTCTCTGGCCCAAAATTGCAAGTCTATTTATTTAGCGAAAAGTTGTTCAGTTTGAAAAAAAAATCTGAAAATTTCTTTTTGCGGTTGCTTGCATTCCGTTTATTTTTTTCGTTCTAAAATGTAAAAACCCTGGTTTACTAGACATAGATGAACGTGATAGTTACTAACCAAATCTCCAGTATACAGTCACTAAATTATTCAGATAACACTATTACCATGCATTATACTAGACATTCTATGAGTAGCTGGCAGGATCATATTCTTCCACAAGGTTTTGTAGAAATGCCGGTATTGGGGGCAACCCGACATCTCGAGTGCCCTGCAAGATATGAACTATCTGCTGCATTGTTGGTCTATGAGCCTCGTTGTCCTGAATGCACCAACATGCAACCTTGCATGCTCTCTCCAGCTCTTGAACATTCGTGTCATGCATTCTATGATCAAAGACTTCAGAAATGTCACCATTGCTTATCCTGACTGCAGCCCAGACAGGAAAGTACTTTATAGTTTTACTCTCCATCAATTCTGTGTTCCTTTTGCCTGAAATTATCTCAAACAACATCATTCCATAGCTGTAGACATCTGCTTTTGACGTGATGGGAAGACCTGCGATCCATTCCGGTGCAAGATATCCTATTGTTCCTCTCACAGTTGTTAGTGCCCGACTAAAATTCCGATCCATAAGCTTAGCAAGACCGAAATCTGCCACTTTTGGGCTGAAGTCCGCATCAACAAGTACATTTTCTGGTTTTATATCACAATGTATGATGCATTCATGGCATTCCTCATGAAGATAATGTAATCCTTTTGCAACACCTAGAATAACTTGGAATCTTGTGTACCAGTCCAACACCTTCACATTATTAAAAAGGTGACAATCTAGAGAACCATTTACCATAAATTCATATACCAGAAGCCTTTCAGCTCCTCTCAAGCAAAACCCCTTGAGGCAAACCAGATTTGTGTGGTGAATTCGTCCTAAGGCCCTCACCTCAGTTTGAAATTGCTTCTCGCCTTGCCTCATTCCTTGAAGCTTCTTTACAGCTATCATTTTAGAGTTTGGGAGTGATCCTTTGTACACTGAACCAAAACTACCTTGCCCCAACTTATCTGAGAAATTCTTTGTGCAGTGCTGTAAAAAAGAGTAACTGTATAGGATGAGAGAATCATCATTGGAGAAAGCCTTTTGAGTTGCATTCCTTTTTCGAAACGTCCAAATTATTGCACCAAAAACACATAGTGCAACAAAGGTACTTCCCAGCACTGCAATTAGCCTCATATGATGTGTCTTATGTTCATTGTATTGAACTTGAAGATCAGATGCTGCAAGACGTACATAAATATCAATAGCATCAACATTACCATCAGACAATTGTTTAAGATCCCGGAGCTCACTATTCCAAACAATGCATTCATGTTGATGTGCATATGCAGTACAAATGCAGTTGCTCAGGCATATGGATCTGCACTCCTCCTCGCTTTGAGCATTCAATTGCATTGGATTGCCTGGAACTTTGATGTTGGCAATCTTGAGAAATGCATGCTTCTCTTGTTGGCCATTATGTTTATTAGAGTCAACACAAGAGATATCTGTTTTCCTAACACAACCTTGATTCCATGCTCCAAGATCCCAGCTCCTCGAGGAAACTGGCCTGAAACCTGGCAGGCAGTAGCATTTCTCATCAAAACCTGTTTTGCAGACTCCAAAAGGCCCACAGACTGAATAAACATCACACAGAGCTGCAGGTAGAGACCATTGTACTATCCATTCCTCTGATTTGTTGGACCATGTATGGCGTTGGAGTTGACCGTTAACGGTAAGAACTATTCTTGTGATTATGGATACATCCTTTGTGGTGTATATAAACTTGATCTGGTGACTATTATTAATGAAAACATAATTGTATTCAGTATTTAGTGGCATTCCAGGGATCGATGTGAATGCTTGTCCTGTCCAGTTCCCAGGCTGCCAATAAACTTTAGATTGATTCCAGAGAGAGACATATTGGTTCAATCTAATTAGATCCACATGGTTGGAGAAAGGACCTGGTGCAGGATCTTCTGGATCTTTCCAAGAAACACGATCCTGGTATTCACCGGTGATCTTATTGATCCCAAATCCCTGCCCACTCAGTATTGTGTCTGTTGGGTGATCAAAGCTTTGCCAGATTACATCAGAAGAGTTACCTTGATCCCTCAGAATAAGGTTTCCATTGTCAAGAAGAACTGCAACTATTGACTTTCTTGGTTTATTCCAAGTACCATTTGATGACCATTTTGGTTCTCCAAACTTGTTAAGGAGGACTAAATTTCCATCCTCTGATATCTTGAGCTCTGGAGATGTAGCACTTGTGACAGGATTGTCTCGGTTGGCCACCCAGATAACAGCCTTCTTTGATGTGGTTCTGAACCATATACCAACATAAAGGTTTCCAGTATTACCTGGAGAGAAGAATCCCAGCTCAAAATTTCCTTCTTTTGAGACAACAGTTGTACTACCAGAAAGAGATTGGACTCTTGAGATTGTATCAGTCAAAGCAGAAGTACTTGTGTAAAGATGGAAGATAGATAATATGAGAAAAGAAAAGGAAGAACATATCTTCCTCTTGCTGGGAGGGGCCATCCTTTTTGCATGGAAATTTGGATGTGTGGTATTCTTCTAGTTAATGCAAAAGCCACAAGGTAGAGAGTTATTTCTTCCCTCTATTGTCATCCTTCTCATTTGACTTGTCTTCCAAAATAATATTTTTTTTATGTTGTTAGTCTAGTTTCCTGTGAATTGAAGGATGCTATTGTGCCATCTGGAACAAGCACAACCATGTGTGAGCACTTGATTAGAGTTAGACACGACTTGTTCACAAATAAGTCCAGACACAGAATGTGAAACGGACATCCTCTTTTTTTTGACTAAAGAACGGACATCCTCTTTCAAACTCTGAATTCTTCTCCTAGTTGCTTCTGTTTTACTGCTGTTCTGGTGATTCAAACCAAATAATGTCTTCTTTTAAGCATCATATATAGCGATATAACTCACCTTTAGTAAGTTATATATCATATTTGTCCTAGTAGTAATATGTTCTTCAATTGCAACGCTGTTTTGGCCATTGATGCATCAGATGTTTTTGGTGGTTCATCTTGTTATTCAAGTGTAAAAGGCAGAAGCATGATAAAGCTGTGCATCCCCAGGAGCATAGATGGTTTATTTGGCAATCACTTTTTTTTTTCTTTTCATGTAATTGCATAGAATCTGCTGTGCATTATGCTGTAGTTTCGATTTCAGTTTTACATCTTTCTTAATATTGTTTTTCATGTGATTATGCATCTGTAGTCATCAGTCTGTACACCTGCACAGGCTAGTATTTTTATTGTTATGTGATTTTGGAACATCATTATTTATATTTATGAATAGTTTAATTTGATATATTGAGAAAACTCTATCTAAACAACAAGAAAATTCCTTGCCAGCACTTTTTTAAATCTTCTGAGAATACAGTACACTTATATTTTTCCTCTTTGCCAACGAAGTTATTACTTTGGGTGTGGATACTTTTGTAATTTGTTGCAGCATGATGCTTATATTTAGTATGGAAGTTTAGTTTTTAAACTCTGGAAATTAAAACCTAATAAATCTTTTTTTTCATGATTACTTACAGCCTAAGAACATTTTTAAGACAAGATTAGTATGTAAGCTAGCTACATATTACTCTAGGTATGCTTTAGTTGTATGCCTTAATTCATACTGATTGGGCAGATAGTGTAAATCAACTTGATTAGAACATGGGAATCGAAAATAAATCTAATTATTCTGTGTATATTTATATGTTCAGACCTTGTATACATAGAGTTACTATGAACTGAACTTCGATTTGTTTTTCCAGGCCATGTGCGCCCAGGAAACAGATTCATGGATGCCTTCTGGTTCTTATCTTCATATTGTGTGCAATGCATGGAACACATGCTTCTGAGTTTTGACTATTACTTTAAAAACTACTACTACTCTGATACTTATTATCTATTGCATGTAGGCCGTAGATGAAAACATTAAATCAAATTTGACGGTCATGGTTTCCTTTTTTAAAGATTAATGTGCTCATGTTTAGCCATTTTTTTTATTATTGTGTGAATTTATTTCTTTTAGAATTTTTAAGATTAATGTGAGGGCTTCTTATTAGTATAAACAAAGCTTCAGCCGGGGTTCGATGATGGCATTTGGCCCTTAAGAATTTGAAAAATATTTAACCAGTGCAGATGTTAAAGAAAATATAGCTACTCCCTCCGTCCTAAAATATAAGCATTTTTTGAACCTTGATATGGTCTCCGAGATACTACTTTGACCAACAATATCTATAAAAATAAGATGTTTTAAATAAAAAGAGTTGCATATTATGATTGTTTGTTTAATAATAAATCTAGTAACATCAATTTTATATGATTGTTCTTTTTTATTATTTTTTTTTGCTATTAGTGGTCAAAGTTAAAAATGCTTGACTTGTCACTAGAAAAAAAATTAAAAATATACCTCTTTTTCATTGGTTTTATATAAATATACACGTTTACGAAGAATTTGCACAAATATACCACTGTCGCGGAATGAAAGTGCGAGATCGAGCGAATTACTTGATCTCGCGCAGCAGGTGCGTGAGACCGCTCGGTCTCGCGCACTCACAGCGCGAGACCGCTCCTTCGCTTCCCTAACCACCGTATTCGCGTGAGTAATAAATTAATGTGTCATTAGCAGTTAATTAATTAATTAATATTTACTTAATTAACATCATTAGTAATTAATTAATCATTAATTATACGCTAATCATGAGCCATGTCAGGCCATCTCGCTTCTTGTTTAGCTGTCACGCCGGTCTCGCGTCCTGGTCTTGCGAGACTGTGCGTATCGCTCCAATAGCCTGCGAGACCGTGGCCTATCGTTACGCCATCGTCACTTTCGCTGAATGAATCAGTGATATTGTTTCGCTTTCGCACTTTCAATCAGCGATGATAGTATATTTGTATAAAAAAATTTACATTCCGAATATTAATGAGAAAAAAAATAAATACATGGTATATTTTCATATTTAATTCCTTGTCACTGTGCTAAAAATGCTTATATTTTGGGACGGAGGGAGTATTTATTCTCAAGTAGCTCAAGATTACCAAATTTAATCTATTCAGATTGTTATGTGCAAGCAGATCATAACACCTGAATTGAAGCACATGCTGGGACTCTTTATCAAATGTTAACATGTGCAGTCAGGCCTCCTCATAGGTTAAACATAAAAATTCTAATACATGGTGGATGGCTCAATGTGTTACTTCGTGATAGCTCAATTATGTGCTATTAGTATACAGAAGGCATGGAACTACAGAACTACAGAAAAGCATAGCATATGTACAACATGAGTTACTCATATTACTCTCAAATACGTAAATGTCTTTCCCTAATCAAATTCAGGATTTTCTGATTTATGAGCTCTGAAATTGTGAACCACCTGAAGTAGAACTCTTTGTCTGCGAAGAAGCTGTGCTATTATGCATCTGCGAAGTTTGACTTGATGAAACATCTGAGAAAAAATTTATGACATCAGGGCTTTCATCAAGAACCTTCAGTGACCTTGGAACAGGAGGCATGTTGACATCAAGGAATCCCTCTAAAATTTGGACGACCTGACCCATTGTAGGTCTGGCATTTTCATCATCTTGGATACACCAGCAGGCAACCTTGCAAGCTTTTGTGAGCTCATCAGCGCTGGCATCTCCATTCAACCTGGGGTCTAACAAGGTCTGCACATCACCTTCCTGTAGTTTGTTTACAGCCAAAGTTGGGAAGAAAGAGGACTTTCCCTCCTCCCCTAGATCAGCATTCCTTCTGCCTGATATGAGTTCGAAGAGCATCATGCCATAGCTGAAGACATCTGCCTTAGGAGTAATCGGCACACCACTGATCCACTCAGGCGCAAGGTAACCCCTTGTCCCTCTCATTGTTGTCAAAACACGGCTGAAATCCCGCCCTAAGAGCTTTGCTAGACCAAAGTCAGACACTTTGGGTACAAATGACTCATCCAAAAGTATGTTATCTGGCTTAACATCACAGTGTATTATGCAATCCCTACATTTTTCATGCAGGTAATTTAGGCCCCTTGCTGTTCCAAGTGCAATTTGATACCTTATGGCCCAGTTCAGTGCCGTTGTCTCACCATGGAACAGCTGCAATTCCAGGGAGCCCTTTGGCATGTACTCATAGACAAGCAGTCTTCTTGATCCTTCAGAGCAGAAACCAAGTAGGCGAACCAGATTGACATGTTGGATGGTCCCGATGGTGCTTACCTCAGCACGGAATTGCTTCTCCCCCTGGCTCAGTCCATCAAGCCTCTTCACTGCAATGGCTGTTGAATCTGGGAGCTTCCCTTTAAATACTGTGCCAAAGGCACCTCCACCCAGCTTCTCTGAGAAGTTGCTGGTGACATGCTGCAGATCACTGTACCGGAAGGCAATCAGTGCACCCCCAGTAGTCTTGGATATGCGAAGAGTCCTGTCTCGGCGGCATTTCTGGAATACGATGAACAACACAATTGCAAGGATTATCAAAGCTGCAGCAACTCCACCTACAACTGCACCAATGATCACTTTCTTGCTATTTTTAGAGTCTGGAAGTTCAGACGCTGCAAGCCTGAGGAAGAGTGTGCCTCCTCCATTCCCATTGTATTGGTCTTGGAGGTTAATCAAGTCCCCGTGCCAAACAAAGCAGCCACTACTATTGTAAGTGTAAGCATTACATGAGCAATTATTCAGGCAAGCAACCTGACAGGCCTGAGAACTAGCGGCCACTGCACTCTGAGCATTATCAGGTAGCCTCACACTAACCATGGAATAGAACTTATCAGGCTGAGTCTGTGCAGAGCTTGAGTTGGTCTGGCACTGCAACGGTACGTTCCTCTTGCACCCACCAGTAAAATCCTGGAGGTCCCAATCACTCTGAAACTTCTGGCTGAACCCCTTGATACAGTTGCAGAACGGCAGGACATTGAGGTTGCAACTTCCATATGCGCCGCAGAGCCCGTACACCTCACACTGCGTCCGTGGCTGGGACCAGAACAGGATCCAATTCTCCGAGGCTGGTACCCATGTCCACTGCTTGATCTGCCCATTCACATCAATGGTGAACCGCGAGATGATCGAGTCATCCTTCATGGAGTATATGAAGTAGCTCTCCGAGACATTGTTAATGAACCGGAAGTTGTAGTTGTAACCGGCCGTCATCTCGGGCACAAGACTGAAGATATTACCGTTCCAAGGGCCGCTGGTCCAGTAAGTGATGGAGTCGTTCCACTGGATGAAGTACTGCGTTGTTCCGTTGGGATCCAGCTCAAGGGAGAACAGCCCAGGGGACGGGTTTGCATTGTTCCTCCATGGCACAAGCCGCTGGCTCACACCAGTGGTCTTGTTCAGCCCCAGCTTGCCGCCCGGAAGCCAGGTGTTTGTCGGATGATCTATGCTCCGCCAGTAGACTATGGATGAATTGGTGGCATCCATGAGGTCGAGGCTACCGCCGTCCTGGATGACGGCAACGGTGGAGTTGGAGGCCACACTTACGTTGGTCGACCACAGCTGCCTGTTCTTGGATTGATCAAGGAGGACAAGGTTGCCATCGCTGCCGATGGCCAAGGATGCGGTGGTCGGGTCAGACACCGGCACGTCGCTGTTGGCCGTCCACACCGTCGTCTGCAACGGTATGTTGTTGTACCATATAGCTATGTAGTAGTTGCCGGTGCCGGAGGCGGTGTTGTTACCTTGTGGCGGGGTGTAGAATCCAAGGGCGAACCTGCCGCCCTTGGAGACGATCTTCTGCGTCCCGGACAGCGGCGCGGTGGAGTTGATGGTGTCCACCGCGGTGCAGAGAAAGATTTGGCTGAAGAGGAGGAGGAAGAAGAGAGGAGCCATGGATGGATCTTGGCAGAGCAGCCAGGGCTGAGAACCTGGGACGAATGGAAGCTGAGCTTGGCCTTTGGAGTAATTTGATGATGGTGGTTGGAACCTGAGAGGAAGGTAAGCTTGGTCTTATAACTCATATGGACAGCAAGGCTCTCCACTTCACGAGATATTGCAGAATGAACGCTCTTTGACCTGGCACAGTAGAGGGTTCTGTGGAAAAGGTACATACCCGAAGACCTGGTGTTTGTTTATAGAAGAATAATCAATATGAAATGTAATATTCTGTTTAAAATTATGGTGAATTATTAAATGGTGGGTTTTATTTTGTTTTTTTGCAGGAGGGGTGCAGAAAATTGGTTCTACAGTTTTGCTTGCGAAATAGTACTGTTCCTAGTATTAATTAATTTTGCTGCCTATTCAACTAATTAACTTGTGTTCTAGGATTGAAGATATTCGTGACCCCTCTTAGTAATTTATTAGTATTTCACATTTGTGAACAGAGTTCACAACATCTGCTATGATGCTATTCTGCTGCGAAATAAATTAAAAAAACTAAGAATAGTGTGAAGTCAAACAAAGGTGTTTTGGACTTGTGGCGTGCTGGTGGCTGCAAAAGCTCAGGGGGCTCTGCGTTGACTTGGCCTTAGTTTAACGTGGCCGGTCGTTTAGAGAAAATCTTTTAAGAATTACTATTATATTTTGCTGGGGTTTCAAAATTCTCTGTGCTAATAATTTCAAACTTTGATCAGGACTAGACCATCTCCCTTTGAAGATGACCAAAATCTTGAAGCTGGCTGCCCTGTTTTCTCTCATGTGGGTTTCTAGAGACCGGGTAAGAAATGTTGCTGCAAGAAAATTAGCTGGTCATGTTGATCGGCGAATAGCACTGTCAGTGTTAGAATTGCCTGCTGATCTGTTGAAATGTTGAGTGTTACCAAGACTAACAGTATTTATAATTTTGGTTCATGGATATCTGTTCTTTCCGTAAATAACTTTCGTGTTTCTCATTGCGATCAATATAGAAAAAGCTTCTGCTGAACAGCTGGTGTGAACGTTGTCTACCTACACGTCTGTCTGCTGTTTTTTCTTCCCGTCAGATTTTTGTTCTGCTTTGTTTTTGTCATATTCTAGTTTTTGTACACATCCATTCCTTCCTGATTGCAAATTTATCAAATTAGTTGGTCAGTCCACATTTTGAAGGGCTAATCTGGTATGATATAAATCCTATGTTTCAGAAAATTGGGTGATATAAATCCCAAATCTGGGTTAAACACTCGTTGCCATGTTTTTTTATAATACTGTTGTTGCCATGTTTGAGAACAGGATTTGTTGTCGAACTTAGTGGCCCAAGCTTGACGATGACTTGACCAATGACCAGTTTCCTTCCTTAGTGCCTGTGTCGAAGCATGTCTCAGCATGTTAAATGCTCACTCATCTAAAGTATTGAAAGAAATAAAGTTTCTTGCAATCTGGTTGGGCCACGTCATCTGCTTAATGTGAGCCGTTGGATGCAACAGAAATTCAGTTCATGCCGTACGATCTAGTGAAAGAAGCTCAGTAGAAAAAGAGCATACAGTCTAGAGACATCGGGAAGAAGCCAACGAGGGGCCAGATGCTGTGCTTGCCTAATTCTTTTACGCCAGCTCATAAAAACATACTAGGAACTCAACAAGCACTTCAGTAGTATGAGCATAAAATGAGCATTTTTTTTTATTGAAACCAACAGTAAACGGTCAATCTTGAATATAACGTTTGAACCTTTTAGTTGGAAATATAGGTCTTTATAGATTTAACTATTCTTTTATCAGGTCATACAGTCTTGCAAATATTCAAATTTCAAGCATATAATTTCATGATTATACACATGCCTTTTATATACATGAAGAAAAGTCTCACCAACAAATTATGCCTCAAAGAACACCTGTACACAATTCGTATGGCAGAAGGTAAATCTATTCAGTCTCATCTTAATGAGTTTATGGAATCCAATTGCTAAAGCAGGTCACAAATGAGGTGTTCAATTCACGACATGGGTGGCGTGCAAGCTTCAGAAGGATTACAAGCAACTGATCAGATTAGAAGAGAAGAGAGAAATGTCTAGCTTTTGAACAGAAGAGCAAAGTTGTTAGCCTGTTGAAGAGAGTTAACTGTTGAATGTCTGTTGTCGCTTTTATAAACTCTAGACGCAGTTATTTTGCTGTTCTTTTTTTTTTGCTGTAAACTGTGACATTTCTTTTAATGGAAATGGAGGGTTAAGGCCCTTTGGTAAAAAAAAAAAAAAACTTAATGAGTTTAATTCGCTCATCATTGGTGATTTTGACATAATTACGATGCATATATACATGGCTTTCATATGGGAATTCAAAGTCGTGCAACGCACGACTAAGTGGCTAGTTCATTTATGACCTTATGACCAGTTCTCTGATATGATGCTGATATGGACCGAGAGCATTGAAGTGGCATTGATGGAGAGCAGATGGATGAACACTGATCACCATAGTGTGGAGGGGAGAGGGCCACAGACGCAACAAGGAGATACAATCATACAGATACTGGCGTTTGAATCTTTTGAAGGTGAAGACGAAGATAAAGATTAAATGTTTCACGCAAAATGAGGTGGTAATAACGTGTGATTAATTAAGTTTTAATTATTATAAACTTGAAAAATAGATTAATCTTATATTTTAGAACAATTTTTATATAGAAAGTTTTCACACGAAACACACCGTTTAGCCGTTTAAAAAACATGTCATTTTTATCCAAAAGTTTATCCAATTTTTGTTGGAGAAAAGAACATGGCAGTATTAATCCTATAATACTAGTAGTTGGATTTTTCATCAACACGCGAAAAAGGGAGTACATGAGAGGTGGTGCGGTGCCTTGCCAGTTGCCATGCCACTGGCAAATTGCAAATTGCAAATTGTAAGGACGCATTCATGTGTGTCACTGCCGGTGTCCATGTGCATCGCACAAGGAGAGTGGCCTGAAGAATTTCTTGTTGATTGTTGAACATGTTGATCTGTCCTGCAGTAAAAAAGATGGTCCAGGTCTGAGTTAGGACGAGTTTGCTCAAAACTCGCACCATATTGACCGTTGGCTTTTTTAAGAAACGGCATTGATATCTGATCTGTATGAACAAATAGCAAGACTTGCATGGCCATAACCCATCCAACATGATAGATTTGAAAAATACAATGTTTTTTTTTATTCTTAAATTGCCCCGGTAAAAATGCCAAAATGGTAAAAAAAAAATCATATTGTAATGTTTATTTTGTATCTCTAGAGTAGACAGATAGAGGACCAGATAAGGTAGGAGACTACATGTAGCATAGATAGTGTTGATCAACGACCTGCATTTAGTTCTTCCATAATATAGTCATAAGGTTTTCGAGTACATGGGCCAAGGGCCAAGGAACGTGGTATGCTTCTTACGAGAGATTTTTACAAGGTTGGGACAAAAATATCCCCGTATTCCTGTGATTGGAATGATTTCTTCAATCGAGGAATACTACCTTCGACTATTTCTTGATATGCTCACCTTTCTTCTTAAATTATTGACACTAAACTCCTTAGATTTTCTTTGAACCAACCTGTTTACTTCTATTTTTATTTTACCCTCCATCGAGCACAACTCTTCATCTTTCCTAGTCCCGTCTCACCACAACCCAAATCCTAGTGCCTTCCTCCAGTCCCCCTTCCTCTTCCTCACCAGCAAACTGTTGGTAGAGAGGGGAACAGAGATCCACCCATCCAGTAGATCTAGTTGCTTAGGTTTTCAGCCAAATAAAGTTACCATCTTTCCTCGCTGTCGTCGTCAACAATGGTAGCCATCTACCTCCGTGGTTTCTTCCATGAGGGTATGATTGGCTATAAATTTCATGTTCATGATGACATTCTTTAGAATCCTCCGGCTCTCTTTGTTTCACCGGTGGTCCATTTGGCACTAGTGAGGAGCTTGTGAGGGTTGTGGTTATATTGACGGATAGCGGCATGAGAGCATATTTGGTTCAAGCTCGGGGCAAGGCCTTGCCGTTGTTTATTTAGCATTTCTATAGATCCGTTGTTCGAGATGAAAAATTATTTAAAAGCCAATGTGTAATTCGTATTCATCCAAATTTCTCTTGGTTCTCTATGTATTCTCTCTTCCAATGATATTTCTGAGAGTCCATAAATATATTTTTCCAAGGCCATTATTGCGCCCATGGCGACGACGGGTGCAAGTTAGTACTGAGTACCTTACCAGGTATTGGATGAAATGCTATACTCGCAATTATCTAAGAAAGAAGACTCAGAAATAATCATATTATGGTTTTGTTAGTTATGCTTCAGCAACGCTTCTTAAGTAAACTGGTTGTCTATGAGGTAAACATATTATATCATACTCTCTCTCTGTCCCATAATATAAGACGCGGTCAAAGTTGACACGGTCTCCAAAACTAATCTTTAACTTATATTTTCTCATATACAATAAGAAGATTTGTAGCAACAAAATTATAACCATATGAAAGTAAATTTAAATTTCAATATAATAATATAATTTTTAACAAATAAAAAAGTGTTGGTCAAATGTTTTAAAGTTTAAATCTTGAAATACGCGTGCCTTATATTATGGTATGGAGGGAGTAGGAAATATTCACTGATTGCTCAGCAGGCTTGTTGACAGGTACGAGACACACCTCTTCTCAAACTCGTTAACTGGTTTTATACTCAAATCAATTAACAGGGACATGAACAGCACAAAAATCTCAAGTCTTGTCCTGTGTTGCACCATGGCAGATCATTATGTCTACTTGATTGATAAATTGGTCGATATTGCACTCTGCCGAGGAGTTGAGGATCTGGATCTGACAACAAAACTAGACCAAATATATCAAAGATCTGACATAGCTTGGTACAAATTCCCTTTATCCTTGTTCACCAATGGCAAGGGATTATCTCTGTTGAAACTCAAACTTGGCCAATGCACCCTTAGTATTCCCACTGGTTTTGATGGATTCAAATGCACATTTCTGATGACATGATTCAGACACTTCTTGAAAATTGCCCAAAATTGAAGAGCTTTCACCTGAACCATTGTTGGGGTATTTGGAGCTCAGGGACATGATGATATGTCATTGCTTTCATATCAAATGTATCGAGCTTGTTGCTCCCAAGTTGCAGAAGTCCAGACATGCAGGGCGATGCATAACAATGGTGTTTGCCTCAGTCCCGTCCATTGAGCATGCCTGGCTGGATTTTCATGATCACGAGTATGCTGGCTCTTTTGAGTACTTCCTCCGTCCTAAAATATAATAACCTAGAACCGGATGAGACATTTCCTAACACTATGAATTTAGACATTTTCTATTGTGTTATTAGCTCAATGAAACTTTGTTTGAGGGTTTTGGTGTAACTATTGGCTTTCTGTTATGGAAATGCTATCACGTCAGAATTAGGGAAAACGGCACTCCGTTTCGTACTATTTTTCTGTTTTTGAGAAACAATGTTTACCCTCTAGTTGTAACTTGGATGATTGCATCTCGAGTGGACCTAGGGGTGAAAACAGTACATAAATTTCCGAGATTTCCAGTTGCCTTTTTCAGTTTGCACCGACCGTTTCAGTCTGTATCGGTAACTAACGGTGGTGGAAATGGAAACGGTAATATCTTCCGAAAATGGTAGCGGAAATGGGATGGAGGTTTTTCCGACCGTTTTGTCGGTAACCATATTTGTACGATAATTTCCGTCAAAATTTCGAAAGTTCCCTAGTAGCTCAGCTAGCCTAACCCATCGGAAGCCCATGAAAGAAAGAAGCCTGGTAGGCTTGCAGCCCATAAAAAAAGAGAAGTGACTAGGTAAAATGGTATTAACCCTATGACGTGGCATGTGGATTTTGCTGAACTTTGGTCTCCTCAAGTTATCGATGTTGAAGTATTGTTGAACTTTGTTTATATTGTTCATCAAAATTATTATCATACCATTAATCATCATATAACAGTGTTATGTGGAGTGTGATGATGTAAGAATAAAGTTAAAAAGTCATCTTCGTGCATAGTTAAATGTGTGCTATGCCACACTTTGCTGATTCTGTCGACTTCCGACCAATATCGGTATATTCCGTTCCGACGGTCCCGTTTTCAATATACCGATATCATTACAATTTTCGGGTCTACCGTGCCGATTCCGTTTTCTATAAAAAAAAATGAAAATGAAAATGGTATAGGTTTTCCTGACCGTTTTCATCCCTAAGTGGACCTATCCTTTTGCCAATTATTTTTTTTCTTTTTTCCCTGGGTACACTTTTTTCTTGTCGTTTTTAATTTTCGACTTCCAAGTTCTAACCCTGTACTGTTAGGTTTGCTTGTAACTTTCGTATTTACGCGTTTAACTATAGTGTTTTATTTCCATAGATTTTGTTTCATTTAAGGCCCCATTTTAATTAAGATGTAAATTTTTACTCGGTTTTCGTTAGTACACTTTTCAAACTACTAACCGGTATATTTCGCGTGAAAACTCTTTATATAGAAATTACTTTTAAAAATCAAATAAATTATTTTTTAAATATGTAATAATTAAAACTCAATTAACCACGTACTCATAGTTTTTTTCCTTTTACATGTTCTAACTTTACCAACATCTTGTATTAATTAGAAACAAACACCACCTTATTTCAGTGACATGGTTGGTGGTAACCAGAGTCCAGAATGGATGGCGAAGTGATAGGAAGCTCGGACAAAGTCATGAGAACTGACAATTAATTTACCCAAAAAAAAAAAAAGATGTCGTCAGCTTATTCAGCTCGCGGGTCAACCGTGCCATATCTGCACCAATCCAAGAAGACGCCTCAAGCATTGGAGCTGGGTGTGTTGTTCACACCAAAATTAAAAGTTTGATTAAAATTAAAATGATGTGATAGAAAAGTTAGAAGTTTATGTGTAGAAAAATTTTGATGTGATGGAAAAGTTAGAAGTTTAAAGAAAATGTTACGATCTAAACCAGGCTAAAAAAAAAAAAAAAAAAAAAAAAAAGCTAACCTCGCGTCACAACTGGTGGGGTGGGTTAGTACGACGTTGTCGTCATCTATTATCTACTCCGGCTTAGCCGCCGCGAGTCACCTCGCCAACACTGCATCCATGCACCTGAACCTCATCGCCACCGTCCATGCCTCCACCAACGGCCGCCGATCTTGCCGGTCTCCATGCGCCAGCGCCCCTCTGGCTCTGGTCCATGTGCTTTTCGTCACACGCGACGCCTAAAAAGAAAATGTTATCTCCGTTTTTAAGAGAAGAAACATGTTTTACATTCGTTTTTATTTAAATTTTTTCTACATAATTATTATTTATAAACATTTAAACATGGTTTATACCTTATGTATTTGTATAAATGTTTTAAATAAGACGTATAATTAAAACGTGTGTAAAGCCAACGACATAATGTATTATATGAAAAATGGAAGAGTATAAACGGAGTCGCAACTCGCAAGGCCGGCAAGGCAAGCAAAAGCTGCTGACACAGCACTCCTATCTGCTCCTCCCACTCGCTTGTCTTCCTCTGCTCGCGGCGACCGGCCGGCCGGCCGGCCGGCGGCGAGAGGTAGCGCCAGGTGATCCATCCATCCATCCATCCATCTCCTCCCCCTTCTTGTGATCAACCGTAGTAATTAGCCATGGCTCATGGGTTTGAGCTGATGATCGATGGAGCTCCCAGATTCCTTCAGACTTTTGTGTTCTCGCCTCTGCCTCCTTAACATAGCAGCTTATGGCTGGGCAGTATAAGTAACTCAAGTTTGTGATGAATTCTGTGTGAGATGCTGAGATGATTATAGCAAGTTCTAGCTATGCAGAGATTGTATTGAAATCTTTTTATGGGAATCTTTCCAAATTTATGGGAATCTTTTTGCAATCATGGCATGTTTTTGCTGTGGCATGTACGTTGACTTTTTCGTAATGTACAGTACTGCATGAACTTGATGTCCTTGCACAAAGAAAACGCCTCTTTGAAATATGCTACCTGGGTTACGTTGATTTTGTTTTTTAAAAAAATTATGCGTAGTTGAATTGGGATCTTGAGAGATGTATTCACCTTCTGCTTTCAGGGGGTACAGGTCTGCAATTGGAACCTGAAGTTGAAAAGCAAGTTGTGCAAGAGGACAGAAAATACTCAGTCTGAATATGGCTGCCTCAAAGCTTCAGGCCTTTTGGAACCATCCTGCTGGCCCCAAAACAAGTCAGTGACAACCCTGTTTGCCTTAATTTTAGTGTAAAAAAGGCAATTTATATTCCCATAGACATGATTAGGGAACAGAAGCTAGCTTACACATGTCATTACACAGTGGGATAGTACTTCCCATCTTGTCAATTATTAACAGATGACATGATTAGGGAACAGGCCGATGCTGATGGTTCCAGCTTACAGTTCAGAATAGTATGTGAAATCAGACAGCCTGGTTTGATCACAAGCCAGTTTTCAAAATACTAAATTACTGAAACCGTCAGAACATAAAAACAACAGTGTTTAAGACTCCCTCCTGCAGATAGCTGATGTGCTTCATTCTTCAATTGTCTGATGATCCATTTGGTTTCTAATTTCTAGTAGTAGCCAAGTTCCATCTTCTCCTCTTCTTCTGATCTGATGGATGTCTATTGGATGAAACATTTAACATATTCAATCACTGTCATCTGAACTGTTGAGGCTTCCATCTTATCTTTGTTGCAGTTCATTTCTGGGCCCCAACATTCAAATGGGGTATCAGTATTGCCAATGTTGCTGACTTTGCCAAACCTCCTGAAATGATATCCTATCCTCAGCAAGTTGGTAGGTTTAGTTGTCAGTTATCAGTTTATCATCAATTCATGTATAATGTTGTTGTGCTTACTCTGATGTATGATGTATGATGTATGATGTGCAGTTGTGGCTTGCAGTGGAGTAATTTGGGCACGGTGGGGCATGGTCATCACACCTGTAAGCCCCTGATATTTAGCCATACATACAATCGTTTCTCGTTATTATGGAATAATATTTGGAATTTTGGATTGTATATCTCATTTGAATGCACTCTAAACAGCAACTTTTTTGCGAAATGTCTAGTACGATTCTCTAGTATAGGTTAGTGCGGTGTACTGTAAAGGAGTAACTGTTTTGAAACTGAATCAAGCCAAATATCTGTTTTATGACTGTTGTACTTGGATAGACTGATTCAGATATCTGTTTTATGACTGTTGTATTGTTGCAGATAAACTGGAACCTCTCCAGCGTGAATGCTGCAATGGCCGTGACAGGCGTGTGCCAGCTTTCCCGTAAGATAAGGTCTGTTAATACAAAACCAATCCTCAGCTTGCTTATTTATAATTCCAGATGTGATTTCTGATAAATTAGCAACTTTCGTGTTGATTTCTTACGATTCGATATGTGATTTCTGGCAAGTTAACAACTTTCGTGTTGATCTCTTCTTTTACAGGCACGATTACTTCTCTGATGAGAAGAGTGCTACTGCGTCGCTGGAAGGATGATAGGAAGAAGAAGAAATTGTTGTCATGGAATGGAACACTAATTTCATTATCAGTCGACCAGCACAGTGTTCACTGTGAATGTGTCCGCTTCCATGATAACAAATTAACAATCCCATGTGTGTGTATGATCATTATGAATTGGGCTATGGGTATGAAATGTTTTTATACCCTTTGGTATACAGATAGTAAGCGAGTCTGAACTTAACTGAAACGGACTTGGTTTGAGTTCAGCTCGAAGTACACTTGAATTAAACTTAACTCGAACGGCCTTAACTGAAACGAGAGAGCTCCCTTCCTCTGCGCCATACAATATGTTTGCAATTTCGGTTTGAAATTCCCGAAATTTCATTTCGGACATCCGGCACGAAACTATTTCGCCTGAAATTATTTTTTTTTTCTGAATTCGGTCAAATTTTATTCAAGTTCGGCTAAAATTTCTTCAAATTTCAAAAACAAAATTATTCAACCGGGAAAAAAAGCTCCTGGAAGAACGACCAACAGGGAGAGGCACAAAAGCGGTGAACCAGAGCACGTAACTTACTCCACAAATACCTAACCAATGGCTGTGTTTAGATTCAAAGTTTGGATCCAAACTTCAGTCATTTTCCATCATATCAATCTGTCATACACACACAACTTTTCAGTCACATCATCTCCAATTTCAACTAAAATTCAAACTTAACTTCAGTCCTTTTCCATCACATCAACCAGTCATACACACACAACTTTTCAGTCACATCATCTCCAATTTCAACTAAAATTCAAACTTAACTTCAGTCCTTTTCCATCACATCAACCAGTCATACACACACAACTTTTCAGTCACATCATCTCTAATTTCAACCAAAATTCAAACTTTGCGCTGAACTAAACACAGCCAATGTTCCATTCTTCCTCTCATCTTGATTTTATAACTTTTAGACCTAACAAACATTATTCATTAACCAACGCTGCTTGTTGCTTTGCCCTCTGAAACTACTGGAACGGCAAATAGCAGCAATTGTCTTCTTCTTCTTTTTTTTTTCCTCCTAACAACACGGGGAAAACGCAAACGCTTTGCCCGGAAAACTCATCATAACTCATAGCGGAGAGCTGCGAATATATGCCGTCGCGTTAGCTTTTTCCACCGGAATTGTGTTTTTTCTGACTCCTCTCGCGGCGAAAGACGATGCCATCTGATTTCAGTCGCTGCAGGCCTTCCTGCCAAGCAGTAGCTTTTGTTGCGTTTTTCCTATCAAACGGCAGTAAATTAAGTAAAAGGCTGATAATTATTAATTAACGTGAGGCGGCAAGACTTTGTTGTGCAAAAGCAAAGCGGCAGAATGTTAACTTTGGGTAAGTTTCGAAGTAAAATCGTGGGGGCATCGATCTACAGGGAGCTGGAATAAAAGACCATGGAAATGATGGAAAAAGTTGGAAGACAGCAGCACATGATCAGAAGATCTGTTTGAAATTGAGAAGCAGGTGTTCCCCGATTTCCACCCATGATCTGTGTACAGTACGTATGCGCAAATTCCGTTAATTTCTTACGCGTCAGTTACAGCCTCATCTTTTCGTTCACGCTTATGCTTATCAGCCAAAAGTTGATTTTTCAATCTTAAATTTAGACTTGATTTTAAGATTTTTATTCACCGAAGTTTATTTTTCAGCTTTTACTTTTAGATCGTTAAAAACACGTATATAAAAATTTTATTCATAAATTATTTTTCGTTTACAAATATATCGTTTGGCTTATTCCATTGATAAGCCAAATGATAGATGACGCTCAAAATGATCCACTTAGATGGATGAGGCTCCTCTGACATAAAGTCAGGGAGAGGAGCTTGCTCCCACTTAGATAGCTAGTTTGGCAAACAGGAAAACATACAATCCATGAAATACAGATAGATACTCCTTTTAGACTCCAGTCATTTAAAATAAGATTTGATATATGAAACTTTAATAGTCAATAGTTTCTCAAGTGCTGAGCAAAATGGTATATGTAAATTTGCCTTCGTAAATACTATTATAATATTATTACATACATATTAAATTTTATGAACTTGTTCTAATATAAATTTAGTAGTTAGAATTTTAAAAAAAGATTGTCTAATTTTCAGTTGCATGAAAAAAAAATAGTCCAATTTTGGATGGCTCATATTGCAGCGAGATTTGTGTATGAACAGCAAAAATTATCTCTTTCACCCCACTTTGTTCTTCTGCTGTAACACACAGTCTCCTCTCGTTCTCTCTGTAGCACAAGCACCAAGCCACCGCCACTCCAATCCCTAGCGCGTTGCTTCAATCTCCTATCCACTTCGGATCTAACGCCCCTACTGCTAAAACCTTGCCTGCCGCTCTCCTCCAACCCCACTACTCCGGTGGAGGCGCTACCACCTCGCCACATGCCTATGCCCGCCACTGGTCTTACCAACACACCGCAACCATCCCTCTAAGTTTGAGTCTTTGAGAAAACCCTCCTCTTGCCCTCCCCCAAGCCTCCCTCCTACATCAACCACAAGCCTAAACTCTAATTCATATGTCCTTCATCCAAGTTGGAGAGTCGCTAGCACCGCAGAAGACAGACATCATCACCATAATGGTTAAGTTACCTCTCCTCGTCCCTCCTCCCTACCGTAAAAGGGAATTGTTAGGTTGAAGATGACTAGAATTTCAGTGACATGAGATATATCATTCCCCTTACAAATTTCCCTCAACGTTACTACATATTTATGACGGGAGAGTAGTTTCCTTTCCTATGATTCATGGCGCTGTTACAGCAACGCTGTTCCAAGACATGAAACTCGCGTGCCTAATACTGATGAGCACAATAATTAAAGCTAGAGCGTTGTCATTTGTCAATCGGGTGAGGTCTGACCGCGCCCTCTTTATTATATTATTGTTATATAACCTCCAAAAGAAGCCGCGGAATCAATCATGTTTTGCAATTTTGCAAACCGAGTAAGGCCACGTACGCGTTCCGGTCTACTTAACCAGATCCGCCGAGTCAACCAAACCACAAGTACTACGTCCCCCCCACACCACGTACGTACGCGACCGCGCGCGAAACAGCATCCGTCCGTCTCGCGGTCGCGCCGTTTCGCACTTCGCCTGTCCTGTGGCTCGCTCGCGGCCTCACTCCCAATCTCCGACTCGATTCCCACTCCCACTCGCGACGTATATAAATTCCCCCACGCGCCCGCGCTCTCCGACCCGTACACCGCCTGCCACTGTCTGCCACACACGCCGCGCCATTCTTTTCAATCCAACGCGACGCGACACGAAGACACGGCAGCAGCTAGCCGCGGTGATCGCTCTACGACGATGAGGTTCGCGTGCTTCAGCGCCGCGGCCGTGGCCGACGAGGCGGAGGCCGGGGCTCGCCACCACCACCACCACCGGAGCGGCGGCGGCGGCCGGCGGCATCGGGGGCGTCGTCGTCGCTGCGGAGCAAGTTGTTTGGCGGTAGGACGACGAAGGCGGGCAGCAAGAAGTACTCTCCGGCGGCGGCGCTGGACGATGTCTACGACGCGGCGGAGTGGTCGTCGTCGTCGGTGCCGTGGTCCTCGACGTCGGCGCTGTCGCTGGACTCGGCGCGCTCGTCATCGTCGTCGTCGTCGTCGACGACGACGGCGACTTGCTCCCGCTCCCGCTCCTTGTCGTCGCTGTCGGACGCGCTGTCTCCGCCTGCTGCGAGGCGCGCGCCGGAGAGGAGGGGAGGACGCCGCGGCCGGCGGCGGGCGTGGCCGCGGTGATCGTGTGCCTCGTGATGGTGATGCTCTGCGGCAGGGTCGGAGCCACGGCGCTCGCCTCGGCGGCGTTCTACTTTTCCCGCGGCGGTGGCGCCCGGTGGGTGCCGTCGAGGCGGCGGAGAGCGCGGCGGCGTCGCCGGAGCACGACTTGCCGTCGTCGGCGACTGAGCAGGAGACGGCAACGAAGAGGAGGTGGTTAAGGAGGGGTTCTTGGTGCGGAACTGCAAGAAATGATCCATCCTTTTTTTCCCCTCTCCTTTTTCCTTTTTTTTTGAAGAGAAAGAACACTAATTTCCTTCAAATTTTTTACCTCGAGATTTTGTTGTAATTATAGAATTCCAGACACAAATCAAATAATCAATCATCGAAGTATCAAACTGATCAAACATAATTGCCTTGTAGTGCGATGTATTTTTGCCCAGGGAAGATTTGGAGATATAATAGTATCTTAGCTTGTCTCAGCGACGCAAAGTTTCCTTCTTGAGTTTGCCACAGTGAGAGACAGTGAGGTCAAGAAAGCAACTGAATGGTCTTCTCGATTTTTTTTTTTAAAAAAAAGGAACATAAAAAAAAGGGAAACGCATGCATCGTGCATGCACATCTCCATTGCGGGCGCCAACAAATTCCTTCATGCGTACGTGCTGTATCCATGGTTAGCTATTTAAGCTAGTGGATCGAGATGGAACTTTATCCAACTTTGCAATAATGCAAGAACCTATATAGTCTATATTACTCCTATATGTAAGAGTAACTTTGGGCAGCTTACAAATGATTGGCACTTCTCAAATTATTATTGTATTCATCTTATAAAATAGTTTGTATCTGTCGGCAGAAGCCAAGAGATTTAACCATTTTCATTATTTTAAAAAAGAAAAGTTCGAATTACCCTTGATATTGAGTACGAATTACCCCATAGACCTCAAAACCATACATCTTTCGCACTCGACTATTAATACCGGACAAAGAACCCCCTAAGCACTATTCTGAGTGGTTTTGATTTGAGATTGCACATGTAGCGTCAACGCGGCAGTCCAATCAGCTAAAGAAATAAAAAAAATCCATGGACCCACTTGTCATCTCTCTCCCTCAAGATATCCCGTCCCCCAAGCTCGTGGGGGAGGCGTAGGGGGGGGGGGGGGGGGGACTCTCGCAGGCACTCGTGGTAGCGGGGAAGCCGGGAGGGTTCGGGCAGTGGGGGAGCCGCGAGGCGTCTGCGGGAGAGCATGGAGGCATTTGCACGAGCTTCTCCGCCTCTGTTGCTACAGTTCCGCCGCCCCGTCACTGTGTCGTGGCGCATCCGACGCTCCCCGCCCCCAACCACCTCCGCCATCAAGATCCTCTTCCTCGTTGTTTTGCGGCAGCGCCTCCGGCGGTTGCCACCTCCAATCGCCTCCGTCATCAAGATCCTCCTCCCCGCCACCTCGTTGCTGTGCAGTGCTGCTTCCGGCGGTCGTTGCCCACAGCCGCCTCCACCGTCGAGCTCGTCCACCCCGCCTGCCTCTCGACGCTCTGTCATTGCTTCCGCCCACTCCCTTGCCTGCAGCCTAGTTGGCTCCTCCTCCGCTGTTGCCTACCTACCTTCACCCCAGCTGTCATCCTCGGCTCCTCCTCTGCCGCTGCCTCTCAGTTGATAGAGAGAGATGGAGGTGAGGAGAGGGAGAAGAGAGAGAAGGTGAGGGGAGGGAGAAGAGAGAATGAGAGACTGACATGTGGGGCCTACAAATTAAAAAAATAATTGTTGATTATATTGTCACGTAGGATCGAAAATTTAAAACCATTCCGGATTGAGTCAGCAGGGTAATTCACCCACTTTTAATAGTTAAGGGTGAAAGACATCTGGTTTTCGGGTCTGAGAAGGTAATTCATACTCACTCAATAGTTCAGGAGGGTAATTCGGCCTTTTCCTTAAAAAAATATAGTTTGTGTTTGCCATGTGATAGCATTTTTTTGGAGAAGATATATATAATATAATGGATTATTCGAAATGATAGGTAGTCCAAAATCATGGTAAAATCATGTTGAAAGAAAAAGAAAGGCAACTTGATATATATTTTTTTGGGAAAATGAAAAGGGCATTTGTTCCCCCCTTTGTTCATTTGTCCAGACAATATTGAACGGGAGGCTTTTTATTATAAATATAAATAAATTGTCCCCTTTAAATCTTTCTACCTTTTTCTAGAGGAAAATAATAAATCTTGCTACTTTGACATGTAGGTTTGTTAATTTAATCATGTACTATCTCCGTTTTTTAATAGATGACGCCGTTGACTTTTTCTCACATGTTTGACCATTCGTCTTATTCAAAATTTTTACGTAATTATAATTTATGTTGTTATGAGTTGTTTTACCACTCATAGTACTTTAAGTGTGATTTATATCTTATACATTTGTATAAAATTTTTGAATAAGACGAATGGTCAAACATGTGAGAAAAAGTCAACGGCGTCATCTATTAAAAA
>CM020185.1:9981153-10001143 GCA_009805545.1 Oryza longistaminata | reverse complement strand
TTTTAATTATTATAAACTTGGAAAATAATTAATCTTATTTTTAGAACAACTTTTATATAGAAGTTTTCACACGAAACACACCGTTTTAGACACGTTTATAAAAAACATGTCATTTTATCCAAAGGTTTATCCAGATGTTTTGTTGGAGAAAAGAACATGGCAGTATTAATCTAAATACTATTAGTTGGATTTTTCATCACAACACGCGAAAAAGGATACATGAGAGGTGGTCGGTGCCTGCCAGTTGCCATTGCCACTGCAATTGCAATGCAAATTGTAAGACGCATGCATGTTGTGTCACTGCCGGTTCCTGTGCATCGCACAAGGAGAGTGGCCTGAAGAAATTTCTTGTTGATTGTTGAAACATGTTGATCTGTCCTGCAGTAAAAAAGATGGTCCAGGTCTGAGTTAGGACGAGTTTGCTCAAAACGTCGCACCATTATTGACCGTTGGCGTTTTAAGAAACGCGGCATGATATCGATCTGTATTGAACAAATAGCAAGGACTTGCATGGCCTAAACCCAGCCAACATGATAGATTTGAAAAATACAATGTTTTTTTTATTCTTAATGCCCCGCGTAAAAATGCCAAAATGGTAAAAAAAAATCAGTATTGTATTATTTTGTATCTCTAGAGTAGACAGATAGAGGACCAGAAAGGTAGGAAGACTTACATGTAGCATAGATAGTGTTGATCAACGACCTGCATTTAGTTCTTCCACTAATATAATCATGAAGGTTTCTCGAGTACATGGGCCAAGGCCAAGGAACGTGTTGGCTTCTTACGAGAGATTTTACAAGGTTGGACAAAAATATCCCCGTATTCCTGTGATTGGAATGATTTCTTCAATCGAGGGGGAAAAATACTACCTTCGACTATTTCTTGATATGCTCACCTTTCTAAATTATTTGACACTAAACTCCTTAATTTCTTTGAACCAACCTGTTTACTTCTATTTTTATTTTACCCTCCATTCGAGCACAAACTCTTCATCATTCCTAGTCCCGGTCTCACCACAACCCAAATCCTAGTGCCTTCCTCCCAGTCCCCCTCCTCTTCCGCACCAGCAAACTGTGGTAGAGAGGGGAAACAGAGACCACCCATCCAGTAATCTAGTTGCTTAGGTTTTCAGCCAAAAAAGTACCATCTTCCTCCGCTGTCGTCGTCAACAATGGCTAGCCATCTACTCCGTGGTTTCTTCCCCAGAGGGTATGATGCTATAATTCATGTTCATGATGACATTCTTTAGAAATCCTCCGGCTCTCTTTGTTTTACGGTGCGGTCCATTTTGCAACTAGTGAGGGAGCTTGTGCAGGGTGTGTGCTTATATTGACGGATAGCGGCATGAGAGCATATTTGGTTCAAGCTCGGGGGCAAGGCCTTGCCGTTGTTTATTTAGCATTTCTATAGATCCGTTTTCGAGATGAAAAAATTATTTAAAGCCAATGTGCTAATTCGTATTCATCCAAATTTCTCTTTGTTCTCTGTTGTATTCTCTCTTCCAATGATATTTCTGAGAGTCCATAATATATTTTTCCAAGCCATTTGCGCCCATGGCGACGAACCGGGTTGCAAGTTGAGTACTGAGTACTTTACCAGGTATTGGATGAAATGCTATACTCGCAATTAATTAAGAAGAAGTGCTCAGAAATAATCATATATGGTTTGTTTATTATGCTTCAGCAACGCTTCTTAAGTAATACTGGTTGTCTATGAGGTAAACATATTATATCATACTCTCTCTTCGTGCCCATAATATAAGACGCGGTCAAAGTTACACGGTCTCCAAAACTAAATCTCTTAAACTTATATTCTCATAATACAATAAGAAGATTCTGTAGCAACAAAATATAAACCATATTGAAAGTAAAATTTAAATTCTCAAGATAATAATATAATTTTTAACAAATAAAAAAGAGTTGGTCAAAGTGTTTTAAATGTTAAATCTTGAAAATACGCGTGCCTTCATATTATGGTATGGAGGAGTAGGAAATGATTCACTGATTGCTCAAGCAGGCTTGTTTGACAGGTACGAGGACACACCTCTTCTCAAAATCCGTTAACTGGTTTTTATACTCAAATCAATTAACAAGGGACATTGAACAGCACCAAAATCTCAAGTTCTTGTTTCCTGTTGTTGCACCATTGGCAGATCATTATGTCTACTTGATTATTAAATGGCTCGATATTGGCCTCTGCCGAGGAGTTGAGGATCTGGCTCTGACAACAAAAACATAGACCAAAAATATATCAAAGATCTGACATATGTCTTCGGTACAAATTCCCTTTATCCTTGTTTCACCAATGGCAAGGATTATCTCGTTGAAACTTCAAACTTGGCCAATGCACCCTTAGTATTCCCACTGGTTTGATGGATTCAAATGCCAACATTTCTGATGGACATGATTCAGGACACTTTTGAAAATTGCCCAAAATTGAAGAGCTTTCACCTGAACATTGTTGGGTATTTGGAGCTCAGGGAAACATAGAATGATATGTCATATGCCTTTCAGATCAAATGTCATCGAGCTTGTTGCTCCCAAGTTGCAGAGTCCAGGACTATGCAGGGCGATGCATAACCAATGGTGTTTTGCCTCAGTCCCGTCCATTGAAGCATGCCTGGCTGTTGATTTTCATGAATCACGCAGTTATGCTGGCTCTTTTGGAGTACTTCCTCCGCCTAAATATTATATAACCTAGAACCGGATGAGACATTTTCCTAACACTATGAATTTAGAACATTTTTATTGTGTTATCTAGCTCAATGAAACTTTGTTTGAGGTTTTTGGTTGTAACTATTGGCTTTCTGTTATGGAAATTGCTTTCACGTCAGAATTAGGGAAAACGGCACTCCGTTTCGTCTATTTTCTGTTTTTTGAAAACAATGTTTACCCTCTAGTTGTAAACTTGAGATTGATTGCATCTCTGAGGGAACCTAGGGGTGAAAACAGTACATTAAGATTTCTGAGATTTCCAGTTGCCTTTTTCAGTTTGCCACCGACCGTTTCAGTCTGTATCGTTAACTAACCGGTGGTGGACAAATGGAAACCGGTAATATCTTCCGAAAATGGTTTATTAGCGGAAAGGATGGAGGTTTTCTCGACTGTTTCCAGCGTTAACCATATTTGTAACGATAATTTCCGTCAAATTTCGAAAAGTTCCCTAGTAGCTCAGCTAGCCGTAAACCATCGGAAGCCCATGAAAGAAAGAAAGCCTGTAGCTTGCAGCCCATAAAAAAAGAGAAGTGACGTAGGTTAAAATGTGTATTAACCCTTGATGACGTGGCATTGGATTTTTGCTGAAAACTGTGAGTCTCCTCAAGTTATCGATGTTGAATATTGTTGAACTTTGTTATATTGTTCATTCAAAATTATTATTCATACCATTAATCATCACTATAACAGTGTTATGTGGAGTGTGATGATGTTAGAATAAAGTTAAAAAGTCTCTTCGTGCATACTTAAATGTGTGCTATAGCCACAACTTTTGCTGATCTGTCGGACTTATCGACCAATATCGGTATAATTCCGTTCCGACGGTCCCGTTTTCAAATATACCGATATCATTTACAATTTCGCGGTTCTTACCGTTGCCGATTCCGTTTTCTTTATAAAAAAAAAAAAATGAAAATGAAAATGGTATATGTTTTCCTGACCGTTTCATCCCTAAGTGGACCTATCCTATTTGCCAATTATTTTTTTTCTTTTTTCCCTGGGTACAACTTTTTCTTGTCGTTTTAATTTTCGACTTCCAAGTTACTAACCCTGTACTGTTAGGTTTGCTTGTAACTTGTCGTATTTACGCGGTTTACTATAGGTTTTATTTCCAAATAGTTTTTGTTTCATTTAAGGCCCCATTTTTATTAAGAGTAAATTTTTACTCGGTTTCGTTTAGTTACACTTTTCAAACTACTAAACCGGTTAATATTTCGCCTGTGAAAACACTCTTTATATAGAAATTACTTTTTAAAAATCAAATAAATTTTTTTTAAAATATGTAAATAAACTAAAACTCAATTAACACGTATCATAGTTTTTTCCTTTTACATGGGTCTAACTTTACCAACATCTTGTATTAATTAGAACAAAACACCACCTTATTTCAGTGACATGGTTGTGGTAACAGAGTCCAGAATGGATGGCGAATGATAGAGCTCGGACAAGAGTCAATTGAGACTGACAATTAATTTACCCAAAAAAAAAAAGATATCGTCAGCTTATTCGCTCGCGTGGTCAACCGTGCCATATCTGCACCAATCCAAGAAAGACGCCTCAAGCATGGAGTGGTTGTCTGTTTAGTTCACACCAAAATTAAAAGTTGAAAAATTGAAATGATGTGATAGAAAAGTTAAGAATTTATGTGTAGAAAAGTTTTGATTGTGATGGAAAGTTAGAAGTTTAAAGAAAATGTTAGGGATCTAACCAGGGCTAAAAAAAAAAAAAAAAAAAAAAAAAAAAGCTAACCTTCGCGTCACAACTGGTGGGGGTGGTCAGTACGACGTTGTCGTCATCTATTATCTACTCCGGCTTAGCCGCGGCGAGTCACCTCGCCAACAACTGCATCCATGCCACCTAACCTCATCGCACGCTCCATTGCCTCCAACAACGGCCGCGATCTTCGCCGGTCTCATGCGCCAGCGCCCCTCTGGCTGGTCCATGTGCTTTTCGCTCACCACGCGACACGCCTAAAAGAAAAATGGTTTAATCCTTTTTCCCGTTTTTTTTTAAGGAGGGGAAAAAAGAAACCATGTTTTATCATTCGTTTTATTTAAATTTTTTCCTACATAATTATATTTTATAAACATTTAAACATGGTTTATTACCTTATGAGTTTGTATTAAATGTTTTTAAATAAGACGTATAATTAAAACGTGTTAAAGCCAACGACATAAGTGTATTATATTTTGAAAATGGAAGAGTATATAACGGAGTCGACTCGCAAGCCGCGAAGCAAGCAAAAGCTGCTGACAACAGCACTCCTATCTGCTCCTCCCACTCGCTTGTCTTCCTATGCTCCGGCGACCGGGCCGGCCGCCGACCCGGCGCGAGAGTAGCGCCAGGTAATCCATCCATCCATCCATCCATCTTCCTCCCCCTTTTGTTGATCAACCGTAGTAATTAACCATGGCTCATTGGTTTGAGCTGATGATCATGGAGCTCCAGATTCCTTCAGACTTTTGTGTTCTCGCCTCTGCCTCCTTTAACATAGCAGCTTATGGTGGGCAGTATAAGTAACTTCAAGTTGTGAGAATTCTGTGTGAGATTCTGAGATGATGGGGTTTATTAGCAAGTTCTAGGCTATGCAGAGATTGTATTGAAATCTTTTTATGGGAATCTTCCAAATTTATGGGAATCTTTTGCAATCTATGGCATGTTTTTGCTGTGCATGTACGTTGACCTTTTCGTTAATGTCAGTACTGCATGAAACTTGATGTCCATTGCCACAAAAAGAAAACGCCTCTTTGAAATATGCTACCGGGTTTACGTTATTTGTTTTTTTAAAAAAATTGATGCGTAGTTGAATTGGGGATCTTAGAGAGATTATTTCACCTTCTGCTAGTTCAGCGGGTACAGGTCTGAATTGGAACCTGAAGTGAAAAGCAAGTTGTGCAAGAGGACAGAAAATACTCAGTCTGAATATGGCTGCCTCAAAGCTTCAGGCCTTTTGGAACCATCCGCTGGCCCCCAACAACAAGTCGTGACAACCCTGTTGCCTTAATTTAGGGCTAAAAAGGCAATTATATTCCCAACATGATTAGGGAACAGAAGCTAGCGTTACACATGTCATTACACAGTGGGATAGTACTTCCCAATCTTGTCAATTATTAACAGATGGACATTGATAGGGAACAGGCGATGCTGATGTTCAGCTTTACAGTTCAGAATAGGTATGTTGAAATCAGACAGCCGGTTTGATCACAAGCAGTTTTCAAAAATAACTAAATACTGAAACCGTCAGAACATAAAACAACATGGTTTAAGGACTCCCTCCTGCAGAAGCTGATGTGCTTCATTCTTCACATTGTCTGATGATCCATTTGGTTTCTAAATTTCTTAGTAGTAGCCAAGTCCATCTTCTCCTCTTCTTTCTGATTGTGGATGCTATTGGACTGAAAACATTAAATATTCAATCAACTTCATCTAAAGAACTGTTGAGGCTCCATCTTATCTTTGTTGCAGTTCATTCTGGGCCCCAACATTCAAATGGCGCAGGCCGGTTATCCAGTATTGCCAATTGTTGCTGGACTTTGCCAAACCTCCTGAAATGATACTCCTATCCTCAGCAAGTTGGTAGGTTTAGTTAGTCAGTTATCAGTTATCATTCAATTCTGTATATGTTGTTGTGCTTACTCTTGATGTATGATGTATGATGTATGGATGTTGCAGTTGTGGCTGCAGTGGAGTAATTTGGGGCCACGTGGGGCATGGTCATCACACCTGTAAGCCCCTGATATTTAGCCTCATACATAAATCGTTTCTCGTTTATGGAATAATTTGGAAAATTTTGGATTGTATATCTCATTTGAATTGCACTCTAACAGCAACTTTTTTGCGAAATGTTCAGTACGATTCTCTAGTATAGTTAGTGCGGTGTACTGTAAAAGAGTAAACTGTTGAAACTTGAATCAAAGCCAAATATCGTTTTATGGACTGTTGTACTTGGAATAGACTGATTTCAGATATCTGTTTATGACTGTTGTATTGTGCAGATAAACTGGAACCTCTCCAGCGTGAATGCTGCATGCCGTGACGAGCGTGTGCCAGCTTTCCCCGTAAGATAAAGGTCTGTAATAACCAAAACCAATCCTCAGCTTGCTTATTTATAATTTCCCAAGAATTTTTTTTTTTTTGGATTTCTGATAAAATTTAGCAACTTTCGTGTTGATTTCTTACGATTCGAATATGTGTATTTTCTGCAAGTTAACAACTTTCGGTTGATCTCTTCTTTTAACAGGGCCCCACCGGATTTACTTCTGATGAGAAGAGGCTACTGCGTCGCTGGAAGGGATGATAGGAAGAGAAGAGAATTGTTGTCATGGAACTGGAACATTAATTTCATTATCTGTCGACCAGCACAGTGTTCACTGTGAATGTGTCCGCTTCCATTATAACAAATAACCAATCCCATGTGTGTGTATGATCATTAATGAATTGGGGCTAGGTGGTATGAAACTGTTTTTATTTTTTAACCTTTGGTATACAGATAGTAAAGCGAGTCTGAACTTAACTGAAACGGACTTGGTTTGAGTTCAGCTCGAAGTACACTTGAAATAAACTTAACTCGAACGGCCTTAACGGAAACTGACGAGAGAGCTCCCTTCCTTCTGCGCCATACAATTAGTTTGCAATTTCGTTTGAAATTCCCGAAATTCATTCGGACATTCCGGCACCGAAACTATTTCGCCTGAAATTATTTTTTTTTTTCGGGAATTCGGTCAAATTTATTCAAGTTGGCTAAAATATTTCTTGCAAATTTCAAAAAACAAAATTATTCAACCCCGGAAAAAAAGCCTCCTGGAAGAACGGACCCACAGAGGGAGCACAAAACGCGGTGAACCCAGAGCAACGTAACGTACTCCCACAATACCTAACCAATGGTTGTTTTTAGATTCAAAGTTTGGTCCAAACTTCAGTCATTTTCCATCATTATCAATCTGTCATACACACACAAACTTTTCAGTTCACATCATCTCCAATTTTAACTAAAATTCAAAACTTAACTTCAGTCATTTTCCATCCACACAACCTGTCATACACACACAACTTTTCAGTCACATCATCTCTAATTTCAACCAAAAATTTCAAACTTTGCGCTGAACTAAACACGCCAATGTTCCATTCTTCCTCTCATCTGATTTATAACTTTTAGACCACAAAACATTATTCATTAACAACGCTGCTTGATTGCTTTTGCCCTCTGAACTACTGGAACGGCAAATAGCAGCAAATTGGTTCTTCTTCTTTGTTTTTGCCTCCTAACCAAACACGGCGGAAAACGCAAACGCTTGCCCGGAAAACTCATAAACTGCATAGCGGAGAGCTGCGAATATATTCCTCGCGTTAGCTTTTCCAACCGGAATTTGTTTTTTACTGACTCCTCTGCGGGCGAAAGACGATGCCATACTGATTTCAGTCGCTGCAGCCTTCCTGCCAAGCAGTAGCTTTGTTGCGTTTTTCCGTTATCAAACGGCAGTAAATTAATGTAAAAGCTGGTTGATAATTAATTAAATTAACGGAGGCGGCAAGACTTTGTTGTGCAAAAGCAAAGCGGACAGAATGTAACCTTTGGGTAAGTTTCGAAGTCAAATCGTGGGGCATCGATTCTACAGGGAGCTGAATAAAAGACCATGGAAATGATGGAAAAAGTTGAAGTACAGCAGCACATATCAGTAAGATCTGTTTGAAATGAGAAGCAGGTGGTTCCCCGATTTCCACCCATGATCTGTGTACAGTACGTATTGCGCAAATTCCGTTAATTTCTTACGCGTCCAGTTACAGCCTCATCGTTTTCGTGTCACGCTTATGCTATCAGCCAAAAGTTTATTTTTCAATCTAAATTTAGACTTGATTTTAAGATTTTTTTCACCGAAGTTTATTTTTCAGCTTTTACTTTTAGATCGTTTAAAAAACACGTATATAAAAATTTTATTTCATTAAATTTATTTTTCGTTATTAAATATGTCGGTGTTGGCTTATTCCATTGATAAGCCAAATGCATAGATCTGACGCTCCAAAATGATCCACTTAGTGGATGAGGCTCCTCTGACATAAAGTCAGGGAGAGGAGCTTGCTCCCACTTAGATAAGCTAGTTTTGGCAAACCAGGAAAACATACAATCATGAAATACAGTAGAACTCCTTTTAGACTCCCAGTCATTTAAAATAAGATTTGATATATGAAACTTAATAGTTCAATAGTTTCGCTCAAGTGCTGAGCAAAATGCGTATAGTGTAAATTGCCTTCGTAAATCTATTATAATAATTATTACATACATATTTAAATTTTATGAAACTTGTTCTAATATAAATTTAGTAGTTTAGAATTTTAAAAAAAGATTGTCTAATTTCAGTTGCCATGAAAAAAAATTAGATCCAAATTTTGGATGGCTCATATTGCAAGCGAGAATTTGGAGAACAGCAAAAAATTATCCTCTTTCACCCCGCTTTGTTCTTCTTGCCTGTAAACCACACAGAGCTCCTGCTCGCTCTCTCTGTAGCACAAGCACCAACCACGCCACTCCAATCCCTAGCGCGTTGCTTCAATCTCACTATCCACTTCGGATCTAACGCCCCTACTACTGCTAAAACCTTGCCTGCCGCTCTCCTCAAACCCCACTACTCCGGTGAGGCGCATACCAACCTCGCCCACATGCCTATGCCCGCCACTGGTCTTACCAACACACCGCAAACCATCCCTCTTAAGTTTGAGTCTTTGAGAAAACCCTCCTCTTGCCCTCCCCCAAGCCTCCTCCTACACAACCACAAGCGCCTAAAACTCTAATTCATATGTCCTTCATCAAGTTGGGAGAGTCCGCTTAGCACCGCAGAGACAGACATTTCATCACCATTAATGGTTAAGTTACCTCTCCTCGTCCCTCCTCCTACCGAATACAAGAGATTTGTAGCGTTGAAGATGACAGAATTTCAGTTGACATGAGATATATCCACTTCCCCTTACAATTTCCCTCAACGTTACTACATATTATGACCGGACGGAAGTAGTTTCCTTTCCTATGATTCATGGCGCTTTACAGCAACGCTGTTCCAAGACATGAAACTCGCGTGCCAATACTGATGAGCAAATAATTAAAGCTAGAGCGTGTCATTGTCAATCGGTGGTCTGACCGGCGCCTCTTTTATATATTATTGTATATAACCTCCAAAAAGCCGCGGAATCAATCATGTTTTGCAATTTTGCAAACCGAGTAAGGCCACGTACGCGTTCCGGTCTACTTAACAGATCCCGCCGAGTCAACCAAACCACAAGTACTACGTCCCCCCACACCACGTACGTACGCGACCGCGCGCGAAACAGCATCCGTCCGTCTCGCGGTCGCGCCGTTTCGCCTTCGCTGCCTGTGGCTCGCCGCGGCCTCACTCCCAATCTCCGACTCGATTCCCACTCCACTCGCGACGTATATAAATCCCCCACGCGCCCGCGCTCTCCGACCCGTACACCGCCTGCCACTGCCACACACGCGCCGCGCCATCTCTTCAATCCAACGCGACGCGCGACACGAAGACACCGGCAGCAGCTAGCCGCGGTGATCGCTCTACGACGATGAGGTTCGCGTGCTTCAGGCGCCGCGGCCGTGGCCGACGAGGCGGAGGCCGGGGCTCGCCACCACCACCACCCGGAGCGGCGGCGGCGGCCGGCGGCTCGGGGGGGCGTCGTCGTCGCTGCGGAGCAAGTTGTTTGGCGGTAGGACGACGAAGGGGCAGCAAGAAGTACTCTCCGGCGGCGGCGCTGGACGATGTCTACGACGCGGCGGAGTGGTCGTCGTCGTCGGTGCCGTGGTCCTCGACGTCGGCGCTGTCGCTGGACTCGGCGCGCTCGTCTCGTTCGTCGTCGCGCGACGACCGACGGCGCTTGCTCCCGCTCCCGTCCTTGTCGTCGCTGTCGGACGCGCTGTCTCCGCCTGCTGCGAGGCGCGCGCCGGAGAGGAGGGGGAGGACGCCGCGGCCGGCGCGGGCTGGGCCGCGGGTGATCGTGTGCCTCGTGATGGTGATGCTCTGCGGCAGGGTCGGAGCCACGGCGCTCGCCTCGGCGGCGTTCTACCTTTTCCCCCGGCGGTGCGCCCGGTGGGTGCCTCGAGGCGGCGGAGAGCGCGGCGGCGTCGCCGGAGCACGACTTGCCGTCGTCGGCGACTGAGCAGGAGACGGCAACGAAGAGGAGGTGGTTAAGGAGGGGTTCTTGGTGCGGAACTGCAAGAAATGATCCATCCTTTTTTTCCCCTCTCCTTTTTCCTTTTTTTTTTGAAGAGAAAGAACACTAATTTCCTTCAATTTTTTTACCTCGAGATTGTTTGTAATTATAGAATTCCAGACACAAATCAAATAATCAATCATCGAAGTATCAAACTGATCAAACATAATTGCCTTGTAGTGCGATGTATTTTTGCCCAAGGGAAAGATTGGAGATATAATATATCTTAGCTTGTCTCAGCGACGCAAAGTTTCCTTCTTGAGTTTGCCACAGTGAGAGACAGTGAGGTCAAGAAAGCAACTGATGGTCTTCTCGATTTTTTTTTTTAAAAAAGGAACATAAAAAAAAGGGAAACGCATGCATCGTGCATGCACATCTCCATTGCGGGCGCCAACAAATTCCTTCATGCGTACGTGCTGTATCCATGGTTAGCTATTTAAGCTAGTGGATCGAGATGGAACCTTTATCCAACTTTGCAATAATGCAAGAACCTATATAGTCTATATTACTCCTATATGTAAGAGTAACTTTGGGCAGCTTACAAATGATTGGCACTTCAAATTATTATTGTATTCATCTTATTAAATAGTTTGTATCTGTCGGCAGAAGCCAAGAGATTTAACCATTTTCATTATTTAAAAAAGAAAAGTTCGAATTACCCCTTGAATTATTAGAGTACGAATTACCCCATAGACCCAAAACCATACATCTTTCGCACTCGACTATTAATACCGGACAAAGAACCCCCTAGCACTATTCTGAGTGGTTTTGATTTGAGATTGCACATGTAGCGTCAACGCGGCAGTCCAATCAGCTAAAGAAATAAAAAAAATCCATGGACCCACTTGTCATCTCTCTCCCTCAAAGATATCCCGTCCCCCAAGCTCGTGGGGAGGCGTAGGGGGGGGGCGGGGGGGGCGACTCTCGCAGGCACTCGTGGTAGCGGGAAGCCGGGAGGTGTTCGGGCAGTGGGGGAGCCGCGAGGCGTCGCGGGAGAGCATGGAGGCATCTGCACGAGCTTCTCCGCCTCTTTGCTACAGTCCGCCGCCCCGTCACTGTGTCGTGGCGCATCCGACGCTCCCCGCCCCAACCACCTCCGCCATCAAGATCCTCTTCCTCGTTGTTTTGCGGCAGCGCCTCCGGCGGTTGTCACCTCCAATCCCTCCGTATCAAATCCTCCTCCCCGCCACCTCGTTGCTGTGAGTGCGCTTCCTGGCGGTCGTTGCCCACAGCCGCCTCCACCGTCGAGCTCGTCCACCCCGCCTGCCTCTCGACGCTCTGTCATTGCTTCCGCCCTCCCTTGCCTGCAGCCTAGTTGGTTCCCCCTCCGCCGTTGCCTACCTACCTTCACCCCAGCTGTCATCCTCGGCTCCTCCTCTGCCGCTGCCTCTCAGTTGATAGAGAGAGATGGAGGTGAGGAGAGGGAGAAGAGAGAGAAGGTGAGGGGAGGGAGAAGAGAGAATGAGAGACTGACATGTGGGCCTACAAATTAAAAAATAATTGTGATTATATTTGTCACGTAGGATCGAAAATTCAAAACCATTCCGATTGAGTCAGCAGGGTAATTCACCCACTTTTAATAGTTAAGGGTGAAAAATCTGGTTTTCGGGTCTGAGAAGGTAATTCATACTCACTCAATAGTTCAGGAGGGTAATTCGGCCTTTTCCTTAAAAAATATAGTTTGTGTTTGCCATGTGATAGCATTTTTTTGGAGAAGATATATATAATATAATGGATTATTCGAAATGATAGGTAGTCCAAAATCATGGTAAAATCATGTTGAAAGAAAAAGAAAGGCAACTTGATATATATTTTTTTGGGAAAATGAAAAGGGCATTTGTTCCCCCTTTGTTCATTTGTCCAGACAATATTGAACGGGAGGCTTTTTATTATAAATATAAATAAACTGGCCCCTTTAAATCTTTCTACCTTTTTCTAGAGGAAAATAATAAATCTTGCTACTTTGACATGTAGGTTTGTTAATTTAATCATGTACTTATGTTAATGTGGCGCGCACCGAATGATGTGATGTTGATTGTTATGCTCTATGATTTTGGAACATGTTGTATTTCGGCTACCAGCCTAGTGGTAGGAGTATCAATATATTCTTGAAAGTAAATAATGAGTTAATTCGTTAGCTTGTTAGTTTAACAGCTACCGCCAAAATTTATTTTAAAACTCAGATTTTGAGTTTTATTCATCGTAGTTTATTTTCTAGTATTAATTTTTAAATCGCTAGAAATATAGATGTAAAAGTTTTATCATATATATTTTTGTGGCTTCGTTCATTGAACCGAAGAGACAACGATGAGAGGTTCGTTTGATGGAAATACATACCTCCGATCTACATTTTCTTGTTATATCTGAATAAGATGGGATCGACTACACACCTCTTATAAAAAAATAAAGAGTAAACATATACTTTGATCAAATTATCCAAAATACAGGTTTAAGACTAATTAATTATTACAAAACTACATATTTAATAATAAAATTATCAGAAAACTGCATATTTTGAGGTTTAAATCCTTTGCACTAATGTTATGTTTGAGTTGTAAATGTTCAAGTTTTATGATTAATTGATATTAAACATGTAGTTTTGTGATATTTTTGTTACTAAATCTATAGTTTTGGAATATTTTACCTTAAATCTGTAGTTTTGTTATAAAGTTAGTGTTAAATCTATAGTTTTGGGATACATCATGTTAAATCTGTAGTTTTCTGATAATTTGACCAAAGTACCTGTAATTTTGTGAAATTTGTCAGAGATTTGGCATAGGTGTTTCATATTTACAGCTAATTAATTACTTTTTTCAGCAGTAGACTATGTATTCGTCGACAGCGATGCGCATGTGGTGATTTCGTTAACCTCAAAATTTACAGACCCAATTTTCGAAAATACTCATAGAACTAGGGTGTGCATGTATTCATTGGGGTGAGCGTACATTTACGCGCAACGCTTATATGAGCATTCATGTTTGTACTATATTTAAAAAACAAGACAATGAAACATTGATATTTTTTTATAAATTTATGTTTAATTTGGACTTAATTTGGAATACAAAGCACGGTTAGAGATGTGGGTTCTCATGAACCTAGTAGCTTCATGCCTTCATACACAAAGAAAATAATAGTATACACATGTTGAGTCCTTGTTGATAGCTATGAGGTTTCGGAAAGTGGCCATCTCCATTTTCATAGCTGAAAAGCTGCTTTATTGCTTGGGCAATGATACCAGGAGGCAGCATTACAGCTGCTATAACCGTAGCTTCGTTACTAAGAAATGGAGCAGAGGTTGGATTGCATTGTTAAACCCTAAAAAGCCATGGCCCTCAAAGTATTAAACTAAAGCCGTTGTTTTCTGAGCTTCAGCATCCATCCATCCATGTGATTATTTATAGATTGCCAAAGTTAGAATATACCTGATGAGCATGATCAACCGTAAAGATGGATCAGCCTCGTGGAATGCATGCCGTACAGCTAACTAGCATGATCGTTTACTTATGGGTTGAGATGTTCCAAACATGCATGATTCTCACGTGATCAATAGTCACAAATATACCTAAGCATCTTGCAGGTTTGTCAAGCGTGTCCTATCTCAAAAATGAAAGGTAGTCAACTAATTCAGCTTGGTTGGATCTACAGCTGTATTCAGATGCAATATATACTTGGGACTAATTAGACTCAAGTCGTGGTTTTGCCCATGATGCAGAACAAGCAACATTAATTTCTTCATCTGAATCGCATCTCTTCATGAATTGTAGAGAATTCTAGCGGAATTGGGGTGGCATGCATGTTTTGTGTAACATTTGTTCTAAAACTTAGGGCATCTTTTTAACGCAGGAATTTTACGAAATTTACACGAGTGATTTAAATTCCTATAAAATTCCACAGGTCTTAACAATTATTTGAATTTACTGCTATGAAAGACAGCAAAAGTGATACTAATTAACATTAGGCTGATCATGAGAAAGTGCTACTAGTTAATAGGATGATTGATGATTCACATCAGGAAGCAAAGGTGGCTTTAGAACCAAAGGTACCATCAAGCCGTGGACACACGACAAGCACACACATATGCAGCCGTTCGAGTGCGAGCACAAGACAAGCACATCCCACGCATGATTGATTGTTTGGTAAAGGGTGAAACCCTAGTGCAAAGGCCCTAGAGTGAGGTGTCCTCCAATCCTTATCCCAGACACAGAATTATAGTAACTCAAAAGCTCATCCCACATGGAGGAGAAAGGCAAAAAAAAATAATAATAATAATAAGATCTTGCATTGGCTTAGGAGCCTTAGGAGGCAGCAGGGCCCTGCATTATTGCAGCTTTGTTTTGCAAGCTTTATTTAGTAGCCTTAATAATCCTTTTGCTGGTTGTACTAATAGTCTAGTGCATCTGCTAGTCTTATTGAGTCTTGAGTGATGACAAAGTCCAGGACATGCTGGGAACTCCAGCAGGTGTACTGTGGATGGAAATCATAAGTCAGATTAGTTCTAGTGCAATTGTACTTGTTTCTGACAGCCGAATGCAGAAGTTTGAATCCCCTAAAGGAATTTTCGGCATTTAAATGTTTGCTTTTTTCCCCCTTTTGTTTATGTATTTTATGTTAGAAAACTAACTATAACTTGAAGAAAATAAGAGTAACAATAAGTTTAACCAAGAGGTTAATTAGCAATTTTTTAGCTGGAACATCACTCAAGACAGTAAAACCAACATCAGTTGAGGATTGAGCACGTTCTGTTTCCATTCATGAGAAGGACCTAACAACAGTTGATGACATTTCATTTGATTCATGTCAATTTGTCCCTGAAAGTTGGAAGTTGAAACACTATGTAACAGCCAGAAAAATTTACACTTGGATTCATCATAAGCCTTGAGCATCATGATATAATATAGATACCGACTTGAGACTAAATAAAACCAAATACACGATGAGAACTATCACCTAAGTGTACAACAACAACCCAGTTGCACTTGCACCTATCACCCACATATGGTTGCTGCCAGCGCCAATACAATTTTTCAGGCTTGATACAACAAACAGGCCTGTAATTGCAGTACATATTATTTTCTTGCCGGACAGTCCACCAATTCTCTTGAGAATTTTCACCATTTCAAATTCGAATTTGTGCAAAAGGGTATATGCAATACAACTGCCAACTGCTATTATCCTACTGCTCTGGTAGATCTGATGGGACGAGTGGTTCATGCTCATTAGCACCATTTGATGTTCTGTCCATGCCACACAACTCAGGAGATTTTATAGGCACAAAAGAGGACTTGTGTAGAGCAGCAAAAGCCTTATTTCCTTCACCGTTGCTTCCTAAACAAATGGTATCACCCCGCCCATGCCAGACACCGCACTGGACATTATTTATCTCCAACGTCCGAGCCTCCTGTTCATTCAATGCTAGAAACTGTTAGATCAATAGGTCAAAAAAACAAGTAACGCATGTTGAACTGGGACTTCAGAGGGGTTTCAAGATATATAACCTGGCATAGCGTACAGCAAGGGCAAATGAGATGGAGAACACAGTCATCTAGACTGCTATCAGTGCCCTGTATCAGGAAAAAAAAAAGTCAAGGAAAAGAAACGAAGGTGCACAATCAGCTTAATCACAAATGCCTTCCAACTCCAAGATAGAAGAACGTTCATTTCCGGTTGATTTGGCAGAAGAACTAACTTCTTGTTCAGGATACGCAAGCAAAACATGTCGCTGAACTTAAAAAAAAAACAAACGTGCCTTTCATGACGCAAATTCTCAGGGGTGTTTGGAGAGAGGGGTTAAACTTTAGCCCCTCTCTCAAAAAACATAAGTCCCTTCCGCTAAAGACTTATTGTTTTGAAGAGAGGTTTAACCCCTCTCTCCCCAAACACCCCCTCAGTTTACCGTTGGTGCCCCTCCGCGCCGGCGAGCCGATGGATAGAACGGCCGCACCTACTCCCACTGACACGTGGGCCCACATGGCCCACCACCAGTCTGGCCCTGGCGGGTGGGCTTGGCCGCCCGATCCACACCACTAATAAACCACCCCAATCACGCGCCATTATTATTAGCGATCCCCCTCGTGTTAATTATTCATAATTACTACTAGTACTAATTAACCCGGTTAACCACCGATTGCTAAGGCAGCCCGACCTACGCGTTACCCACGTATCCCCACCTTATCTCCACTGTCTCGTGGGCCCCGCAGTGCAGCCTCGCGCGAACCACGCTTTCCTATAGCCCACCTGTCATGCTAATCAGTAGTAAAAAAATTCTAAACGCGCACCCGCTGATTAATTATTAATCAATCAATTAATTAATTAATCGAATTGTGGTATATCTCTTCCCTCCCTCCCTTCGCTTCCTCCTCTAATCGGAGGCGCCTTAAGACGTTAAAACCCGAGGCAAAATACGAAACGGAGCGGCTTTAGAGAGAGAAAGGAGACGAGCGAAGAGACGAGAGAGAGAGGGGAGAGAGATGGCCGCGCGGCGCGGGGAGGGAGGAGGCGTCGACGCGGCGAGGAGCCGGCAGGAGAGCGAGGGGAGAGGAGGAGGTGATGGCGGTGCTGGACTTCGACATGCTGTGCGCCTCGGTGGCGCTGGCGGCGGAGAGGAGGAAGGATTCGGCGCACCGGCGGCGGCGCCACGGGAGGCCGGTGGTGGAGGAGGCAGGAGGAGGAGAGAGGGGTGCAAGAGGATGTGGGAAGGGGACGTGGTGCTGGATTGCTTGGAGGACAGGCGAATCCGCTCGAGGCCGCCGCGTGGTAGGTGGGGAGCTGTGGACTATTTTCCTCCTCGTTTTCGTGAATCTGTTGTTATTGGGATCTGGTTTTTGGCTGGGCGCGACGGGGAAGCTTGGGATTTACGTGTTTTAGCGGGAATTTTTCATGTCGATTGACTGATTTTGTGCGGATTTGGGAAAGAAAAGGTCGCTGCCTTTGTTCGGAATGCATAAAAAAAAAGAAGGAAGGGGAGCCCGGTGCTGGAAATCGCACTATTCAAATTTGACAGAGCTTCAAATCCGATTCCTTGTCTCTAATTTGGTGGGTTTTGCCCGTTGGAGTTGTAGGTTCATGGAGATGAAGGAGAAAATTTTTTGCTTGAAAGTCTTACTTTTTCTCTCTAGTTTCAGTTTCGATTAATTTGAATTAGAAAACCAGCGTCACAGTTTGGTGAATTTTAACTCTGTTTGAAAAAAAAAAATCTTAGGCACATCTGTAGTTTGAAAACTCGGAATCAGGCATATTTGGGATGATAAATGTCAGGAACATTCCCCAAAAATGAGGCATCCTGCCTATTCTGTGGTTTCTGATCTAATTTCTGCAAAATATTTCATTTTTTATTTTATGCTGTACATTTAAATATTACCATTAAACTTTGCGTGAGCGATGTTTTTGAAGTCGTTTGCTTGCGACCATCTGCAGCTGCCCATGCTACAGGTTCTGCGCAAGAACATGCGGAGAGCCATCTTGGATCTTGCTTCCTTCAGGTAAGGATAACGCTCTCACCATCATATGTCCATATTCGTCCATTTCTACCTGTACTTTTTCTTTGAAAAGATTCTGGTCAAAAACTGCTCTCGAGGTAAACATGTAAAACCACCTGATGTTACTTGCCATTGCTATTGATAGGAACTAGGAAAACCTCCTATTTGGAACATGCTTTGAGTCAATTTTAGAATGTACCATTACCACTGGTGAATATTATTACACCGAATAGATTTTTTCATCACTGATGTATTGCCTATTAGTGCTGAGAAAAAATGTTTGTTGTGTACTTGTTGTATTTTGAACTGTGCATTCTGTATTTTTACCTTCTTGCTTCTTTCTTTAGTTTGCATGTAATCTACAAAGCCATAGGTTTATGTTGTAATTTCTCTTGTTATACCACTGACAGTTTCTCTGAAATGCGGGGCCCTTATCAGCAAAGTCGTCCCTTTCCATAGTCCTATCCTTGAGTTGTTAATGCAGGACATGTTTGACTTGTCCAATGTGTGCTACATTTGCTTACACAATTTATGTACTCCCCCCGTCCTATAATAGGTGACGTTTTTTGACTTTTTATTTGCAACGTTTGACCATTCGTTTTATTGAAAATTAGTGCAATATAAAAAATGATAAGTCATATGTAAAGTACTTTTGATAATAAAGCAAATGACAAACAAAATTAATAATAATTCTAAATTTTTTTGAATAAGACGAATGATCAAATATTGACAAACAAAAACTCAAAAAGACAAGTAATATGGACGGAGGTAGTATGTCTGTGGCATGTCTTAACCTAGTTCAGCCTGATAAGCATCATGCTTTTTTTATTTCAAATTGTGATTCATTCTGTATAGGATAAGTTCTAGTGAGATGTTCTTTACTTATATTATATGGTACTGTGAATCAGACTGCACGTTGGACTTGCCAATATTTTACTCATTTAATAGCCATTTCAGTCTTGAAACACTAAATATAAATTGCTATCTCAGTTCTTATGTAAAAAATGTTACTGGAATTTATGCATCACTCTATATTACATATGTGCATCAATTTTCTTGAAATTATCCTTTGTTCATAAATCTGACAGAAGATTAAAATTGTTTCAGGCCATGGTTTACTTAATTTCTTTAGTGGCTATTCTGGTTAGCCTAATCGCCTTTTCTGTCACAAGGCATAATATATATTTGTATATGGGACTTAGCTCTGTTCTCTTGATAGCAATCTATACTGGTTACTTCGAAAAGAAGAATCAGGAAGCAGTTCAATATCAGGGTACGTATTTCTTGGCATTACCATTTTTCATTTAAAGCATTGAAACAGGTTGCTATTGTGCAGCCTAGTATTAGTGCTTAACTGCTTAATGCAGTTGGTTGTCTCGTCTTTTCATTTGCATCACACAGTATGGCTATGAATGCTTAACTCAAACAAATGAAAACTAAATCCTGCTGGTCTTGATAGTTTGACTTTGGAATACCTGCCATAGTTATGTTGTCAACATACGGGTAGATATAAATATGAGCACTTCAATTTAGGAATTGCCAAGCACAAAGTTTGGAGAAAATCCAGCCATCTCATTGACTGTCTTTTTT
>CM020185.1:9952222-9975087 GCA_009805545.1 Oryza longistaminata | reverse complement strand
TCTGTATGATCGACCCGTAGAAAGTGAGATATGATTTGCCACGATCTTTAAAACTTTTTAGGGTTATGCTTTCAAAGTTGAAATTCGGCCATTAATAACTCATAGTGCAATATATTACTATAATTAAAACCATGATTATTTGAAAATTTCACCCAAAAAAAATCTTCCTATATGTTGCCTACCAAGCTGTTGATACAAAACATAGAGGTATGTTGCATGCTGGAAGACACTTGGGGCTTATATATTCAGGCAGGGCATATTACGTACCGCGATTAGAGCAAGTACAATAACAGATTATAAGTAAGCTATAAACACATATTGAGGAGATAACAGATTTGTAGTGAACTACAGTACAGACTCCAAGACATAATGTGTGTATGATAGGTGGAACAAAATATTAATAATGTAATATATGTTTATAGGAAACTATTGTATAAATTGACTATTAAATTAACTTTAGATGATTTAAAGCTAATAGTTAGCTATACTATTAAAATTGCTCTTACTCCAATTTTATTATGGAAGTAATGACTCAAGCATAAGGGCAGTCATAACCCTCCACCTAGGATGGTGTCTATGGCATTAACTACATTGCCATGTAGGACTTTTAGCTTATGTGGCACTATATTAATTAAGAGAGAGAGTGAATAGAGGAAGAAACTGGGGCCCTGTTTGGAAGATTAGCGCAGGGCTAATTTTGAGAACTAATGTTTAGTCATGAATTGGTAGGCTAAACATTAGCCTAGGGTGGTATGTTTGGATCCATGGGCTAATTCAAGGCTAAAAGGTGGAGAGAGAGAGGAGAGAGAAGGAGAGAAAGAGCTGCTTTTTGATGGTCCCCACACAAAATTAGCCCCATTAGCACCCCTTGGAGGGGCTAATGTTTTGAGGGGGGCTAATTCACATTAGCTTAAAATTAGCCCACTTGTTTGGATCCTTGAGGGCTAATTTGAGGCTAAAAGGTGAGGGCTAAACATTAGCCCATGGAACCAAACAGGGCATGGGTCTCATGCAAGACACAACTTCAACACGAGAACCTATGCACTGGACACTATCAAGTTTTGCATTGGGAGATAATAGCGTCTTCATAATAGATGAAGAATAAATATGATTGGTAGAGAAGAGAGATGATGTATTTATTAATGGCCCACTTTAAGAAACCATAAGTTGTAGAGTGTAGTTTCTATTATGATGTCTTATTGACATGACACCATAGACACTTCTTATGGACACTATGGATTGGGACTGCCGCCTCTTGGCTCTTGCACACCGCAAAACGCGCAACGAGAGGTGCACGTAATTAATCAATCAGCTTTAAAACCAAGAGAAAGTAGCACACCCAACGCAACGCTTCTCCCATTTATTTTATTTTTTCACTCCATGGTGTTGCTTGCTTTCGCACGGTATATAATGGTCGGCAAGCGAGAGCACGAGTGGGCAAGCGCGATGCGATACGGGTGAAGCAAAGCAAAGGGATGTCGTGCGCGTGCCGCACGCCACGAACGGAAAATTATGGGGGCGGAAAGCGACGCCATCCGGTGGATCCTAGCCGTGAGCGCGAAGTGCCTCGCTCTCGCTGTGGGCCTGTGGCCTGTGCGCACCATCCGTAGTGCAGCGGCAAGTGGCCCTCGCGCACTTTGGGTTGCGGCTTTCGCTTTGAGTCCTACACGTGCACGGATACGCATCACGCGAGCGAGCCGGCGCAAAGCCGAGAGCCCGAGAGCCGATCGATCGGTTGCAACCAGGTTGGGAAAACTCCTCGGCCGGGGTTACCGTGCCCCGGTAATAAGTATGTTTATCGCGTGGTAAATGTAGCAATTCGTTATATTATTTTTTTTAATTTATTTAAATTTAAGAAGGTTAACGTGGTTTCCCATTTACCGTACCAAACATAATAACGCGCGGTTACCAGCAGTTTAGGAAACTCTGCACTTGCAACAGCCAAAAGAGTTGCAACATGCAACCTGACAGCTTGTATTTTGCTGGTATTTTCGTTGTACGTAGCAAGCTTCACAATTCCGACGAAAACCGGTTGAATTTCACGGAAAACCGAGGTTTCGACATGACTCAAAAGTAGAAGCCATCTGAAATTTCGACATGACTTGAAACTCGAAAGTAGAAGCCGTCTTAAATTTGTTCGAAATATACTGGTTTTCCATCGGATTTCTTAAAAACCGTCATACCTTCAGAGCCTGGAACAGAAGGTTTTCTCGGAATCGCAAACCGTGGTGTGTAGTATAGGTGAGAAATGCTCGGTCCCAAGTTAAGAGCAATACTCCCTTTTTCTCGTTATAAGTCATTTTTTACTATTTTACTAGTTAAACTTTTTAAGTTTATAAAGAAATGCAGCGACATTTTCAATAAAAATAAATATATTTAATGTTATGTTTAATTAAACTAATTTGATTACATATGTTGTTAAATATTTTTAAAAATTTGATTAAATCTTAAAAAGTTTGACTATGAAAAAACAGAATGACTTATGATATAAAACTGAGGGAGTATATGATAAGCCTACGTCTCATAATAAACCAACTTAGGATATGAAGATGAAGGAAGTAGCTTGGAACACACTATTTCAATAATATTTTAAGGGTTTTTAAGGATTAATTAATTTTGTATATAAACCGGAAAAACCGGGTGTTTCGACTTCCTAGCACTTGTTTTGAATGATAGAGGTGAAATTAAACGTGTGCCAAAGGATGTAGGAGTAGGTGTGTATTTGTTGTTGTCTAAAGAGAAAAATGGAGAGCGTTATTGGGCCGAGTTAACTCTAAAGCCCGATGTTCCTCAAAGGGCTGGCCCAGGTGGGCCAAATTAACAAAAATCCATATCTGGTGGCGGGCGTCCTCGCGCTCGCGCGCACGGCGGGGATCCAGTCAGGCAGTCAGCCGATGGTTTCCGCCGCGGCGTGCGTGGTGCTGTTTTTGCATGGGGCTCGAAAATGCTAGTTCGCGGGCGCTCGCGGGTCCGCATGCTGAGCGATCGGTTCACCCTTTCATGTTTGAAGCATCGCATTTTTCTTTTTTTTCCATAACATGTTTTTCTTTTGTACTATTAAAGTTTATACGCTAAAAGTGTATATACCCGATTTAAATTTGGATTCTGATTTTAATATATTTTATACAAAATATTTCTATAAAAAATATTATGAGTGTTGTGCAGGTGAGCCGCGAGCAAGGTTGAGAAAGCGCGACGGTGTCACCGATCGTGTGCCACGGCCGCCAGCAGGGTAATCGCGTATTAGCCACACCTCAACCGGAACAAATGTGTTATTTTTCTTCGGGATGCTCTTCGTCTCCCTCGCCGTTAGGGTACTCCTTTCGTTGTACCTCCCCCTCCTAGCCACACGTCCTTGTTGCATCCTTCCACCCCCAGCTCATCTCGTCATCTGCTTCGTCAACATCATCTTCATGTATGTCTTTCCTACAACAGGGTGTGTTTGGGAGGATCTCCGGCACGTAAAACAAAGCATACATTAGTACATTATTAATTATAAGTACTCCCTCCGTTTTTTAATAGATGATGCCGTTGACTTTTTCTCACATGTTTGACCATTCATTTTATTCAAAAATTTTATGCAAATGTATAAGATATAAATCACACTTAAAGTACTATGAGTGATAAAACAACTCATAACAAATACATTATAATTACGTAAATTTTTTGAATAATACAAATGGTCAAACATGTGAGAAAAAGTCAATAGTGTTATCTATTAAAAACGGAGGTAGTATTAGCTTAAAAAACTTTAAAAATGAACTAATATGTTTTTAAAATAACTTTCTTATAGATTTTTTTTTACAAAGTGCATTGTTTAGTTGTTTAAAAAGTGTGCACGTGAAAAAAGAAGGATGTGAAGTTCGTAAAGTAGACTTAAGAACACAACCCTGGTCTGCTACTAGTACACAGCAAGAGGGTTATCCATATAAAAAAAATATCAGCACACTAGCTTATGTGGTCATATGAAAAGGGAACAAACTACCACAAATATGAACATTTAACCAGGAAATGGAAGTAAATATGCTTATTGGATGACCCTTATCGTGTTTAATCAAATTTGTATTAGTTTTTTTTTTTGCGGGGAAATTTGTATTAGTTGGCTGTTGGATGGGAAGAATAGATGATTTGCTCAATGCCAATGAGATAATTGATGGATCATTTGTGATTGGGTGATGCACAAAATAAGTTAGCAGGGATACCGTGCTAATTAAGGCATGTATATAGCTTAACAACATCACAGGCTACAATTCGGTGTGGCAAAGTCAGTATAGAAACAGAATGGCAGCATTCCAACATTAAGAGATACTAACACAAATAATGAAATAAGGGCTCGATAGTGTGATGTTGATTGATGGGCATGATGGCCGATTTTAACTATCGCTGGAAGAAACCCTCGCGCGCGCGTTCAAACCCCTTAAACCGCTGAAACCAAATTAAACCGTCTAAACCGGGGGTATCCCTGGGTTTGATCGGTTTGCTGCGGGAACCAGGCCCAAACTGCGTATGAATAGGCTGAATAAAAAGGGCTAAACATAGACTATATTAAAGAGGGATTGTTGATGCAGTTGCAGTAGTACGTTCCTTAGAATGAAAGGTCAAAAAAGACATTGTAAACCTCTAGTAATCCCCTCATAACACAAATTAATTTTCATATTTCTTGCAAAAAGATATGGCCAGGAAAAGAGCAAGCTTACCCGCTTCATATGCTTGGTGATGATAGAGATGGCGGGTAGCCAACATACAGGAATGACAGCGAAGGTGGAACACCACTGATCACCCTACTGACAGACTCAAGATACTTGCAACTTGGGTTTGTGCTGAACTCCAGCGAATAGCACCCGCGCGCGAAACTCGGAGGAACTTTCAAGAACAACTCCCTGCTGGTCGCACCCAGTATGCCGAATTCATCGAAAGGCACTACCATGGCAGTCTCGAAACTCCATTTTCTGGCAGCAACTTTCCCTTCATTTTGCATCTTTGCAGAATAGATCTGGAGTGCATAGCCTGTGATGTAATTACGGAAAGCGAACATCCCAATCTTGCCTTCTCCTTCCTCTACGATGGCGCATTCCACAATGTCATGGCCAGGCGCGCTCGACGGGAGCTCGAGAGCTGAGAAATCCATCCTACGCATGTCGAGCACAAGCAGATTCTTCCCTGAGTCACCCATCATCCAGTAGAAGCAGCCGTATGCGTAGCTGCGCCGCGACATGGAGCGGCAAGCGGGGCGCGAGAATGCAGGGCTCAGATCGCCCCAGCAGGCAGATGCATTGGCTCGCCATTGCCCGGTGACTGAAGAGAAGACGAAGGCGACGAGTTTATCTGGGCACTCTGCAATCCAGATCACCTTGAATGATGTCTCGGCCACCGCCGCCGCCGTCGCCGTCACCGCCGCGCACTCTTCTTCACCGATCGGAGCGAAGAAGGTATCGCCGCGGCGCGATTGACGGAGGGCGGAGGCGGCGGCTAGGTCTTGAGGAATCTGGGGGAGCAGCAAGTACCGCCGGAACAAGGGGTCGCACACGGCGAGGATCCTCGAGGCGGCGGCGGCGGCGCCTTCTTCCACGACGTCGCGGTCGAGCAGGAAGCGGCCGCCGAGGACGTCACGGACGACCCAGCTGAGGGTGTGTAAATGATTATTCTTGGACGTTTTAATGTGACAAGTGAACCGCAATTCGTTAGAAATCAACATAGAGCCCTCTCTTCTAGCTCAGGCCCCGGAGTTGGGGAGGCCCTGTTTCTATCGTTCCTCTCGTGAACGTTGTGGGATTATATGTGATATATAGGTCTATCGCGTTTGTCTATCTTGCGGGATGTTATGTAGGTGCTCTCACTTGTTGGCGGAATCATCTTCAGTAATAAGGACTGCGAAGGTGTAGTCATTGGGTTTTGGTCGTGCGCGCTTGGGTCTAGCATGGCAACGCAACTATTCCCCTACACCTCCACACTTCTCCTAGATATGCGGTTCCATGTGACGGATGAGTGCGAGTGCAGACCCACCGCGCAACACCATCACATCACCCGTTCCCCGGTCTGTACCATGCAGGGTGGATATAGTATCTCACATTTATTTATTTTTTTAAAATAAGCTCTTCACATTTAATTAAGCTCTATTCGGTCGATGACGAACATAGCATATCACATGTGAAACTAAGAGAGTCCTAAGAGTTATTTAAGATCGGTGGCAATATTAATTACTACCAAATATATAATACACATTTTGTCCCATCTTATAGTCTAGTTATATACGATCGCTCGTATTAGGATATACCTCATACAACTGTTTGTTATGAATAAACTAAGTTAACTTAATATTCTAACTCACGAGTCGGTGATATGCGGTTGAACTACAAATTTAAGACCATTTATGTTTTCTCTTTATCTTATATCTCCTTCACGCTCTAAGCAAATGTTGATGATAGTAATTCTCTATCTCTTATGTCACCTCACTCTGTCAGGTTATGGATAGCCAGCATACCTCATAGTAGATAACTAAAATCTCGGCAGGACTCTCCCCACAATACCCGTATCTCCTATATCGGAAACAACCTGGCGATATACGAGTACGGATTCCGGATAATGGAAGACAACCAGAGTTCTACATGAAACGCAAGTGTTATACTCGGCCATTGTCATACCATATTCTGTTTGTCCTCTAACGTTCTACTTGACAGAGGAGACCACGTTATGGGTTATTAATAATACATGAGGCTCCCTATAGGACGCGGATAACACACGGTACGACCACCACAATCTACGGAAAGATAGCAAGCCCAACATACGCTAAGGACCAAGGAATGCCGGATATTGACTTCAGGGATAGACACGGCTAGTACCCTTGGCTAACGGTGTCTCCGGATACCTGCATGGAGAGACGAAAGCGCTATCTCTGATCTCTGCGGGTGACACCCGAGGTAATTCGAGGAAGGAAGCTACCGCTGTTGTCGACTACGAGTCAATCGTCAACCGCCATGTCGACAACAGTTAGAAGCCTACCCATCAAGATAATTGGTACTTGGGTGATTGATCATGAATAAAGCAATTACTCGGCTTGCCAACAGAGTATGGGTTATTACCTTGACAATATACGAGCGAGGCCGCGAACCTGTATAAAATCTTGTCTCCATCTTCTTCTTACATCATGTCCTCGTGCGTATGATCCTTAGTGCCCGAAAACGATCTGCGCATGGCCATAGCGATATACCAGCTGTGTTCCGAGTATATCAAAGTCGACTACAGCTCTTAGGCCAATTATTCATTCGTTCAACAATGTTTGTGACAATTTACCGACTTGCAATCTGGCCGTATTAGGTCTTGGTTTCAGGCTGCCTAGACCAAATATTACGGTACTACTGCAGAACCGGCATCGGAGTTTTGGCATTACTAAATTGTGAATGTCGGAGTAGATTTATAATTAGCTATGCAAAAAATTGGTTGACAATCCAATACAACAAAGTATAGTTTCAAACCTAAAGTTATCGGGGACCAAACACGATTGGTTCACACACACGGACAGAAACTTAAAAAAAAAATCAAAAAGAAAAAAGCAAAAACAAAAACCCGTTCCCACCCCCCGTCCCCCCGTCCCCTCGTCCCGACTTCTCCCGCCTGCTGAGCGCTCTCCTGCGCCCTTCCCCGTCGCCCTAGCCCGTCTCGTTCCGTTGTTTTCCTTGACGGCGCCACGTCCTGGCCGCGCCGTTGCTCGTCGATCTCCGAGCCGCGCGTTGCCGTCTCTGTCGCCCCTGCCGCGCCGCGGCCCGGCGCGGGCCGGCGTCCGCATTGTCCCTGCCTCCCCCGCTCCTGCCCTCCGGTCGCCTGCGCGTGTGGCTCCTCCGCTCGTTCTCTCGCGCGTTGTCCTTGGTTTGGTGGCTTCTCCTTCCTGCCGATCTTCGGCCTGGGCCCCGTTTTGGCCCTCCCCTGGGTTCGGGCCCGGCCCCCCCCCCGCCCCCGTTTTTTGGTGGGGCCCGTTGCCGCCCTCTCTGGTCCCGCGCTCCTCGCCCGCGCCCCCCCCCACCCTCGCCCCGCGCCGCCCCCCCCCCCCTCGCTTCCCCCGCTCCCCCCGCCCCGCGCGCCGCCCCCTCTGTCTCGCCCTGGGTCTCGTCGTTTCCGCCGGGCCGCCTCCTGGGTCTGCCTCCGCCGCCGCGCCCGCCGCTCCCGCTCGGTCCGCCCCCGCGCCCGCCCCCGGCTGTCCGGCTTCCCTCTCGCCGTTCCCCGTTGTCGCTTTGCCGGGCGGCCGCGCGTGCGCTTGCTTCCGCGTCTTCGCTGCTGTCGCCCCCGTTCCGCGCCGGCCTCCTCTCGGCCGCGGCGCCTGCGGGGGTTCTCCGGTGCTCGTGGCCGCGGCCGCGGCGCTGGGTCTCGCCGCGCGCGGCCGGGTCCGGGCCGGGTTCGGTCCGCTCTCGCGGCGCTCCGCGCGTGCTGGGGCGGGGTTGGCCGCGCCTGGCGCGGCCGCGTTCGCTGCGCGTCCCGCCGCGGACCGGCCCCGGTGTGCCTCCCCCGGCGGCGGCGCTGCGCCGCGCGGCTGCGGGGCTCCCCCGTCGCCGGGCCGGCGTCTGCCGGCTGCGCCGTGTCGCGGCGCTGGTTCGCGGCGTGGCCCGTGCGCCGGCGCCGGGGTCCTCTTCCTTCGCCGCGCTTCCCGGCCTGCTGCGCCCGCCGGCGTGCTCTCCCCCGCGCGCCCTCGTCTCGTCCGCTCGCCGCGCCCTCGTCCGTCTGTCCCTCCTCCTCCTGCCCTCGCCCTTTGTTCCTCCGCGCCTTCGCTTCGGCTTTCGCCTTCTCCTTGCCTTGCTCTCAGTTCGCCTCCCCCCCCTCCGTTTGTGTGGCTTTCGTGGTCCGCGTGCCCATCGTTGGGCCTTTTTTGGTCGTGTCGGTTGTGGCGTTTTTCGTGTCCGCTCGCCCCTCCTTGGGCCTTTTTTGGTGCCCGGCCTCGTTCCTGTTGCCGCCCTCCTGCCTGGCGCGTCCCCCTGTCTTGGCCCGTCTCCCTGCCCGCCGCGGGGTTTTTTTTTCTTTTTTTTCTGGCTTGCTCCGGGGCGCGTTCGCGTGCCTCCTGCTCTGTGCTCTGCCCCTGCTGCTCCCCCCTCCTGGGCCCTTTCCCTGACATCGTCTGCCCTTGGGTTTGCTTTTCGTGCTCCTGTTTTTTTGCTTCTTCTGCTTGCTCTGCTTCTCGTTTCCCGGCCTCTCTGTGCCGCTCCCCGCCTCCCCTCCTTGTCCGTTGCTTTTCCCCCTTTTCCCTGCTTCGTTCTTTCCTCTCGCTGCGTTCGCGCGCCCCCTCCCGCGGCGTCTTCTATCTCCCCCCTTCTCCGGCGTTCCGTTTGTTTGCCTGCCCGCCTTCCCCGTGCGCCCCTCCTTTTTGTTTTCCTGCCCCGCCCTGGTTCCCTTCTTTTTTTCCTCCTGCCTCTTGCCTTTGGGCTCCCCCGCGGTTCTTCTCTTTTGCCGGCTCCGCGCCCCGGGCCGGCCCGGCCGCGTGTGCTCCGCCCCTGCGTGCCCGCCCCGTGCGCCCTGCCCTCCTCGCGTGCGGCCCTTGCCGGTCGCCTCCCTGTGTGCTCTCGTGGCGCCCCTGGCCCTGCCCGCTGCGCTTTGCGTCTTCGGGCTGCCCCCTCGCTCCGTTCCCTCTTGCGTCGTCGTGTCGTGGGTGCGCTGTCTTCCTGTCTCGTCCGCTTGCCGGTCTTTTTCTGCTGTGCTGCGCTCCTTCCGTCTCCCGTTGCTTCGCGCCGCGGTCTCCTGGCCTTCGTCTCTTCGCCCCTCTCCCTCTCTTGTCGTGCGCTCTTCCAGCTGCGCGTCGCCCCCGCCGGCGGCCCTGGTCGCTCCTCTCCCTGATAGACCCGCTGCCTGCCCGCTCCTCTCCGCCGCCTCTGTGTCTGCCCGGTGGGCCCCTTCTCCTTCCCTGTCTCGTCCGCCCTCTTGTCTGCCTTGCCTCTTCTCTTCCCTCTCGCTGTCCTTGGCGCTCGTCGTGCGCTCTCCTCTTCCACTTGCTCTTCCCGTTTGGGCTGGGCCCCGCTCCCTTTCGTCCGTCTTCGTTCTTCCCTCCCGCCGGTCTCCCTCGCCGGCTCTTCGCCGCTGTCCCCCTCCTTTTCGCTGCGCTCCCGCTGTGCGCGCGGCCGCGCCGCGGCTCCCCCTCTGTCGCCCGCTGCCGCCCGGCCCAGGCCGTCCTGTGTGTCTGCCGGTGGTCCTCTCTCTTCGTCGTCTTCGTCCGGCCATCTTGTCTGCCTTGGCTCTTCGCTGGCCTCTCTCTGCCTGGCTTCGTCGTGGTCCTCTCCTCTCCCCTTGCCTCCTCCCCCGCGTCTTCTTCGCCGGTGTCTTCTTCCTCTCCTCGGCGCGCTCCTGTTGTTCCCGTTCTTCCGTCCCCCCCCGCTGCCCGTCGCTCTTGTCGGGCCCCTCCGCCTTTGCCTCTGCCTCTCCCCCCCATTCCGTCCGCGCTTGTCCGCGGCTCCCCGCTCCCGCTGGCGTCTTCCTTCTCTCTGTTCCTGCCCGTTGTTGCCTTGCGCCCTGCCCCTCCGCGTCTGCGCTCGCCGCCCGCCTCGCCCCCCCCCTCCCGCGGCGCCTGCTCCCTTCCCTCGCCTCGCCGGGCGCCGCCGCCTCCGTTTTTTCGCGCCCCCGCCCGCTCCCCCTCCCCCTCTTGGCCTCGCCGGCCGGGCCGGGCGGGCGCTGGCCGTGCGCCGCCGGCCTGCCCCGCCCTCGTCCTCCGCCGCGCCGTCCCTCTCTCCTCGCGTTCGCCCCCGGCGGTCCCCCCCCGCCTCCTTCGCCGTGGCCTTTCCTTTGTTTGGCGCTCTTGCTCTGGGGTGGTGGCTTGTTGCTTTCTGTTGTCGTCCCCGGGGGTCGTCGTCTTTCCGGACGCGGCGTCCGCGCTGGGGCCGCCTCCTGGTGCGGTTTCCCGTTCGCCGCCGCGCGGCGCCGCCGCCGCCCGCCGCCGGGTGGCGGCGGCGCGGGCCGCGGGCCGGCGCGTGCGTCGGCCCCCGCGCCGGCCGAGGCCGCGGCGGCGGCGCCGGGCGGCGGTGGGCGCGGCGGTGGCGGCGTCGGCGCTGGCGCGGGCGGCGCCGGCGGCGCTTGGTGGCGCCTTTGCAGGCGCGCCGCCGGCGGCCCGCGCGTCGCTGGGCCCCTTCTGCCCCTCGGCGCGGCCGCTCGCGGCCCCGGCTGCTCTCCGGCGCCGGCGTGGCGGCGCGGCCTCGTCGCCGCCGCTGGTCGCCCCCGGGCCGGCGCTGCCTGCGCGGGCCGGCGCGGGCCCCCGGTGGCCGTCTGCGGCGGTCGGCGCTCGGCGCCGTCGTCGTCGCTTCGTGGGCTGCCGGTGCTGGCTCCCGCCTCTGCCGCGGCGGCGCCTGCGTGCCTTCCCTTGTGTCTGTCTTTTCCGTTTCTCGCCCTTACCCCTGCCCGCCCGCCTTCCTGCTGCCCCTCTGCTTTTCCTGCGTCTTCGTGTCTTGCCCTTCCCTCACCCCGACTTGTGCGTCTTTGCCCCTCTGTCCTTGCCCTCTCGGCCTGCCGCTCTGCGCGCGCTCGGCCCCCCGCCGCCCCCCGTTCTCGTTGCTGCGCCCGCCCGGTGCCGCCCCCCGTCGCCGGCGGGCGCTTCCCTGGCTTTCCCCGTGCCCGCCGCTCGCCTTGCTCCCCGGCCCGCTGCTGCCTTTGCTGGTACCTTGGCTGTCCTCGTCGCTGCGTCCGCGTCTGACCGGGTGCCTCCGTCTCCGTGTGCGCCCTTTGGTTCCGCGGCCACGTCCGTGGCCCTTCCTCTATCCCTCCTCGCTCCCCCGTCGCCGGTCACCGTGTCCCCTCTTCTCCCGTCCTGGTTTCCCCTTGCTCGTCGGGCGTCGCGCTCTCCCTCCTCCCGCCTATGCTTCCTCCTGGCGGCTCTTTTTCGGCGTGACCGGCGGTCGCTGCCGTTCCCTGCTCATTTTTTTGTCGCGGCCGTTCACTCTTCTTTGGTTCCCCCGTCGTCTCCCTCCCCCGCGTCCCTCCTCCCCGCTTCGGCCCGGCCCCTCCCCTCCCTCGCCCCGGCCCGTCTCGTTTGCTCTCCTTTGGCGGGTTGTTCCTCCGTCGCGGCGCCTCGGCTGGTTTGGGTGGGCGCGACCGTCGGTCGCGGCGGCGCCCTGCGGGGCGCGTTTGCTGTCTCGTGTGGGCTTCCGCTCTGCTGGCCCCGGCGCGCGCCGCGTCGGGGCCCGCGTCCCGTGCGTCGCTGGGCTCCGCCGCCCCCTGCCGGCGCCCTCCCCGCCGGTTGGGGTTGGCGCCGCGCTGGCGTCGTCGGCGCGCGCCCTTGCCCCCGCTCCGCGCCGGTGCCCCCGCCCCCCGGGCGCCCGGGCCCCCCTGGGCGGGCGCTCCCGCGGTGGTGGCCCTCCGGCGCGGGCCCGCTTGGCGCCGTAGCCCCCCGTGTCTCCCCTCGCAGCGGGTTGTGCCGCGGCTGTCGTCTCCCCTCGGCGGCTGGCCCCGCGCGGAGCTGCGTCCGCCCGCCGCCCGCCCGCGCCGCCCGCCCCCCGCTGCGCCGTTTGCGTGGTCCGGGTCGTTGGCGTCGGTCGCGCACCGCCGCCCCGCGCTGTCCCGTGCTGCCTGTTGCCCTGCCCCTCCCCTTGCCCCCCCGCCCTGCCTGCCCTGCCCCACCCCCCTTTCCGTCGCTGAGGTCTCGCTGCGCCGGCGCGCGCGCGCGCCGCGCGCGCGCGCGCTGGTGCTCGCGCGCTTGCCTCCCCTGGGGCGTCCTCGGATCTGGGGTGCTTCGCTCTGCCCGGGCGGCCGGCTGCACATGCCGTTGTCGGAGTTGCCCCGGCCCGCCTGGCCGTCCTCGTCTTCCCCATGCCGCCTCCTGGCCGTCCCGCCCGCTTCTTCCCGTCCGCCTCCCGTCCTCCTGCGCTCCTGTGTCGTTGTTTTGTCGTCCTGGCCCTCGACTGCTCGACTCGGGTGTTTTTTGGCCTTGCCCGCGCTACTCGATCGACCCGTGACCGTGAGCACTGGGAAAGCGTTCTTCCCTGCTACAGGTAGACCGCGAAACTGGCTCCAGCACCGGCAAGCATCCGGAGCACAGGAACCTACGAGTAGGAGGCATCATAGGGGGAGACCAAGGTTACAGTGCACACGGACAACATGGGCTCATACTAGTAGTCGTACAGCACTACTACCATAGTTGATGATAGGCTGCTAGTCACAGTACTGCTCATTACTAGCAGTTATAGTTATCGGAGTATCGTGCTCTACGTGATAACTATCGTTCTCCTGTCACGGGCTGTTCAGGTGTGTACTGGTTACTTTGAAGTATTCAAGAGACAGCATCACAAGTCAGACCAACTGATTGAGCCCACATGTAAACTAAGGGTAAAGGTTCGAAATTCCCGTACGCAGTCAGTTATGCAGTCATTAGTAGTCTCTTTATATTAACAGTGAAAAGAGGTTCAAAGTACTTACCGGATAACTTCGGTTTGGGCACATCTTTGTGTAAAGAGAAGGCATAATTGACGCTGCCCCACAAATGACGAAGCCTTGCTTTGAAATAAGCGCGTCACTATCGGCCATACAGTAGTAAAATCATGGAGGAATGGTGCATTTACCTTGGAGATGAGGACGTTGATGCCCGGCGTGCCTTGTTGTCCCAGCCGAACTCGTTGATGGACTGCTGGCGCCGAGTACTACCAGTCGTTCTTTCTTGCAATGTACTCGCGGTCTTCGCGGCGGCGCGACGCCTTGTGCAGCCCACCCGCGCCCAGACAGCTCGTCCTTGTAACCCGGAGAGAGTCGCAGTAGTAACAGGGCAACCGCGGTCGTGGAGGCTGCTGCTGTAGGGGCCCCCGGTACTTTGTCCGCTGAACTCGACCTAGGAGCTACAGAAGCAGAATAAAACGTGGGACATGAGTGAAAACAATCGAAATCACCATGCTGCCTGCGGTGGCGCGACTTACGGGATGGCGCGGTCGAGGAGGCGCTTTGGAGTAGGCGGGGTCGGCCGTCGCGGAAGACAATGGAGCCGGCGGCGAAGGCGGCGGCGGCTCTCGGCGCGACGTCGGAAGCCGGGGGTGGGAGGGGTCGACCTTGTAGACGGGTGCGGGGCGTGGTCCTGGTCCTCGAATGGCGCGCTCCCAGCACGAGTGGTTCGCGGAGGCGGTCGCCGTACCTGCACGTACCACGTGTGTTGGGCTTCGCCGTTCGTCTTCATGTCAGGGTAGTCCGTCGCCACAACCGCACTCTGCCTTCCCTCGCCTCCTCCTTGTGCGGTCCCGAAGCTCCGCCCAGAAGTCGATCAGCACCCCCGACATCAGCGTCGGGCCGTGACGCCATCGGAACGCCGAACTTCACGTTTTGTCGCTCGGCGTCGTAGTACCCCTCCGGTCCAGTCACCTGCACGCGGCAACAGCATGTCAGCTCTACAAATCACAATGCTGCTTCGCCAGTAGTTACATTTCTTGAACGCTAACTTATATGAACGATGCGATACTACGCCGGCGGCGCCGGCGGTCGGTGGCAGGCCGGGAGTCGCGGCGCAGCGGAGACGTCTGGTCGGGGGAAGCCTGCCGAGCGCTGGCCCAAAGAAGTATGCTCTTATTGAGCGCGTCGCCGTAATCATGGCTGTCCCGGCGCACCACACCACCGCAGGCCGCGAGAGCAAGGCAAAAGCACCAGCACACCGCAAGAGCCAGCTCGCACCGCCACCGGCTCGATCTCTAACGGACGCCGCAAGCATTGCTCGATGGATAAGGAAATGAACTCAACGCAATGCAAAATCGGCAGAGCACGCCACAAATCTGCTTTCTGTTGCCGCGAAGAACTTTCGAAATGTGGCGATACACTCGGTCGATCGCTTCGCGGGGCCGGGTGATCGAGCGAGCGACGAGAGCGACTGAGCGAGGCGTGGTGGTTTTTTTTTGCTGCTCTTCGCTGCTGCTACCGCACGGTGTTTGCACAGATGATGCGGCCTGGCAACGAGGCGGGGTTAATAATGCAGGGAGGTGAGTGGAGTTGGATGCCAGTGACCGGAGCCGAAACGTGGTCGGCGGATAAATATCTGCACGTGAGGCGGGCAGACATGTTCGGTACGATTGACGGGTGGGACGGTGGCCGTTGAACCATGGGAGAAAACCTGAGGATGCTGGGGCAAGGGGCCGCAGTGAGGCGCCGACGTATCGTGGTGCGTTCGGGAACGTTGCGGCGGAGGAGGCGTACTGTGCTGTGAAAGGTTGGGTTGGTTAGGTTTTGTTCGTGTTGGCCGTTGGAGCCTCTGGAAAGACTGCGCTGAGTATAAGAGCAGGTACAATACAAGCTATAAGCCAGCTGAAATATATTTTAAGAAGATAAATAAGGAGAGAGAAGAGCAGCGGGCTACAATTTTAGCCAGCTGTAGCACGGACTCCAAGACGCAGTGTGTTTAGAATGTGGGACGCATATATTAATTGTAGTATAACTATTGTTGAATGAGCTATTAGATTGGCTATAGATGAATTGGATAGTAGTTTGGCTATACTATTAACTTGCTCTATGGTGCGGTTTTAGTACCTGGGAATGTATTTTTAGCTCTACGTAAGTCTGACCCTTTTGGGAAACCTTGGATTGTTCTATTGCCGGTGTAATTGCCAGATTTGGGCGTACGATAGCCAGTGAATCTACTGATCATTATAACTCCACCAAACATAGCTTTTGAAACGAGTAGTACTACAAGCGACAACTAGAGTTTCCACTTTTACTTTCATTTCATTAGTTCTACAGCTCTGTGTGGTTGTTGTTTTTTCAATGCGGGTCATTGCTCACTCCCGTGATCAATCCGTGTTTCACTGTTCACTCTTTGCTCGTTCTTCAAGTATTTTACCTCACTGAGATTAACTGGCTCAGCATCTCCGTTGAAAGTTTTGTTTACTCTAATGCCACTATTGTTTTTTGTTCTATCGCTAATGCCTGGCTATTTCTGCCCATATCTGGAACATGCGAACTGTCCTTATACAAGCGTAAGTTTCTAGGCTTTAATCGCGTACCAACATCCATACAACAAGTAGTACCTTTAGATCGATCCGTGATGCCAATCTACGACACCGATCAATCACTGGCATGAGACAGAGAGCTGACGACCCGTCCATGCATTTCGCGGCGATCCCATCGCCGTCATGAGATCCGGCGGTTTTTTGTTAAGGGCCTGTTCAGTTTTCTGCAAATGATCAGACCTTACTAATTTCTCTTGGCAAGTGAAAAGATGTAAATGTAAATGTTTAGTTTGTTACGCTTACCAAATATTGGACATAAGAAATTTTGGTGGAGAGAAATTCTAGAATCTTGTCAATAGTTCTATTGGGCATTACCAAATATTTTGGTAGCAAAACGTCAAATGAACTGCCCAAATTTTGACACTTGCCAAATAATGGAAGGTCAATAGACAAACAATCTGAACGCCCTTAATTTGACCGTTGGGAGCCGGGGAATGTAAAGGGCACAGTTAATGGTCCGCCCGGCAGCCAGTGAGAGTGCAGTTACTAGGGTTGCTGAGGCGAAGGCGGGAGAGCCGTTAAAGCAGACCTTGGAGAAGCAGGATGAGCGAAGGGAAGGATGAATGCCTGCCCGGCGCGCCCTTGCAAAACCATTTTTGCTTGGAGTTTTGCAGCATTCGACGACGGGCGATGGCAAGTGTCCGCGGTAATATCTGACCGGCCTGATCCGATCGATCCAACGGCTAGACGAAGTGAAAGAGACGAAGTTTCCCGTCCACCTCGGCGTCCAGCAGTTTTCGGTCAGCGCTATACCCGCCACTTGGCTTGCATGCTCTGATTGCAGCTTGGCTACTAAAGCTAAGCATTGGTTCTTGGCCGGGGAAGAAACGGAGGTCGTCGCGCCTGCCACGCTCGGAGCGCTTTTTGACGGAGAAAGCTGCGCGGCGGTGGGAGGGTGGGGGAGCTTGCAGGAGCCTGCGGGCTCGCGCAGTGCTTCACTAGTGGCAACGGCAATGTTTTGTGCGTCCGTTTAAGAACGTCGAGACAGCCGTCGTGACGAGGCCCTATAAAGATTGAAAGTTGCGCCCGGTACTTTCTAGTGGTGAAATGCATGTTTGAGTGCAACACAACGGCCGGAAACTGTGTCTCGAGTTGCGCTTTTGGGCCATGCCAGACCATTCGTTACGTGTTTCACGAAACACCACATACGGCAAATGGCTCAAGAAGATTACCATGGCTGCACTTATCGCTGGTCCATGTACTCAAGGCTTTCACAATCGCGCGTAGGTAGCATTCTGCACAACGAGCCACGCCAAAGATTCTATGCCAGTCTGCGAATCCTAGTCCTGAGCACACGCTTCCTCGTTAGATATGTGTCAGGATTCGTCAGGTCTGACCCATAGTTCATGTCCGCCCGAGGGAAGGAGTAGGTGAGGAGAGAGCTTGTCTTGGTGGCTGATGAAGGAGCTCGTCTCGACGGCCGGAGGAGGGATAGCCCGTCGTCCCTCGAACTAACACCACTTGCGTCGAGGACTCGCGCATCGTCCACGCTCTCTACGTCCGCCCAAGATTGATCTGCCACATGCGCTCGTCTTCGATCACCGTTAGCGCTCTGATTCGCATGTTTCGAAGTCGCTTCACCCCGCCCGAGGCTCGATTCACACCGCCGAAGAACGATTCCCCTGCCTGAACTCAATGGTAACATGACCAATTGATTCCATGCACAAGAAGGAAGGGAAGACTCAGTCGGCCGGAGAAAAAAAGAGAAGGCACAACAGCCCAGAGATGGAGGATGGGATGCTCACATGGTCGAGATGGAGGAGGGAAGCGCTACGGCACGAAGAGGACACAGCAACAGCGATGCACAAGCAAGAGCCGGTAGGGGAATCGTACGAGAGAGAGACAAAGCGAAAAATAGTAATATCTAGTTGACCTCCATGTTGTGGACTGATTTCTCAGTAGTAGCAATCATCCACATGGCACACCTTTTAGGCACGAGGTCCTCTTATGGGGCTTGGTATTGCTCTTGCCTCATTGGACAATCAGTCTTGTTAAGGTGCTTAGTGTTGCACATTCTTTGTATATTGAGATGCATCAAGGCTATAGCTAAAGCACATTGCAAGGAGATTGCCACAAAGCCATGGGTGTACATTGGCTTCCCTATCGTCATGGGACGAAAAGGTTACCCATCAAACGAACTTGTCCGTTATGAGTCACATTAGTATTCTTCCAAAACTAGATTAAAACGCCTTTCCGCTTCCATGCTCACTCACATTTTCTAACTTGTGTGCAATGAGATTATGGGTTATATTGTCATTGTTCAAAATATCCAGTTATATGTTGCATAAGTAGAAAGATGCTCATACTAGGAGATGTCGTAGTGGCGTGAAGTGTCTGCCCCATATGCCGGTTCGTTTGTAACCCTCTAGAGAAGGGAAAAAAATGCATTATCCGCGCCAATTTGCTGAGTTGGATTGGCAGCTTTCCTGTTTAAAAAAAACATTAGCATACGTCACTGTTCCATGCTAGTACTGCCCTCTGATTTTAAATTGTATGAGCGCCTGTTGACTTTATAACCAACGTTTCGACCACTCGTCTTATTCAATAATTTTTGTACAAATATAGTAAAATACTTATGTCATGTTGAAGAACATTTGATGATAATCAAGTGTCACAATAAAAATAAATTATAATTGCAATAAATTTTTTTAAATAAGAACATGAAATGTCTTAAATCGTTTGTTCAAGAAAAAGTAACGCGTCGTACTTAAAATATGGAAATATGGGGAGTAGTACAGTAGTGCTGCAAGGCATCTTGACTCAATCAGACGATAACCTGGAAAAAATTCGATGGAGGGAGAGGACCTGGCCGCGTGAGCACGGATCGCCATCTGTTGCTTTGCTTGGTCGTGTTTCCTATTTTGAGCCTTTCGGTAGAGTTGCTTGCAAAATCTGAAGGCCTGTTGGTCACAGAATGTAATGAAAACCGCCCAATGATCTTAATTTGCTCCAAACGAATAAGTTTCACTTTAGATCTCTCATCTTGACGTAGATTTGTATACATTTTTAATCAATATATAATGAAGTATGAATGCCATCCCTGCAATTTTTCAACAGTGCAACTAACGAGGTCCCAAAGCAGTTTTTGATGGAGTTTTTATCTGATGGGCACTTAGGTGCTGGGTTTGATCTTAGTCCTCGTTTTTCACGTGACGTTGGACATGCGCATTCGAAAGCAGATTAAAAAAAATTAAAAATATGGAGAAGACTCAAAACTAGAAAGATAAAAATAGTAAGTACCCACATGTCAATAAACCCTCACCTTCATCCACCTCACCCGTCCGCCTCGCTATTCCTCTGGTCCCGCGTGTGCTTTCTCCTGCCTTCTTCCCTTCAATACACGTCTCCCCATAATGCGGTGCAACATGCGGTGAAGTGGCTGGAGAGGGAAACTGGCAAGCAGGGCAGGGAGAGAGGTCGGCAGACTGGAAATGGCGATGCGACACGCAACATTGGATTAGTTCGGGAGAGATAAGAGAGAATTTGGCGGTGGTTAGCTCATGGGCACGGGTACCGGTATGTAAATCGCTCTCAATGGTGTGGGTGAGCCGGGTCTTGATCCTCGAGCGGTTGGTGGTGATCTCTATTTCTCCCTATTCTGCAGATCTGGGTCGATGGTGACACTCCGGCTATTCTCTGCTTGATCTATTGTTGCATGAGCAGCGCGACTGCATGATCCGAGTCACATCCGCCTGCTCCGTAATGTCCCGTAGTGTTGTTCGTCCTATACATCAACAAAGGAGTAGTTCTTGCGTCGGTCCTCCCCCACATGTTGGTGGCTGAACTGCTGCGGGCAGAAGCGATGGCGTCTGCTTCGCCGCGACGAAGGCGCCACGGCAAGGGCGCTACGCGAGGACATCTTGCCATGGAGTACACGGGCTAGCATGAGGACTAGCTCGAGCAGAGACCTTTTCCTCATCCTCTCCAAACTCACTCGTCCTTCTGTGCCACATTCCGTGCCATGCCATTTGGCTTGTCGGTCGGATTCGTCATCTGCAGCGCTTCGGAGGAGGGTAGTTGGATGCACATGCGCGGGGTAGGAGCTCTCAAGCCATGGCGTGGGGCAGGAGTGGACCTTGGCCGACCCCGGTCGGGGATAAACTCGTCGGGCAGCTACGGACACTGAAATACCTGGCCAGGGCCCAATGAGCGTGGGGAGGGGGGAGTGCTCCGCCATCCCGCGCCACCAACACCTTATCCTATCAACCGACAACAGACCGCGGGACAAAGGAAGAGATGAGCAAACGGCCGAAGGAGATGCTTCCACGCCGCCGATGCCTCTCGTTCCGCGCCAGACGCCGCGCCATGCTCCGCTGGGGGCCGCCGATGCCGCAGCTGCGTGTGCATCAACGATGACAAGGAAAGTGAGAGAGAGAGGAAGGAAGGAAGAAGGGAAAGAGGGGGTTAGGGTGATGATTGTGGGTTCCGCCGAAACCGCCAACCTTATTTGCATCTAGTTTTAAAAGGAGTTGATGGACACGTCCATACCCTTGATATTGCGGTTTAGAACGAATTCGCACTTCGACGGATAATTAGGAATCTAAAGTGAACTTTATTCTCTCCAAACGTGATAGATCCGAGGGACGCTCACCAATGTGCCCATTCCGCCATAGTCCGGGCATGAATCCCAAAGCCCAACAACTATCAAGAACTGGTATGGGAAGTTATCTCGAAACTCAAATTTCGGCGTAGTACGTCACCATCGCCGTCCACGCTGATCGCCACATCGCGCGAGGCGATGCATCCCGTGGGATCACATGAACAGCCCAAGTCGCGCACAGCAATAACTCCATTCCGAGTTTACTGGCTACCCCGCACGGTGACGCAGTACGCTCTCAAAGTGTGTTTGGATCCAGGACTTAACTTTAGTCGATGTATTTAGCCTAATTTCAGTTCTATTAAATATAGACTATTTACAAAACTAATTACATAAATAAAGCTATGCGAGACAATTTTTTAAACCAACTTAATCTTACATTAGTAATGTTTACTGTAGCATTGCACATATGGCTAAATCATGACTAATTAGGCTCAATAGATTCGTCTCGTGATTAGTGTCAGATTATGGATGAGTTTATTATGGTTTAACGTTTAATATTTATAATTAGTGTCCAATAACATTTCGAGTGTGATAAGGACTTAAAAGTTTTAGGGGCTGTTTGGTTGCTACCCTGAGAGGAAATTGCTGACCGCTGAAGCCAGCCTGAGACAACCACAGGTCTTGTTTTTGGTTGGTGCCCTGAGATCCCAAACCCTTCGCTCTGGTCCTGACGCAGCCTTCCCGTCATTACTCTGAGCCAGGCGACCGAAATCGATCGCCTAGCTCCCAGCAGCACAGCGATGATACATACTTACCATCCTAATCTTTATGCGACCGGGCCACGCGACGTAGATTCCAGGAGCGAAGCTGCGCTGCTTCCGCGAAGCTGCCGCCGACCGCCATCTTGCCGGATCTTGCGAAGCCGCCGGTCCGGCCGCCGTCTTTTCGTAATCCCTTGCAAGCCTGTGCTCGCTCTCGCTGGCGTGCGAAGCCACCGCCGTCTTGCCGGATCCTGCGAAGCGTGTTGCTCCGCCGCCGGCGGGTGACAGCTGTCGGCCGTCTTGCGGATCCCAGCATAGCAGCACCGCCCAGATGCTAGATGCTGCCCTAGGCTGCCTTTCGTGCGAGAATAGTAGCAGATCGATTTTGCAGTTGCAATGCATTTGCACATCTGGGTCAGAATCATCTGAAAGGTTGTGCTCCTGGATGCACGAGATTTGGGGATCTATTTGCTCTTTGATTGCGTTCTCCTCTCTCTTTTTTTTCCACTGCTTTTTCCTACCCCCCGATTTTTAGTCCTCGTTATGTGTGCAAAGATTTGTGCTTGTAATGTCTTGGCAGGAGTGTGTAGATGCAATTTGTGGCAAGATTGTTGTGACGCCATTAATAATGTATTTCAGCTGTGTAATATTAATGGCGTAATTGCATATTTGGTTTCTCAAGCGCACAATCAAACACAAACAGCATATACTTAAGGCTGCCTGACCAGGCTAGATGCATTGTCCTTCTCGCAATGCCACTCGGCGCACAGAAATTTTCAGGCATATGTGCTCAAGGCACAATCCAAACAGCCATATACATAGCTCTGCGCCTCTCCGTGTCGCCCAAACGTCTGCGGCAGTAAATGCGACACGGAGCCAGCGGTACACTGGCACGGAGCAGCAGCGCAGGCTGCGCTTGCTAGTGCTCGTCCCCGTCCGCGCGAGCAACGTCCGCGGCTTCGTCGCGACTCGTGGAGGCCGTGCAAGCCCCGACGCGGCCGCTGCATCGGCGGCTGTAAAGTACGTCGAACGCCGAGCGACCCGGAAATTCGCCGCGCTCTCTCGACGCGCTGCGCGTCGGTGATCCCGCCGGCGCGCTCCCCGGTATTATGAATAACAAAAACAAGAAATAGCGGAGACGCTCGACGCCAACTTTAACGAACCACCAACGAACGAACGATAAGCCGCGCAACCGTGCCCAAGCGCAAAAAAAAATACACACACATATGACACATCACAGAGAGGAGAGTGAGAGAGAGAAGAGAGTAAACTGCTTCGGTGAGTCCCAAAGCTCCCGGCGCGGCCGGCGGGAATCGGCGGCGGCGACGCCGAGTAATATTGAGGGAGCAGGAGGAGGGTGGTCCTTGCAGTGGGCGGGGCGCCGGGGTGGGTTGTCAGGGCGCTGCCTCGCCTCGCGCGGATCGCGGAGGGCGCCGCGCGCCGCACCTAGGGGGGAGTGCCGAGGAAGGCGGGGGGGGGATCCGGCGCGGGCGAGGCAAGAGGAAGCGGTGGTGACAGGTGGTGCGGCCGACATGCCGCCGCGCTGCAGCGCCCCGCCGTTCGCGCGCCCGCAGACGAGCTCGCCGGGATGCGCGTCCCGCGGCGGCTGCGAGCCCAAGCGCTCGCCCTCGCCCT
>CM020185.1:9907896-9952197 GCA_009805545.1 Oryza longistaminata | reverse complement strand
GTCAGGGGAAGGAGGAACGAGAAGCCGAGTCGGCGGCGCGGAGCACGGCGCGGGCCGGGGGGCAGACGGGTGGGGCGCCTCGGTGAGGTGGAAGTGGAACCCGCCGGCGCCGGGTGAGGCGCCGCAGAACCGAGGGAGCGACGGCGGGTGGAGCGCGCGCGCGCGGCGGAGGAAGGCCGGGTCGGTGACGACGCGGCGGAAGGAGGCGCAGGACGCGCAGGCGCGGCCGAGGTCGGCGAGGGACGGGAGGCGGATCAGGACCTCCGCGAGGAGGTCGTCGGGGAGGGCGTCGAGCCGACGGTGCGCCGGCGGCGAGGCCATCGCGACCGCAAGGCTAGCTACCCACCGGCGGCGGGTTAATTAGGTTTCCGAGGAACGGCGGGGATTTGTTGGTGTGGACGTTTGGGTCCTTCACTCCTTCCTCCCGCTTTATTATCCCCACGAGGCCACGTTCTCCACGAAAATAGTCGAAACGTTGCGTTGCGTTGCGTTGCGCCTTGCGCGGCGGAGGACACGAGCGATCTCCACGAAAGAATCGTGCTATACATACGACCCCTCGTCCGACTCCTGTCCGACCTGCCTCAGCAGCCAATCACTGCATTCCATATAAGTCTGCTTCTTTCCATGTGGGCCAGGTCGAACAGAAGCCGAGTGTTGGTCGGACACAAATCGTACATACAAGTCGTATGTATAGCAATTTTTCTCCACGAAAATAGTCGACGAAACGTTTGTGTTGCTCGGTGGCGGCGGCGGCGGCGGCGCACGTTCTTAAGAGCGAGTATAAGAGCATGTACAATAACAGGCTATAAGCCAGCTGTAAATATATTTTAAGAAGATAAATAAGGAGAGAGAAGAGCAGCGGGCTACATATTTGTAGCCAGCTGTAGCACGGACTCCAAGAGCGCAGTGTGTGTATGATAGGTGGGACATGCATTAATAGTGTAGTATGTAACTATTGTATGAATGAGCTATTAGATTGGCTATAGATGAATTGGAGCTAGTAGTTGGCTATACTATTAAACTTGCTCTAACAGCAGGCTAATAAATAGGCTAAATGATGACGTGGAGAAGAGAGGAGAGGAGAGAGAGGGAAAGCGGGCTGTAACTTACAGCTAGCTTGGATACTATGACTAAGAAACTCTGTGAGAGAGACAAGTAGAACATGTATTAATTATAAAGAGCTAACTATTACTCCCTCCGTTTTAAAATATTTGACACCGTTTACTTTTAGTACGTGTTTGACCAATCGTCTTATTAAAAAAATTTAAGTAATTATTTATTCTTTTCATATCATTTGATTTATTGTTAAATATACTTTCATGTACACATATAGTTTTACATATTTCACAATTTTTTTTAATAAGACGAACGGTCAAACATGTGCTAAAAAGTCAACGGTGTCAAACATTTTGAAACGGAGGGAGTATATGAGTAGGCTAAAAGAAAGCTAACAAAAACATTATAGCCATAGGTCAGCTGTACTATTAGCTTGCTCTAACTATGGGATGCGGGCTGCCGATGGTCGTGCTCTCAAAAGCCACTTTTTCCGGAATGGCTGGGTTTTGGGTTGGAGGACGCGCGCGCACGAAGAAATGGTCCTGTGGCTCCGCAGTCCACACGAGTACACGACACGAATAGACAAACTCACCATACATCAACCGTGTGGTGCTTGCCTCTGCTGCTGCTCTTCCGTAAAAAACACGAAATAACGGAATGTGACCTTACAATGAATGTAATCCAGATTATTTCATAGCTTGAATTTCTTTTAGAACGAAGGAAGTACAATGTAAAACTGATGGACCAAACCTAGGCAGTGGTCATTGAGCAGGGTAGCTTACCTTGATCTACTTTAAACTGACATCTAACGGAAGTACAAAACTAGTTGCAATGATGGTTGGTTTCTATCCATACTTTCTATCCATAATTATGTCAGTTTAAAGTAGACCGAGCTAAGCTGCCCTGCTCAATGATCTCTAGGTTTGGGTCCATAAGGTTCGAGAACTGATATTTATATTATGTCATTCTTTATACTTTGGTATCTGACATGAAGTTTAAAAACACGTGCGTGATATACTTCAAATTGTATGATTTGTTTATTATCATGTTATCACCATAGCGCTAGCACAAGCATATTACTAGTTGCAATGTAGTAGCATAGGTAAGCATCACATTGTTGATGCACACGAGTTTGTCTATTTAGTCGTGTGGAGGCACCGGCTGTCGCTCGTGCATGAGTGTCAAGTAAAACGGCTCTGTGCATCTTCCGGGTAAAAAAGCATTTAGATAATTGGCCATGACAAATAGTTAAATTCTCCCGCGCATAGTTGTCGCAAGTTCTCGGTGCACGACGCCACCGCTGCTCCTCATAACTAGAGATGGCAACGGGTGCATATCCATCGGGTTCTCTTGTCCCACCCACATCCGCGATAGCTAAATATTCTCACTTAAATACCCACACCTGCTGCGGGTGCAAAATCGTGACCAATACACACTCGTGCGAGTATCGGGTACCCATACTCATATATTGACCTATAGCATTTATAGTTTTGTACTTTAATTAACTATATTAGAACTGTAAACCATCAATATTTTTTCTTGCAACAATATTATTATATTAGCGTTCAAAGGCGAGTAAAAAAATTATACAACCACATTACATAATCAGAATCAAATAATAATTTCATATAACTAAACTAGAACAATAACAATGCTTAAGATTTGAAAAAAATTTTATGCTACGATAAGAGTTACTACATATGAGCCACAGTAAAAACCTATCGGGGGTGTCGAATATCGGGTCCATTACCATCTCTACTCGCAACGCAAAGTTTCGACTATTTTCGTGGAGATCGTGGCTCGTGGGAGTACTGGAGTGGGAACCCAAAGGCCACAAGAAACCGAAAACCGACGGTGGGCAGCCTCGCGATGGCTCGCCGGCGCGGCGGCCCGGGCACCGTCGGCTCGACGACACCCAGGAGCTGGCCCTCCCGCGACCTCCTCGCCGAGGTCCTGATCGCCTCCCGTCCCTCGCCGACCTCGGCGCGCCTCGCCCGCCTGCGCCTCCTTCCGCCGCGTCGCCCCGACCCGGCCTTCCTCCGCCGCGCGGCGCGCTCCACCGCCGCGTCGCTCCTCGGGTTCTGCGCCTCGCCGGCGGCTTCCACCCCGCGAGCCGCCCACCCGTCCGCGCGCGCGCCCGCGCCGTGCTCCGCGCCGCCGACTTCGGCTTCGTCTCTCCCGTCCCCGCTCAGCTGGGTCGTCCGTGACGTCCTCGGCGGCCGCTTCCTGCTCGACCGCGACGGCGGGGAAGGCGGCGCCGCCTGAGGATCCTCGCCGTGTGCGACCCCCTGTTCCGGCGGTACTCGCTGCACCCCAGTTCCTGAAGACCTAGCCGCCTCCGTCCGCCGGCGACCGCGCCGCGGCGTGGCTCCAACGGCAGATTCGATACCTTCTTTCGCCCGATCGGCGAAGAGGAGCGCGCCGCGGCGGCGATGGCTGAGACGTCATTCAAGGTGATCTGGATTGCGCAGTGCCCCGATAAGCTGTGGGCCTTCGTCTTCTCTTCAGTCACTGGACAGTGGTGAGCCACTGCATCTCCCTGCTGGGGCGATCTGAGCCCTGCCTTCTCGCGCCCCCTTGCCGCTCCCTGTTGCGCCAGCTACGCATACGGCTGCTTCTACTGGATGATGGGTGACTCGGGGAATCTGCTTGTGCTCGACATTGGTAAGATGAATTTCTCCGTTGTCAAGCTCCCATCGAGCCCGCCTGGTCGTGACATTGTGGAATGTGCCATCGTAGAGGCAGGAGAAGGCAAGATTGGGATGTTTGCTTTCTGTAATTGCATCGACATTTATGCGCTCGAGCTCTATTCTACAACCATGCAAAATGAAGGAAGAGTTGCCAGCAAGTGGAGTTTTGAGAGTGCAATCTTAATGCCTTCTCGGATGGATTTCGCGTGCCAGGTGTGACTGCAAGGAATGTGCGTTACAAGTTTCTCCTATTTGTGTGAGCGTGTTTATTTGCTGGAGTTCAGCACAAATCCAAGTTGCAAGAAACTTGAGTTGTCCGGAGGGTGATCAGGGGTGTTCGAACTTCTCTGCCATTCATGTATGTCGGCTACCCACCATCTTTATCATCACCAGCATATGAAGCGGTAAGCTTGCTCTTTTTCCTGCTCAGCTGTTTGCAGAACTGTGAAAATTTGTGTTATGATGGTAGTACTAGAGGTTTACAATGTCTTTATAGATCTTCTGTTCTAGGAACGACTTAATGCAACTACATCAACAATCCTCTTTAATAAATCATATTAGCCTTTTTTCCTTTCCTGGCTTGACAGTTAGTACTAAGTAATTAGTGCTATATGTAACTCTTCGCCAGAATAGATGTTTGGTATTGTTAAAAAGCTACATCCTTTCTTTCTGTGTTAACTGTTAAGTATGAACAACGTGACCATACTTTCTACACTGTAAACTTTTGTGTCCTGGTCAAAGAGTGTTCTGAAGCTTTGTTTCCAAGAAGGTTAGTATAGTACATTTCTTGGCCGGTGTACTTACCTTGCGTAAGTACCAGAACTCCATTACTGTACCTGCAAATTGGTTGTAGAGTTAGCTTGCGTATCTGGAAGAACAGGGCCCTCGAGTAGTCAGTTTGCTCCCAAAGATGCATTAGCCAATGGAATTAACTGATTAATCATTTGTCCGCTGCTGTTTTTCTCCACTTGTTCATTAGATTACCTGAGACTGTTCTTCAGTGAGGACAGAATCTTCCTTGCCATGACTAATTAAGCCTCCGATAGTAGGTGCTTAACTGATCGCGTCGAGCAGTGTTGGTTCTTGTAGTAAATGCATTCGCACAATGCTTGCACATGCTTCTCACGGCAACGCAGTCATAACTGATGTACCAGTAGCACGTATCCTTTGTCGGGGCCTTATTACTGGCTTACCGTGATAAGGATTTAAGATGTTTGTCAAGTGCATTCATGTCCATGCTGATTGATCACCCCATTTGGTTGTTGCGTAAATGATGATTTTGGTAGCCCCTGTAGGCTGTAGCTATCTTCATGCACCTGAAACCCAAATTGGCTTGTTGTTTATCATGGAAAAACTGGAAGGGTCAGAGAATCATAGGCAGCTCAAGTATCAGTTTCTGAACACCTAAGCAGTAGGGTCAAGCTGAATGAAACTTTGGCTCTTCGGTGTGGGTGTGCTAAGATTTCCTCATGCAATCTAGCATGTACTCCTAACTACCATTGCTAGCATTAATACGTTGCGTAATCAGGTGGTCATATCATCTGGTTGTCGATCTGTCATTGACTCTGGGTTCACATCATCTGCAGTTTGCTGACGGCAAACATTGCCGTTGCCTTCATCCCTGCCACACATCCTTCTATCAAGAGCTGCATATAGTGGTCCCACAATTTGTGATTAATTAAGGACTACTAATCAGCAGAATTACTTATTTCTCTTCCAAAAAATCAGCAAATAGAATCTCAGCGGCAAAGCGCGTGAGAACAAAAGCAGAGCAGAGGGAAAGCTCCTGCTTTTTGGCGCCAAGAATATGGATCGACACCAAATGTCTATTCATCATGGATGTGAGTTGTATTCTGAAGGATTTCATCAGTAGCTTCATTTCGCTGCTAGTTTTTGAATGAAAAATACTCTATCTGGGACATAGTAGTAGTGCAGCAATTCTGTTTTTGTCAAATGAATACTTAAATATTTATAAGACATATACTATTGTTCAAGTATTTGAATAGCTTCTTAGTATAACAGAAGCTTGCTTTGCTGTAGTATTTTGCTATGCTCTGCTCGCGCCAAAAAGCATGAGCTTTCCCTCTGCTCTAGGGTGTGTTTAGTTCTAAAGTTTTTTTTTCCAAACTTCCAACTTTCCATCACATCAAAGCTTTCATACACACAACTTTTCAGTCACATCGTCTCCAATTTCAACCAAATTCCAAACTTTGGGCCAATCTAAACACAACCCTACTTTTGTTCTCGCGCACTTTGCCGCCGAGATTCTATTTGCTGATTTTTTTTTGAAAGAGAAATAAGTGATTCTGCTGATTAATAGTCCCTAATTAATCACAAATGATGGGACCACTGCATGCAGCCGTTGATAGAAAGATGTGTGGCAGGGATGAAGGCAATGGCAATGTTTGCCGTCAGCCAAAACGGCAGACGATGTGAACCCATTGACTCTTTGTCTTGTGCAAAAGGAATTGCAAGTTTGAGCATGGGAATGCATCACTCGATTATAGAACTTTAATTTGCATATCTTGGTAAAGTTTTGTCTGCCACTCATAAATATTCAGTTCTTGTCCAATGTGAGAATAACGTCCAAATTCTATCTGTACCTTGGATAAGGGATCTCACAGAACCGAATGTTTTACATAGGACGTGTTATTAGCTATTTAGCTTATTGGTTTAGTTTGACCATGCTGATCAGAGGTATCGCTAAGTAATCCACTCAAGTAATGCCCCTAAAAATGTACAGTAGGCAAAACATTTTATTTTTCATCCTGTAATTCTAGTTGCACCTAACTAACCCTAAAATCTTCTCCGCGTGCCTGAATCCTGCACAATCTCCAACCAATCAGCAACCAAATCTGGGACCATTCCACAATTTTTTTGGTCCATGCTTATCAAGCAACCGTGCTTCCTATTATTTGTCCACAAATTCTATAACTCGTCATTGGGATGCGGGCTGCCGATGGTCGTGCTCTCAAAAGGCCCAACTCTTTCCGGAATGGCTGGGTTTTGGGTTGGAGGACGCGCGCGCACGAATGAAATGGTCCTGTGGCTCCGCAGTCCACACGAGTACACGACACGAATAGACAAACTCACCATACATCAACCGTGTGGTGCTTGCCTCTGCTGCTGCTCCTTCCGTAAAAAAACACGAAATAACGGAATGTGACCCCCTTACAATGAATGTAATCCAGATTATTTCATAGCTTGAATTTCTTTTAGAACGAAGGAAGTACAATGTAAAAACTGATGGACCAAACCTAGGCAGTGGTCATTGAGCAGGGTAGCTTACCTTGATCTACTTTAAACTGACATCTAACGGAAGTACAAAACTAGTTGCAATGATGGTTGGTTTCTATCCATACTTTCTATCCATAATTATGTCAGTTTAAAGTAGACCGAGCTAAGCTGCCCTGCTCAATGATCCTCTAGGTTTGGGTCCATAAGGTTCGAGAACTGATATTTATATTATGTCATTCTCTATACTTTGGTATCTGACATGAAGTTTAAAAAACACGTGCGTGATATACTTCAAATTGTATGATTTGTATTATTATCATGTTATCACCATAGCGCTAGCACAAGCATATTACTAGTTGCAATGTAGTAGCATAGGTAAGCATCACATTGTTGATGCACACGAGTTTGTCTATTTAGTCGTGTGGAGGCACCGGCTGTCGCTCGTGCATGAGTGTCAAGTAAAACGGCTCTGTGCATCTTCCGGGTAAAAAAGCATTTAGATAATTGGCCATGACAAATAGTTAAATTTCCCCGCGCATAGTTGTCGCAAGTTCTCGGTGCACGACGCCACCGCTGCCTCCTCATAACTAGAGATGGCAACGGGTGCATATCCATCGGGTTCTCTTGTCCCACCCACATCCGCGATAGCTAAATATTCTCACTTAAATACCCACACCTGCTGCGGGTGCAAAATCGTGACCATACCCACACTCGTGCGAGTATCGGGTACCCATACTCATATAATTGACCTATAGCATTTATAGTTTTGTACTTTAATTAACTATATTAGAACTGTAAACCATCAATATTTTTTCTTGCAACAATATTATTAATATTAGCGTTCAAAGGCGAGTAAAAAAATTATACAACCACATTACATAATCAGAAATCAAATAATAATTTCATATAACTAAACTAGAACAATAACAATGCTTAAGATTTGAAAAAAATTTTATGCTACGATAAGAGTTACTACAATATGAGCCACAGTAAAAACCTATCGGGGGTGTCGAATATCGGGTCCCATTACCATCTCTACTCGCAACGCAAAGTTTCGACTATTTTCGTGGAGATCGTGGCCTCGTGGGGAGTACTGGAGTGGAAGAACCCAAACGGCCACAAGAAACCGAAACCGACGGTGGGCAGCCTCGCGATGGCCTCGCCGGCGCGGCGGCCCGGGCACCGTCGGCTCGACGACACCCAGGAGCTGGCCCTCCCCGACGACCTCCTCGCCGAGGTCCTGATCCGCCTCCCGTCCCTCGCCGCTCAGGCCGCGCCTCCGCCGCCTGCGCCTCCCTTCCGCCGCGTCGCCACCGACCCGGCCTTCCTCCGCCGCGCGCGCGCGCTCCACCCGCCGTCGCTCCTCGGGTTCTGCGCCTCGCCCGGCGGCTTCCACCCGCCGAGCCGCCCCACCCGTCCGCGCCCGCCGCCCGCGCCGTGCTCCGCGCCGCCGACTTCGGCTTCTCGTTCCTCCCGTCCCCGCTCAGCTGGGTCGTCCGTGACGTCCTCGACGGCCGCTTCCTGCTCGACCGCGACGGCGGGGAAGGCGGCCCCGCCCTGAGGATCCTCGCCGTGTGCGACCCCCTGTTCCGGCGGTATACGCTGCTCCCCCAGATTCCTGAAGACCTAGCCGCCTCCGTCCGCCGGCGACCGCGCCGCGGCGTGGCTCCCAACGGCAGATTCGATACCTTCTTCGCTCCGGTCGGCGAAGAGGAGCGCGCCGCGGCGGCGATGGCTGAGACGTCATTCAAGGTGATCTGGATTGCGCAGTGCCCCGATAAGCTTGTGGCCTTCGTCTTCTCTTCAGTCACTGGACAGTGGTGAGCCACTGCATCTCCCTGCTGGGGCGATCTGAGCCCTGCCTTCTCGCGCCCCCCTTGCCGCTCCCTGTTGCGCCGCAGCTACGCATACGGCTGCTTCTACTGGATGATGGGTGACTCGGGGAATCTGCTTGTGCTCGACATGTGTAAGATGAATTTCTCCGTTGTCAAGCTCCCATCGAGCCCGCCTGGTCGTGACATTGTGGAATGTGCCATCGTAGAGGCAGGAGAAGGCAAGATTGGGATGTTTGCTTTCTGTAATTGCATCGACATTTATGCGCTCGAGCTCTATTCTACAACCATGCAAAATGAAGGAAGAGTTGCCAGCAAGTGGAGTTTTGAGAGTGCAATTTTAATGCCTTCTCGGGATGGATTTCGCGTGCTAGGTGTGACTGGCAAGGAATTGTGCTTACAAGTTTCTCCTATTTGTGTGAGCGGATGTTATTTGCTGGAGTTCAGCACAAATCCAAGTTGCAAGAAACTTGAGTTTGTCCGGAGGGTGATCAGGGGTGTTCGAACTTCTCTGCCATTCATGTATGTCGGCTACCCACCATCTTTATCATCACCAAGCATATGAAGCGGTAAGCTTGCTCTTTTCCTGCTCAGCTGTTTGCAAGAACTGTGAAAATTTGTGTTATGATGGTAGTACTAGAGGTTTACAATGTCTTTATAGATCTTCTGTTCTAGGAAACGACTTAATGCAACTACATCAACAATCCCTCTTTAATATAATCAATATTTAGCCTTTTTTTCCTTTCCTGGCTTGACAGTTAGTACTAAGTAATTAGTGCTATATGTAACTCTTCGCCAGAATAGATGTTTGGTATTGTTAAAAAGCTACATCCTTTCTTTCTGTGTTAACTGTTAAGTACTGAACAACGTGACCATACTTTCTACACTGTAAACTTTTGTGTCCTGGTCAAAGAGTGTTCTGAAGCTGTTCACCAGGGAGGGGGAACTAGGACTCTAATCTCTAGAGGGGATGCCACCTTATGCACATATATTCCTTAGATGTAATGTATATAGTTATGAAAGGAAAATTTTGATATATATGCCACTCCAAAACTTGCAATCTTTTCAAAATTCTGAAAATGATGTAGGAGTAACTACATAAATTATGGTGTTATACAGCACTGTACACAAAAAAGAATCATGTCAAACTTCTATATACCAGTGAGAAACAAAAAAAAAAAGATAAATTTTGCTGCGAATTGTGCAGGACAATGCATATCTTTTTTTTTTTCTCGAACACTGTGGGATGGTTTATATCTATTGTGTAACATTGTCTAATTTTTCCATAATTTTTCATAACTATTTACATTACTTTTTCGCAATGAGGGAACATCCCCTTAAGGGTTTGAAACATTTTCCCCAGGGAGGGGTTACATTCACAGGCAAAATTGATTTCAACTACTAGTTTACTAGCTACGAAATACTTCCAGGTCTGGTTATTCGAGTATCTGGGAGTTATGTGATTATTCATTTTTGTAGTTAAGCTTCTGTGGTTATTGACCTTCTGTTCATTGTTGTTGTGGGCTTATGGTATTCACCTTCTGTTCATTTTTTGCTGTGGGCTTATAGCTATTGTCCTGGTTGTTGCTTGCAAATAGCATCATGGCCATAAGTCATTTATCTTGCAGAGTACCGAGGGGATCACTATGCCCACCACTCAACATCACACCGCTTGACAATGTCGCAGGCTACAATTCATTTTGGGGCAAATTCAGCGGAAACAAAGCGGCAGAATTCCTGAGTGGCAGCATTCTTGTTTCTGCTGTGCTGACTTTGCCACACACCGAATTGTAGCCTGCGACGATGTTAAGATATTACATCCCTTAGCACAGTATCCCTGCTAACTCATTTTGTGCATCACCCAATCACAAACAATTTATCAATAATCCCTCATTGACATTGAACCAATCATCTGTTCTTCCCATCCAACAGGCAACTAATACAATTTTGATTAAATCCTTCAAACGATAAGGGTCACTCAATAAGCATCTTTTACTTCCATTTCCTAGTTAAATGTTCATATTTGTGGTAGGTTCATTCCCTTTTCATATGGCCACATAAGGCAGTGTGCTGATATTTTTATAGAAGACTAGTAGTAAACACTGCCAGTTTTTCACTGTTCTGTTGAGAAATGAGAATGACGGTTTAAGTAATGATGAGCGCTTTTTTAAATAAGAAAGTTGCTTATCATGAGCCCTGACTTCAACTATCATGTTGCTTAAGTAAAGTGTAAAGATGGGGTTCTATCCAAACCAAAAACAACTCGTTACTACAGATCACTACAGAATACACGTCAGCAATTGCCACAGCAACTTGTTTGCTATCGATAGTATCAACTTTGTTGCTGCTTGGATGGAAAACTATTAATTCCTTCCATCATGTGTAGCTATCATTTTTATGATTGCATAATAGGTTCAACTAACTGGAACTGCAAATTTGGGCACAATCAGATATTCCAAGATATCATTGAATTAGGTGTTATATGATATTATTATTATTATTATTATTATTATTATTATTATTATTATTATTATTATTTTGCAACGTATAGCACTGCATCATGCTTAATTATTTGATCTATGAGAAAAGATATTTGAAAATCAAAATTAAGATACCACAGTCACAAGAATCTATCAGAAAAGTAACGTAAGATAATATTGTAGAAAGTCCGAGTACTCTTACATTACATGCAATTCATATAGGTGAATAGTTGTGATGACTTGAATATTCATGTTTGTAGTACTTTGCTGACATGATTATGCAGTAATGCTTGTGCCAACATGTTTGCCACACCTTTGAACTGAAGTGTATGCTCAACTTCCAGAATAATGATTTTCCAGATAGTCTGAAAGTGAACGTTTATATTGCAGGCAACGGCAGTACGTCTTCGCTTCAGTGGTTAGTCGACTATGAGCATCTTTTGTGCCATGTAGCTGGTACGAGCAAGGTAGTACTCTAGTGTTAGGCTAAGCTGCTATCTGTTTCGTCGGCTCTTTTTGATGACATGCATATCATGATATCAAACACCGATTGGCCTTCCTGTTTTGTTGAACGCCGCAAGTACTATGTATTCAAGGATCTTTGTTACCAAGCTTTTGCCCTTGGAAATGCGCTGGTGCTTCGTTGGTTTTTCACTGTGGCTGCACTGGAGTAGTAGTGTTCGGATGAGCTGGTAACCTATTGCTCCAGGTGCGCAGTGCGCTTCTCAAGTAGCGGTAGAGTATAAATTCATACTCCTACAGTTTGAAGTACATCAAGCTGCCAATATTTAGGCCCTGTTTATTTCAGCTTATGATTATTATAATCTAGATTATTAAGACAGATTGCTATAAGCTGGATTATAATAAGCTGATATAGAATAAGCTATGAGTTGTTTGTTTGTCTGGATTATTGGAGGCATGGATTATTGGGTTTTAAAGGCTAAACTCTATAATGCCCTCAGCTATCTGTTCGGTTGATAGCATAGGTGGGTAATTTTTCTCAAGTATATAGGGGTAGTGGGGCTTTAGCCACTCAATAATCCTAAAAAAGATCCTTTAGAGTAGCTTATTAGATTATAATAATCTAGTTTATAGATTATAATAATCTGCTATAATAATCTACTTGTTTGTTTCAGCTTACTCATAATAAGCTAGATTATAATAATCCTAAGCTGAATCAAACAGGGCCTTAGTCCAGTGCATTGCAGTTTACAGGTTTATCTTTTCTCTTATGCTTATGGAGTACTTATCAGCCAAAATTTGAATTTTCAAGGCATGTTAAGATTGTAGTCGAAATAAACCTTACTAAATTTGGCAAGATGGCAATATTGCTAAAATTTTGACAGGATTTCTTACGTATTTACCAAATTTGACAATAAGCTAAACATAGACATTTTTTTTTTGACAACTTTGTAAAAAAATGGTATGGTTGAAAATGGCATCAATCTGAACAACCTCTCAACCTTAAACTTGGAGCTAATTTTGGGGTTTTTTCATTGAAGTCTATTTTTCAGTCTTTGTTTTAGATCGCTAAGAACACGTATATAAAAATTTTATTCACAAATTATTTACAAATATGCCGTTTGGCTTGTTCCTCGAATAAGCGAAAAAATGGGGCCGTTACTTGTAGTAGCGTAGTAGCAGCGGCCATACAGGAGTCCAAGTTCGCGCGCGAATGGCGGGGCAGTGGGCGAGGCGGAGGCCTTTGGCTCCCGCTGTGGCTACGTGCCTACGTCCCAATGTCCCACCCACGTAGCCGTGCATGTGGATGACTCGTGTCGCGCCTCGTGCAGTCGTACGGTTACGAGAGTGCATTTGTAACGTGTTTTTTTAAAATAATTGTTGCAATTTGAATTTGTGAAAATCTATTATATAATAGTGAGCTATAAACCTACTATAAACTCATGTGGAGGAGAGATGTAAGAAAAAAATCAAGGGTGTTACCTCTCATGTAAGAGCTAGCTAACACAAACTCCAAGACAAATGCAATAAATATATAAGTAAGAAATAATGAGATGAGAAAAAAATTATAGCCAATCTTATAATTAATCTATTATATATATTGACTTTAAAATTAGCTAATACGGAGTAATATGAAGTGAGCTACGCTATTTTTCTTCTCTAAAGTCATCGTACCTCTCGTTCCAGGGATGCATGATCATTTGATTCCTTTGCCTATGACGCGCGGGCCCTTGAGCGCTACGATATTTAATACCAAAAATAAAAAAGTACAAAACCCCAAATCCCCTTCGACCATTCCCAATCCCACCGCCATGGCGTCGCCGGCGCGGCCGCCGCCGCACCGCTCCAACCTCCCCGCCGGCGCAGCTGGACCTCACCGACGAGCTCCTCGAGGAGGTCTTCGTCCTCCCCACCGCCGCGGACCTCGCTCGCGCATCCACGGCCTGCGCCTCCTTCCGCCGCCTCATCACCGGCCACGCCTTCCTCCGCCGCTTCCGCCGCCTCCACCCCTCCCGTCCTCGGCATCCTCACCGCGCGGAATTCCTGCGGCGGCAGCCGCCCCATCCGTCCGCCGCCGCGGCCCGCGCCCTCGCCGACCCCGACGCGGCCGACTTCCGTTGCTCCTTCGTCCCCTCCCGCGACCGCTGGTGTCCCCGCCACTTCTCCGACGGCAGGTACCTCCTCTCCGCCATCCCGGAACGCAGCGACCCAGCTCCCGATCGCCGCGCCTTGGTCAAGGAATTCGCTGTCTGCGACCCCTTGCACCGGCGCTACCTGCTGCTCCCAGCCATCCCCGATGACCTAGCCTCAGCAGTAAATCAATCAGAGATTGTGAATTTCGAGCCCTTCCTTTGTCCTGCTGCTGAAGATGAGGAGGATGACACGATGTTCAGGGTGATCTGCTTGGCTCAGTGCGAGGCCAAACTGGTCGCCTTCACCTACTACAGGGGTTCTGGGCAATGGCATGCTGTGGAGTTCAATGGCTGGAGAGAATTGACCAGAGGGACTAGCAATCCGTATCCATCCGGTGAGCCCGAGTTGTCCTGGCGGTACTACGCGCACGGATGCTTCTGCTGGGTGATGCATTGGGTGAACAAGTTGCTCGTGCTCGATACCCGCAGCTTCGAGTTCAGCTCTATCGACCTCCCACCTGGTCCTTTGTTACGTCGGATGGTCATTGTGGAGGCGCTGGAAGGGAAGCTGGGGCTCTTTACTCTCTGCAATGACAATGAAAATGCCTTGTATTTCCTACGGTATGACATATTGGAAAATGATGATGAGGGCGCGCTCCAGTGGTGCATGAAGGAGATTATACCGCTACATGAAAATTATAACTATAACATCTTGGGTGTTGCTGGGGGATACTTACTCCTACAAGGGTTTCCTCATGACTTTAGGCCAAAGAAGCTCTGTTTTTCACTGAATCTCAGGACATTCAAGCTTGAGTGGTTTTGTGGGACTACATATGCCATCATATCTCCGGATATGTACGCTGGTTTTCCACCGTCCTTGTCACCGCCAGCTATTTGAAGTGGGTATGGTTGCTTTCCATCTTTGTTTATTTGTGGAGGAATTGCATCTTTTCCACCATATCATATTTTGCACACAATAGGACACTGATATGATGCAGATAGGACACTAATTGAATTTCATTTTGTTTTTGGTAAGTATGTTTATGTTCTTTCTAGTTGATCACACCATTGCAGTAGTCAGTAACTCAGTACCTTTGTAAATTTTCATTGCCATGTCCATATAAACTCCTTTCTTGAGGTAGAAAATGCAAGATGCATGTCTTTTCTCCCCTTCTGAACAGTTGTTTGAGTAATGATGGGCATTACTATGGATACAGCCTAATTATCTTCTTCCAGCAGTCACACCTTATCGGGTGTTTGTGCCTGGATAATTGATTTGTGTTGCACATTGCTCTAGCTTAGGTGATTTTCAGTTTTTAATTTGTCCATGCTATTTAGAAGCTTGTCAAACTCGAGAAATGAACAATGATGTGCTATTGTCTGCATCTTTTTGTGTGTTTACTTGTTTCAGTTTTGTGGCGGTTCTGTTCATGGTAGAACGCATCATTTTCATCTCCAAGTACCAACATAACACTTCCAGTGAATCTGAGTAAATGTGTCTATCCTATCAACAAGTATATAGTTTCTCACTGCATCGATTTGCAGGTGGTTAATCTGCACGCAGTTGAGGCTTCGTCTACGTCATGCGCTGATGGGGCTTCGTCGCTTTGAGTTACAAGGATGGCTGGCTATGGTGGTTCACCTCTTCTATGCTAGTTTAGTTCGGTCGGTTATGTACCTATCAGTGATGATGATTGATGTCAAGCAATATTTATCGTCCTCCTTGATGCATAGATAACTCTAGCACTACATATCTATTTGGTTTTTGAGACGTACTCTTAAGTGTACTTACTAAAGTCTTATGTTGCAATATCCAGTTTGAAATCAAACTTAGTGATTGGATGATGTCAAATGTCTGATGCTAGCTGCTCGCAAAAGGCAAATGATGGTTTCAAAGCCCTCATTTCATACCAATTTCTGGCCTGCATCCCCTCTTCACTTCCCATGCGAATGCATTTTATATACAGGAAGAGAAACATAATGTCGTGGAGACCAACGGGTTGGGTGGCCGAACTTCGGTATTTTACGGCGTGCCCCCATCTGTTCCACGGTGGAACTTCCACCCCATTGATCCATCATCCAGGGTTATGCGAAATTTACTCCAATTAAAAATCAGCTGATTCATAATGGCATGTTTCCAATTTAACGAATAGTAGTGGCATTTCTCAAAAGCGGCAAAGTTATAATGGCATGGATCCAATTAACCCATTAAAAATCTTATACTATCAATATACTCCAGCATAGCACAGAATCTTCCTTTGATCAACTAATGTCCTTCTCTTCTATTGTTCAAAAAAAAAAACTTCTCTTCTACAAGAAAAAAGGTTAACTTATGAACGGATGGACAGCATGGTAGCATAAATCTGATACTAATTGGCACACCTCGACCTAACAATCCACAACTATCCAATAATTACGAGAATATCAAGACCGAAATTCCAATCTTGCACCAAAAGTGTTGCAAGCTTCGAGCCGACGAGTGATGGCAGATTGCTGCTCGGTGCTCCAGTCATGGTAGGCTTCCACATACCGAGTGATCCAATTCGGAGGGTTATGAACAAATCCACGGAAAAACGCCATGGTCTGCAGCAACGGGGCTCTCGCCAGAAGCAACCCTGCCAACGCAACGTCACCCTGCCTCATCCTGAAGCGGTAGAACTTCACCTGCCTCAGACGATGGTGCTCGAAGTCTGATGGCTCCCACAGCACGCCGCCTGGGTGCTCTCGTTTCTTGTTGGAAATGAGCTGCATTTGTAAAAACACAAGATTCATTCAAGGTGAATTAGTATAGTATTATAAAGATTTACTTATGATAACATTTATCTTGGAATTAGGACTTGTTTCATTTTGCAGTTTAACTGATGTCACATGTGAGTATGTGACCTTGTAGGCGAAACATCAAGCATCCTTTTGGGCAATGAGAGCAAAAGGAGTGCGTGCGAGTAAATTTATAGTTCTTATATCGAACTGACCTAAGTTATCAACGAAAAAAATATTAACTAAAAGGTAATAATACAGAATGAAACTACTAGAGCAGAGTTCATCATACTTCTATCTGAAAACTTTCGAGGGCAGGTGCCACCTCCAACAGCATAGTTGGCCAAGCAAGGTCGTCGTTAGAGTGCATTGTCACTCTCAGCATGAGACTTCTCAGGTTCTTAAATGCTGTGGGAAGGCCTCCAGGAATTACTGGATTCTGCAGAAACATTGTAAATCAGAATGTTCAAGTAACTCATGTGACCAACAACTAATGAAAACTAAAAGAAAAAAGAGAGAGTATTTTTTCACACCTTCAACTCGTAAGTGTCAAAATCTATGCTTAAGCTTGTAAGTAGGGGAAAGTCTTGAGACAACTTTCCTAAAATGTACTTGACAGATTCACCATCCCTGCTATCTTCGTAGTGTAGACAGGCATGCTCAATGGAGGGCACTGAGCCAAGCATCATTGATATGGATGGACCTCTGTATCTGAACTGCTGCAATTTAGGTGCAACAAGCTCCATGTGTGTGATCTGTTCGCAACTGTTTACCATAATGTCTCTGAGCTGCAAATCATGTGATGCAATCTTGAGATGGTTAGCACCCGGCCGGCGAAAAGATGGTTAGCACCCCAGCAATGGTTGAGGTGAAAGCACTCCAGTTTCAGACAATTTTCAAAAAGTGTGTGAATCATGTCTTCAGAGATAGGCATTCGAGTTAATGATATCTTGACCAAAGATTTGAACCCATCGAATCCTATGGGAATATTGAGGGTGCACTCGCAAAGTTTTAGTTCTGTTAGAGATAATCCCTTGCCGTCAGTGAACAAGGATAAAGGGAATTCATACGGAGTGGTGCTACGTCTTTGACCATCGTAATAAAAACTCGTTGTCAGATTCAGATCTTCAACTCCTCGGCAGACTGCAATGCTGACCAATTTGTCAACCAGGTTGACATAACGATCCTCCATGGTGCAAGACAAGAAAAGGCTCGAGATTTTTGTGTTGTTCTTGTCGCCAGCATTTGATTTGTGTAGGAAGCCAGTTAATGAGCTAGAGAATATGCGTGTTCTATACATGTCAGTAAGCCTGTCAAGCAATCAGCAAATATTATTGTCATATCACCATTTAGCCCATAGACTACTTTACTAAAGAGATTTATGTTGTCAGATAAAGCCAGGTTTAGCATTTCAATATCATACCTGGTACGACGGTCTAAATTAACTCGCACCCGCCGCTTCCATGAGCACAATGACGGCTTGAAGAAAACGTATTCGTGGGCTCTCAAGAAACGAGATAGCTCTGTTTGTGGCACTATGTCATGCTGTGAGAATAGAAGCTTTGGGACGCTCTTCCACAAGTGTTGCCACCTTCTTGACAGCACGCTTGTTGCTGCTGATGATCTTGTGTCCAGGTGACCTAAAATTGTGATCAAGAGGTCATCAGGTAGTTCGCTTATCCTATCTTCGAATGTGCTTCCATGCTGCTTTCGTAGCTGTGCTGCAGGAGAAGAGGTTATTGTTACTTTGCTACACACCACGTTCCAAATACTCTCTGTTAACATTGGATTAACTCGGTGGTTAAAATCTAGATTAGTAAAATATATTACGACCAAAATATTTTACCTACAAAAAAAAAACAACAGTTGCATTGGATCAAAGTGCGTAAAAGCAGGGTTAAACTGAACTAGAAGGGGCAGAGGATTTATTGGACTGGATAAAACAAAATTCAGAACTAGTAGTAACAGATTAGATGCTTTTTTGCGTGTAATTTTACCTTGGCGACACCGGGGTGCTGCTCGCGAGCCCTCTTTCGTGCTCCCGCGGCTTTGCCTAACCCGCGCTTACGCTTTCGCCTCGGTAGAGCCGCCATCGCATTGGGGGAAGACAAGGATAAGCAGTGGAGTCCTTCGGAAATTTGAAGTGCTCCTCAAACGCGAACGGGAGAGTCCGGTTTTGGTCGTTTTGGGCTCTTTCCGTCCTTGCCACGCACGAATTTGTTAGTAGCAGTTTTTTTTTCTATATGAAAATAGTTTAATCCTCTCAGGATTTAATTAATTAATTATGGTATCTCAGATTTTTTTACATGAAATCGAATTCCCTTAATATAAATATCGTGTCTTCTAAATGAGGCACTATTGCTCCTGATTTTTTTTAGTAAATTTCATGAAACTACATATATTTTTTTTAATCAAACTATAGCAAAACTACGAATTTAAGGCGTTGTATCACAAAACTACATATTTAGCATCATATTTATCACAAAACTATAGATTTAAGTTAAGTATCACAAAATTGCATGTTTGGATGCTATACAAAGTTTGCCACCATTCACCATACTTTTGTGCCACACTTGTCTAAGGCCCTGTTTGGGGGAGCTTGTCCTAACTGCAGCTTTTCTCAAAAGCTGATTCTGCTAGAAGCTGCCCCAAACAGTCCACAGCTTTTGAGAATCTGTAGTTACAGATTCTAAAAAATGAACTAATAAGCCAAAAGCTGGAGAAGCTGGGTTTCAGAGCTTTTCCAGATTCTCAGAAGTTGGCTACCAAACAGCTGCTTCTCAGAATCTAAAGCTCCCCAAACAGGCCCTAAGTTGTGGCTTACAAAAAGTGAGCCACACCTTAGCTAGCAAAATTGGATTGTGTCACATTTTACTGAGTTGATGACATGTGGGGGCCCAAATAGATGAGAAGTAATCTTGCCACAAGTGTGCCTATGAACCAAACAATAGGCTAACTTGGTTAAACATGTCTAACATGAGGTGTGGTAACCTTTGGTAACCTTTGGGAGCCAACCAAACAACCCCTTAATATTGAAATTATCATAAAACTACAACATTAGAGTTTAAATCCCTAGCACCATTATTATGTTGGAGCTATAAATATTATTGTTTTGTAACTAAATTAGTTCTAAACTTGTAGTTTTATGATAATTTAGTTACTAAACATATAGTTTTGTGATACTCTATCTTAAATATCTAGTTTTGTGATAAATTTAGTGTTAAATGTGTAGTTTTGTGATACATCGAATTAAATCTGTAGTTTTGTGATAATTTAATTATAGCATCTGTAGTTTTGTAAAATTTGCTCTCTTTTTTTCCATAGTTTAGACAGGAAGAGAAACGGAATGGTCACGCAGCGAGGAGCTGGTGCAGTGCAGCACCAACACGAATTTAACGTATATATAATACATTTATATATAATACCGGCCTCTGCATTCAAACGGCACATACTATAGTATGTGAAATCGTATATCTGATAATTAGCACATATCTCGACGTAAAGACAACCCAACCATAAACGAAGAAATAAGAGTAAATTTCACAAAACTACATATACTTTAACCAAATTATCGCAAAACTACAGATTTAAGAGTAGTATATCATAGAACTACAGATTTAGCAACAAATTTATCACAAAACTACAGGTTTAAAACTACTATCACAAAACTACATATTTTAGAATAAAATTATCACAAAACTACATATTTTAGGATTTAAATCCTTTGCACTAATGTGATGTTTGAGTTATAAATATCCAAATTTTGTGATTAAATTGACATTAAACCTGTATGTTTGTGATAACTTTGTTACTAAAGCTGTAGTCTTGCGATATTTTAACTTAAATATGTAGTTTTGTGATAAAATTAGTGTTAAATCTGTAGTTTTGTGATACATCATGTTAAATTTGTAGTTTTGCGATAATTTAGTCAAAGTATCTGTAGTTTTGTGAAATTTACTCAAGAAATAATGACACAAAATTATACAACTAGACTACTAAGTTATTATATCTGTTCTAAAGTATAGCAACATATCCGAGCATTATAAATCTAAACAACAATAATATATAGATTCATATTATATTAGGATGTGTCATTTCCTAAACAGCTACTCCCTCCAGTTTTTCTTATATGACCTTGGCTAGTTCAAATTTATAGTAGCCAACATCATACATATATGCATTGAGGTTGTAGTAGTATATTTTAGGACGGGGATCCAACATCATGACCGGAATTCCAATCTTGCACCAAAAGCATTGCATGTCTCAAGCCGCCGTGTGATAGCAGATCGCTGCTCCGCGGTCCAGTCGGCGGCGGCCTCAACGTAATGAGCGGTCTGACCGGGAAGGCGATGAACAGATCCACGGGAAAACGTCATGGTCTGCAGCAATGGCGCTCTTGCCAGAAGCAACCCTGCCAGCGCAACATCAGCCTGCCTCATCCTGAAGCGGTAGAACTTCACCTGCCTCAGATGACGGTGCTCGTTGTCTGATGGCTCCCACAGAACGCCGCCTGGGTGTTCTCGTTTCTCGTTGGTAAGAAGCTGCACTTGTTAAACATGGGTTAGTTCCTTGGTGAATTAGTGATATATACATTGTTCTCACTACACTTCCATATATACAAAACTTCCCAGAGAAAAAAAAATATTATCTCCGTCCCAAAATACAGTAACCTAGTACGGAATAGAACATATACGTGAAAAAATATATGATAAATGTAGACCCTAGGATGGCCAGATTTCCCTATGTTAACATTAGATTGGCAATAGCGCACAAGCCTTTTTTCCCCCTAAGTGCTGTAACTGATGTGGAGCAGTGATGCAGATCAGAAACAATAGTTACTAGTATATATGCCCAGAGTAATACAAGAAATTAGGGAAAATACACCCTCTATCCAAGCTAAATGAATTTCAAAGCAAAACTTAAACACCCTTGCTACCACAAGCTATTAGCTCTGTGTACTCCCTCTGCTTCATATTATAAGTCACTTTGATATTTTTTAAGTAATATTTTTTAAAGTTTGACAAGTTTATAGAAAAATATAGGTACATTTATAACATAATTAATTTTATTAAATCTAACATTGAATATATTTTGATATTTTCTTTGTTTTATGTTGAAAATATTGCTATATTTTCTATAAATTTGTCAAAGCTAAAGAAGTTTGACTTAGAAAAAACGATTTACAATATGAAGCAGAGATAGTATTTGTTTACTTGGTGATTCAGAATATTTGCAGCTAACTGTTTCGGACATTATGTATCACTAGTAATCATGCATGTGCAATGCACGTCCTTCCTTTATATTTAGCATGTAAAAAATTGCAAAGTAATCAGCTTTTATGTCTTGTTTCATCAAGATGACTCTAGATAAGAAAAGTAACGTCAATGTAACATAGCTCCAATAGATGGCAGGCTATGAGCCAAGCTATATGTTTCAATAGTTCTGAAACCATATATGACTTTGAAATAGAATATATAATATGACTATTTGGTGCGAAAAAAGAAACACCTACATCATATATGCACATGCAAGAGAATAAAGTTAAAAAAAAAGATCGATTATACTCTCTGCTTACTGGCATGGGTCAAAAGATGACCTCAAACCTAAGATTACACTTTTCTTCAGCAAAAACAAAACAAAAACCAAAACTCCTAATTTGAATCAAGACCCTATTCAAGAAATATCAAGCATCTTTGGAATATAAACAAAACAAAAGGAGTACAAGCATATCGAACTAATCGACTGTCAACGAAAAAGATAGTAATTCAAACTAATAAATGCAATCACAACTAAAGCGGAGTTCATCATACTTCTATCTGAAAACTTTCAAGGACAGGTGCCACCTCCAGCAGCATAGTTACCCAACCAATGTCATCGTTACAGTGCATTATCGCACCCAGCGTGAGACTTTTGAGGTTCTTAAATGGCGTGGGAACACCTTCTGGAATTACTGGATTCTGCAGAAACAGCATTAGTGTAAACCAGAATGTTCAAGTAACTCGTGTGACCAACAAACACAATGAACACTAAAAAGAAGAGCGAGTATATATATAGAGATAATCCCTTATATGCCACACCTTCAACCGATAAGTGTTAAGCACAATGCTTAAGCTTGTAAGTAGGGAAAAGTCTTGAGACAACTTCCCTAAAATATACTTGACAGATTCACCGTCCCTTCTACCTTCGTAATCCAGGCACGCATGCTCCATCAAGGGCACAGAGGAAAGAACCATTGATATGCATGGCCCTCTGTATGTAAATTGCTGCAACTTAGGTGCAAAAAGCTCCATGTGTGTAATCTGAAGGCAACTCTTTACCATGATTTCTCTGAGCTGCAAATGAGGCGATGCAATCTTGAGATGTCTAGCACCACTGCAAAGTCTAAGACGGAAGCATTCCAGATTTGGGCAATTTTCAATAAGTGTCTGAATCATGTCTTCAGAAATATGCATTTCAGTAAACGATAGCTCAACCAGAGATTTGAACCCAGCAAAGCCGACAGGAATATTGAGGGTGCACTCGGCAAGTATGAGTTTCGTTACAGATAATCCCTTACCATCAGCGAACAAGGATAAAGGAAACTTGTACGGAGCTGGGCTAGGTCTTTGATCATTAGCAGAATACAAGTATGTTTCCAGATTCAGATGTTCAACTCCTCGGCAGATTGCAATGCTGATCAATTTGTCAATCAAGTTGGCATAACAATCCTCCATGGTGCAACACAAGACAAGGCTTGAGATTTTTGTGCCGTTCTTGTCACCAGCATTTGATTTGTGTAGATAGCCGGTTAACAAACTCAAGAATATACGTGTTCTATACCTGCCAACTAGCCTGCCAAGTAATCAGTGAATAGTAATGTTATATCACCGTTTAGTTTCATACATACCGCCTACCTTACTTAAGTATTGCTGAAACATAATAAAACAAAATATGATTTGCCTCATTTCAAGATCGCTGACAGATGGCACCAAGTTTAGCATTTCAATTTTATACCTGATAAGGCGCTCTGGATTAGCTCGCACCCGCCGCTTCCATGGGCACAGCGATGGCTTGAAAAAAACATATTCATGGGCCCTCAGAAAACGAGATAGTTCTGTTTGTGGCAATATGTCATGTTGTGAGAATCGAAGCTTTGGGACGCTTTTCCATAAGTGTTGCCACCTTCTTGAGAGCACACTTGTTGCAGCTGATGTCCTTGTGTCCAAATGGCCCAAAATGGTGGTCAAGAGGTGGTCAGGGAGTTCACTTATCCTATCTTGGCATGTGCTTTCATACTGCTTTCTTAGCTGCTGCAGTAAAAGAATATTGTTACTTGCTGCATATATAGAGTTAAGTCAAGACTCAAGACAGGAGAATCCAAACTAGACATTTGGATTTCCCTTCAAACTCAAAAACATTAACATCTCATGTAGCCTTTCCTTTCCATACCAAATCCCAATTACTCCCTCCAATCACAAAAGATTGATGTTTTGGACATTAACATGGTCCCCAATATTTTTATACAAGCTAATAAAATTAAATACAAAATAAGCATATTTCAAGACAAATGGAGGAACACTTTTACGAGTCCAATTTAAGTATTCATAACCCAAGAGTTCTTTAGATAAATTGGATGCTCATGCTTCAATAACCTTTTTTTAGAAATAGAGGGGAGAACAAATGTAGTGTCGCCAATTAATTTTATGTTTATCCTAAAGGAAAAACAGGACTCGTAGTTCGCACCAGTTCCAGATAGCATTGCTTAAGACGCAAGGCAATCGCTCTCCCTTGCCTCGCAGGAGAAAGAGGGGTGCAGGAGCCCAGAGAAAGGGCTGATTGAAGGCAGCAAAAAGTTCAGGGTCACCTAGTCAATACTCATCGCCGCTGGTTAGCGGTTGCAGATCCTACACCCGTGCCACCAGATCATTAGCTACTTCATTGTCTGGCAGCAGCGGCGGCGGTGACTGATGAGGTAAGTCCCAAGTGCCAAAACCCCTAGTTTTTGTAACTTATAGCAGTAAAAGAAACATGGTTTTGGTAAAATCTACTCTTAAGGTCGAGTTATATATGCTTATGAACTTACGGGTTATGAGTGCCACGATCCTCAAAATACATTTTTCCCAAAACATTCTTCATCAACATTGCTTAGATAACTTGTTCTAAACTATTTTTTAGGTTTTTAATATATACTCCCTCCGTTTCAGGTTATAAGACTCACACACACACATGTGTGTGTTAATGAATCTAGACATATATGTGTGCCTAGATTCATTAACATCAATATGAATGTTGGTACTGCTAGAAAGTCTTATAACCTGAAACGAAGGTAGTAATATTTAATATGTAAGACATAGAGGCTAGAACTATATGTGATCTAAGACCATAGAGAAAAAACTCCGGCATAATACCAAATGCAACAGCTATACCTATAGACTAGTAAATATACAGTTTGGCAAGCCATCCGATATCTCTACTATTATAAAAATTGAAGATGTTTTTGCCGGTACTTTGATACATCATCCGTGTATGAGTCGATTTTTAAGTTCGTTCGCTTTTGGAAATACAAATCCGTATGTGAGTCGGTTTTTAAGTTTGTTCACTTTTGGAAATACAAAAGGAATTGTATAGGAAATCTCTTTAAAAAACTCATATGCTAACTTGAGACGGTCGGATTCCTAATTGCAGCTCATGATTTTCTAACAAAATATATATCCAAGCAAATTTAACAGTGAATTTCGTCTTAAATAAACCATATAACAATAATAAGATTAAAATAGCCTTCACCCGTTGCAATGCACGGGCATTTTTTCTATTATTATAATAAATTGTTTCACTAACTAGTAAAACCTGAACACGAAAATAGAAGATTTGATAAATTTTGTTCTAATTTTACCTCACGATTGCGGCCGTGAGCCCGCTTACGTGCCCTGGCAGTTTTGGTCGGCCAGCTTTCCCTCTTCCTCTTCGACGGAACGACCATCGATGGATGGGAGACTGGAGATCCGCCGATTGGAGTTGGGTATTGACTGTTGAGTTGTGGCGAGCGATTGCAAAGGCAAGGCTATGCGGCGGGATCCAATATACTGCTATGCCAATATGACTCCGGTTCGGTTTGAACTATGCGCATGTTCGAGCAAGAAGCTAAAAACTGACTCGATCAAGGAAATATATGATTAGGAACCGGACAAACCATAGACCTATACGCCGCCGCAGAACGGCGACGCGCACGGGCGGCTTCTGCGAGATGGAGGCAGACGGCGGCCGGAGAGAGGAGCCGGATGCGACGGCGCTCGATGGCCGATGGGACGAGGGTGGCGGCGTCGGATGGGGGAAGAAGGATGGGATGGGATGGGATGGGCCTCGAGCGCTCAAGTGGGTTCAGAATCAGATCCGGTCCCCAAATAAGGGCTTTTTTTATTTTATATATTTTATTTACTAAAATATTTTTAAAAAACTTATTTTAAAACTTTTGCAAATATATACTCCCCCATAAAAAAAAGTGAACCTAATACTGCGGGTGACACATCCTGCTACAATGAATCTGATGTGTCACATCTAGTATTAAGTTGGTTTTTTATAATACGGAGGGAGCACCTCTTACGCGATCGGAAAAGGGGTTTTTTAAGGTGCGCTAAAGTTACCACTAACGAAGAACGAGCTGGTTATGTATAACGGCTAGGTGACGTCATCTAGCCGTTACTCACAATTTTGAACTGGAAACTAGACAGGAAGTTCCGGACCTGGAAGACAGGAACTTCCGGATAACACTTACGAAAATCTCTTTCACCATACCGGAACTTCCGGACCTGGAAGACAGGAAGTTCCGGACTTGCATTTTTGGACAGATAGAGTATTTGCAACAATGACTCCTAGGGAAAATTGTCACTTGGTTCATAAGCACTTGACATATCTCAGAGCACCACGTGAAACCCCTCTTAATAGTACGGTTTTTCCTAAAACTCGATTGCAATAAATAAACTATCCTATGCACTCCTCGAGTTCCGGTCCGCTTTGATTTTATACTTTTGGGGGGTCTCCAAGTATCCATCTTCCACACCTTGGACTAATGCACCCGAAAGTAGCTCAATAAGCTCATTAGTCCCTTAACCACATTTGTCATTAATCACCAAAACCCACTAGGGGACTAATGCACTTTCAGTCTCCGCATCCATCCACTTTTAGGTCTCGTGCGCTACCCCCTTTATATTGCTGAAATATTGTTTCGACGGTGTTTCGTTACGTGGATTTGAGGTGAGAGAGCGACTCCCAATCTCTCGTTCACGTATTTATCTCTCCTTCCCCGCGCTTCTCCTCTCCTTTTCGCACGAGCGTCGAAATTTCTGTTGGGAGCATGCGGGTCATCGTGATCTCTTTCTGTGCGCATGAAAAAGGAAATGTTTGTTGGTAGTTTGATAGAAGGGTCTACTTTTAATTTTTGGGATTGAATTTAGGCTATCTCTCGGAGAAATGAGTTTTTTCGCTTCCCATTTTCAGTTTAGAAAAAAAAAAATCAACTTTTTGGAATAGATTATTGCTAATAGGTCGACGGCTCTTGGACGAGCAGTCGTTAGCATGTATCACTTTATAAAAAGATCATCAGAAAGAATGTTTTTCTTAAATATCCTTCGAGATGACGTAAGGGGTGTAGATTTGTAAAACTTTGAAACAAATATATTTTTAAAATATTTTAATAAAAATATAAAATGGAAAAACCGAATAAGACCATATTTAGTATAACTCATCTTAGATCTCTGTCGGATTTATGATTTGTAAGATAAATTATACTCTATCCCAAAATAACTTTTATTTTTACTAATATTTTATTTGCCCGAATATAACTTTACCTTCCAAGCAATCATTGTACTAGGGACAAATGCATTAGGATAATCGTGTTGGGTTTTGATAATTTTGATAAAGTGTAGGGCATGCTTTTCTTTTTTGCCTTTTTATTCATACATATTGAGATTTTTTTTTAGATAATATTATACATATTGAGATGAGAGAAAAAATTAAGTTATTTTGGACGGCGGTAGTAGTTGTGTGAAATTTGAGAAAAACTCCTCATATGCCCATTCATGTGATAGCTTCCTAAGAAAAACACAATTCTCAATATAAAAAAGATCCATTTGTAAGTAAAATGAAGGGGATAGAATTATTTGACCACAAATTTTAACAATGCAATTTAAAATTTTTGAATAATTTTTAATCAAATTTGATGAAATTCATACAACGTTTTCACCTAAGCGAGTAAAAAATAATTTTGATCTTTAATTTCTTCGTGAAACTCTTGTATGGATTTAATAAAAAAATATTTTTTTATGAAAATTTGAGTTCTGCTTTTCAAATTTTCCATAAAAATATGTCCTATTTGGTGTTATTATATATTAAAATTTTTTAAATTGACATTTATATTTTAAAGTAGATTACACATAAGCATGAGATTGATACAGGGATAATATGGATATTTAAGAAAAATCTAACGGTCAACTAACGGAATAAGTATAAAGGGGATCAAAATAAAAACTCGGGGACATATATGTAGAGGATGTGACAAAATTCAAGTGCACAGAGGAATTGAGTGAAAACTCATGTGCAGTTGTGCACATAAGAAATTTGGCCTTGAAATTTTATATTTCCTACAAAATACGAAGAAAATGAATCATTCAAATACTATCACTGTAATCACATATCCAAATCCATTAATTGAAGAAATACCTACCTCCAAAAAAAATCTTAACCCGGAGTTTTGCCCAAACAAGCCCATGCTCTCCCTTTTCAAATAGGACGTTGTTAACATTATATTTGACTATTTATCTTATCAAAAACATATAAGCAATATTTTATTGTGAATTATTTATTATGAGTAAATTGCATCGGCCGTACACAAACTTGTCAGGTAGGTGTGATTTAGTGCATTGTGCACGAACTTATAAAATACTTGTTTTAGTATATGACCTTTTGTCTGATGAATGTGAACTAAGGCTAAAAGGACACTACATGGCTAATCTTGTTGATTTAGGTGTTTATTAGTATACTATGTAAACATATATCTGAGAAGGTTGCTATTTAGATGTACAACTGTTCAATGAACAGAAAGAACATGGCATAGTGAATATAGAGAAAGATGTGAAAAACCGAGCAATGATAAAGGGTTAGAAAGTGTTATATAAGTAATCCATCATTTCAATGATGAAGGATAAAGTAGAGATCAAATTTATAAATATAACATATTCACTACATGTACGTATGCACGTCGCGTTCTAATCAACATCAACTTGGTAAAATTAGCCTTACCAATACATTATGATCCTGGTTCGCACGAGTTAGACAAGTGTGTGTACCAAAATGAGTATTTTACAAGTTCACATACTAAATTGCACCCACCTCATAAGTTTGTGCACCACCAATACAATTTACTCTTTTAGAATTAAAGTTAATTTAAGCATAACTTATATTTTTCATATTTACACAAATGTTTTTTTAATAAAACGATTTGTCAAAACTCAATATCATATATTTAAAAACAATATCATATATTTAAAAACAGAAGGAGTACTTTCCAAGATATAGAACATTTAGGCTGCGTTCGTTTGGAGAACATGGGGAGATTGTTTGTTTCATTTTCCGCGCGCACGTTTTCCAAACTACTCAACGGTGCGTTTTTTTGCAAAAATTTTCTATATGAAAGTTGCTTTAGAAAACCATATTAATCCATTTTAAAGTTTAAAATAGTTAATACTCAATTAATCATGCGCTAATGGCTCACCTCGTTTTGCGTATCTTCCCAATCTTTTTAATCCCCTCTCCCTCAAACACAGCCTTATAGTAGTTTAGCGAAAATTAAGATTGAGGTGAGAAATTGTTATGGTTGGTTGAGATGACAAAGTAGGTGGAGAAACTAAATAAGAGAGGGTTGTGGTTGGTTAAGATGAGAAAATAAATATATAAATGCTTATATTGTCGTGCAAACTTTAAATACTTAAAAGCATTTTTGTTTCGAATTGGACGGAGCGGGAATAATTAATGGAGTATATATATTAATTGAAACCATAACATTTTTATTAGGGGCATATGGTCATAAAATATGTTTCGCCCGGTCAGATTTAATTATGAAGTTATCTTAAAAGAAACTACGTATTTTGGACCTAGAGTAAGTTAAAAAAATCCGTAGCTTTTTATAAGCTCAAATATTTTATTTCATAGTATTATGGCTTTAACATAGAGCATTTGTCAGATATGGGTAGAGTAGATGTTGGAATTAATGGATGGGCCTTAGCCCACTCGAAGATTAATTCTTTGGAAAATCACAAAAGCCCACCTCATGGGATGTCATGCATGTGGAGTTTAGTCCACGTTACAACAGGAGGCAAAATCATATACTAGTACCTCCGTCCCAGTATAAGTGCAGTCATAAATTTCTGTATTCAACGTTTAACCATCCATCTTATTTAAAAAATTATGATTAGTAATTTTTATTGTTATTAGATAATAAAAACATGGATAATTTATTTTTTAAAATTTTTTTAATACATTTTTAAAATAAGATAGACCATCATTTAGACGTTGAAGGCGGAAACTCACAAATGCACATATATTAGGACAGATGATTTGACTCGAAAATGATAAAATATATGGTTATGGAATATCAATTTTGGGATGTTCTAAAGACGTGCCACGTTTTGTAGTGTCGAACACAAACTTTTAATGTGTTGTATTAAAGTTTGCCTTGAAACTTTATCATCGGACACAACATTAGCCTAATCATAACATTAATTAATGGATGTAGATACCAAAAGGGCAAAAATGTAATTTATGCTCTAGGCCTTGGCTAAACCCCATCTGTGCCCGTGAAAAAAAAGGCGGGAACCTTCTCGCCTATGCTTTTCCCAATCCCAGTCAAGTGCCCAAATTTTCCCAATCCCATCTCCTATTTCTGCCTAGTCCAAAAATGTGCAAAGCATCTTCGTTTCCCAATCCTGGTCAAGGATAAGGATTGGGATAAACGTATTCCCAGAAGTGACCAATCTTTTCCCCAATCCCACCAGGCCACACCTCCCATTTCAGCCTATATAAATGGGCGAGGCATCCCGTCTCGAGTAGCCTCTGCACCGCACCACCCACCTCGCCCTCCAACCTCGCCGCGGCGCCGCACAACCTCGCCGCGGCGCCGCCTGCGCTCCGAGGCCCCAGCCTCTCCGATGGCGCCCGGTCGCTTTGGCTGGACTTGGAAGCGCCCCAGCGCTGCGCGGCAGCGCAAGCGCGCGCGCCGCAACCAGATGAGAGCAGCGGCTCGTGAGTCGCGGCCGGCGCAGGAGGCCGCGGCGGCGCGCGTGGCAGCGGCGGCGCGTGACCCTCCAAGGGACGAGACCAGGTAAGTTTGATGGCTTGTCTGGTTTTAATCTGTTGAGCGTTCTGGAGATCGTTTTGGAATCGGAGTGTTCTTTGTGGAGTTCGATCTGTGTGCTGCGGTTTTTTGTTTGACGGTTTGAATCACTCGAACGATCCTTTTTTGGGTTTATCTCGTAGCAATCTGGACGACGGTTCTCCCAAAAGTTTCCCGATGCAATTTGATGGGCATTCTCGAATTTGATTTGTCATTTCCGTGGCTCTTGACGAGTTTCCAGTTGGGCGCGTGATTTTATCGGTTCAGTACAAGAATTTGTTTCTAGGGTTGTTACTGATTTCTGTACATGTTTTTGCTGCTGAGTGCTGATGTTACGGCTAATCCACCCCTTTCTCATGGGTACTTACAAATTTACAATCATATTTACTTTTCCCCTAGAGGCTAGAGTTCGAGCTGTTCAGTTTGTTGAGCATCTTTTGATGGGCTTTACTTTTTGTGAGTTGGAACGATCCAATTTGTTGCATCTTGGGATATATTTGAACCATCATTTCTAGCGTTCTGGACTATTTGCGTACGTGATTTTTGGTATTCAAAGAACAATCTGGACTGTTTTATCTCTTTTTTTTGTCCACATAAGATCGATCTGATTTATTTGGTATTTTGGAATTGGGATCGCTAACGGTACGGTTCTTGATTATTTGTGCGGGGGTTTATTCTCTCTCGATTTGCTGAAGTTTTAGTCGTGAATTTCACTTATGTTTTTTTCTTTCATCACGCAGCAAGGTTCCTATGACGGTCACGAAGATCAAGGACTTCAAGCACCTGAACAACGAGCTGCACAAGGTGGAGATCCCTGAAACCCTTCGCGCGGTGATGATACGGCAGCTGTATCACGCCGCCCAGCGGAAGAATTTTGAGGTGTGATTCTGTTCTTTATCTTGTGCTTATTACTCTCTTAAGGTTGGCTTATGGAAAATAAATGTGCCTCTATCTGCAGGTCACTGAAGAGACTGCCTCTATGGCCTCCCAGTATGAGCGCAAGGGCTGGAAACGTGGGGGCAATTGAGGCGATGCCTAACTAACTTGAGGATCTGGCATCGAAAATTTACTAGGGAGTCGGAACTACTCTTATCTCACCGAACATACTAGTGCATCTTAGTTCACCCACTTGGATTTTTGGTGTATGTCTATAGCAATAGTGTTTAGATAATTACCTTACTGATGTTGTGAATGAAGCTTCTGAAGTTCTGATTAGCTCACTGATGTCGAGAGCTTGTGAATATCACTAGACACTATTATACCTCTATGGATGCATTACTTTACCACATATGGATATTTGGAATACTATGGTACCTTTAGATGTATCACTTTTGGAATCAATTGATATGATAAATTCTATGAATGAAATACTGTTGGAGCTACTTAACTTTCCTCAGCAAAACAATTACATCTGGAGTGTTGTTTGCAGTCTTTGTGATCGGTATGTTATGTCATTGACTAGTCACATCGACTTGTGTATAATTGTTGACATTGAGCTTGTGTTCTTCACAGCTTAAATTATTTATTTGTGTTCTAGGTAATGGTTACCTAGCGGTTACTTGTACCATTGTGTTAATAAGCTAGTCAATTTTATGTAATACAATCTTCATCTTTGTCATATCTTGTTCGACAGTCTGCACTGATATGTCTACTCCCAGAGCTGCATTTACTATTTTCCTTTTTCTTTCATCCATTGTTACTGCTGACATGTGCTCGTACTTTCAAATTTATTGCCTCAGTTTCTAAATTTCATTCTTCCGAATGTAACCTCTTGGAGTAGGAAGTGATGTCTTCTCCATATTTCATTTGGGACTAATGATTGGGTGTTTCTATCTATTACTACCTCCATGCATTTATGTATGACGTTGTCTAGTATAAATTTGAACTAGCCAACGTCATATAAAAAAAACTGGAGGGAGTATTTGTCATGCATGAGCCAGCACAACTTATCTTCCTTGGCCAATGTAACCCATCATACTTTGGGAAAACAGGCATCATTAGTACTGATTATGAGCAACGGAAGACTTGATATTTGTATTTGAAGTTTTGAACCCCAGCCATGTAATGTACTATTTGGTCCTGTTTTTAAGCAGTCTCCATCAGCAAGCTTAATTCTGTTACGCGGCTTAAATATTGATATTCTCCCATGTAATAGCACCTTTTTCTGTATGTGTGAGTCATGATCCACTGATGCATTTTGATGTCATGCGAATGTTCGTGTTAGAAATATATGATCACCAAACTTCAATTGGATGTTAGAGGGCTTCAGAACCATGTTTGTATAATGTTAGACACCTTCAGGCTTTATTTTAAGCATTTGCACAAAACTTTGTGTTCATTTTCAGCATACTGATTTGACTGGTCTATGCAAAACATTGTATCTCACAACCATACTTGCTCATAACATCTAATTTCAGGGTTAATTTACAACCTCAACGTCTTTTTGTTCATGTTGCCGGTGTGGACTGGAAAGGTAGTCATCATACGACACTTCTGTTAGGTTAGTTATCTGGTTATGTTCCAGGGCTTTGGTGATGTATCTAGCACCAGCTGACATTTGGGTTCATGTGTATGTTTAGAACCTTAGTGCTTCATATTCTGAATCTGAAAGCCATCACAGGTGCAGTATCTATGGACTACGCAATTATCTTATATCAAAGTTTCTCTGCATGTTATCATTTTGACTACCAGATAAATCAGGATAACAAAGTTCATATTATTCACTGAATTCCTAGTAGGCTAAACTTGGGCATATACTGGTGTTTTTCGTAGACATTTGTGCCATTTACTCTGCAAACTTTATTTGCTCACTTCTTTTTTTGTTCTGCACCCTTTGTTTGTATTATGTCCTTCAATAAGTGTTAATGATCCAATTGATTGCAAGTTACAATGTCTTTTTTAATCTTTCATATCCATATATGACATTCAACCGGATTAGGAAATGCAGGTTTTGCCTTGTTTCTCTTCTGGGTGGCAGTTGTATAATAATAATGATTGGCGTCTCTTTGGTTGAAGACAAATTATCGGCTTCTTTGCACCTTCTCAATTCATTTGTCTTACCCAATTCTAGTTAAGGTGCTATTCTGGTGGTTAAATTTTTATTTACTGTTTGGAAGCTTGCCAAACCATAGTCTTGTTCAACACTAATCAGTATTAACATTTGGAAGCAATCAGACATATAAGGAGCATCATTTTTAAACAATGAATTACTGCCACTTTTGACTGTTCTGCTAGGTTTGTTCTAGAAGTGTTTTTTTTCCCTTAAGTTATCTGTGTACCTTCTTTGTTGTATTTGCTTGTTTGGCATATTTATTTATGGTCATACTCACATTGCTCCATCCTTTTCTTCAATTTAAGCCAGGTTCTGTGTTGAATTACCAGTGCAATAACTTCTAGCAAATACATGGACTTTTTGTTTATATTTTCATCTAAATTGTTCCTCAGTACATTTATCTGCAGGTGTTAATCTTTATGCAATTGGGGCTTCTATCACATCATGCACTGGGCACAGGTAACAAGGATGGGAAGAGTGATTAACTGATTATGCTTCAGTCAATTGGTAGGTATCAAGCAACAACTATCTATCTTTTGGTTTGCAACATATTGAATTCTAGTACATATGTTTTGAGCCCTACTCCAAGCACTTAAGTGGTATGCCTGCAATTGTGGGTTTGAAAATCAAATTTAACATTTGGACAGTGTGAAATCCTTTCGTTTTGTTGCTTGCAAAGGCAAATGGTGCTTGAATTCTTCAGGGCAGCGTGATTGTTTTGCATTCCTGTTGATCTGCATCCCCTGCATTCTCCATGTACGTGCATTTTATATGTTCGACAAGGGAAATAATAATGGTTAAGTAGTGAGGAGCTGCTGCAGTGTCAAAATCTTTGTTGGATGCAAACCTGAGGCACCAAAGTAGTAAGCTCGTAATACTTGATTGTTCACGAGCCAATTTGGACCGATCCTGGGGGATTTGGTTGGTTGTGACCTGTAGGCGTGTTGCACCAGACAACTATTGTGCTGGTGGGGTTCGCTGGCTTGTAGCTATTTGCTTGTCAAATTGCTGGACGAAAATTCCTGCTTGCACGTTTTATCATTGTCTAGTGAAATAAAGATTATATCATGTGTTAAAATGGACTTTTTTTTCTTTGAAATATCTGTAACTGCTCACAAACTTTTAAGCCTGCAAGAAAATTGACAAATTCTACAGAAAAAAGCACAAGTACCATTACTTCATTAGGTTTTACGTGTATATAACAGCGAATGCAGTACCCTGTTGGCAGGGCATGGTTTTGAGTAAAATGTAAGCACTTGGTATTGCCAATCGTCATGTGGTAAAACTGACAATTATTTGTATGAATATATTCAATGTTGGATAAAATATATTGTTTACCCATGATATATCATATGTCTGATTAATGCAAGTTTAATATAGCATTTCTCCGAGACACATTTTGGGGTTATAAGGTGGTGTGTATATTACAAGTATAATGAACAATCAGAATGCATTGCACCTATTTGTAGTTTTAATCAAATAGTCAAACTGGATGTCCTACTGTCAACATCATAATTAGTGGTGAATCTGAAAATAAATGTATTTATTGCATCTAACACCGGCTACTTCATTGTGACACAGGTCCTAAAATTTATTGGTAGTATATGTTGCCATATACTTATTCTTGTGCTGACCTTATACTTATTCTGGTACAAGCCACATTACATCCTGCTCATCATGGTCATCATATAGTTTTTATGCATTTGATGATTCTTTACATAGGTTATTGTGGTTGGTTCCAGCCATTAGTGCTTAAATTTATGTGCTGCTGTATATCTGATCTCTTGTTCAGCAGTTACATATGTGACATCAAATTTAGCTTTCTTATTAGAGATACTCATGAAATGTTCTACTGGCTTGGAGTCGCAGGAAGCATGCTTTATGGTCTTTTGTAGTCAGGAATCAGGATATCCTCTATCTCTGCAGTTCACCATGTTGGCTGACACCTTGCCTTCTTAATTTGTTAGCTTATCCTTGTTGAAGTAGTACCATCATAGCAGATGGTGTAAGTTTTTCCTTAACAGTGATAAGTCCTTGCAGGCTTATATTGGTTGACTGGTTGTCTATCGTGCCTAACTGATTTCTCTACGATTAATTTTCCGCAAAGAGCTAACTGTAGTTTTTCTATGACACATACAGTCTAGTAGTCTACTGGTATGAACAGTTTTGGCACAGGTAGGTCACACTGTAGGGGAAACTATTGTCATCTGAAAATGACATTGTTGAAATCTTAAGTGGGTGATCCCTCTGATTTCGAATGACCCCTTTCTGAAAGAATCTATAGCGGTATAGCCATTATTAGACAGACCTCAGTATTTTTGTGAAATCACGAGAACAAAAACCACAATAATTTTCAGAAGAATGTATTTTCAACATATATATATCTCACCAGAATTTGATGCAGGGATCTGTTCATGTTTCTTTTACTGCTTGTTTGCAACATATATCTACTGCCTGCGAACTAGTTTTAAGTACCCCTGGCGATTTGAACTAGTTTTATTTTTTTCCCTTTGTGATGCTGCAAGCAGTGCCTCTAGTTTCTTTCTCCTGGAGTGTAGGCTGGGGCCTAAGTTCCTGTTTAGAGGTAGATTGTGCTCTGGATTTGTAAGCTGGTTCATCCCCAGCGTTGAAGTAAGGGTGTAAATGAGTCAACCCGCGAACTCACACCGGGTTACCCACTTATTTGGCTGGCCCATAAGTCGGTTCGCTGATTGCCCACTTACACTCTTATGTTGAAGTTTGTTGCTCTTAGGTACCGTTCTGCATATAGGAGACCTTGTTATGCTGGCTTTCTAAAAAAGCTGGATCGATCCATGGTCTAAAAATAAATAAATCTGCTGCCTGTGAATGCGCAGTAATTGAGTGCATGGACTGATGTGCAGGCTTCAAAGAAATTCTGAGTAAACCTATCTCTGTATGTTAATTTACTTGATCTGCGTTTCTTCTGTAGGCAGTAGTCCCTCGAGAAAAACAATTCTATGTAGAATCTGATGTTAGTTAACACTTAACAGGTAGGAGTTTACAACTTCGACATACTTTTACTTGCCAAGCTATTAGTCCTGTCATCGTGTACTGTGTATTAGTGTGCCTGTTTGATGTCAATACTTGATGAGCTTACAATGCCATATGCTCTTCTGTTTCTGCTGCTATTACGCATAGGGTCTTCCAGAGTTCCAGTGGACTCTATGGCCGATTCGTTTTTCGTATTATTAATAGTGGCCGGTCCTGATATTTCAGGGCCCCGGTGCGAAACTAAACATAGAGGCTCTTATCATACTATCTCTACTATATAATAATAATCAATACATATATATGAATTATTTTTATAAACATTTAAATTGCATTCAGAAATAAATTACACTACAAAATTACAAATTAAAATTTAAAATCTTACCAATTGGTTCCGTACTCGAGGGCAGCCGGCAGCAAGCAAAGCAAGAAGAAGCAGGCAGCGGCTGTGGCGCCTTCAGAAATAATTCACCCTGCATAGGCATTTGACAGTGGAGAGATGAGAACAATTTGATCGCTCAAACAGAAACAAATAACTAAATAAGCTAGCTAGGCCCGGCTCGCTCATCATCAGCCACACACGAGATCATGAGCACCTGTCCTTACCAGTGAATTAGTGATTACCTAACCTGAGCAGTGAGCACCTTGTGTGTTGTGCCCTTGTCTCGTGTCATGCGGAAGCGCCGGAACAGCGAAAAGCCATCAGCGGCAACCGCGGAGGCGTTGCTTCGGCGCCAGCAACACGCGCCGATGCGGGCTCCCTGCCTCGCTTGATCCCTTCCCTGGGAATTGGTTTGCGCGCGGTTTCAATTTTCGCGAAACACCGCCAATCCGCCAATCGCCAAGAGGAGGAGATGAGGAGAGGAGTCGTGGGCAACAGGCGGCGCCAATCACGCGTCTCTTCTGTTTCTGGTTCGCGTTTGTTTCGCCTTCCGCACATCCTTCGCTTCGCCGCCTCACCGGCCTGCGCATGAGCTCGGTTACTTGGGCTGACAACCATAGTTACTAATCCTTCCGGCAAACCATACATACGTACGGGACAAAGGTAGATCTAATTCATTGGTATAAAATAACGGGTCCACCAATTTAAGTGAAAATCAACGGCAGGTAAAGATCTAATCTAACTGTATAAAATAATGGGTCCACCAATTTAAGTGAAAATCGACGGTGAGATTATATTGTGCCACGGAGCATTTGTAGGAGCGCTACGTGGCGGCTTGAGAGCGTTTCTAGGAAGTTTAATGGACTTTTAGTATATAACTAGGAAGGTAGCCCACGCAGATGCGCGGGCACCTTATTTAGTGGTGTTTGAAATTTTGTTAGGAATGTTTATGTATAGGCTTTTATTTTTTAAAAAAAAACATTTTTTACTCTTCTAAATCTGTGTTTAATTTATCGATAATTTGTTTGGGATTGTTTTGAAAATTGGTTTCAGTCACTGGACGTACGGATGTGCGCAAAGAGGGAACATGTTCCTAGACATTTGTCTATATGCATGGTTGGACCGACGGGGATGTCGGGTCCTTTGAGGGGGTGTTTGTGATATCCTAGTTCAATTAGGATATGGACTATGTTTATTTTATTTAAAGGATATTACCTGTGTTGCGCATTAGCGTAAGTGGAGCTTGTGTGCACTTGATTAGTTAAGCAAGAGTGCAACCAACTTATAAGACATTGTTCTTCCATCCATATCATTTTTGGGTTTGACTATTTTGTACGAAATGAGAATGAAAGTGTAAGTGGGGTGATATTTGTTAATGGGTGTGCCCGTTGGATGGGCTAGACTGCATTGTTCTGAGTGACGGGTTGTTATAAATTGTTAACTAAAATTACATGACTCATCTCATCTTAAATTTAGGAAAAAAAAGTATGTCGCAACAATGGAGCTGGCTGCCTGGTTCATGTGAAACTATCATTTATACTATACGTTTTTCTTTTTAAAAATATTTAGTATCTTAATTTAAATTTTTAAGTAATATTTTTTTACACTAAAGATGTCTTTATAGAATTTAGGATATATTAATTTAAGAAATTTTCTATTAAAAATATGGTAATATGATTTCTTTATCCAATTAAAGACATGATCACATACTTCTATTTGCTTCGACTACATCATCTATAAATTAAAGGATTCAAATTTTATCCTGAAATATAGAATGGATTTTAAATACTACTTGTCCCATCCAATCATCCTTCATTTAATTTTTATCTAACAATACTCTAACCACCTTCTAACTCTCCACATATCCCTTATTTAATGAGGGGTATCTTAGTTTTTTTTATTCTTCCTTAATTCCTATAAAATTTTAGAATACATTATAGGACGGAGATAGTAATTAAAAAGAACTTCATTCATAGACGGATTTATTTGTACCTTTGTAGATTGATTTAGCTCAACATATTTGTATAGATAAATAGACCTCGTATACATGTTGAGAAATATAATCAAGTTGGTAGAAAGTCGTTAGATGTCTAATGGTATAAAACTAATGAGTCCACCAATTTTATTGAAAAAATTAAGGTGGATATTTTCTCAGGGGTAATTTTCAGGTTTTTCTTTTATTTAGTGGTTAACTTAATTGCCGTAAGGTAAAAAGAAGAGGCAAGAGCTAGTGGGTTCGTCTCGTCCGTGAGGAGGGGAGTGGATACGTGCGTTGTGCATACGGACTCTAACGGCCTGATTGATCGGTAAGGATTTTTAAAGATATAAATTTAACAATTTAAAATAAGGTTCACTGGTTTAGGAAAAGACGATTTTTTTTCTCCAAATTTCTTATATTTACTTTAATTTATTAGAGCGTTATGTGGTGGTTTAGGAACGTTTATTATGTGGTGGTTTAGGAACGTTTATTATGTGGTGGTTTAGGAACGTTTATTATGTGGTGGTTTAGGAACGTTTATTATGTGGTGGTTTAGGAACGTTTATTATGTGGTGGTTTAGGAACGTTTATTGTCATTAAGCCACGTGGTAGCTTGAGAGCTATATAGGACATTTAATGGACTTTTAGTCTATAATAATAGATACTTCATGTCATGTTAATTAATATATCAATCAATAATTAAATAATTTGTATGTGTAGTGTTCTGATAATTTTTTATGTGTTCACCACTGAAAAGAAAGAGTATATATCCAAGTGATGTCCAGATAATTTTTTTTCTAAGTTTGCCACTGAAAATTAAGGATACATACATCCAAGTGACATTATATAAGTTTTTATATAGAAACATATGTACCAAGAGATTATTTAGCTATCTAATTAATTTTTATACTATGTATTATTTTGCTAGGTAGAAAATATGAAAGAAATAGGAGAGACGGAAGGGGAGGGTCAGAGGAGAGGAAGGGAGTGCATACATACATGTCACGTATTTTTCTTCTTTTTGAAACATACTACGTAAACGGAGAGGGGGACTACAGTTTTTTTTCTTGGACATAAGATTTAACGGTGAAAATTATTAATTTAATGGTTTAAAATATTGGGTTCACCGGTTTAAATGAAAGTGCCACATGGTGGTTTAGGAACGTTTGTGGTTATGGTTAGAAGTTTTTCCTTGATAGTATTGTTTATATTAAAACTATTAGCTATCCTAACATTCTATTTAGGAATGTCTGAGAGAGGATTAGAGGTGAGGAATTGTACGTGTAGTACATACGTACGTGTGTGGGCTAGTGGGCCGGTGAGAGATAGCAGAGGGGAGGTGGGCTAGTTACGGTGTTTTTCTTCTCTCGAGATAATAAATAATTAAAGTGAATGGGTCCACTAATTTGTTAAAGTGCCACATGGCGGTTTAGGAGTGTTTCTAGGAATACTACGTGGCGGTTTAGGAGCGTTTGTAGGGAGTTTTATGGACTTTTAGTATATAATAATAGATAGATAGATAGATAGATAGATAGATTTGCTTGCATGGCTTACATAAGATCAAGATATTCCTGGCGAGTTAGTTCTAGTCTTGATAAACCTCCTTGTAACCCCGTAATCCAAGTCTCGAGACCCTGACGTCAAAGTCATACGGTCCCATAGTTACGCTTATGAGTAAAAATTTTATATAAGTGTTTTTATCGATCAAAAGCAAATACTATAAAATAGACTATGATGAAGAAAACATAAAAAAAAATTAAAATTTAAAATTTAGCGACTGATAGCATATAAATATAAGAGCAGATATGGCCCGTGGGTTTGTGACTCGCGAGAGCGTATAGAACTGGATAAATGTCACACATACACTCAAAACTCAGTAATACGAACTTCTCCTGGAATTCGTGTCAAGAGTGCAATTCATGGGTGTATACAGCTGTGTGTATGCACGTGTCTTGGTGTAATCTGTTGTGAAATTCTTGTTGATTTGAACTATTTATGCCTTTTTCCTCTCAAAGTTCCTGGGTGATCTGGGTGATTGTGAGTGAGTTTTACTTCGTTTTCCGCGCGCACGCTTTCCGAACTACTAAATGGTGCGTTTTTTGCAAAAAAATTCTATAGAAAAGTTGCTTTAAAAAATCATATTAATCTATTTTTAAAATTTAAAATACTTAATAGTCAATTAATCATGTGCTAATGGCCCATCTCGTTTTACGTATCTTCCCAATCTCCTATATATCCTCCCCTCAAACACAGCCATATGATTCGTTTCATCTCTTGTTTTCAACTAAAGTACCCAAAATACCCCTAACCACGTTTGACCTGGTCAGACCCCACTCCCCGAAGGCCGAAGCTTTGGCTCCTCGCCTCCCCACTCCTCCCATTACGCCGCGATGGCCTCGCCGCGCCAAAACCCTGCACCGCCGCCGCCGCCTCCGGTGATCCTCACCGACGACCTCCTGGAAGAGATATTCATCCGCCTCGACACCCCCGCCGACCTCGCCCGCGCGTCGGCCTCCTGCCCGCCCTTCCGCCGCGTCATCACCGACCCCTCCTTCTCCGCGCTACCGCGCCTCTACCCGCCGCCGCTCCTCGGCATCCTCCCCCGGGACGCGGATGCCTTCCTCCCCGCGAGCCGCCCACCGCAGCGCCCCCGCCGCCGGCGCCGTCGACCTCTCCTGCGCCTTCCTCCCCGACCGCCACACCTGGCGCCGCCGCGACGTCCGCGACGGCCGCATCCTCTTCTCCCGCGAGGAGGAGTACTACGCCCCCGACGACGACGGCGCGGACGTCCTCCTCATGGATCTCGCGGTCTGCGACCCCTTCTCAGGGCGCTACGCCATCCTCCCCGAAATCCCGCAAGACCTAATCGACCCCCTCGACCTCGAGGGCCAGAGCTTCCTTTGCTTCGAGCCTTTCCTCGCCCCCGCCACCGCCGCCGACGACGACGAGGACGAGGTCGGCGGCGCCTCGTTCCGGGTGATGTACATGGCGCGCGGCCTGACCAAGCTGATGGCGTTCATCTTCCCTTGGGAAGCTGGGGAATGGCGCGCCGTGGAGTACGATGGTTGGGCTGCTCTGATCAACGGGACATCGACTTGGCTCGCCGAGATGTTCTGGCGATTCCATGTACATGGCAACATCTGCTGGCTTTTGGATTGGGCGAACAAGCTCCTGATCCTGGACACCACAACAAATCAGTTGTCCACAATTGAGATGGTTCCCGGCAGCTGGAAGAAAGACATTGTTTTCCTGGAGACAGAGGAAGGTCAGCTTGGGCTGTTCGTTCTCATCAACAATTTTTATACCAGCTTTGACCTCTATTATGCTATTTGGCAAGATAATGATAAGGGAGAGAAGCACTGGCGTGTAATAAAGGCTATCCAGTTGCCCTTAAATTATTGGTATGAAAATCTCCTGGGGATTGATGGGGGTTACGTGCTCCTGCAAGGGATTCCAAAGGGTTCAAAATCATCATGGCAGGCCTCTTCGCGTCAAAATGGATCATCACAGGCCTCAGAATCTTCGTCAGAGGTGCCGGAGCATGTTTGTTTTTCGGTGGATGTCAAGACTTTTCGGGTTGAGAGGTTTTGTGGGACTAACCATGCCATCAAAACCGCTAACCTGTTTGCCAGTTACCCACCATCGTTGTCGCCACCGTGCTTATGAAATGGTATTTTCTTTTGTCTCATAGGCTCATGTTCTTGGTTATTTTTGTTTGGCATATGCCTCATGCAAAGAAGTTATCCTTTGTGATGCAGGTATTAGAATCTAGTCTGTACTGGTACTTAATCTTGTACAGACCTTATTGCAGTTGCAGCAACATTATATATGTATGTTCTGCGCATCATGGCCATCACAGAGCTTGTATGCATTTTACGATGCATTACTGCTTTAGGTTATTTTTAGTTTATGCCAGCCATTAGTGCTTAAATTATTGTGTTGCTGATTGCTTATCAAAGCCCTGAATAGCAGAATACGACAATGACCAATGTCTTGTTGAGTTGTTGAACAATTATACTGGTGTCATCACACTTTGAGTTAATTCGAATGATAAAGTAAATTTGCAAATCATTTAGCCTTCATATAACAGATACGCTGGCAATGTTCTACTAAAAGTTGGGAGTTGGGAGATACTGCAGACATTCATTTTTTGAAAATACATTTTCCTTATTGTTAGCTAGTCCTCATGTAGTTGTATTACACCAAAGGGTGCCTTAACTCTGTGAGTTTTTATAGGCTCTGTTTGTTGTCTGTACTCCCAACAAATTCCCTTAAGCTTGATGTTCTTGTTCTACAAATAGCCAACTGAAGTTTTTATATGAAAGTAAATTTATTCCCAGACCCCCAGAAGTTATTAGTCTCAGAATATTCATCTAAAAAATTGCCATAAGCTTATGTACCTTTTCTTTTCATTATTGTAGGGCAACAGTTGGGCACATATAGGTCATGTTATTGGGAAAATGATTGGCATGATATTATCGTTGAAAGCTTAAGGTAGTGTTCCGATGTTCAGAAAGAAGTCAGTGTTCCCTTTGCAATCCAGGTCCCCCGTTTAAAAATAAATAACCTCCATCATATAGGTCTTGCCATGTTTGCTAAATAACTGGTGCTGTCATCGTGCAGTGTGCATCAGTTCACACAAATACATGTGCTTGTGCATGTAATACTGAAATTATCATACTCCATTTTGGTTTCAAGATTTCAAAAGTATGCAGTGCCGTCCATTTTTTTTTCTATCCTTTTAATACACAGTTTAATGACCTTCAGAAAAAAAAGATTTATAGTTTAACTATAAATCTTGAATATATGGTTTTTCGGTGAGTATTAAACTGTGAAGATTAATAATTCTGTTATCATGTTCTTTACAGTTGT
>CM020185.1:9851547-9903609 GCA_009805545.1 Oryza longistaminata | reverse complement strand
CAGAGTTATATGTGTACTCAGTTCCAAAATTATGATTTTATACTGGATTCTATCGTATCAAATCACAAACCTACGAATCTAACACTTTGGCAGCTGACCAACCGATAAATTTACAAATAAAATTTGATATAAATTCATATCCTCAAGTTGAATAGATCCCAACCCCGAACCAGTGACCGGGTTAGGTACTTAGGTTTACCCCCGGTTTCTTTAACATGGCTAGCTGGTTGCACGCAGTGACGTGCTACTATTAATAGACACCCCTAGACGCATCTCACACACACCAATCTGTCTGATGGCCAACCTTCGGTTTCTCCTAAAGCGGCTGCCAAACTCGGGTGCTTCCGCCGCCGCGCCGCCGAGCGGCCAAGCCCAACGCCGCCACGCCCTCGCCGGCGGCGCGGCCTGCCCCGACGCCGACGCCGACGCCGCCGTCGCTGGCGGTTCTCAGCGACGACGTCTGAGGGAGATCTTCGTCCGCTCCCGTCCCACGCGCCCGCGCCGCGCCGCCACCGCCTGCGCCGGCTTCCGCCGCGTCATCACCGAGCCCTCCTTCCTCCGCCGCTTCCGCGCAGCCGGCCACCCGCCGGCGCTTTCGGCTTCCTCGACGCCGGCGGCGGCTTCGTCCCCGCGGAGCCGCCCCACCCAGCGCCGCCGCCGCCGCCGCGGGGCGGCTGCCCGCGACGTCGTCGACTTCGCCTGCCCTTCCTCCCTTCTCCCCGGATCCCTGGCGCCGCCGCGACGTCCTCGACGGCCGCGTCCTCTTCTCCGAGGCGCCGCGGGCGGCGCGGCGGCGGCGGTGAGGTAGCGGCCAGGGCGATGATCCCGGCTTCATGGACCTCGCCGTCTGCGATCCCGTGTCCAGACGCTACGTCCTTCTCCCCCGCGTCCCCGCCGACCTCCCGCCTCCGCCCAGCTCCACAACCTCCGATTTACAGCCCTTCTTCGCTCCGCCACCGGCGACGACGACGACGGCGGCGGCGGCGGCACGTCATTCAGGGTGATGTACATGGCGCGATGCCAGTCCAAGCTAGTCGTGTTCACCTTCTCCTCAGATACCCAACAATGAGCTCCACCTCCTACGACGGATGGGGGATTTTGGTCGCACGCAACTCCCTCTCAGGAAGCCGCATTGACCCAGCGCCACCATGCGCACGGCTGCATCTTCTGGTTCTTGCGTTGGGCGAAGAAACTGCTTGTGCTGGACACCTTCACGATTGGAACTATCCACCATCAACCTCCATCCAGTGAACTGATTGAAATCCATCAGGTTGCAATCGTGGAGTCAGCGAGAGGCGGGATTGGGATGTTTGCCATGGTTGACGAGATATTGGACAGCACATTCGACATGTTCTATGTGGTTTGGGATCCCGAGGGCGCGAACAAGTGGCCATTGGAGAGGCTGATGAAGTTGCCAGTGGGAGTGTGGAGTTTCGGTACAACCTGGTGGGAGCAGCTGGGGGTTACCTCCTTGTTCAGGGGATCTCAGTGCAGGGGGCTGTGCAAGATCAGGTGTGCTTTACGGTGGAGCTCAAGACTTTCAAGGTTGAGATGTTCTGTGAAACTAGGCGTACCTTGATAGGCGCTGATCTGTTTGCTGGCTTCGCGCCATCTTTGTCGCCACCAAGCGTATGAAATGGTAAGCTTTTTCTTTGTAATCTTTGCTTCGTCTAGTTGTCTGCATTGTTCTTTTGTGAGGGAGAAAATCTCCATTGTTATGCTTATGCATTGCATTAGGCCATGATCAGCTTGTTGTTGTTATTGTATTAAGCATTCATTATATTCTGCCCAGCATGGTTATCATGTAAATCGGATGCATTTGACAAATTATTATGGCTTTAGGTTATTATTGTTGTCCATGATAGCTTTCATTGCTTAGATTTATCTATTGTTAGGTAACTTATGAAAGTCAGGAAATCAAGAAGATAATGTCAGGTTCAGGACTTGTATGCATGTCAGCAATTGGAAAACTACTTCGGTTTACAACTTGTATGTTTGTTTGTTATGCTGATGCCCTGTAAATCTGTAATCTCTAGATCCATCTGATTGGCTTAGTGGTCCCTGAATTTTGAATGTTAGATATCCGAGCTAAACTGCACTTTTTAGTTATGAACACAATGACTAAGTATAAGAGAAGATTGAGCACTTAGTATTTATCTTGAGCTGCCTGAGCTCAAGTGTTGAACTTCAAATATGAACATCAGAACTTGGATGTATGAATGGAGAGTGAACACGACTACACGAGTGTTATCTTAACTGTCTGAACTAAAACTTCACTTTCTGATTAAATCAGACTGATTTCGAACATGGTATCTTGAAACTAAGGAGTAAATATTTTTGTTGCATCCATCATAGTGACATCTAATTAACTGAGTGCATTTGCAGGGACAGATGGACGCTGGCCTTTCTCTGGATCATCCTTCTGGAGTTCTGGTGTTGGTGAAGGGACCATGATGATGTATTGGTGTTGTACTGTTGTTCGGCTACAATGCTGGCAGGCAGAGCCTCCATCAAACTTGTTTCCTGAGTGCGTGTAATCGAAACAAGCCGTCGCTAAACCCAGTCTTTGTCAAATTAGAGTTGGGCGCCTCGGGAAAAAGAAAGAATGAGAGTGTTGGGTGAAAGCGAGTGTGTCGGATAGTGTTGGGCGGTACCCAGCTGTCCGTCTGTCAAGTGTTGGGCCGAACCAATGTCGGAATAAGTGTTGTCTGTCAGGGTGTGTTTGGATAACAGGAAATAGGGATTGGGATTGGGATTAGGAAATAAATGAAGGGTTAGGATTAAATGAAAGAGGTAGAATGAATGGTTAGGATTTAAAGATGTCTTTTGGTGGGTGGGAAATCATTTCCATTTCCAATTAGCCAAACATTGCCTCAGAGTAACTGTTGGCTGAAGTTGTGGTCTGGTGGAACATGTCGATTGAATAAGCATTGGAATTTGCATTTTGTGTTTTGTTTGCAGCAATCATGCAAGTTCGCTTTCCATAAATGAAAGATTCAGGTGGGGTCGCAGTCCGCCGACGGCAAGTGTTAAAACGGCAGGAGCTCCTTGTTAGAGCAGGTACAATAAGCTGATTCAGCAGGCTCCAAAACATTCCACATCAGTATATTCTTAGGTGGAGGAAAGAGAATCGAAGGGAGAGAAAGAAGTGGGCGACTATCCTAGCGCCGGGCGATAGCACGCGTACCCACGCGTGGTGACGATAAAAAATATATTTGTGGGCCCTCCAACTACCCCATTAGATCTTCTGGAGGGAGAGAAGCAGAGAGAGGAGAGGCTGACAAGTGGGACCCACACCGGCTTCTACCCTCCGTTGCCATGTTGGCATGCCACGTGGGCAAAAGTGGCAAATAGTTAAGAAGGCATCTCGTAAAAGTGGCAAAAAAATTATGTGCAAACCTAAAAGGGGCATTTGGATAATTGCCCAACCTAAAAGTGGCAAATAGTTAAATTCCCCTCCATCATCAACCTCCGGCGATTCGCCTGCCATGGCCTCGCCGTCGCCGTCGCCATCGAGCGCCGGCCATCATCGCCGCTCCCTGCCGCCCTCACCGGCGGCCTCCTCGGTTGGATCCTCTCCCGCATTCCCACCCCGCAAGAGGCGCCGGTCGGGGCGCCCGCCTCCCTTCCTCGGGTTGGCCTGCTACGACGGCTTCTACCCCGCCACGGAGCCCCACCCTTCCGCCGAGCTCGCCATCGCCCTCGCTCGCAAGGCCGATTTCGAGTACTTCTTCGTGCCGTGGGTGCCTGAGGAGGAGGCCTGGGGCTGGTTCCCCCTCGACGCCCGTGACGGCCGCGTCCTCATCCAGTCCAAGTACTTCCCCGATGACCCCGACGGCGGCGACTTCCCCCGCCCCCGCTTCATGAATTACGCCGTGTGCGATCCCCTGTTCAAGAGATACGTGATGCTCCCATCCATACCCGACGACCTAACCGTCAATGAGGGGAGCCTTGTTGATTTCGGGCTCTGCCTTGCCCCCTCCCAAGAGGATGAGGCAGATACATCGTTCAGGGTGATATGCGTGGCGCGGTACAGCACCAAGCTGGTCGCGTTCGTCTTCTCTTCCGTCACTAAGCAATGGGGAATCGGTTCGTCTTCCACCTGGAGTTCTTTGGGCACAGAAGAGCCCCCTAACCGCCATGGCCTGAGTTGCTTCGACTGCGTTGATGGCTGCTTCTACTGGACGGTGCCTTCCGCGGACAAGATTATTGTGCTTGATGCCATCAAGATGGAGTTCTCTGTTATCAACTATGCTCATCGTGTGGAGGATGGCTTTCGGGCTTGCATTGCAGTTGATAGAGAAGGAACCCCTGGGATGCTCACTGTTGGTGAATACTTGGGGAATGGAGAATTTCGCTTCTCTCGCATCGCGAAACAAAGTGACAGTGACTCTCCCAATGAACGCATGTCCGAGAATATTATACAATTGCCGAGCTACTATAACAAGTACTTCACCTTGGGTGCGGCTGAGGGATTTATTTTCCTTCGAGGCATTCCTGAAGATGAGAAAGTAGAAGACTCTTCATCAGAGGATCTTTACATGGATCCTGAAGAAATAGAATATTATTCGCTCAATGTCAAGACTGCTGAATTTGAGATGGTCTGCGCGATGGACATGGACAAGTGCTACTTTGATGTTTGCCCGTACTTCCGCTTTTCACCACCATCGGCAGAACCATGTGTTTGAAGTGGTAAGCTTGCTGTCATAACACTTATAAATGTGGGGATCTTTTATATTTATTTTGTTAATGCTAGCATTAGTTTGCTGTCTAGTAGTTCAGGTAGAAGTAAGCTACTTATTTTTGGCACTCAATTTATCTCATCCTCAATGTTGCAATGTAGCTTGTATGCTGCCACCTGTCTGGGAATTTATCAGTGATATATGTTATGTATATTTAGATGGTCTTGTAGGATCTAGCTCTTAATCACCCTGTTATGTTCTGAAGGTATTGATGGTTTGGTTCTGTCTGGCACAACATCCAGTTGCCATGCATGATCTTGCTCTGGCAACCAGGCAAATAGATGACACCAATTTCGTTTTAGGAAAGATCATTTATCCATTTTCTGCTGTGGGATAACTTGCTTCCAACTTTAAGTATTAACTGGAGAATGAATATTGTGTATCCAGAAAATGCTGAAGTTATACCTGTCATTAATGTTCTGAAGGACCTGAATCTGGATCTTCATCTGGGAAACTTTGTTCCTGTAAAGTAGAACAAACAAAAAACTTCATCAGTTCTGCTTGCTGTTCAGCACCTGCCTCTTTTATAAATAAACTACAATGTAGGAAATTTATCTTAGGTCGCAATGCCATTCCATTCCCAAACCCCCAAATAATCTCTTCCTTTCAGATTATAGCCTGTACAGCCTTTTTCTACTTAACCCATTTCATTTTGGTGTATCTTTTGTTGTTGTTTGTTCTATAGAACTTTTACCTTCTATGTTTTATGGGCTCCACATTTTGTCCAATTGATCCCGTCCTATGGTTATCTCGATGGAAAATAATTTTATTAGAAGTTAATGGCGCAAGAGATCTGTTGATTTATTTGTTTAAAGAGTTGGTATCCATACTTGTATAGGCTTCTATCTTACCAATTTCAAGTTTGTTGTGACTCATGCTCATATTCTGCTTATTACCAATTCCTACTTTTCCTACTATTGGTTAGTGGCGAGCAGAAAAACATGTCATTCCATGGCTCATATTGAGCATTCCAAGTCAATCTTCATCTTACCTCGAGCTGAAGCTCAGGCTGATATCCTTGCTGATGCCTGATGATCCTACTAACCCCGTAGCATTTTTGTTGGAGGGGTCGTCATAATTTTGTGTTGGGACTGTTACGAGGTTTCCTGTAAAAACTTGGCAACACATTGGAAAAATAAATAGGACATGTATGGTGTGGTCGGGTGGAATATCAGGCATTAGGTGAAGATGTGAATATGGTAAAAAAAAAATCCTTTTGCATTCACAGCTGGTGTCTGTAAAATCTAATTAAATTTATCTGCAGGGATGAAGCCGTTGCTTTTGAGCCCATACTCGTGCCATGCATCCGTATTGCTGAAGGGAAGTGCAGGAGGTTCAAAATGGTGCTGCCATTCTGTTCACCCGGATGTTCTTGAGCCTTGGGTTATATTTATCACTAAGTAGTCACTAATGTAGTTTAATAGACCGTATTAAGTTAATGTAAGCAAGACTTGATGCTGGCAACCTTATTCTCGAACAGTAATCTGTTAGTGGCTTAGTGCCGTACTGTTATTCTGTGCTGGACTTCTCAATGTGCAAGTGTGCAACGCTATGAGATGGGAATGCGCTGGAGAATTGGAATGCAGTGTGGACTGGGTATAGTATATATGCCATGGTGAGATACACAGCAGTACAGCACGCTGGTTTCCATCGAGAAGCCAGTGCAAGTGTCCCCGAGCTATCCTCGTAATCTTTGGAGTACCAATGTACCCTGCAAAACTAGGCAATCTGTCACTGCAAAACTTCGTTTTTTTTTTTTTTTCTGTATTGTTCGTGCAGAAAAAATTCCTAGAAACGCCCCTTGCCAACATCGGCCACCTAGTCCAAGCAAACGGGTCGATGGGCCCTAACTCAGAAAGGCCCCAACTTCGGCCCCTAGTTCTACCATGATTACCTCTCTCCTTTTTAATTAGGAATAAGTCTGTTTTTCCTCCTTTAACTCATGCCCCTATTTGAATCACATCCCTCAACCAAAAACCGGATATAGCCCATCCCCTAATTTCCAAACCGTTGCAAATAGACTCCCCGAGTGGTTTCGTCTGACGTGGCAATTGACTCGCTGAGTCACAGGTGAGACCTCTCTTCCTCTTCTCACGTCTTCCATTAGCACAAAGGACGCTGCCGGCCGGCTGGCCGTACCACGCGCGGGGGAGGACCTCGCCGGATGCGCGTGGGGAGGACCTCGCTGGTTGGCCGCGCGAGGGGAGGAGTTCACGGGCCGGCTCCTACTTCGGCACCCCTTACAGGCCGCGATGCAGTTGCTCAGCTGCCCACCCGCGGTCAGCACGGATACCATGCGACGCCACTAACTAGAGCTCAGGTGCCTCGTCGTGCTCGCCCTTGAGTGTTGCGACCACTAGCCGACTGGCATTGGCACGAGCCCGGTGCACACCTTGTCCGAGCCGTACGATGAGAGCATGTTCTGCATGAGCTGCGCCTCCTTCTGCAACCTAGCCTTCGCCACCTCGGAATGGTCGAAGCAACGGCACCCCAAGCGGAGACAGGGGCGGCGGGCATCCTCGAGCTGGTCATCGCCCTCCTCTTGTGTTCGTCGCTAGGGCCGTGGAGAATGTGGTAGATGATCTCAAGTAGGTCATGGGTGGCGCTGGAGTCATCAATGCTCAACGCAGAGGCGTCCGGCACAGCCGCGCTCGCGGAGGGGTCTAGTTCGATGCTGCTCGAGTTGGGCATCCTGAGGAGCTCGACATCGGCAAGAACGAAGATGACAAAAAGGCCACATGTCGCCCCGTAGCACAAGCAGCCGGCTGGCTCACATGTGAGTCCCACATGATGACTCAGCCAGTCAACGGGTCAAAGATGCCACGTGAGACAAAAACCTCTTTCAAAATCGATCAGGGAGTTGATTTGTAACGGTTTTGGGAGTTGGGGGACATGTTATACCCGGTTTTACGGTTGAGGAATGCGATTCAACGAGGGGCGTGAGTTGAGGGAGGCAAGATAGACTTATTCATTTTAATTACCATCATCATCATGGCCCATGTCTGTCTCCAACTGCAATACCGCAATTCTCGCCTGCATCGACCAAAATTTACCGGTCAGAACTCTATCTCGTTTCCAACTCCATCTAGGTCTTCAACTAAAAACTTTAACTTCCTCGTTTTTCAAACTGTTAAATGATATGCTTCTTATAGAATTTTTATATAAAGAAGTTGTTTAAAAATCAAATAAATTCATTTTTCAAAATTATAATAATTAATTGTATGTTAGTGACTTTTCTCGTTTTACATGCATTAAAAAAAAGTGGAAAAAGCTACTTTGCGCATATGCGCCACCAGCGGCGGGATTTTTTTCTCTCGAAGACACGTACTAACTAATCCAGTTAGTTAGAGATAATGACAATAATTAAGGAAAGATTTTTTTTCGAATAGCTTTTTTAGGTAACAAATTAAAAAGAAATCTATACGTGAAGTCAAATTTTTTAAATTTTTAACCCAAATTTAAAAACTTTTAACTTGAAATTTGATTTTTTAGTCAAATTTTGAAAACTTTCATCCTTTCATCTCAATTTTGAAATCAACTCAAATTTGAAACTTTCAACCCAGATTTAAAAACTTTCAACTCAAAATTTGAAAATTTTCAACTCTAGATTTGAAACTTTCTTTATATTGGAAAACTTTCAGTTCAAATATTTTGAAAGCACATGTACTAACAACTAAAAAATCGGAAAAGAAAGCGCGAAAAAAATTTAATCAACACTTCCCATTGAACAAGTGCTAATGAAATTAAAAATGGAAAAAAAAACACTAATGCAGGAAATAACTAATGTCGCAATTAGAGTAAACGTCTCGCGAACGTAGGCCCTCGATTTCTGCGCGACTTAATTAAATAGCGCGTATGCGCTAATTTGCCACACCCAGAAAAAAGGGCATGACCTTGCTGTGTTGAATGAAATTGATAAGGGAAGAGAAGGCGGGGGAGAGAGAGGGTGTGGTCAACATAATGTCGAATGTGGAATCAATGTGGAATGAGATAATAACAGTACATTTGTACCGTAAATCTATACTCTAGTTTTCTAATAAAGTTGAATTTAAATGTGTTGTTTGATGACACAATAGTTCAAATCTGTAAAAGAAAAGTTTTGTCGAAACATACGACATAGCTTTGTTGAATTTGCTCTAAAACCAATTGCAAAGGATCCATTTTTTTTTCATGCTCTTACCATGCAGCCTCGTGTCGTTCGTAGTTAGATTTTGGGTATTTAGATTTGAGTGAAGTATCTAGAGGAATTATTTGTGGTTTTTTTCTGAATCTTGCATCTTCTTGTTTATGTTTATACTTATCGGCTAAAATTTATATTTTCAATCTTTAATTTTTGGTTTTATTTATTAAAGTTTATTTTTCAGCCTTTGATTTTTTTATCGCGAAGAACACTCATATAAAAGTTTTATTTACAATTTTTTTCGTTTGCAAATATGTCATTTGGCTTATTCCATGAGTAAGTCAAACGAGGGTTCACATCCTCTAGCACAATAACACACTATTATAAATACTGACATGTGAGACGATAGTAGGGTAAAATCTACGTAATGGTAATGACAATATACAATAAAAAATACTCACTCCGCCAAACAATGAGGACACAGTTCAGTTGCACAGTGGCATTCATTTCTCCGGTGAAAAACCGTGTGCCTCTTTCGTTGAAGAAGCCACTGCAAAGTGGGTCCGAAGTCTAAACCCTACGATTCCCAGTTTCCCACCGGCCACCGACTCTTCTGGGCAAAGGGGTTTACCTAGTGTACAACAACAATCCCAGCCGGTCAGTACTTATGGATCTCCTATGGGCTTCTACCAGCAAAATTCGTATAACCAGTCAACTATGTTTTACCCCACAACCTCTGGTGTCGGTCAGGTTCCCACTGTATCACAGGGTCCTAGGTTTGGATCCACACAAACAGTTTCATACATCAGCCCATCGATGAACACAGGTCCTGGCAGTAACAAGGACAACCTAGCAGGGTCTACAACATCTGGACACTCCCAAGTCACAGGCAAACCACACCCAGCTGGTTTGCACATGGAGAAATCTGGGGTACAAACGGTCACGATAAGTGCGCCGCCTGGTAAATCAGATGTGAACAAGTTAAAACCAGCTGAAGATGCTGTATCACATCGACAAAAGGATAATGAAGCTGTTTCTGGGGTCCGTAAATCAGGTGAAAATGAGAGCAAAGCTTCACCGATCACGGAGAAGCATCCCACACCAGTGAGCCAACCCTTACAAGCTCTAGCTGCAAATCAAGAAACTACAGCAGCTGCATCTTTTGTTGTGAATTCTGTTCCTGGAGATGATGGAAAAAGCAAAGAATCTATTCAAAGAACTGGGTCATTTAAGGATAGCAATAAGAACGCCACTAAGGACACCAGGAATTTATCACAAGAACCACAGGTAGTCCTGTAAAATATTCTATTTTTGCAATTTTCTGTTGTTTTGTACGTTTTGCTCAACAGCTTATATATTGTTTCGTTCAGTCAGCTTCATCTGCTGAAGATTTAAAGGTGCATACTTCTGTAAAGGATGTATGTTGTGGTGTTAGTCTCATGGAATCCAAGGGTGTGAATAAAGAGTCTGAACAGACCAACGCAGCTTCCGCTGCATCGACTGAAATGTTAAAAGGTATATGCATTATGCACTTTGAAAATCAATACCAAAACAGTTGCATTGTGTTGCTTTGTTTAACATGTTTGCTTTGGCAGCTGCTGATGCTTCTAGCATGGATAGGAGCTCTGCAAGATCGACCTCTGAGAGCACTGAGAATGTTCAAGAAGTAGGAAAATCTGATGTTGCTATTGGTGATTCTGAGAAAAGTGGAATAACTAACAAAGTTTCACCAGATCTTACAAAGGATGATATTTCTTCTGGTTCAACTGGGAATGAATCACATGAAGTTTGCACGCTAGACTTGGCGGAGCAATTACCTGAGGGAGCTTCTAATCCTGATAATTTAGATACTGCAACTTCTGTAACTGACCAGGGACAGCTTCTCAAAGAACCCAGCTCATCAGTATCTGATGAGAATGTTATTATGGACAGATTGCATCAGAGTGCTGAAAAAATGTCAGATTTGGTTGATGACACTGTTGCTTCTGTTGCCAGTTCTGAAACTTTGCCAGAGTCTATAATTCAAAATGCCAATGCTAAAGGTAACACAAGTGGTAATCAGGAAACAGGGTCTGCTACATCTAGCAATATTCTTAATGTGTTGCCGGTACCTCATTCAGTGGCATCAGAGGATCCACTGAAACCAGAAAGTATGTTAAAGGATCAATCGAGTACTGCACCAGCAGCCTCTGCTCGACCAGTTTCAAGGGAAAAACCTAGCGTGGAAATTACCAGAACAAAATTTACAGCTGGGAAAAGGAAGAAAAGAAAAGAAATGCTTTCAAAAGCTGATGCTGCCGGGAGCTCAGATCTTTATAATGCATACAAGGGACCTGAGGAAAAAGTAGATTTCATTGGTGCCTCAGAGAGTCTTGATAGTTCTTCAATTGCTGATCATGAGCTACCAGACGAGTCCTCCGAAAAGGAGGTTAATATGGGTGAGGACGAGGGAAAGAAAAAGGTTGAGCTTGATGATTGGGAAGACGCTGCAGAAATGTCTACTCCAAAGTTGGAGAGGTCTGATTCCAGCAATCAAACAACTGAAGCTAATGGGAGGAAGAGATATTCACGCGATTTTTTGCTAACTTTAGCACAGAGTTGTACTAATCTTCCTGTTGGTTTCCAGATGATTGAGTACGCCAGTGTTCTGTTCCCTAATTTGGCCGGAAAGTCTTATGTTGTTGATCACCCAAGTCCTGGAAGGGGAGCTGACAGGCCAGCATCTCGTGGTGATCGCCGTGGTGCTGTCATTGAGGATGATAGATGGGGAAAGTCGGGCCATCTTTTTGGTTCTGGTCGTGATATGTCCATGGACAATGGCCCTCCAACTATGAATCACCGTGGTGCTCCAGGAGTTATGAGGAATCCACGAGGTGGGCTTATTAATGTAGGACCGATTGCACCTCAAATGTCTCGAAGTGGCTCTGATGCAGATAGATGGCAGCAGAAGGGTATATTCCCATCTCCTGTTACACCCATGCAAGTAATGCACAAAGCAGAGACAAAATATGTTGTTGGCAAAGTTTCTGATGAGGAAGAAGCTAAGCAGAGGCAACTGAAGGCAATACTTAACAAATTGACGCCACAGAATTTTGAAAAGCTTTTTGAAAAAGTTAAAGAGGTGAACATTGACAATGTGGCAACTCTTACTGGGGTCATTTCACAGATATTTGACAAAGCTTTGATGGAACCGACATTCTGTGAAATGTACGCTAATTTTTGTTTCCATTTGGCTGGTGCACTGCCAGATTTTAGTGAGGATAATGAAAAAATTACATTCAAGAGATTGCTTTTGAACAAATGTCAGGAGGAATTTGAGAGGGGTGAAAGAGAAGAAGCTGAAGCAGACAAAACTGAGGAGGAAGGTGAGATTAAGCAAACTAAAGAGGAAAGGGAAGAGAAAAGAATCCGTGCTCGAAGGCGCATGCTTGGGAACATTAGGTTGATTGGGGAATTGTACAAAAAGAGGATGTTGACAGAACGCATCATGCATGAATGCATTAAAAAATTGCTGGGAAATTATCAGAACCCTGATGAAGAGAACATTGAAGCACTGTGCAAATTGATGAGCACAATTGGAGAGATGATAGACCATGCAAAGGCTAAGGAGCATATGGATGCGTACTTTGATATAATGCTGAAGCTTTCAACAAGTCAGCAATTATCTTCCCGTGTTAGGTTCATGCTGAGAGATTCAATTGATCTCAGGAAAAATAAATGGCAGCAAAGGCGTAAGGTGGAAGGCCCAAAGAAAATTGATGAGGTGCACAGGGATGCAGCTCAGGAACGACATGCTCAGTCGAGTAGGTTAGCTCGTGGCTCAGTTGTTGGTTCTGGTCCAAGGCGAGGAGCTGCACCTATGGATTATGGTCCTCGTGGCTCAGCAGCAGCATTGGCTTCTCCAAGTTCTCAGCAAGTTGGCCATAGAGGAATGCCTTCGCATTCCCGAGGGTTTGGTACCCAAGATATCCGGTTTGAAGAAAGGAGTCCTTTGGACCATAGAACAACTGTCCTTCCTCCGCGTAAGGATGAAGCCATCACTCTTGGGCCACAAGGTGGCCTAGCAAGGGGTATGTCTATAAGAGGGCAGCCACTGATATCAAATGCCGAGCTTTCTTCTGCTGATAGTCGCAGGATGGTATCTGGTCCCAACGGGTATAATTCTGCTTCGACTGCAAGAGAGGAACCTGGCTCGAGAATTCCTGATCGCTCTGGAAGAATAGCACCAAATACACAGTTTGCTGGACCATCGAACAGGCCTGCCAGCCAAGAGGGCCGTTCAGGGAATAAATCATACTCTGAGGATGATTTAAGAGAGAAATCTATTTCCGCCATCCGGGAATATTACAGGTAATATTTTGTAGCCTCTGAATTTTCATACAAACTATTTCTTCATTTTTTGCCAATAACTAGTATGTTTGTTACAAATTTTGATTATAATAATGACTTACTGTCTTGTTTTGGCAACTGCTAGTTTCTTAGGGTGTGTTCTTTACCAACTCTTCCCAACTAGACTCTCATTTTCTACGCGCACGCTTTCTAAACTGCTAAACGGTGTTTTTTTTTTGGAAAAAAAAACTCTACAGGAGAGTTGTTTTAAAAAATCATATTAATCTATTTTTCGAGTTTATTTTAGCTAATGCTTAATTAATTATGTGCTAATGGATCAGTCCGTTTTGCGTGCGGGGAGGTGAAGTTTGCAATCTCCACCTCCGAACGCAGCCCTGTTTCGCAATTATTTTAGGCAACTACTAGTGCTTTCTAGTTTAAATTTGTCACTTCTCATTATGTGGATTTCAAGTCTGCTGAGGTACCCTTGTTTCTGACGTTGGAGTACTGGGGGTTTATGAATGCTGGAATTCAAACTTAAGACTTAAGGGATAGACAACATTCTTGTAACGTTGAGCCAGTCACAAGATTGGAGGGCAATTACAACTTCTTTTCCAATTAATTTTAATCTTGAGATATCTATTACTGTGTACTTTATTTAGGAAGCTAGGGTGTTGTTCTTGGATTTCAGTTTTTATTGAGTAACATTTTGTTACTATTACTAAAAAATTTAGAGGACCACAAGAACAGTTTATTGTGGTCCTCTAAATTTTTTAGTAATATATATGAGTCCTTTGCATTGTGTGCTAACATATATACAACTATTTCGGCAGTGCAAAAGATGAGAAAGAGGTTGCTTTGTGTATTGAGGAGTTGAATGCTCCAAGTTTCTATCCCTCTGTTGTATCACTGTGGGTAAATGATTCTTTTGAGAGGAAAGATATGGAAAGAGAGTTGTTGACAAAGCTTTTCGTTAGTCTTTGCAACAGTCGAAATAATTTATTGAGCAAGTCTCATCTCACTGCAGGGTAATTGTTTCTCTTCTTTTCACTCCTATTGACTCTACTTTTGTTTTTTACATTTTACTGTATACTGAACACATGGTTACTTCCAGACTTGCGACTGTCCTTGGTTCATTGGAAGATACTCTAAGTGATGCTCCAAGAGCTGCAGAGTATCTTGGACGGCTTCTTGCAAGGTTTGTGGTAGAAAGCATATTGTCCTTGCAGGAGGTCGGTACATTGATTGAAAAAGGTGGAGAAGAATCTGGAGAGCTTGTACATCATGGCATTGGAGCTGATGTCCTTGGTGCAGTTCTAGAATCCATCAAAGTAGAGAAGGGGGATTCATTCTTGAATGAGGCCAAGGCAAGCTCCAACCTCAAGTTGGAGGATTTTAGACCACAGCATCTCAAGAGATCGAAGTTGGATGCCTTCATGAAAGCATAAAGAAGCTTTGTTACTAGGTAAGTCGGGTGTTCTATAATGGCTCATCCATAATATGATTTAGATCTATATGTCAATCAGTGCTTTATTGAGATTGTAAAATCCTCAAGTTCTAATATACTGTTTTGGCTGAACAGCTTACCGATTCATGGGTGTTGGCACCATGGAGTTTTTGGCATCAGACCAGCCTTTTTTTATTGACAACTGGAAAGGCCCATCAGATGCAGCCCCTACTTTGCATGCACCCATTAATTCTTCCAGGAGCTCATGCTGTGTGAATTGTCTTCATCCTGTTCAGAGTTGGTTCTGATGGTAAATTATGGAATTGTCCTCGATGTTTGTTGCCAATAGTTAGTCCCATTTCGAGTCGGCCGTAGCGAGTATCAGGGTTATTTTTTTGTGATCACAGGGGGGAGAAGTCTTTCTAACCAATGTTTGTTGGGAGTAGGGAGAATTCTAGGTTCACAGCTTGATGCCTCCCGTGGCTTCTGACCAATATTTCATTGTGATCGGACTTTGTAGTTGCTTATAACTTATCGGCATTTTCCTGATAGCCAAATGTTTCACATGACTCACCTGCTACTGCCTTTTGTTTAAATCTTGCTGTACGTATTTCTGTCGCTCTTTTACTTGGTATATATGTTTTGTGTGTATTTCTTGGACCTGACGCCCATCCGATCATCTTGTCTGACGTGTAAACGGGCGTCGAGTTTGATTTATGTGGTGTAGAATTGTTGCTGCCCCTTTGTCAAATTAGAGGTGATCGCGCTGTCTCTTTTGCGTGGATCGCAGTATTTCTGATGCTCCAACGCGAAGGGAACGGGTGTTTACACAGTTTGAGGTTTTGGTGGAATTCGTAGAGTACTTTCGAAGGATCGTTGTTGGGTCATCTTTTCACTGTTTGTGTACTCGTGAATTGGAATCCTTTGAGGTACTTACTCCATTAACTTTGAGGTACTTCTTCCATTAACTTATTTTGTGATGAAGTACTATTTTCCATGTATGGCTGAGACTTCATTTCTAAATCCATGGGGGTGGTTATGATAAGGTTTTCTGTTTTCTCCCATTCTTGTGATATCTGTTACATGGTTGCTAGCCCCATGTACCATGAGCATACACGATTTTCTTTTTTCTGCAAATGCTACTCCATCAGCGTCGCCTCGATCACTCTGTCCCACCTAATAAGACACGGTTAAATTTAACACGGTCTAAAATTAATATGTGACTTTAAATTTTTCATACACTATAATATTAATATAAAGTTATAATCATACAAAAGAAATCCAAGTGTTAGTCTAATGATATAATTTTCGTCGAATAAAATTTAATTTATCATAAAATAATTATTAATTAAATACTGAAGGAGTTAAAATCTTAAAATACGTGTGCACTTTACTCAATGGAACCGAGGGAGTACTGCTACCTCCATCCATCTCATATTATAAGTCGTTTTAATGTGATAATATGATGCTACAGTAAAAATTTGCTAATGACGGATTAATTAGGCTTTATAAATTTGTCTCGTAGTTTCTAAGTAGAATCTATAATTAATTTTGTTATTAGTCTACGTTTAATATTTTAAATGTATGTCCGTATATTCAATGTGATAGAAAAAAATTTTCATTAGCTTAGCATTTCCGAACTAAACATGAGCCGCCCCACCCCTCCGCCGCCGCCGCCCGAGCCCTCGCCCATGCCGCCGACTTCAGCTTCTCGTTCCTCCCTTCCCCCGGCCGCTGGATTCAACAGGATTGCCTGGATGGCCGCGTCCTCCTCGAACGCAACCTATCCGACAACGACGACGCCGGTGAAGGGGAACTCGTCCCGATCGACACAAGGAACATGGCGGATCTCGTCGTCTGTGACCCCGTGTACAGGCGTTACGTCATCCTCCCCCAAATCCCCGACGACCTGATCACCTCCGGTGAGCAGGAGGGCCTCCTCGTTTTCGAGACCTTCCTCGCTCCCGCCGCCACCGAGGAGGAGATGGTGGACACGACGACGTCATTCAGAGTGGCGGCGAGGGCGAACTACGAGAGCAAAGGTGGTCATCTTCGTCTTCTCTTCACTCACCGAGGAATGGCACAGCTCCAGATCTGTCAGCTGGTCTCTCTTGACCGCCGATCCCTGGTTGTCGGCGACAGCTCAGGCGCATCTATGGTTTTTCCCGCGTTACTACGCGCACGGCTGCGTCTACTGGGTGATGCATCTGGTGGATATGCTGCTCGTGCTTGACACATCCAAGATGTGAAGATGGTGTTCTTTTTTTTTTGCGGGGAAAGGGAGATATATTACTCAACAAAGCTATCCACACCAACAAGGTGTGAAATACAATCACAGCTATTGTCTGGCCAGAAGGCCGTCAAGGACTCACTTCTGCCCTTGTTTGCTAGGAAATCACTAACACAATTATTCTCCCTATGAATCTTCCTAATGACGATCTCCCTGTTCCCGGACAAGTGGTCTTTAACCTCCTTGACCAAAAACGCTAGCTCTGATCTGTCACTGCTACCAGCGTCGACAAGCTTCAAAAGCTCCAGGCTGTCAGTTTCCACGATAAACGGAAGCAACGTCCACTGAAGAGCCATAATAATTCCTTCCCTGCACGCCAGAAGTTCAGCTTCCAGAGCGCCGCCGCATCTGCTCATGTTCCCGCAGGCCGCAAAGATCAAACTGCCTGCACTATTACGGAGGACAGCACCTATTCCCCCTGAACCAAGATGGTGTTCTTCACCATCAACTTCCAGTGGGATCGAGACTTTGCTATTCTGGAGACAGAGGAAGACATGATTGGAGCATTCTGCCTGAAGGGAGACTTGTCCGGAAGAACTCACCTCTGTTATGGGACTAGGCGAATCGATGCTGATTTTGCCGATGGGCCACCGTTGAACTTAGACAAGACAATCCCCTTGCCCTTGCCCTTGTACCATTGCTATCACATTATAAATGCAACCCAGGGATACTTGCTCTTGCAAGGGTGGCAACAACACTCGTCCGGATGCACTACGGAGGAGGATGATACAGATATATCATATTTCACATTGGAGCCCAAAACAATGCTGCTCGAGAAGGTGTGCGGAATGAGTAGACCAAATGTCACTGCAAAGATATATACCGGTTTCCCACCATCCTTGTCACTGCCAAGTCTGAATACTGAATATGGTAAGCTTTTTATTATAGCATCAGTAACATCTTGCCAAGTCTGGCCTTGGGGATCAGCTCTTGTGATGTGGATTCAATGTTGATAAAGTGTTTACCTTCCTGGTTGTTCCCGGATTGCTGGTTTTTGCTGTGCCAAAATGACCTCATATGAGCTTGTGCATTCTTAACCATTGTCACCATTTTGATTGTCTATTGTTTGACAATTTGCTAGAGTTGCAGGCTCACCGAAACTATTATCTGTTGTTTGAAAGGTTTTTTAAATTGAAGAAATAATAAATGTGATCATTGAAACTTCAGAAAGCACATTTAACTCTTATCTAAGGCTCTGAGCTACATGCACTTTTTTTCCCGTTTTATAGTCGTTCTGACATCAATGGAACCTATTCGTGCAGTGTGGTTACTCTGGGCATATCCAAATTAGCTCATCCCTAGATCTCCACAATTGCCCCAATTCATTTCTTCTGCCCCTTAGCCATTTATTATAGTTGTGTCTTCATCCGAGTTGTTTCGTGGTGGTGCTTGAATGGTTAGTCATACTTGGGAGTAGGGAATGCAGCCGTGATGATTTGCAGTGTTGCTCTACAAATTAGCAGCAAACTTAGTTTTGCACAAAATGGTTTCTGGTATGGAACAGCACTGGCACTATTAGATTGCAGACCATTGCTACCTACATGGCAGATATGTATAAAAAGATATGAATGTGATATATCATATGAATATAATTTAATGATTACCCGTAGCCTCACATATATGAACCAATAGTGGGTTCAGTTATACTGGAACCAATATAACTGACTTTTACCATTTTGTTAGCTTCGATGCTTCTTGTCATACACAAGCACAACCTAGGTCAAGGAACAAGCAATCAACAAAATAGACCAGGAATGGGAACATTGGACTTACTTTTAGGTCTGTGGCTTTGCTTACCAGATTTATAGTCTATGTCGTGTTTTATCTGAAAATGCATTCAAAGTGATTGTTTTTCAAAATGAATTGGCCATCATGGTTTTTGTATCTGGTTTTGCTACTATGTACACCCTTGGTCCCAAAAAAAAAAAAAAAACAATCCTAGCTAGAATTGGTTTTTTATGGGATGGAGGGAGTAGCTATCATTTATAGAGTATATAATCACGTTATCCTCCGGCATGATGAATATCTGGTTTTTTTCTGTATGACTGTATGTAGGCTTGTTTGGTTTAATGAGAAGGAGTGCTCAGGAGCCAGGAAGGAATATCTTGGTAGACATGAAGCTACAACTGACGGTGGTGGCATCTATCAGTATTAGTTTGTTCAAACGTTGTCTAGTTTTTTTAGGTAGTCCTATTCCACTTTTAGCCCTTGTGATGTATTTTTGTATTTGGTTGCAAGTCAAGTCAGGCAGATCGTGGCTTTTGGAGCTTTTCAGGTTTGTCCAATAGAATCCTGTGAAATTCTGAAGAAGGTGGATTGAATCTATTAAATGTTTGGAACCATGTTTTGTCTGTCATCTTGAGCATAAACTTCTTTCTAACCTTGTGCAATTGCTCGGATAAATTCAGGTTCTGTTGAGTTCTTTAACCCACTGGCAAATTCTTAATTGTCATATTGTGATATTGTTTCTGAACATTGACAGTGTGAACTGAAGTGTACTTTGGGGCGTGAGGTCTCACATTTAGATTATTATTCACTGATATTTGATGTGGTAGCTTGCTATAAAGCTGTATGCAGGGAAACTAAAGTTCACTGTGTTTCAAGATCGAGCTGATTTACCTAGCGGTAAACGCAAAACGGGGTGTTCTGCAAAACGCCAAAAATAGGGGGCTGTTTACAAAAATCCCACTGCACGGCCACAGATTGACCGGTGAGGATTGTATGCGCTACTGTGCAGTAGCGGACATTGACGTGCCGCAACAGTAGCCGTGCCGGCCCGGCACCTCCTTGGGCCGTTCTTGGGCTGAGGCCTTGGCACGTGGGCCGGCACGGCACGGCCCGCTACAGTTACCACCAGCGGGTCCGTGCCGTGCTGTGCCGGGCCGCCCATTTGGCCTGCTATAGGCCATGAATTCACCGCTCTCCAGTCTCCACTCTCCAGTGCCCTCGAGTCTCGACGCTCGCCTCTGATCCCCTCCCCCTTCGAGAGAGCCGTCGATCTCGCCGCCGCCGCCTCCGATGTCCTCGCCGGAGCAGCCGATCAACCCTACCTCGCTCGATATGGAGAATATTTTACCACCCGACGAGCTCCTGGGGGGAGATCCTCCTCCGCCTCGCCTCGCCCGCCGACCTCGCACGGGCCTCCACCGCCTGCGCCGCCTTCCGCCGCCTCGTCACCGACCGCTCCTTCCTCCGCCGATTCCGCTCCCTCCACCACCCGCCTCCCTTGCTGGGGCTACTCTGCGACGACTTCTACCCGGCCGACCCCGCCGCCGCCCGAGCCCTCGCCCATGCCGCCGACTTCACCTTCTCGTTCCTCCCTACCCCTGACCACTGGTGGCGCTGGATGCCCCTGGACTGGCGGGACGGCCGCGTCCTCGCCGCCCTCGTCCCCATGGCCAAGTTCACGACCGACGAAGGCGACGAAGGGGAGTTCGTTCCGTTCCCCAGGAGGGACGACGTCACGGACCTCGCCGTCTGCGACCCCATATCCAGGCGTTACGTCATCCTCCCCGCGATCCCCGGCGACCTAATCACCTCCGGTGAGCAGCGAGATTGCCTGTTCGATTTCAACGCCTTCCTCGCTCCCGCCACCGAAGAGGAGATGGCGGATTCGTCGTTCAGGGTGGTGGCTACGGCGCAGTGCAAAAGCAAGTTGTTTGTGTTCGTCTTCTCTTCACGCTCCGAAGAATGGCGTAGCTTTCAATTCGACAGTGGGAGCATCTTCGCGGCGGATGTGAGCTCGTCGGTGCTGGTTCAGGCAGATTTCTTCTTGGCCCCGCGCTACTATGCACATGGCTGCTTGTACTGGGTGTTGAAGGAGATGGACAAATTGCTCGTTCTTGACACACGTGAGATGGTGTTCTTCACCATTGACCTCGATAGGGATGAACACATGTCAAACATTGCCATTCTGGAGGAGGCAGAGGAAGATATGGTTGGAGTTTTCTCTCTCAGTACAGACTTAGGCTTCACTACAAGAACTCAGCTCTGTTATACAATTAGGCAAGTCGAAGCTGATGCTGCCAATGGGCCACCATTGAATTTTGATAAAATAATCCCCTTGCCCTTGCCCATGGAGTATATGTTTTGCATCATAGATGCAGCTGACGGATACTTGCTCTTGGAAGGGAGTCTACTGGACTGGTTCGAATGCTCTTTGGAGGAGGGCAGGCCAGATACATTATATTTCTCACTGGAGCCCAAAACATTGGTTCTCAAGAGGATTTGCGTGTTGGAACGTCCAATTACCGCTGCAAAGATATATACTGGTTTTCCGCCATCCTTATCACCGTCAAGTCTATGAATATGGTAAGCTTATTAGAATTGCATTGCTAATTGTGTTTTACTGGCCTTGGGGATCAGCTATTATGATGTGGATTCTATGTTGAGGAACATAAATTCTGTGTGATTGTTTTTCAAAATGATTTGGCCATTATGTGGGTTTCTTGTTTTGATGGAATCTCTCGGTAATTGTAATACTACATAATTCTGTATACAGGCTTTTTGGCATGATGATAGGGACATCGAAAGGGGACAGAGCAGCACTGGTTATCAATATTGCTCTCATTGCTCAGGAACGCCGTTGACTACATCAAGCTACAACTGATAGTGGTGGCATCTATGTAATTTTTCAACGGTAATCTAGTTTGTTTCTGTAGTATTGTTCCACTTTTAAGTTTTAGCCCTTATGATGATGCATTCTTGGCTATTTGGTTGCAAGTCAGGAGGCTCTTTCTGATGTAAGCTGTATTATACTTGACTAGTGGCTAGTGGAGCTTTGCAGGTTTGTCCAATAGAATCTGGTAAAAATTTCTGATGGAAGTTGATGGAATCTGTTAGTGCAGTTTCTAAGCAAGTCATCTTGAACTTGAACTGCTGTTTCAAACCCCACTATCAGTAGTTTGTACTTTGTTCAACTGTTATCTACAGTTTGTTAGAGTAATCTTGTTCCCGCTTTTAGCCTTATGACGTACTACTATTCTTGAACTATTTGGTTGCAAGCCAAGTCAATGAGGCCCTTTCAAACGTACTCCCTCCGTCCCAAAATAAACCAACCTCGTACGGGATGTGACACATCCTAGTACGATGAATCTGGACGGTACAAGATTGATTTATTTTGAGACGGAGGGAGTATGCTATTAAATCATACGGAGGACAAATTCTAGCCATATAAGACACGTCCCAAACAGATAAGCGATGCAAAATAGACTTATTCTAATGCGAGCACGATGGGCTGGTCGTGGTTTCGGGCCGGCACAGCAAGGCCCACGTCTTATTGGGTCGTGCCTAGGCCGTAGGTACAACCTGTGGGCTGGCCCAGCACAGCACGAAGAGTATCCGGGCCATGCTGGGTGACCCATTTAGCTATCTATACCAAAGGATGCAGATAGGTTGGAAACTGCCATTCTGGAGGCAGATGAAATCAGCTGAGATATAGTACGATTTGGCGGCTGATGGTGCCAATGGGGCAATACTTGGATTTGCACAATACAATCTCTTTATCATTGCCCTTAGATTATAGCTTTAGCATCCTAGGTGCAGCTCAGGGATACTTAATCTTGCGAGGATGTCATGTCACTCCTTGTCCATAGACGCTTTGGAGGACATGCTAGGTGCAGCTCAGGGATACTTCTCAGTAGAGCCCCAAAAGTTGCAGTTTGAGAGGGTTTACAGGTTTGATACTTGGATACCTACTTTGCAATGCAGGGATATATACTGGTTTTCCACCATCCTTGTCACAAGCAAGTATTTGAATATGTGGTAAGATTATAAAAGTTGAAATCGCTAGTAATTGCGGATTAGCATGCCACGGTGAATATGTACCCGGGCCCTGTACACACCGCATGTCACACCCTGGGAATTGGTTTCGCCCGAAGCATCGGACCAGTGATCACCCATGACTTCTGTGTACCACTAGTGCCACAAAGGCCTGCCTTTGGTGGTCTTATTGGCGCATACCACGGTAATAATCTTGATAATTGTGTTTTGCTGTCCGCTGAGAGATTAGCTCTTTCCATGTGAACTCTTTTGGTGATGATATGTGTTTACCTTCCTGGGTGTTCCTATACCATTTACTTTTCACCGTGCCTATATTATCTCATTTTTCGTTAACCATTGTCGCCGTGTTGATTATTTGTGGTTTGCCAACTTGTTAGTGCCTAAGGCTGTAAACTATGCACTATATATGTTTTCTATCTTGGTTATGGTCGGTCTGTTTTCAGTCCAATTAACATGCACGCAGTTACTTTTGGCATATCTGAATTATCTATTTCCAGTTATCCGTAATTCCCCACAATCGATGACTTATTGTTGCTGCATCCGAATTGTGTTATGCTGTTTGGAAAGATAGTCGGACCAGGGAGTTGGGAGTGACGGTTTGCAATGTTCTTCAAAAAATTGCCGTTCTAGATATTAGTTTTTTTTACTAACTGATTTCCAGTTTGGAACAACATTCACACTTTTAGATCACTGGCCATGCGGAGTACATGTCAATTATGTATGAAAATAAACTGAATGTGACCATTCTTGTGAATATAATTTAGTAATTGCCTATAGCTTCACATATATAAACCAACTGAGTTCATTTATGCTGGATTCATTATAACTAACTTCTAGCATTTTGTTAGCTTTGACGCTTCTTGTCATGCACAATACTAGGTCAAGGAACAAGGATCAACAAGATAGGCCAGGAGTGGTTTCACAGTATATGTTGCCCTATTGTGTTTTAGTGCATCTCGTCACTAGCATTTCTAGATAAACTGACCTCATCCTCTGCCATAAGGAAGCACTTAACATTTCTTGCCTTCAGCCTTGGTAGTATTTTTATTGGCCATTTTAACACAATATATTCTGTATACAGGCTTGTTTGACATATTGATAAGGAGACATCCCAAGGGGGCAGAGCAGGATTGGTTGTCAACATTGGTCTGACTAATTAGGAATGTCGTGAAAGACATCTAGCTACGACTGAAAGTGTTGGCATCTAAATTGTGCCTTAGTGTTGTTTCCATCAAAGTTTGAATAGTAAATTCTTTCTGGTTTTCGGAAATGGAATGGATATTTAGAACAAAAGAAAAAACAGCAGCAGTGTGCTACTGTTCTTGTTTGACCCTTGCATGCTCTTGCAGAAGGAATTCTGACCTCGCCGTAAGCTCCCTGTAAATTGTACCCATGGCCTGCCGTCTGACCGCTCAAAAGCTATAAATAACGAAGGCAAATATCAATGGTGAAAGTGGCTGCCATTTTTCCGGACAGAAATATTCAGAAGAATGGCGTCAAGCCTGCAGTCTGCTTGGAAGCTGCTGATGCTTCTGCTGCATGACATCGAAACAGCAGCACCGTCGTAGGAGTAATAACAATTGTACACCTACTCCTACGTCGGGAACAGATAGCAATCGAGTACATTTCTGCATAGCAATGCTGCAGATACAGACAATTTGGTCAGTTTAATTTCCTTGAACCGATCGGTTCCCTGTTAAACACCGCGATCAAATGCAATTCATGCACCCAAATGATCTATGTTGCTTGATTCTGTACTTAATATCTGTCTACCAAAACAGAGATAACTGCTCTTTTCTTAACATAGAAGGCACTCAAATTTCAGGAAATCTACAATCTAGTAAACATTCAAGTGCATACAGGTTAGTAAGTCTCCTTTTCCCATCTTCACATTTTTCCACTTTGCCAAGTGATTGATATCCTAAGGTCCTGTTTTTTTTTTTTTTGGTGGGGGGGGGGGAGGGGGGACTTATGGCCCAGTTATTAGTTTCTAAAAGTATATGATTCTCTAAAAAAATTCCTTATGCAACATTTCTTAGATACCTTTATCCAAATTATTTGTTAATAATACAAATAAGTAGTCCATTTTCGCTCAAAAAGAATAGGAGAGCATCTTCAATAGGCTCTTCAAATGGCTCTCTAAGTCAAATTTTAACAATTCTAGCAAAACAAAAACGTGCTCCAATAACCTCTCCAACCAGCGCCAAGCCATTCGGCCGGCCAAATCCCTCTCCTTGTTGACCATACTTAACTAGCCTAAATGGACTTGTCAATGGTGGCCTCACACACATTCCGCCTCCCTATATGTCTACTCCCTTCTTCTCTCGCATAGGCCGTCTGCCACCCTAGCCACCGCTGTGGCCCCTGCTAACGATGACGGCACATAGTAGAGAGGTGCCGGATCATGGGCACTACCAGAGCTACATGTTAACATACAAATATGGTACCTAGGCACGAAATAGGAAAACATTGCCGAATTTGGATGGTCAGACCGGCTAAGTCCGAATCCGAGTTGATTTTCGTTGGGTCTCGGGTTCTCTTAGTTGGGCTGAGGATTTTCGAGTTCCAATCGGTCTTTATCCCCAGTAAAACATGGGGAAGATCCAGTAGGAGACAAGACACAACCTCTTTATAAGGGCTATGGCCTGTTTAATTGAGCACACAATCTACTCCAACACAATTAGCCAATGGAATCACCTTTTCAACATCGCATCTATTTTTTGTCTAGTTCAAGCCTACTTTTCGTATATCTTCGTTGGTTTGCGCTGAAAGCCGTTCGTCCTCACCGCAACCGCAAGAGTGCAAATTCTCTTGTAGGTTTGGCCCGAAATTCTTCCATTCCGTTCACGGGATGGGTGTTTATCCCTATATCATCTAAATCGGCTCCTCTAGCCGATTTCGACTTACAAAACCCATCCTGGTTTAGCTTTGTCTAGATTGAGGTGATTGGTGACTCCATATCACCGCAAAGCATTTGGCGGCGTGACAAAAATAAGTTGCCAACACTAGCTTTCTCCATCTGTCGTATTCCAAGGTAGCTTCAGGCCCTCGCCATCGTTGGCTTTCCTTCTTTAGCATCGGTGTCCACCTCCACAGCACGAGCTTGTCCACTGCTAGTGGGACATCTTCGACGGACCCCGAGGCACAGAGCACTGGTCTACCCTCCTACCCACGAGCGCCAGGCAGGCGTGAGAACTCGACGGATACCATGTACTCCCCCCCCCCTCCCCCGGCGCGGCCGCCATACTCATCATCCCCGAAGACGGCCAAGTCCACCACGCCATCGCCGTGCCAACAGGGCATGTAGCGGGGTGCACGGGCCGCCGCCACGGGGGTAAGAGCCGAGCGGCATGGACGGCGCGGGGACTGCATCCTCCCTAGCTCTAGAGTGGCCACTGGCCAGAGGTCACAAGGAGTGGGCGTCGGTGGGTGGATGAGGAAAGAAAAGAGAAGAGGAAGAGAAGAAGAGTTCTTAAGACACTAATATGTGGAGTCCACATAATTCGGAGAGTGTAAGATGGAGAGGTTATCGAAGCACACTGAAAATATAGAGAGAGAGATCTTTTTAGCAAGTTAGCCAAATGGGTAAATAGAGAGTAAAAAATAACCATGCTATAGAGATGCTCTAAAATTTCCATCTTCAGACACGATGATGCTTTCAGTCTTGACACCTCATTTTTTTTTCACCCCTGTCGAAATTTATTAACCTGAAACGAGACTTGCCTGTGGTAAAATCTGCTGATCTCTCTCTCTCTCTCTCTCCAAAAGAAAAAAAAAACAAAATGAAGCATTTGAGCCTGCAGTGCCCCGAGAGTGGCAGCCGACGTGCAGTGCCAGAAAACATCCGACCGAGAAATTCAATAACCCTGCCTCGTTGTTCATCATCGGATTACTAGTACACGTAGTACGTGCAGCGTGACTACATTTGATTCCTTTCAGAGTCTCCCCTTTCATCAGCAGCAGTTACGCTGATGCCAAGCACGCCAGGACGCTCGCTCTACCTAGCTTGTCTCTCTCTGTCTAGATGGTGGTTGTAATGGTAACAATGCATCATATCCATCACTTGCTCCTGGTTCTTTTTATTACTGTGATTGCTAACCTCTAAGCTTTCAGAAAAGTTACTACAAACTCTGAAGAAGTTGAGGTTGAAGTTCGCGATGGCCGGCGCGCGCATACAGACGCAGCGCTGTTGTAATAAGTAGAAAAGTTTCAGAGATTGAGGAAGGAATCCAAAGAGAAGCTCTGCAAAGTTTAAGATTGCCAACTTGGCACTGGCAGTTGGCACACACCGCACACCGGATGTACAGACCAAGGCGCATGCAGGAGCTGTACCTTTATCTATCTATCATGGTTGCGGTAACATGTACTATTGTAAGTAAAGACATTCAATGGTAAAGACACTTACTTTAAAAATAAGATAAAACTTTGCGCGTTGCTGCGGAAGTTTTATATGATATCAATAAAAATAACATGTAAGATTAGCTATTGGCGGCGGCGGCTTTCCCAAGCACAACAATGAAGGTGAACGGCGGATGCAGGTCAGTAGGTGGTGGCTAGCAACGGGGTGTCCGAACCTCCGTTTTTCATATCTAGATAGCGTTGGCAGTGGAGGAGATAGGAAGCGGTGGAGACAAATATTATCGGCGGCCCAATGGACAACTCCGACGTAGTGGAGTCGCTACCTCCAACGTGCCAGGCAACTAGCTTGCCTCACCTCGATCTTACAGCGACATGCCGTGCAAACAAAAACGTCGCCAGTCAATCCCGTCGTCACCCTCCTTTTACTCGACAAACGGTTTTGCTCCAATAACGATAAGGTGGAGGGTAGGAGATGGAGGGGGGCAGCTAGGGTTCAGTTCACCTCTAAGATTGACCATCTAGAGGCCCACCCTATAAAGCCCTCTTGTTTGGTTTAGAGAGCAAATTGCTGAATCCATGAGAAATCAACAACGCAACTCATTACATGAAGAGGCATTGATATTTATGCATACTAAGGACTCGTTTCATCGATGATAGACACAACTATGTAGCGCGCGCGCGCATATATATATATATATATAGGAGCTGGATAATATGAACCAAGGTTCATATGCACCTCACTCATTTGAGTGACACGTGTACGTTGCATCAGGGATGTCTCATGGTCCATTATGTTCTAATTCAAACGTAAGATGTACCATCTCCGTTTCGTCCCTATATTGGGCTATACATTCTTGATTTGCTTGGTACTAGTTGGTCTGCATTAAGTTGCCCTCCCAGACTGTCAGTGTACATGCATGTCACACCCATATCTTGTCACCATCACTAGAAGCCAGTAAATCACACATGTTGATGACATCGGTCCTATGTCATAAAATATTTTTTTTCTTATTGTTAATCACTCGTTGTGTCCGACTATGTAACTATGATATATCGGGCCTGGGCCTGCTCACTTTGATGCTTAAAAAAACCTTATTAAATTTTGGCATTGCCAAATTTTGGTATAGTTGCCAAAAATTTTGGCAAACTTGTCAAAATTTTAACAGGATTTCTTATATAGTTACCAAAATTTAGTAGCAAACTAAATGTAGCCATTTTTTGGCAACTTTAACAAAATTTGGTAAGGTTTTTTTTGGCATCAAAGTGAACAGGCCCATCATTTCATATGTATTGAAATAAAAAAACATAGCTAATATTTTTTACTGACATTTTTTAAAAGATAACATACACATTTCACTAAAAAATGAAATTACACCAGCCTGATATTTTTGCAGATATATGCTAGTACATTCTAAAAATCTGAATATGTTATAATCCACTCACCACCCAAATATGATATTTGCAAAATTGATATATCAAAAATGTCATTTTGCAAGGTGATTCCCAAAAAAGAAAAAAAATATTAAAATTAAATTTTGATATATCATTTTTCCAAATATCATATTTGGGTTGATTGATATTAAAATAAATATCACCTTAGCATTTATTAAAAAAACAACACCTTGACATGGGATATTAATACAAAAATGATCCTTGTTAAAATAAAAAAAAGCCGTAACCCAACCTGTTTAAGTGCCGTCCGGTATTTTCGTGGGATATACAAACCTTTTTGAATGCATGCTACTTAAACTAGCTAATTAAAAACGAGCAGAAGATCTTCTGTCATTGTTCTCTCTGGCCCTTCACATAAATAGTGTATTTTGGTTTTCAGGTGCAGAAGATGTACTGCATCTATGTTCTGTCCTAACGAGAAGAACAATTCACTAGTTGATTAATCTTTAGTTAGACAAGGTTAACTCTTGCCGATTTGATGGTTTCTGTTTTGCAGTAATTCAAACCCGAGCAGAAACTTTCTGCCTGTATTCTAGTCAAGGAGCTTCCTATAAGAGGATGGGATTCAGTTACACGAGAACATATTCTGCACCTTTTTCTGTTCGTTACTTGCAAAGCTTTCGTCTTTCCTACTAATAAAACTATATTACCTATTTACAAGTTCAGATGGCCTCGGCCATCGCGGAGCACATGTAGTCGCGACTGTTGTTTGTACCTAATCACGTATTACCCAGGGAGCAGAAGGTTCTGCCCTTGAAATTCGGGGAATTTTTTTTCAGTTGACGTTCTGCCAAATTTTAATTGATTTTTATTCTCCGCCGTGGAATTTTGTTCAATTGATGTTCTGCCATTTCCAGTTTAGATACATTTTCTGCTGGGACGAGCAGAAGATGGAGTTTGTTTAGGAAGAGCAGAATGTATTTTTTTCAAACGATGTTCTGCCCCATTTTCGGTTTGAGATAATTTTTCCAGTAGATGTTCTGCCAATTTTTAGCTGTGGTTAATTTTCTACCGTGGAATTTTTTCAATTGATGTTCTGTCATTTTCAGTTTAGATACATTTTCTGCCAGGACGAGCAGAAGATGGAGTTTGTTTAGGAAGAGCGGAATGCATTTTTTTTTTTCAAACGATGTTCTGCTCCATTTTCGGTATGGGATTTTTTTCAATTCATGTTCTGCCCCATTTCCAAACGATGTTCTGCTTCCTTCCTAACTGATGTTCTGTTCCTTTTCTGTTTCACAGACTGTGCATTTTTAACGTGTCAACGTTCACATATTTTCTGCCTTTTCAACACGTTAACGTTCCTAAATACATGGGAAATATATGCATGCACCAAACGAGCAGAAAATTCAGTTTAGCTAGCTAACATGCATCTTCTGTTTACCAGCACGTACAAGAGCGGAAACTCCGTTGCAGACGTTCGTTTGCATGCAACTAACGAATAATAAATAATTTCAACAAATAAACAATTTAGTTAATTGTTTAAATAAAATAACCAAGCTAAGGACCGGTTATTGAATCATAACCTGACCCATTAAGAGGAGGGAGTAACTACTCCCGGTAGTAGGAAATAGGTGTCCTATATATATATAGAGAGAGAGAGATAGATAGATAGATAGAGAGAGAGATAGATAGATAGACACACTCACAAGAGGTGGAGAGGCACCATATCTTTGGCAACGCAAAACAGGCATACGATGACACGGCAATGTACTCCCTCCGTCGTATAATGTTGTAACCTTGAAACCCATTATAGGACTACAAGGCATGTCCAGATTCGTAGTCCGACCCATCCCATCGTAAGTTGCAAACATTACGGGACGGAGGGAGTAGCTAGTAACCAAATTGCGCCTCTTTCCATCTAGGATTCTGCTGAGTGCTGACGCAGGGGTTAAAAACAAGGCTAACGTGGGGGGAGCTTTGTACGTACTCTGAAACTTAGCAAAACCTGGTACAGAATACTTTTGTTCATACGTACAGCACGAATCACAAGGCTCTGAACTTTGGTGAAACCCTCCAAAATCGCCAAACCAGAAAACGTACGTAGAACCAACGGGCGAAATCTTGTCTTGTTATTTTTCACATCTCGCATCGACGAGAGCTAGTGGCCCATCTGCATTGCATATATGCATGCACATTTTGGGATGGACTCTTGTGCCTCCTCTTCGCTGACATCGATCCATGGCTCCATTGCCATGGCCGAGCTGCAAATCGTCAGATCTCACGCCAGGACTAACCATCAGATCATCATGTACGACCCCCTCCATTATTTTCATGTTGTGGCGTCGTCACGTACTGCGGTTTCTCAGTAATTACTCTGTAACTGATCACAATGAAATCTTGGGAGTAAATGGATGGCGACCAACTTCAGCTTGCCGACAGGCTGCGTATGCGTACATTACTAGGGCCTGTTTGGGGAGTTTAATATTCTGAGAAACAGCCGGTTGGAAGCTAGCTTATGAGAATCTGGAAAAGCTGGGTTTCCTAGGTTCTGACTTATAGTTTATCTTTTAGATTCTACACCTACAGATTTTCAGAATCTAGACAAAAAGCTGGACTGTTTTGGGGGAGCTTCTGATTATGGGAGAAGCTGCAGCAGCTAGAAGCTCTCCCAAATAGGTCCTACGTTACGTGGTCCTTGGTTTATGAAACGATGTGCCCCCGAGGATACGTCGCGTGAGATTGAGTTAGCTAGGCCTGTTTGTTTCAAAATAATCGTAATCTAAATTATTAAATCAGATTACTATAAAATAAATTACAATAAGTTAAACTAGAATAAGTTGCGAGATATGTGTTTCTCTATATTATTGGAGACATAGATTACTGGGTTTAAATGGCTAAAGTCTATGATGCCCTCAACTATATGTACAGATGGATGGCAAAGGTGAGTAAATTTTTTCAAGTCATTAGGGGCAGTGGTTATTTAGCTACTCAATAATCTGGAAAAAGCACATTTGAAGGAGATTATCAGATTATACTAAAATAGGTTCTATATTGTAATAATCTATCTATTTATTTCAGATTACTCCTGATAATTTAGATTATAATGATCTTAAGCTGAACCAGACAAGACCTTAGACATGTATTTCCTAATTCTTTAAACACAACGCCATCTAATATTGTAAATTGCATGATGATGATGGTAGCATAAGCCAAGGGTGGTCCGCTAGTCTAATTGCTATGTTTGTCAATATCCTAATATAGATAGATAGACACACTCACAAGAGGTGGAGAGGCACCATATCTTTGGCAACGCAAAACAGGCATACGATGACACGGCAATGTACTCCCTCCGTCGTATAATGTTGTAACCTTGAGACCTATCATAGGACTACAAGGCATGTCCAGATTCGTAGTCCGACCCATCCCATCGTAGGTTGCAAACATTATGGGACGGAGGGAGTAGCTAGTAACCAAATTGCGCCTCTTTCCATCTAGGATTCTGCTGAGTGCTGACGCAGGGGTTAAAAACAAGGCTAACGTGGGGGGAGCTTTGTACGTACTCTGAAACTTAGCAAAACCTGGTACAGAATACTTTTGTTCATACGTACAGCACGAATCACAAGGCTCTGAACTTTGGTGAAACCCTCCAAAATCGCCAAACCAGAAAACGTACGTAGAACCAACGGGCGAAATCTTGTCTTGTTATTTTTCACATCTCGCATCGACGAGAGCTAGTGGCCCATCTGCATTGCATATATGCATGCACATTTTGGGATGGACTCTTGTGCCTCCTCTTCGCTGACATCGATCCATGGCTCCATTGCCATGGTCGAGCTGCAAATCGTCAGATCTCACGCCAGGACTAACCATCAGATCATCATGTACGACACTGCATTATTTTCATGTTGTGGCGTCGTCACGTACTGCGGTTTCTCAGTAATTAGTCTGTAACTGATCACAATGAAATCTTGGGAGTAAATGGATGGCGACCAACTTCAGCTTGCCGACAGGCTGCGTATGCGTACATTACTAGGGCATGCACGGGGAGTTTAAGATTCTGACAAACAGCCGATTGGAAGCTAGCTTATGAGAATCTGTAAAAGCTGGGTTTCGTAGGTTTTGACTTCTAGTTTATTTTTTAGATTCTACACCTACAGATTCTCAGAATTTGGACAAAAAGCTGGACTGTTTATGGGAGAAGCTGCTACAGCTAGAAGCTCTCCCAAACAGGTCCTACGTTACGTGGCCCTTGGTTTATGAAACGATGTGCCCCCGAGGATACGTCGCGTGAGATTGAGTTAGCTAGGCCTGTTTGTTTCAAGATTATCGTAATCTAAATTATTAATGAGATTACTATAAACTGAATTATAATACGTTAAAGTAGAATAAGTTGCAAGATGTGTGTTATTACTGGAGACATATATTATTGGGTTTAAATGGCTAAAGTCTATAATACCCTCAACTATTGGTATGGGTGGATGGCAAAGGTGAGTAAATTTTTTCAAGTCATTAGGGGCAGTGGTTATTTAGCCACACAGTAATAAGGAAAAAGCACCGTTGAAGGAGATTACCAGATCATACTAATATGGGTTCTATTTTATAATAATCTTTCACAATAATCTAGTATCTATTTATTTCAGATTACTCATGATAATTTAGATTATAATAATCTTAAGCTGAACCAGCTGAACCAAACAAGTCCTTAGACATGTCCGTATTTCCTAGTTCTTTAAACATTACACCATCTTATTGCGCTAATCTAATTGCTATGTCTGTGAATATTCTAATACTATGTAATTATGCGAGTGTAGGAGAAGCATCCATATATGGTCATGTATAGGAGATGTAGGCCCTGTTTAGTTTCTAAAATAAAAATTTTCACGTTGTCACATTGAACATGCATGGAGTATTAAATATAGGAAAAAAAAACCAATTACACATATTACGTGTAAATTGCTAGAGGAATCTTTTAAGCATAATTGCGCTATGATTTGATAACGTGGTGCTACAGTAAATATTTGCTAATGACGAATTAATTAGGCGCAGTTTCCTGGCGGAATCTGTAATTTGTTTTGTTATTAGACTATGTTTAATACTTTAAATGTGTGTCCGTATATCCGATATGACAACTAAACTCAAAAATTTTTCCCAACTAAACAAGGCCATAGTATTCGGTCGAACATCGTAATTAATAAATATTGTGCTTATGTGTTACTCGTACGTCTGGATCTAATCTCCTAAAGCGACTGCATTGTCTGATATCGATGTTGATTTCGATGCCGGTTTTGATAACAAACATACAAAGTTTCTTAGTACATACAAAGTTTCTTAGTAACTAAGGATATTATTAGTATGATGGTGTACTTTAGGGGATTAAGGGTGTGTTTTTGGTTTGTCTAAGCTCTAATATCATACCTTTCGTTTTTCATGCTGATGCTTTTTAAACGGTTAAACGATGTGTTCTTTTTTAAAAAAAGGTTATATAAAAGTTGCTTTAAAAATTCATATTAACCCATTTTTCTAAAAAAGTTTAGCTAATACTTAATTAATTATGTGCTAATGAGTCGTTTTTGTTTTGCGTGATGGAGGGATTAATGACTATATACCGATCAGCTACTTATTGAAATCTCCAAAGCTTTATTAAACATGGCAAATGTTCCGTTTGAAACAAGTCCTAATTCCTGTGACAATTAAGCTGATTTCTGTACAACTATTTATAGAACTCATCCGATCTAGGGGTATTTGGATGGGGCTAAAAAATTTTAGTCAGTCACATCGGATGTGTAGACACTAATTTAGAGTATTAAACATAGACTAATAAAAAAACTAATTTTATAAATGAGAGCTAATCCGCGAAACGAAAATTTTAAACCTAATTATTTCATAATTAGCAAATGTTTACTGTAGCATCACATAGGCTAATCATGGATTAATTAGGCTCAATAGATTTGTCTCGCGAATTAGTCTAAAGTTATGGAATGGGTTCTATAATTAATCTATGTTGAATACTCTAAATTAAAATCGAAACCTCCGATGTGATTTAGTCCATATGAACCAAAATGGACAATTTACAGAAGAGGTTATCTAGGGACTGAAACACTACAACAAGGTTGGATAGTCAATCATACTCATAAAGTCATAAGCTTACATCTAGCTAGCTAGCTACTCCAAATCTCTGCTCTGTCAAACTGTAGGTAAGACATGTACTTCATTCGTATCATAACCACTGTTACCCATCCTTTATCCCTAATCAAGTTGAAACAGTCCTTTCATGGTTGTATGATCTGATAACCTGCCTCGCGACGACGACCTCCCATGTGCATCATACGCTAACCGTGCTTAATTGGGCGCTGTTTGCAGAGCAGAACCAGTACTCTGCCATGTCCCCGGCCGTGCTCCTCGGGATGAAAACGGTCGGAAACGATCGGAAAACAGCCTCAACCATTTCCATAACCATATTCTTCTCGGAAACGAAATCGGAAACGGTAAAGTCGGAAACGAAAACGATATCGGAAATATCGGAAAACCGGAAACGGAACAATACGGACGGAAACATGTCGGTACAGATCGGAAACCGGTAACAAATACGGAAACATTAAACTATAAAAACATATATTTAACTTTACATAAGTATGTTATATATATATGTACATAAATTCAAGCTTATACTATATAAATTATAAATTAACTTCATTTTAGCCATGTACAAAAGTTAGAGATTTTATTGAAGAGTCATTCAATCTATAAGCTGTGAGTCAAGTATAGACATGTCCTGTAATATCGACATATTTAGAATACGGTAATTACCATATTATAAGAAACGGTAATTTCCGCAAGAATACGGTAAATACGGAAACGATCGGTATAACAGCAAAACCATTTCCGTTTTCATTTCCATATTTTTTACCATTTCCATTTTTGTTTCGGTCGATTACCATTTCCATATGGCTCGGCCGGTAGAAAGTCGAAAACGAACGCCGGTCAGCCGGTAATTACCGTTACCGTTTTCACCCCTAGATGTCAGTGTCCATGTCTGAAGGTATTGAGTTCAACCTTGCGGAAGGTAAGAATATTTTTCCTTTACCATGATTGAATACACTTAACTATAGAAGTATTATTTTACTATGTCAGTCTAATAGAATTGTAAAATCCAGGCTTCTTTTGTCCTGCATTTGCACGTGCTGTGGAGACTATGACAGAAGGAGAGGAAGCTGTTCTCATTGTTAAACCAGAATGTAAGCTCCCCTCCTTGTATGTAACCTTCTAGTAGTTGAGTAAAATTAACAATTTGTGTCTTCTCATGCAACTTATATCTTGTAATAAATTCAATAGTCAAAGCAGATAGTGGCAACTAAATAGTCAACAATCATCATCTCAAGAAATTGCCATCCCTATATATGGTCATGCATAGGAGATGTATTCGGTTGAACCACATAATTAATAAATATTGTGCGTATGTGTTACTCGTCTGAATCTAATCTCCTAAAGCGACTGCATTAATTGTCCGATATCGATGTTGATTTCGGTGCCGGTTTTGATAACAAATATACAGAGTTTTTAGTAACTAAGGATATTATTAGTATGATGTTGTACTTTAGGGGAGTAATTAACTATAGAATTTAGAAATGAAATAGCGACTACAAGCTATCTTTTTAGCTTGTTGATGTTCTTAGGTTGTGTTCGTTTGTCTGAGCTCCCATCTCAGACCTCTCATTTTCCACGCCCACGTTTTTCAAACTATTAAATGGTATGTTTTTTAAAAAAATTTCTATATCAAAGTTACTTTAAAAAATCATATTAGCTAATATTTAATTAATTATGTGCTAATGAGTCGCTTTTGTTTTGCATACTGGAGGGATTAATGGCTATATATCGATCAGCTACTTCTTGAAATCTCCAAAGCTTTATTAAACATGGCAAATATTCCGTTTGAAACAAGTCCTAATTCCTGTGACAATTAAGCTGATTTCTGTACAACTATTTATAGAACTCATCCGATCTAATTTACAGAAGAGGCTATCTAGGGACTGAAACACTACAAGGTGGAATAGTCAATCATACTCATAAAGTTGTTTTCCACGACACGTGCCGTCCTTACATCTAGCTAGCTAGCTACTCCAAATCTCTGATCTGTCAAACTGTAGGTAAGGCATGTACTTCATTCATATCATAACCACTGTTACCCATCCTGTATCCCTAATCAAGTTGAAACAGTCCTTTCATGGGTGTATGATCTGACAACCTGCCTCGCGACGTACGACGACCTCCCATGTGCCGCATACGCTAACCGTGCTTAATTGGGCGCTGTCTGCAGAGCAGAACCAGTACTCTGTCATGTCCCCAAGCCGTGCTCCTCTGCTTGTGCCGCCACTATACAATCTTGGCCAGGACAGGCCAGAGAGAAATTTGCAAGACCTACCTGAATACCTGATCATTTGAATATTTGATACACCGGTCAAAAATCGTTTTTAGATAAAGAAAATTTTTATTGAACTCAGCCAATTAATTATACCAAGATGATAAAAAACGCTGAGCACATTTCCGGCCTTTGCATAATTAGGATGCACACAGCCAAATCGGTAAAAAAAAATCGTGGATATATACCATGCATTCATGGGATTATTTGTGTTGTTTTCGTGTCCGGCCTTGTGATCCAATCATGCTCATGCAGAACTAATGTCAGGTCGATATCAGGTTTGTAGTAGTAGGCATATGGTTCGATCGGGTGTAACGTACGTGCGAGTCCCGTGATAGAGCATGGTCCTGTGTATTATGTACAGATGTGTAAACAAAAGTTAGTGGTGCCCAAGTATCTGGATAAGATTTGTGTCCGTTTGTTTGTTGGCTCACGTACATGACAAAACTGGTAGATTCAGACAAAATAGTGCACGAATACAATGTTGGTCGATCAACGAAAGGACGGCGCGTGTCCGTGGAAAACAACTGTGCATAACGCCAAATAAACCAAGTTAATATCCATGTGTGGTGTGTGTGATCGAAACGTGCGTGCTTCTAGGCTCGTCCCTTTTTTTTCCTCACTAGCTTGATGTCTCACCAAGATCTGGTCCACAACTCTAGCCTAACGAAGCTAGCTGTTGCATCCTACGAGTGCTTTTTTTGGAACGTAGAAATTTTATAGGATTTTCATGTGAATTAGTTTGATTTCTTAAAACCTCTAAAGTTCCATTTTTGCAAAACAAAAAAGAAAAAGAAAAGGCCCAAGGGTTATTCTTTTACGTTTATTCTAAAAAAATATCAGAATGTACCGTGTTTTCTGCTGCCTACAATTGCAAGACAACAACGTAGTGAATCATTTTTTTCCTCTTATGCAAGGAAAGCAAGGTGGAATTTGTTCCTCGTAGAGTTAGTCATTAGGTCAGACCAAGCGATATGATCTCGGTCTTCACTCTTTGGGGAAATTTTGGCCATCTAAAACTTAAGACCGAAACATGTTACGAGTTACAAAAATCAATCTCCATTATGACCAAAATCGTCAACGATGTTAGAGATGAAAAAAAATTACAGAAACCATCAACAATTTCAAAGATGCAAAAGAACTTACATAAATAATCAAATAACAAAAACCGTTAGCATCCGCTCTAGATCTCCACCTCGCGACCCTCCACATGTCGCCAGCACCAGCGCCCTTATCCATCACTGTTGCTTGCTGCCTGACCCCTCAGTGTAGGAGGTTGATGGAGAGCATGTTGGCAGTGGAAGGGTGCACCCCTCACCCTTGGGGGGTTTATAACCTGAAATGAAGCATGTTGGAGAGGAAGTGTGCCCGATGTGCGGCCTACGCCAAAGGTGGAGAGGAAAGTGTCGAGCCAGAAAGGGCATCCTCTTCACTGAGCCGGCGGTCGAGGCAGCACCGGATCTTGGAGAGGTGGAGGTCATGCGCGACTAGCGACCACGCGGTGTTTGGGAGTGCTCTATTGGGCTATTTTAGTTAATGCGATAACCGAAAGGTGATGAATAAATTAGCCGAATATAATTCGGTTAGTAAGAGGTTGAAACCAAATTGATGATCAAATTTTTCTATCCCTGTCTTGTCGCTCCTGTTTCTTTTGGTTTTGGTCTGTTTTGCACACCCTTATTTGTCGATGCAATATATGCATGAATGCTTAATTTGTATATTGATTATTTGAGTCAATGGTACTACTAGCTAGCTAGTACTATGGAAATTTGGTGTATCTAATTGTCTTCTCTTGCAAGTGATGCCAAAAACAAACGGGAAGGTGACGACGGGTTTGGTTGGCTTTGTGTTTCCCGAAGCCATTGGAGCAGCCAAGGTCTTTTCACTAAACTGTGTGTGTGTTGTTGTGGAGTACTGTACTATAGTGTTCTGCATCGTTTGCCTGCCTGTCTTGGACTTTGGTTTTTCCCTGCTTTCTTTCCTTGTCCTTCACTTCCCTGTAGAGTATCTTCGAAGTCAGAGAACTAAACCAAAAGTTCTGTACTTTTGAGTTTTGACTGCACTTACGATAGGCACGTTGTACTATAGCATGCAGGCCCTAAACAAAACAGAGCAGTAGTTTGATTACATTGTTAACATTGCTTTGCTTGTACGTTGTTTACTGTATTATTAAGACTTGGGGCTATTCTAGGATCACAAATTTCAGAGAAGATGGAACCAATACTGTCATGCATAGCAGGACACCGGTAAATTAATGCACTGCAAATAGCAACTCATCAGCCATTCCAACTACTCCGTACTTAGATAGCAACCAAATTATCAAATTACTAGTACAAAGTAATGGTAACTAGTATTTGGAAACAGAGACAGTAACTTTTAGTGACAATCAGGGTGATCACCTAACCCATGACAATGAGAGCATCCCTGCATGCCAAAGAATGCAGAAGCACTACTAGTTTACATAGGCATTGATCAAATTTTGGGAGTATATGGTTTCAGGACTGTGCAACTAGATTCATAGTCCATCATGTCCACACCGCGCAGCAATGTCAAGAAAAGCATAGCGTCAACTCGACACAAGTGCCTTTTGCTTGTAGTAGTAGCATACTATACACCTTGCTTTTGGGGCTCAGCACTCATGATGTAGCATCCGATGGTGAGGGTGGATTTAAAGAAGGGTTGGGGAAAGCAAAGGTGTTCATGCTACTAAGCCATAAAAGCGTGCAAGACCCATGCAAAGGTGTGTGTGGTCACGCCATGGAAGCAAAGGGGGGGTTAAACTGAAAATGTTTTTTGCAGGGACCAAAGTGCATTTATAAGGGACCAAAGTGCATTTATAAGGGTGCCAAGACATTCATATTGACCTTGGGGGAATTTAGCATGGACATATTAATTTGACCATAGTTTACAATGCTGACAGCTCAGATCTCTAGTAGGCTTTCTTTTACATGTATGTTACCCTAGGGGTTCTTGCTCTGTTGCTATTCTAAGGATGCAAACCCCACTGTATGGTGAGATTGAGGCGTGAATGAAATCCAGACAAAAATGTTTCACTTTCAAATTGTGGTCCAAAAAGGATAAGGTCCATAGTGTGCCAATTCTTTTGATTTCCTACTGTTAGATTTGTCGCAATGGCGCGGCCCTTATCCATCACTGTTGCTTGCTGCCTGACCCCTCAGTGTAGGAGGTTGATGGAGAGCATGTTGGCAGTGGAAGGGTGCACCCCTCACCCTTGAGGGGTTTATAACCTGAAATGAAGCATGTTGGAGAGGAAGTGTGCCCGATGTGCGGCCTACGCCAAAGGTGGAGAGGAAAGTGTCGAGCCAGAAAGGGCATCCTCTTCACTGAGCCGGCGGTCGAGGCAGCACCGGATCTTGGAGAGGTGGAGGTCATGCGCGACTAGCGACCACGCGGTGTTTGGGAGTGCTCTATTGGGCTATTTTAGTTAATGCGATAACCGAAAGGTGATGAATAAATTAGCCGAATATAATTCGGTTAGTAAGAGGTTGAAACCAAATTGATGATCAAAATTTTCTATCCCTGTCTTGTCGCTCCTGTTTCTTTTGGTTTTGGTCTGTTTTGCACACCCTTATTTGTCGATGCAATATATGAATGCTTAATTTGTATATTGATTATTTGAGTCAATGGTACTACTAGCTAACTAGTACTATGGAAATTTGGTGTATCTAATTGTCTGCTCTTGCAAGTGATGCGAAAAACAAACGGGAAGGTGACGACGGGTTTGGTTGGCTTTGTGTTTCCCGAAGCCATTGGAAGGCAGCCAAGGTCTTTTCACTAAACTGTGTGTGTGTTGTTGTGTACTCTACTGTACTATAGTGTTCTGCATCGTTTGCCTGCCTGTCTTGGACTTTGGTTTTTCCCTGCTTTCTTTCCTTGTCTTTCACTTCCCTGTAGAGTATCTTCGAAGTCAGAGAAGGAGAGTAACTAAACCAAAAGTTTTGTACTTTTGACTGCACTTACGGTAGGCACGTTGTACTATAGCATGCAGGCCCTAAACAAAACAGAGCAATAGTTGGATTACATTGTTAACATTGCTTTGCTTGTACGTTGTTTACTGTATTATTAAGACTTGGGGCTATTCTAGGATCACAAATTTCAGAGAAGATGGAACCAATACTGTCATGCATAGCAGGACACCGGTAAATTAATGTACTGCAAATAGCAACTCATCAGCCATTCCAACTATCTCCGTACTCAGATAGCAACCGAATTATGAAATTACTAGTACATAGTAATGGTAACTAGTATTTGGAAACAGAGACAGTAACTTTTAGTGACAATCAGGGTGATCACCTAACCCATGACAATGAGAGCATCCCTGCATGCCAAAGAATGCAGAAGCACTAGTTTACGTAGGCATTGATCAAATTTTGGGAGTATATGGTTTCAGGACTGTGCAACTAGATTCATAGTCCATCATGTCCACACCGCGCAGCAATGTCAAGAAAAGCATAGCGTCAACTCGACACAAGTGCCTTTTGCTTGTAGTAGTAGCATACTATACACCTTGCTTTTGGGGCTCAGCACTCATGATGTAGCATCCGATGGTGAGGGTGGATTTAAAGAAGAAGGGTTGGGGAAAGCAAAGGTCTTCATGCTACTAAGCCATAAAAGCGTGCAAGACCCATGCAAAGGTGTGTGTGGTCACGCCGGGGGGGGGTGGGGGGTTAAACTGAAAATGTTTTTTGCAGGGACCAAAGTGCATTTATAAGGGACCAAAGTGCATTTATAAGGGTGCCAAGACATTCATATTGACCTTGGGGGAATTTAGCATGGACATATTAATTTGACCATAGTTTACAATGCTGACAGCTCAGATCTCTAGTAGGCTTTCTTTTACATGTATGTTACCCTAGGGGTTCTTGCTCTGTTGCTATTCTAAGGATGCAAACCCCACTGTATAGCAGTTGTGATTGAGTGCAAGACCCTATTTATCACGGTCCAAATCATAGTGTCCATAAATACTATGGATTTGTTGTCTTTTTTTACGGTGTGTTAATGTGGTGTAATTACCAAAAGAAATATAATCCAATAACCCCCTCAACTATATTACTTATCTGTTTCCGAATTAAATTTGAAAATATATTATTCATGTTTTTTCTCTAAAATATCTTAGATGTAACTTTTTTCGGAAATATATCATCGATATCGCTAAACCGTTATGCGAAAGTGACGTGAGCGTGACGACGCTCGGCATGAGACCGAACGGTGTCGCGCTGCGAGAGTGCGAGACTGTTTCAGAAATTAAATGATTAGCGGTTAATTAATAATAATTAGTGATTAATTTTCATGATAATCAGCATAATTAATCACTGATTAGCGGTAAGAGTGGCATGCTCACCGCTCGGTCTCACAGCCTCTCCGCGCGACACCGAGCGATCTCGCGTATTTACCCCGCGACACCGTGCATATTATGCTAATAATATTGTATCCTGTATATTTTTGAGAAATAAAAAAAATGAGTAGTATATCTTTAAATTTAATTCCTCTGTTTTCGCGATCAATCATGCTGATCTCCAATGGAACAGTGCCTTCCACCTTTTGTGCTGCAAGTCACATGACACGATCCGGACCAGATACGTGCGTACGAGAGCGCATCGATCGATCGCCTTTGCTAGATAGATCCGCCCGTTGAAAATGCCCGAACACCCGCGCCTACCCGCGCGCCCCCCGCGTACCAGTTCATGCGTGCGCGGCACTACGTTTCGATCGTACGCGCGTGGCTTCGCACGTCGCGACACCCGCGAGGCCGGACCCCGCGCCCGCGACGGTGAGATCGCGACCGCGACGCGTACTAACGTCTCTCGATCTCTCGGTCTCTCGTGCGAATGCAGGATCGAGTGTCGAGTGGCACAGAGAGGGGAGGCGGGGAGAGGGGGGATCTTGATTCTTGCCGTGGCCCGTGGTCCTCGCGTCGCGTGAGGTCGTTTCCTGCGGTTGCGCGCGTCCGTCGTCCGGTCGATCCGGTGCCGTCGCGTGATTCGCGTCTGCACGTCCCACCAGCCATGCCTCTACTACGTGGTACGTGTACGTCCGTCTCGTCGACGATTCAATACATATATCGAGCCATCCAGATCCAGTCGCAGTGTGTACTGGAGCATATATGTGTGCGTATCAGTGCAGTATATATGTGCCTCTTAACTTTACTGTAGTGTAGTACTCTAGTACACGTATGTTGGAGGTAATTATGAGACGGTTGGGTTGGGCATCGTGTCGTCCGCGGGCGGGAGACAAAACCAGGAAACACGGGATGGAGAGAAAGGCGCACGTTACGAGCAGCGCTCCATAGCTTCGGGCTCCCGTCGCATGCATGCTGCTACGCTATACCACGCTGCCCCTGCCCTGTGCTAAGCTAACCTCGCAGAACTAGCAGCCACTGCGTACGCCACAGCCTTACGCGCGCTCCCGGGGTGGTGGGTGGGCCGCGGCCGGTGGGGTGGTGTGGCCATGCGCGCCGTGTCAGCGCCCCCCCGGTCCAACCAACACATGCGCCCGCGCGCGAGATCGTGCGTGCGTGCGTGCGTGCGCGCGCGCGCCTGTGCCGCTGTGGCCAACCCGGTAACCCGAGCGAGCGAGCGAGCGAGCGCGCCGTGTGGCATCCATCCGCTGCGGCAACTTTAACTACCACCAGTCCAATCCCGCGGCCTGCGCGACGTCGTCTCGGCTGCCCTGCAGTACGCGCAGGCGCAGCGCGCGGCATGCAGCCGGTGCGTGCGAGCTGATCTATGCGCGCCCTGTACTTGGGTGTCCGGGCCGCGCGGAGTCCATTGGCCACCGCCGATTCGCCAATCTTCGCTGCCGCACGCCTGCAACTGCAACGCATGGACGTACGACGGACACCATCCCCGACATGGCCGGTCTCCGTCCATTACTTCCCTTTTATTACTCGCATCCCCGCTTCTCACCTGATGGAGGTTTTGATTGGACCAATTTCCCTTTCAGCTTTGGAGTGATCGAAAACTACTGAACCTGGTTTTCCTTGCACTGGCAGTAAAATGAACCAAAATGCTTGGCAAATTAACTAGAGGGATGTTACATTTTTACTTATGTGGTCATATATAGCCGGGGCCCCTATCATGTTTGTAAGAGCAGGTACAATAGCAGGCTATAAGCCAGTTGCAAACATATTTTAAGTAGATAAATGAGGAGAGAGAAGGGCAGCGGGCTACAGATTTGTAGCCAACTGCAGCACGGACTCCAAGACGCAGTGTGTGTATGACAGATGGGACCAGCTATTAATAGTGTAGTATGTAACTATTGTATGAATGGGCTATTAGATTGGCTACAGATAAATTGGAGCCAGTAGTTGGCTATACTATTGAACTTGCTCTAAGAATCCATCTGACGGATGTAGCAGCTGATACTGTAAGATATACCCCATACCCCAGTACTGCTCTTCAAGGACTCAAGCCTGAGTTGCTGACAAGGGCGGAGCAACTTGTGTCTAGGAGGTACAGGAACCCGATTCCGAAATTCTTTTAATCGATCAGTTCTTCTATTTTCATCATATCATATGTACACCTCTCAGCTAAAACTTAGATACCCGTATCAATTTAAACTCAGTCCAAAATAAAGTAAAACAAATGATTAGAATTCTCTCCATTTGGTTCTAGCTCCGTACCTGGTTGCTGATGAAGGGAACATGTGTTTGTGCTGCTGAGCAGAGAACACAGAACACAGAGACACACACGCGAGGCATGCTCAGGCACAGGCACAGCCTTAAGTGATAATGACCTTACATTCATGGCATTACACAAAGATGTACGGTAACAATGGTGGCTCTAAAGGCTCCAGGGTGCTTTTAGGTAAGTTCAGCCCTTTTGGCAGGTTTTCGTGTATTCTTCTAGGCGACAAGCCTGGCTCCGAACTGCTCATCAGTCATCAACGGAAGTTTTGCTTCCCATTTCTCCTGCTTACTGTCATCCTAGATTTGGTACTTTGTACTACATAAATTTCTTATAAGATAGACTAAGACCAAATGTCTATCTATAGATCACTCAATTATTGTGATTGTCTGCGCTATCATGGTGTGAAAGAAATTGAAGAGTAATTTTAATACTCGTCGTTGAAGGTAGTCCTTTTTTATCAAGAAAAACATCTCCAATCTTTGCTCTACAGCTTATAAACTACTGCCAAATTTCGAATTTCAAAACTTAATTAATTTGGAGACTTATTATTGTAGTTTTTATATTGACTCTTTAAATTGCTAAGAACATATATAGATATAAAAATTTTATTCATAAATTAGGTACTGACACGGCTTATTAATTAGCTTTAGGCCAAACGATTGATTAGCAACCATCACATTTTTATTTAGAGCTGTAAATCGAACAAGGTAATAATGGTAATTCAAGATACACACTTTGCGACACAATTCTAAAGAGATCTCCAACACAATCATTCATACACGGCGCCACTCAAACATAGGCATATGCATGTCCATTTCTTACGTACAGTATCTACAGCAGAACGTGCCGGGCAGCACGAGCAATAGATTGCACTCGAGCAAAAAGCCCCTCCCCTCTTCTCACCCTGTCTAACGAAGAAAGAAAAGGGAAGGAGGGAAACAAAAAAAACATGAAAAAGAAGCCTCCTCCGCACCGCACGTCAACGATTGCTACGAAATCTCGGGTGTTCATGGAGCAGGCAAAGATGGGGGGAGGAAAGACCACATGTTACACGTACAGCGGCACATGCGACACGGCACTCATTGTCACTCCTAGGAGTCAAATGCCATGTCGTAACGTATGTTCAGCAAGGGCCCTTCCTATCATTTTGGATGCGCTATGGTGTGAGACAAAAATGGTGACCCTTCGGAGAAAAATAAGATATTTTTTTTTTCATTTCAATTACAAGAAATATAGAAACAAAGGGTACATAGACAAGCCCCATGAATACGCTCTAACACACGCCCAATGAGATAAAAATCAACTCGTTAAGTTTCTTGTGATGGAATATACTCACCCGGATTCTAAGTCTTACACTCGATATGGTTGCTTACATTTACATCTAATTATACCGTCAACAATGAAATAATCGTGATAACTCCATCAATCTCAAAATATATCGGATCAGACTTTTGAAGGTCTGATCATTAAGGTTGATTATGTGGGCATACGTGTATCCAATGGGTATCGTGTATGCGTTTGTGTTGTGTTTCTGAAAAAATTGACAAAAATCAATGAATCTCTGACCTCACTAAATTCCTACTCCCTCCGTTTCATAACGTAAGACTTTCTAGCATTATCCACATACATTTAGATGTTAATAAATCTAAACACATACATATGTCTAGATTCATGATCATTTAAATGAATGTGGACAATGCTAGAAAGTCTTACATTGTAAAACGGAGGAAGTGCGGAACAAGACTACCCGTGTGTGCATATTTATGGACACCAAAATTTAAAACAGAATAGCCGAAAGTCATTCACCCACAACTTCTTCTAGGTCCCATGATATTGCCACTTGATGATATTAGGTGATACCCTTAATCTAGGGAGAAAGAATTTTGGGTGGGAGAGAGGGTCGTGATGAGAATTTTTTTTTATGGTGATGAAACAAGACAACATCGAATGGGTTAGGACATGTAGAAATAGCACGTTATAGAGCTTTGTATGTTTGAACTTGTATATCACTACTGTCGCTCGATCTTGCCAACTGGCATTTTGTGCAGAAAATGTGCAGCGCCACGTCAACCTACTCTTCTTTCCTCTTGCCTCACACCACACCTACGTGAAATCAACTCACCGTGAACCAGGCCAACAACCCCCTAGCGAAGCCAGACATGCGGGGCCCACATGTCAGCGTGCCTGCGCTTTACGTGCGACGTCAGGTGGGTTCGTGTGCACATTAATGCGTACACTGGATGGCTACGTGTATACTGGAGTATATATACCAGTGTACGTACGTAGTATTACCAGGGAGGGGCAGTGTACAGCACCATGCAGGGCGCATGCACGAGGCGGGAGCCCACGTGGGGACAAGGTGGGAAGGGCGAGATGCGGCCATACGCCCACGTGGCGCGCATCCAGCGGCTGGTCACGCGGGAAAGGTAAAGTACAAGGCTGCCTCCCTCGGGCCTGACACGTCGCATTCCTCCGTACCTCCGTTGACCACATCTCGTTGGATTTTTCTGGTTTTATTATTTTATTTTTCTGCTGTAAATAATCCAAGATAAAATGGTGAGACCCCTGATGCTCGCAGGTGGAGCTAATTTGTCTGTTCTACCTCCGACGTTATTAGGCCTAACACTGGATTACAAATCGCACAGATTTCACTTCGTAATATTTATGAAGGTTGCAAAATGATTACAAAGGACAAACGATTTTACTTTTTTTTTTCTCGAAGTAGAATGCTTCTGACATTTACATTTACAATTTTCTCTTTTTTTTTCTAAGGAAAAAAGGGGTGGTACTATGTTCTTAAGAGGAATTATGCAACCAATACAAAGAACACAAACAATGTTCTGTAGCATTTCTGAAGCCATGAAAAATTGCATTTAACAGAAAAATCCAAAATGCACCGGTAATGAGCAACAACATTTTTTTTATTTTCCGCAATATCACATTATCCCCCTCTCCCTCTCACCACAATATATTCATCACCCTTAACATCCAGTACTGCTGAACAAAAACAAAACTAGCGTTTTTAAGATCGTTTACTTTTGGTAATACAGAAGGAATCATGTAAGAAATCGGTTTTAAAAAACTCGCATGCTAACTTGAGATGATCGGACTCCTAACTGAAGCTCATGATTTTTCTATATATATATCCAAGTGAACTTCCACAGTGAATTTTATTTTAACTAAACCATATAACAATAATAATATTAAAATAGACTTCGTCCGTTGCAACGTATGAGCATTTTTTTCTAGTATACTATAACATTATAAAGATGCCATGAGATGAAGGAAAAAAGACACTGAAAAGAGTGGCAACTCATGATGCCTTAGATATGCAACTTAAACAGAAACTCAAGGAAGTCTAATTGCTTGACATCACAAGGGGCAATTTACATACTCTACTCAACTCAACTGGAAGGCCCAGATGATGCACATCTCAATCGATCTCCATCGCTTTGGAGACGCAGGCCTTGCTCACTTGCCTGCCTGCCTGCCTGCTTTTGTGGATGGATGGATGGATGCCCTCTACAAGCACTTTTGCATAGGTGCAAGAGAGTCTCATGCAAAGCAGCAAAAAGAAGGCCCCAAATGTGGCGCGGCACAGTGCGCGCTGCTACCCCTGCAACTGCAAGCCAACACCCCATGCAGCCATGCACGGCAGCTGGGACAGCACACAAAAAAAAAACGGCAGCGGAGAGAGTACTGCAGATCTCTCCATGTCTCCTCCATTCATTGGCCTACCAAATCTAAGCTTAGAGTAAGTTTAATAGTATAGCCCACTAGTAGCTACAAATCATCTATAGCCAATGTAATAGATAATACATACAATAGTTGCTTACTATACAATTAGTACATGGTCTCACCTGTCATACACACGTTACGTCTTGAAGTCCGCGCTGCAGCTGGCTACAGATTTATAGCCCGCTACTATTTTCTCTCATTTTTTATCTCATTAAAATATGTTTACAGCTGGTTAATAGCCTGCTATTGTACACGCTCTTAGGGCACCCACAATGGTTATCTATAGGCTCTCTACAAGATATCCATGTCAGCATATTTTCCTACTTGGAAGAGATTAAATGAAGAGAGATAGCAAAGCTATCTACTAAACTGGAGATAGTCTATAGAGAAAAACGAGGCAATGGATTAGAGAGCTATAGATACCCATGTAGACATACCATTGAAGTGGTTTACTATTAATCTAGTTTATTGCTGAGATGTACATGTTTTATAGATAGCACCTTACTTTACCATTGCGGGTGCTCTTAGAAGCCTTTTCTTTTTTTTTTTCCTCCCCTTGCTTTTGCAATGCTTTTCCTAGCCTTCTTGTCCCTAGCTACGCTACCCGGGCCACTTTGCCGGCGTCTCGCGTGTTGACGACTACACTGACGAAGTGACGATCCGTGCACAGTGCAGCAACATGGTGTACATGTATACGTACGTAGTGGCCAGCTTCAACTTGGGGAGGAGTACACAGCATTCATGTTTACACTAGATCGGGATCTGATCTGATCTGAACTTCACTCAAGTGTTGGCCATGGTCCATACATGCAGATGCAGGGGTTAATTAGTTAGCCCTGTCGATCGGTCCGTGTACGCTATAATCCGTCAGACCGCATGAGCATTTGTGGCTCGCCGTCCGGCCGGCCGCTGGTCCAGCAGCAGCACGCGTAGGTGACACTACTGACAATGTATTAGATCGATCGTACGTATGTGGATCCATGCAGAAAATGCTATATACTCCCTCCTCCTCCTAAAATATAACAACATACTAGCTAGTGTTTGTATTTAAAACTAAAAATCTGAATCAAATATTGGGTTGCTATGTTTTAGGACGTAGAGAGTATGCATGTAAGTGAACCAACTGAACTAACTGTCTGGAGTGGAGTCAATTGTGTACTGACAGAGAGTGTGTTGTACGTGGTGCATATATGCAAGGAGCGGTTTCGCTAGCGGCAAAGGCGGTTGCACATGATGTGTGCAGTGACCGTGATCCAGGAGAGATCGGGGAGAGAGTAGTACAGAGTACTTAGTACTCCCTCCGTCCATAATATAAAGGATTTTGAGTTTTTGCTTGCACTGTTTGACCATTCGTCTTATTTAAAAAATTTTAGAATTATTATCTATTTTCTTTGTGACTTACTTTATTATCCAAAGTACTTTAGTACAACTTTTCGTTTTTTATATTTGCATAATTTTTTTAATAAGACGTCAAACATTGAAAGCAAAAAACTTAAAATCCCTTATATTATGGGACGGAGGGAGTACTGTACATGCACGGGCTAGTAGACTGCTAGTGTGTGTGTGTGGCCCTAGGCCGGTAGGAAGAGATCGTGTCGAGTAGAGGAGGTGGCGCTGCAGGGGATGATGCATGATACGGTACGTACGTGTGTGGGGGCTGGACGCGGCTGGACCGACCGATGGATGGATGGCCTGAAATCCGCCGAGGATGCAGGCACGCATGCATGGCGCTGCGCCTGCGCGGGTGAAGAGAAAAAACTTGACGAAAATCGCCGTCGCGTTTTGCTGCAGGGCGGGTCGCGAAGAATGATCGATCGATCGGTTTTGGTGGTCAGGTCAGATGGGGATATGCCTAAGGGTGTAAGTGGGTCAGCCGCGAACCCACTTATAGGTCAAAATAAACGGGTTCGCGGCTTATTTTAGTTTATAAGTGGGTTTCGTGGGTTAGCCACTTATACACCCTAGATATGCCTGTGCGGCATGGGCTGTGTCCGGTTCGTGATCGTGCATGGCATGCAGTATGATGGTGCTGGATGGGTTGGCTGGTGGAGATCCTGTACGTACGTACGATGCGTTGGTGTGAGATTTGTGAGGAGAGGAGGCCCCATCGATGGAGAGAGAGAGGCAGCGAACGACGACCGGGTGCGGGTGGCGGTGCCGCGGCCGCTTTGCGTGGCGGGGGGGCGCGGCACGCTTTTTCGCGCCATGCAGGCGGCACAATTATTACAGCTGCGGGCATACGTACGCTTTTCAAACAATGCAGAGGCAGGGCAACGCAAATAGTGGGCCGAAACCGAGGCGCTCGACGATCCATAAATCTTTTGCTGGGCCTTCCCAACCGATCCAAGAATGGAATAAGTTCATCTGAGGTCCCTTAACTTGTCAACGAATCCGATTTCCGTCCCTCATCCGGAAAACCAGACACAACGGGTCCCTCAACTATCAAAACCGGTGCAGATTAGGTCCCTCGGCGGTTTTGAGGGCGGTTTTGGCTGACGTGGCGCCTACGTGGCTAATTTGACTCAGTCTTCATCTGACGTGGCACTGACGTGGCGCTTACGTGGCAATTCGATCCGGAAAAATAATAAAACCCATGGGACCCACATGTCAGTCTCACACAGAAAATAATTAAAAAATGGTGGGACCCACATGGGCCCCACATGTCAGTCCAACTCACCCCTCTTCTTCATCCTCTCTCCCCCATCTCCCCTCTCTTCATCTCTCTCTCCTCTCCTCTCCTCTGTCATCAGGCGACGGAGAGGCAGCGGCGATGCGGCCAGACAACGGTGCCTATGCGGAGGAGCTCGGCTGAGCGACGCCGGCGCCGATGCGGCGGGCGCGGCTGAGTGGAGGCTCGCGTGGCGCTTACGTGGCAATTCGATCCGAAAAAAATAATAAAACCCGTGGGACCCACATGTCAGTCTCACACAGAAAATAATTAAAAAATGGTGGGCCCCACATGTCAGTCCAACTCACCCCTCCTCTTCTCCCTCCTCACTCCCCATCTCCCCTCTCCTCTCCTCTCCTCTCTCTCCTCAGGCGACGGAGAGGCAGCGGCACGCGGTGGCGTGCGGTCGGACAGAGTGCCTATGCGGAGGAGCTCGGACGAGCGACGGCGGCGCCGGTGCAGCGGGGCGCGGCTGAGCGGCGGCTTGGCGCGAGCGTGGCCGTGCGGCGCGCGGCCCCGGCGCGGGCACAGCGCGGGTCGCGGCCTCAATGGTGCGGAAGGGCAACGGTGACGATGCGGAGAGCTCGGCCGAGCGACGGCGGCGCCGATGCGGTGGGGCGCATGGCCGGAGGAGCCGCCGCGCCCGAGCAGCGCCGGAGCGCCACTCCACGGCGACCGGCGCCATAGGAAGAAGAAGAGAACCGAGGAAAGAAGAAGAAAATGTTGCCACCAAAATTTATCCAGGAAAGCAACACAAAAATTCACCTGCTGCTGCGTCTAAATCATGCGGCAACGCTGCTGCGTAGATGCACACCGCAGCAGCCAGCAGCTGCTCCGACGCAGCGTCACCACCAGCCGGCCGGAGGGACGACGATGACGATGACAGCTGCCTGCAGTAGATCGGGAGGAGCAAAACGAAGAGAAGGAAAAACAGTATAAAAAGAAATACGATAAAAATTTGGTGTCGATTGATTCCGTGTGTTTCTTTCCAACCGCGCCCCACCGCATCGGCGCGTCGTCGCTCGGTCGAGCTCCTCCGCATCGCACCGCTGCCGGCCGCACCCCCGAGGGCGCGACCGCGCGTGTGCCCTCACCGGGGCCGGCACCGCCGCACGGCCACGCTCGCGC
>CM020185.1:9806442-9843288 GCA_009805545.1 Oryza longistaminata | reverse complement strand
CTGCTCCCCCGTTTTGACTGGCGGCACGTCGCTGTTGCAACAAAGAAGGACAGTGTCAACAGTGCGGGCTGCCGGGCCCACCGCGCGCGTGTTTTTACCCGAAATGGCCCTTCCCCATCCTTTTCATTCATGCGGGATGCGTGTGTGTCCCGGGGCCCACAACCGTGCAAAAGGGGAAACTAGATTTCACCCCCTGACACGCCGAAAGCATCTCTAGCTCTCCTCGTGAACCTGTTCCGGAGACGAGATTTGTTGTTGAGAATTTGAATGAATTTCAGAAATGGTAAAAAAAAAAAACAAAAGGAAGAAGATGTGATTAGCCTCGGTAAAAATCGCAACATGCAGCCCCTTCAGCTGGCTGGACCACGATTCGATCGTGTGTTTTGCTTTGCACGCGTCGCTTCCAGGAGTATTATTTTCTGAACCTATGGCTACACCATACCTCCCTCCTCCTACACTAATAATCTAAAGGTTCCAGAATCGTTAAGTTGATTATCTTGAACCAAAACTGAACTGTGGCCCCTGTTAATTATGAGCACCTTACCAGATTTGTAACCCCACGCGATACGGGTTAAAGATCACCAATCCTTTTAGAAGACAAGATTTCACATGAGTTTTGTTATAGGGCTATCGAGGGAAAAGTTCTTCAGTTATTGCCGGAATAATCAGTTGATTGGCGTAATTTGGGGCAGGGATTGCCCGTTCGAAGGAACAGCTCGTGGCAGCTGATATGAAATGGATAGTACTGGCCCTGCGTTGAAGGGCTCAATTATTGAGTGATGATTGAGGGGACGGTTCATACCACTCAGTCACTTCCAATGTCTCTCAACTCGTTAATTTGTTCCATGTAACAACATATATGGTACACGGTTAACCATGGTCTGTAAACCATGTTCAACGTTATAACGTACATATATATGGACACCGGTAACCATGGTTATACTTCTCTTGTTATCACATCTCAACATGTCTTTTGACATTAGGCCAAATCTAAGGTCAAGTGTCCATATATACATATCAAGATTAACGTAGAGTTTTGATGCTATAACTGGGGTGTATAAGTATAAATCTAATTCACCACTAGGTCAAAGCGTGTGTACTTACATTCGTAGACGTTCAATAAAATATGAAATCTTGATCACTGCTCTTGACTACAAATGTGTAGTGCGCTCCCAGAAACCTCGTGGCATGCATTTCATAATCGTTACAGTTTCACCTCAAAATTCTCTGTTTGAAAAACCAAAGCCTCAAATTTAAAACTTTCATGTGTCTGCCAGAGTCTGCATCTGCATGCACCTGTAAAAAAATCTACACGCAACAAAACAGCTACTTTAACGATTACCAAGCGAGATCCCGGTCTCCCATGCAAGTGTAACAGCTACGGCTGCACCATTAATCCCCGTTTTCTTTTTCTTCCCATGAGGCAAACCGGCTCAGTACGGCGCTACATTCGTGAGCATATATGTATCCGTTGCTTGCTCTTGGACCAGAGCGCTTGTTCTTGTACTTACCTCAAAAGGCTTTGTTTGTTTTTTTTTTTCCTCTTTCTAAGATGTACCGCCTCAAGATCTAGGAGAGCTGCTCGTGCATGAAAGCTTGTGATATTGTAATCCTCCTTTGCAGGTTGGTTTTGCCTTGGTTGCCAGGATTTGCACGGCAGGGGCATCTCTGGATCTTGCAGGGTATCTCTGGGGCAATTTTTCTGCCAGCTTGACGTTACTAAACTGGTGTAGAGATTGGTCTAGGTAGGGAGATCAAGCCATCATGTTTTTTGTTCTCGTGTTAGCATCATGATTGCAGAAAAAAACACATAGTTATATCTCTGCCATAAGTACAAGAATTAGAAACAAACAGCCAAAAAAAAAAAACTTAGGGCCCCTTTGAATTGTAGGAATGAACAAAATGAAAGAAATAGGAAAAACATAGGATTATATAGGAATTGCAGGTTTAAAATAGAGGATTGCAAAAACACAAAAATGATCGCTTGATTTGCATCACATCTAAAACACTGGAATCGGACGACAGAGATAGATTCAAAAAGGAAATGTTCCAAGAGGGTAAATTTCCTCTAAAATCTATATGCAATGGGCGAAATTAGGAATATTTCCTATAGGATTTCAATCATATGAATTCCTCTACAAATTCTTTGATTAGAGAGGTTGTCGAAAAAGGTGATCTATAGAGATTCCCCATCTATATCCAATCGAGAATAGAAGCGAGTCGCTTCCGGCGTCAGCTTGTAGTCTCTGCAGTCGGCACACCTTGTCAAGTATTCCCTAACCCCCTTTTATAGCTTCACGCTGTTGTGAATAAGTTCCAATGTAATGGAATCGAAGTTTCATTACACGAGTGAGTTCAGCAAGCTGCTGGCACCTTCCGTTAGACAGAGAGTAAGCGACTCTATTAGCACCAGGGGGACCGTCGAGTCGAATTGATCGTGTGGCATGTGACAACAAATCCCATCAATGGTGTTCAATATTATGTCCATATAGATTTAGTCCCTTCCCCCCTCCCTTATACGCAAAAGATCAAGAAGGGGCCCCAAACCAAACCGAGAACGTTAAACATAATTCGCTCACTCTTGTATGGCTCGCCTTTGTGTCTTCCCTCGATCCCGAACCTTGACTGGACGGCCGTGTATAAGCTCCTAGTTGACTGTTGGTGCCAAAGGGGCCCTTATAGTTCTGGATGGAAGTAGTGTTAAATCAATTGATTTAATTTCTTTTGATGAAACCTACACACGAGTCTTAAATCCTAGGCTTTGATATAGATTTCTCGTATTAATAGGCTACTCCCTCCGTTCCACGTTATAAGACGCATTGACTTTTTTGGTATGTCTATTTTCTAATGTATCTAGGCAGGACATACCAAAAAAGTCAAAAGCGTCTTATATGGTGAAATGAAGGGAAACTAATTTTTCTTTCCGTAGTAAACGACATTCTCATTAGATATCAGAAGTGATTGATGTAAGATATGTTCAACCTAATCTTTCGGAAATACTCACAAAAAGGGTAAGTCAGTGCGTGTTAATAGCGATGAGTGCCAGCATATGTGTGACTATCTGCATGTTGTCTGTGTTTCTCAAAAAGGAAAAATCATGTTTTACTCCCACATAGTAACTTTGATCAGGCTCTATGTATTGAAATTGAGCATATTTTGCCAGAAATTAAAACAAATTTCTCCCCTATGAGTGAGCCCTATCACAAACCTTGTGTTCTAAAGGTTCCCGCAAAATATATTAGAAGTTCGTGCACCTTTTGAAGCATAGAGAGTCAGCGGCCCCTTGACTCAAAGGTCAGGGCTGGGATTAAGGAACAGTGCAGCCCGTGCAGGCATAATATATGAGTTTTGAGATACGGAGTATTTGGCATGCCCAATTGCCACCAATGTGATAAGGCATCTTCAAAGCATGGTTTTCTAGTTGGGGCAATGACCCTTGGCATGCATTGATGCAACTGCATTTCTCTCCAATCAAACCGGAGGCAAAAATGAGGGGGTTATCCACTTGATCAGGGAGGAGAGGAGGAATCCATATGCTTCAAGTTTGTATGCAAAAGATGTGTAGGAAGCTTGAGAAAGGACTCATTCACTCCCCTCATGTACAAAGATGGCAGAGAATGGGGACAGTGATGTACCATTTTGACCATAGTGGAAAACTGGAAAGAGTGAAGGAGCCCATGTGGAGAAAATGGCTTGGAAGGAAGCCAAAAGGATGGAAAAGGGGAGTTCAATTGGGGAATAAAAGGTCTCGCCAGAGTTGCTCCACATAGAGGATCAGATGTCAGATGTGTGGGCTAGGGACATTGGCAACAAAAAAAGACTGGAAGCCCAATTACTACCTCCCCTCGCGTGACAATATTTATGGTTGCCAAGATATGTTTGTTTGTAGGACACTTGAATGAGCAGCTACTATATAACAATTTTCACTTCCCCCTAATTTATCAATGTACTACTGATCAATTACATCGATTCAATTCTAGTAGAGTACATCATTAATGGGGAAAAATATGTGCCTGTGATTGAAGCCAATCTAGCCATCAGATATTTATATATACCTAGCTTAAAAACATTGCCGTGGCACATGGTAATCCATATGGCTGGTGGCTCTTATCAAAAGATGCAAAACCATAGCCTGCCTGACCCAGCCAGGATCTCCTGGCTAGAGTTGGTGCTGTAGTGCCAAAGTGACAGCCAAGATGAGGCCCAGAGACATTCCAAATCCGCTTTAGTTTCCTCCCCTTTTGTACCTTTGCCGTCCACGAACCACAGGGCCACAGCAAACTCAATTAGACTAGATTAATTATGAAAGCTTACTTATCATTGGCACGCCATCACACCGGTTCAACCTTGCAAATGGCAGCGACAGAAAGGCTGCCTCATCATTTGCATTGTCCTGCATTGCTTTTGCCGGGTCACTTGCACAACTTGGTAGACATACGCTAGTAGCCAGCCAACCAGAGGGTAGTCCAACCCGATGTGGCTTGACTAGCACCATGCTGTTCTGTATAGAAATAGGAATTACGGTCTTTGAGGCAGCGAAAGTATCATACATTTCATGTTTAATTTATGGTATTCTTTTACATATACTTAGTAACATTATAAATATTGAAGATGTTTTACCGGTATTATAATTTGGTTACGTCATCAGTGTATCAGTCGATTTTTAAGTTCGTTCGCTTTTTGGAAATACATATCCGTATTTGAGTCGGTTTTTAATATCGTTACTTTTGATAATACAGAAGGAATCATATAGAAATCGGTTTTAAAAAACTCGCATGCTAACTTGTATCAGTCGGTTTTAAGTTCATTTTCTTTGGAAATACATATCCGTATTTGAGGGTTTTTAAAGATCGTTTACTTTTGGTAATACAGAAGGAATCATATAAGAAAATCGATTTTAAAAAACTCGCATGCTAACTTGAGACGATCGGACTCCTAACTGCAGCTCATGTATATATATATCCAAGCGAACTCCCACAATGAATTTCATTTAATTAAACCATATGACAATAATAGATTAAAATAGACTTCGCCCGTTGCAACGTACGAGTATTTTTTATTTCTTTTTAAAGATGCCATGAGATGAAGGAAAAAAGACACTGAAAAGAGTGGCAACTCATGATGCCTTAGATATGCAACTTAAACAGAAACTCAAGGAAGTCTAAATTGCTTGACATCACAAGGGGCAATTACATACTCTACTCAACTCAACTGGAAGGCCCAGATGATGCACATCTCAATCGATCTCCATCGCTTTGGAGACGCAGGCCTTGCTCGATCACTTGCCTGCCTGCCTGCTTTTGTGGATGGATGGATGGATGCCCTCTACAAGCACTTTGCATAGGTGCAAGAGAAAGTCTCATGCCAAGCAGCAAAAAGAAGGCCCCAAATGTGGCGCGGCACAGTACGCGCTGCTACCCCTGCAACTGCAAGCCAACACCCCATGCAGCCTGCACGGCAGCTGGGACAGCCACACAAAAAAAAAAAACGGCAGCGGAGAGAGTACTGCAGATCTCCCATGTCCTCCTCCATTCATTGCCTACCTAATCTAAGCTTAGAGTAAGTTTAATAGTATAGCCCACTAGTAGCTACAAATTATCTATAGCCAATGTAATAGATAATTCATACAATAGTTGTTTACTATACAATTAGTGCATGGTCCCACCTGTCATCACACATTACGTCTTTGAAGTCCGCGCTGCAGCTTGCTACAGATTGTAGGCCCGCTACTATTTCTCTCTCATTTTTTTATCTCGTTAAAATATGTTTACAGCTGGTTAATAGCCTGCTATTGTACACGCTCTTAGAAGCCTTTTCTTTTTTTTTCCTCCCCTTGCTTTTGCAATGCTTTCCTAGCCTTCTTGCCCTAGCTACGCTACCCGGCCCCTTTGCCGGCGTCTCGCGTGTTGACGACTACACTGACGAAGTGACGATCCGTGCAGTGCAGCAACATGTGTCATGTATACGTACGTAGTGGCCACCAGCTTCAACTTGGGAGGAGTACACAGCATTCATGTTTACACTAGATCGGGATCTGATCTGATCTGAACTTCACTCAAGTGTTGGCCATGGTCCATACATGCAGATGCAGGGGTTAATTAGTTAGCCCTGTCGATCGGTCCGTGTACGCTATAATCCGTCAGACCGCATGAGCATTTGTGGCTCGCCGTCCGGCCGGCCGCTGGTCCAGCAGCAGCACGCGTAGGTGACACTACTGACAATGTATTAGATCGATCGTACGTATGTGGATCCATGCAGAAATTGCTATATACTCCCTCCCTCCTAAAACATAACAACATACTAGCTAGTGTTGTATTTAAAACTAAAAATCTGAATCAAATATTGGGTTGCTATGTTTTAGGACGTAGAGAGTATGTGTGTAAGTGAACCAACTGAACTAACTGTCTGGAGTGGAGACAATTGTGTACTGACAGGGAGTGTGTTGTACGTGGTGCACATGTGCAAGGAGCGGTTTCGCTAGCGGCAAAGGCGGTTGCACATGATGTGTGCAGTGACCGTGATCCAGAGAGATCGGGGAGAGAGTAGTACAGAGTACTTAGTACTCCCTCTATCTCATAATATAAGGATTTTGAGTTTTGCTTGTATTATTTGACCATTCGTCTTATTCAAAAAATTTTAGAATTATTATCTATTTCTTGTGACTTACTTTATTATCCAAAGTAATTTAGTACAACTTTTCGTTTTTATATTTTGCATAATTTTTTTTGAATAAGACGAATGGTCAAACATTGAAAACAAAAACTTAAAATCCCTTATTATTTATGGGACGGAGGAGTACTGTACATGCACGGGCTAGTGACGCTAGTGTGTGTGTGTGTGGCCCTAGGCCGGTAGGAAGAGATGTGTCGAGTAGAGGAGGTGGCGCTGCAGGGGATGATGCATGATACGGTACGTACGTGTGTGGGGGCTGGACGGCTGGACCGACCGGTGGATGGATGGCCTGAAATCCGCCGAGGATGCAGGCACGCATGCATGGCCCGTGCGCGGGTGAAGAGAAAAAACTTGACGAAAATCGCCGTCGCGTTTGCGCGTCGTCGCACGCGTGCGGACTGCTCAGGGCGGGTCGCGAAGAATGATCGATCGATCGGTTTTGGTGGTCAGGTCAGATGGGGATATGCCTAAGGGTGTATTGGGTCAGCCGCGAACCCACTTATAGATCAATATAAAACGGGTTCACGGCTTATTTTAGTCTATAAATATGTTTCGCGGGCTAGCCAATTACACCGCTAGATATGCCTGTGCGGCATGGGCTGTGTCCGGTTCGTGATCGTGCATGGCATGCAGTATGATGGTGCTGGATGGTTGGCTGGTGGAGAATGTACGTACGATGCGTTGGTGTGAGATTTGTGAGGGAGAGGAGGCCCCATCGATGGAGAGAGAGAGGCAGCGAACGACGACCGGTGCGGTGGCGGTGCCGCGGCCGCTTTGCGTGCCGGGGGGCGCGGCACGCTTTTTTCGCCCCATGCAGGCGGCACAATTATTACAGCTGCGGGCATACGTACGCTTTTCAAACAATGCAGAGGCAGGGCAACGCAAATAGTGGGCCGAAACCGAGGCGCTCGACGATCCAGAAATCTTTTGCTGGGCCTTCCCAACCGATCCAAGAATTAATATGGGCTGGACACGTAGCTCACCGGGATAAGTTTACTCGAGGTCCCTCAAATTGTCGTCCAGTCTGACTTTCGTCCTCGATCCGGAAAACCGGATACAATGCACCCCAACTTATAAAACCATGCAAACAAGGTCCCTTGGCCCTCATCAGTATTGATCCCGATTTTAGCTGAAGTGGCCATATATGGATCCTTGACTGATCTTCGTCGCCACATGGCATTGACGTAGCGCTTACGTGGCAATTCAATGTAGCAAAATAATAAAATCCATGGAACCCACATATCAGGTACACAAACAAAAATAATAAAAATGGTGGGGCCCACGTGTCACCCTCACTACTCCCCTCCTCTCTATCCTTCTTTTTTTTTTCTTTTGTCTTTTCTTGCTTCTTCCCCGGATGGCATCCTAACGAGCGGTGGAGGAAGGATGGCCGCTAGAGCGCCGCGCCGGCGGAGAGGAAGAGGTCGCCGCGTCGGGGCAAAGGGAGAGGTCGCTGATAAGATCCAACACGCAGAGGTCGGTGTCAGTGTCCCCGGCAGTTGGGCGGGGGAGCGCCCGCAGCCAACCTGAGCAGGGGCCTTCCCTTTCCCCTCCTCCTTGTTCCTGTAAACGACGGCATCGCTACCACTGGCCTCCCGTCCCCTCACCAGCCTTACCAGGCGGGGGCCAAGCGAGCGATTTGCGGCACAGCGGCGGTGGAGAGGAGGCCTGCGCGGGCCAACGGGAGAGAGAGGAGCGTCGCCAACCGGCCGGAGCGGGGGCCTTCCCCTTCCCCTCCTTCTCCTTGTTCCTGTCGACGACGTCATCGCTGCCGCCGGGCTCCCCGGCCTCCTCGCTGCCTCGCTAGGTGGAGGGCGAGCGAGTGGATTTGCGGCGCGGCTAGCGGGAGAGAGGAGGATCGTGTGGAAGAGCGCCCGCGGCTGGCCGGAGTAGGGGCCTTCCCCTTCCCCTCCTCCTTCTCATTCCCGTCGATGATGTCGTCGCCGCTGCTGGCCTCCCCACCCCCTTGCCAACCTCGCCGAGGGAAGGCCTACGAGCGGATCTGCCATGTGGCGCCTATGGAAAGGAGCACCATGCAGCGGCCGGAAGGGGAGAGGAGCAGCGCCTCCTATATGCTGCCTCGCCGGCCTCCAGTGAAGAGGAGGAGATGAGGTAGAAAGGAAGAGGTGGAGGAAGTGAGACCCACTGACTTGTGGGGCCCATAATTTTTTTATTTTTTTGGTTTGACTGATATGTGGATCTCATATGTTTTGTTTAATTGTTTTAGATTTCAATTTTGCTCTGCCATGTAAGCGTCACGTCAATGCCACGTAGGACGAAGACCTAATCAAAGGTGCCACGTCACGTAAAATCAGGAATAATACTACCAAGTGACCTTGTTTGTACTGGTTTTGTAAGTTAGAGGATGGGTTTGTATCCGATTTTCTAGATCGAGGATGGAAATCGGACTGGACGATAAATTAAGGGACCTATGGTGAACTTATTCCTATCCTACCCACCCAACCCAACCAAGGCAAAAAAAGATCTTACGCGTTGAGCCGATAAGGCCGTAACCCGGTGTGGGGGCGTGGGCGTGTGGCGGCCGAGCCACGACCCCGCGCAACATGTGGCTATCGCGGCCGGGTCGCTGCGCATCAACCAATCACCGGCCGCGAGCGTCACCCCGGAAAAATATAACCCCCGGGGCCTCATCTGCAAGCCTGTGGACACCCTGCGCTGCAGCCGAACGACCGAGCTACCGAGCTAATCCAGCCATGGCCTCCACCGCGCTCTCCACCGCCTCCAACCCTACTCAGGTCTGCTCTTCTCCTCCAATTTCTTCTCGCTGCTGCGGCTTCTCTCGATCTCTGACAGTTTATGTGCATTCCTCAAGGTCTGCGTGCTAGCTAGCTCTTGTGTGTATACACCGTCATGATCTGTATGCTTTCGATGCAACCTTATGTCTGGCTGTCATTGGCTTGTTTTTTTGGAAGATATATGGGTGAGAGAGAATACACTACAGTACTACACAAAGAGCTGCTAATGTGCTAGTAACTTATTACAGTACTAATTAATCAGGATGGAAACTAAGCAAATTTGCATGATCATGGTGTTTTATGTTGTCCAATCCTGAGTAGTACTAGTAGCCTATTATCTTGTTTGATCTTTGGATTTACCACTATATGCATGGAGAACTCAATGGATAAGAGTGAAATGCGTTAACCAACAAAGGGTGATGAAGACTTGGGCTGTACCTGGAACCCCTTATCTGCCAATCTCTCTCCTTTTGTCTAGTTGGCCGGTTCTGATTGTTATCTGTTTGTTCTCGCGATATATGCCAGGATAGATTGCAGCGTGCGGAATAGATTCAGACAACGAAACAGAGACCACATGTAGACACATGGACTGAAAAATTCACAATTCAGTTATACAATTTATGTTCTGTAAACTGTAGTTAAGGTGTTGTTTCCATTTGATCTGTGTCGCATAAAATTGCTTTGACTCCAGTAAAGTTTACAAAAGATCGTGCTTCAGCGAAGCATTACAACCAACCTTAGAATCCAAGTATTTTGAGACAAAAACCAGTTGAACATCTAAGTATAAACAGTTAAACACCAATTGTTCAATGTTCAGTCTTAAAAAATGACAGTAGCCTAGGCACACAAACTGTACAACCTGATCAACAAAGTTTGATCACCTGGAATGCCTTCCGATCGCTCCAGTATTCAGTGCTAGCTACTGCAACTGTAAATTTGTAACACACACACACACACACACAGAGATGAACTGAAACTAAGAAAGTCTGAAACACGTTGTTGCATGCGCAGCTGTGCAGGTCTCGCGCCTCGCTGGGCAAGCCCGTCAAGGGCCTGGGCTTCGGCCGGGAGCGCGTGCCGAGGACGACGACGACCATCACATGCCAGGCCGCGAGCAGCATCCCGGCCGACCGCGTCCCGGACATGGGCAAGCGCGAGCTGATGAACCTCCTCCTCCTCGGCGCCATCTCGCTCCCCACCGTCGGCATGCTCGTCCCCTACGGCGCCTTCTTCATCCCCGCCGGGTCAGTCGCCGTGGCACTGCAACCAATCCTTGCAAAACTTGCAAGTTCATCAGCCGAGCTAATATTTTTTTGCCGGGGATCGGTGTGTTCTTTTCTTCCTCAGGTCCGGGAACGCCGGCGGCGGGCAGGTCGCCAAGGACAAGCTCGGCAACGACGTGCTCGCCGAGGAGTGGCTCAAGACACACGGCCCCAACGACCGCACCCTCACCCAGGGGCTCAAGGTGAGTGACTACTACTGAGTGAGAGAGCTCATGATCAATGGCGAGATGACCACGGTGATGGCCGGTGACTGACTGTGTGTGTGTGCAGGGTGACCCGACGTACCTCGTCGTGGAGGCCGACAAGACGCTGGCCACGTACGGGATCAACGCCGTGTGCACGCACCTTGGGTGCGTCGTGCCGTGGAACGCCGCCGAGAACAAGTTCATCTGCCCCTGCCACGGCTCGCAGTACAACAACCAGGGCAGGGTCGTCCGTGGACCTGCTCCCCTGGTAACATTCTCAACTCTGATCTCTTGCTGAACGAAAAGATCCTCAAATTTCAAGATTCAATCTAAACTGAACCCTCAAATTGCAAGAACTTTGATCTTTGCTGATGAAAAGATCCTCCAACTGCTTACTGAACTAATGTTTACTCTGAATTGTTGCTTACTTAACTGAACTGAGCTGAGCTGAGCTGCATTGTTGTGTCTGAAACAGTCGCTGGCATTGGTGCACGCCGACGTCGACGACGGCAAGGTTCTCTTCGTGCCGTGGGTGGAGACCGACTTCAGGACCGGCGACAACCCGTGGTGGGCGTAAGCTATAACAACATGATCCATATCATCATCAGCAGCAAAGTTCACTTGTGTGATCAGCTTGTAGCTATAAGTCCGCTGTATCTGAGAAACGCTGCTGTAAATCCATCTTCACTTTGTTTTTCCAAATTATATGTACACACACTGTCACACTGTATGAAAGAGCATAAAACCCTTTTCACTGCATAAGTAACCCTTTTTGAGGATTATGAATCTGTGAGATGGATACTCTTTTATAGCAGATCAAACCTTAGATGTCTTCCTGAATATGGGCATTTCTGCATCTGCACTACACTCTGAAACTGAAAGACTGAAGAATTCAGGGCATAAGATAGCATATATAGAGAATTGTTTCAGAGCAATTGCATGAGTTTGATTTGTTTTGACCTTGAGAAACATAAGTTGGCCTGGTTCTCTTTCTATGGAAAAATGATTTCTGAAACCTATTTATATGGGAAAAAAAGGTACATAGGCCACTGCTGGCTTGTGGATTTCTGAAGGATGGACGTAGCTTTTCTCTTCAGAAATGGAACTTTCCTTTTGTTCTAAGTCATAACCGAACATTCCTTTCTCTCTTCATTTCATTCTGAAGAAAAGCTAAACTTTACATGCCATTCAAAGTCCACAGACAATGCTTCGAAAAGATGGGCAGTTGAGAATCTAACATCAGCAAACAGCCACCAAATAATCAAAACCAACAGATCAGAATTGACAAACAGAATGGACAAATTACCAATGCAAACGAATCAAAATTGATCTCTGGATCAAAGCCAGTGATCTCTCTCGCCAGTGCAGCACATCTGGAAAACCGATATAATCACAGGAATTGTTTACATTTTAATCCATCAAGCATCCAGCAGCACACAAAATTTTGACTTCCTCAGGTAGGAACCACATAGAACATATGAATCCCATATTACATTAACTTGCTACTACTTAATCACACCAGATGTACTTACTCTTATATAATATATTATTATAAATATAATAACTATAGCAAATCTATTTTCACTTGACGAAAATTGCAATATCAATCCCATCCTCCACCTCCCTCATCTATACAGCAACCCACATAAGCCATCCAAAGAAGAAGAATAAAAATAAGAATTCACCACACGGCAATGGCAATGCAAAAATCCTTAGTAGAATAAGGCATATGCAATCACGAGGATGGAAGAGCTCAGGACCAGCTCCTCCAGGGAAACAGCTCATCCGCGCCGTGCTCTGCCTCCCTCCCTCCTCTCCACTTGCGGGGCCTACGAGGCGTGCCGAACGACCGAGCTACCGAGCTAATCCAGCCATGGCCTCCACCGCGCTCTCCACCGCCTCCAACCCTACTCAGGTCTGCTCTTCTCCTCCAATTTCTTCTCGCTGCTGCGGCTTCTCTTGATCTCTGACTGTTTATGTGCATTCCTGAAGTTCTGCGTGCTAGCTAGCTCTTTTGTGTATGCACCGTCATAAATCATAATCTGTATGCTTTCGATGCAAGCTTATGTCTGGCTGTCATTGGCCTTTTTTTTTGGAAGATATCTGGGTGAGAGAGAATACACTACACAAAGAGCTGCTAAGTGTGTAGTAACTTATTACAGTACTAATCAGGATGGAAATTAAGCAAGTTCGCATGATCATGGTTTTTATGTTGTCCGATCGATCCTGAGTACTGCTAGTAGCCTTTTATCTTGTTTGATCTTTGGATTTACCACTACATATGCATGGAGAACTCAAGTTGTAGAGTGAAATGCATTAACTAACAAAGGGTGATGAAGTATCACTTGGCTGTACCTGGAAACCCTATCTTCAATATCTGTTTGTTCTCGCGATATATGCCAGGACAGATTGCAGCCTGCGGAAACGATTCAGACAACGAAACAGAGGCCACATGTAGTCATGGACTGAAAAATTCACAATTCAATTAGACAATTTATGTTTTGTAAACTGTATTTAAGGTGTTGTTTCCATATGATCTGTGTCGCGTAAAATTGCTTTGACTCCAGTTAACTTAACTCTAGGAGGATGACAAAAGATCGTGCTTCAGCGAAACATTACAATCAAACTTAGAATCCAAGTATTTTGATACAAAAACCACTCTGACGTCTAACTATAAACACCCATTTTTCGATTTTTCAGTCTTAAAAATGACAGTATCCTAGGGCCCCAAGGCCTCAACCATACAACCTGATCAACGAATCAGAGTGTGATTACCGGTCTAACCTATGATAGCAATGCCCTCTAATGCCCCCAGTATTCAGTTGTAACTTTGTAAGTTTGTAACACACACAGGTAACTGAAAGTCTGAAACACGTTGTTGCATATGCGCAGCTGTGCAGGTCTCGCGCCTCGCTGGGCAAGCCCGTCAAGGGCCTGGGCTTCGGCCGGGAGCGCGTGCCGAGGACGACGACGACCATCACATGCCAGGCCGCGAGCAGCATCCCGGCCGACCGCGTCCCGGACATGGGCAAGCGCGAGCTGATGAACCTCCTCCTCCTCGGCGCCATCTCGCTCCCCACCGTCGGCATGCTCGTCCCCTACGGCGCCTTCTTCATCCCCGCCGGGTCAGTCGCCGTGGCACTGCAACCAATCCTTGCAAAACTTGCAAGTTCATCAGCCGAGCTAATATTTTTTTGCCGGGGATCGGTGTGTTCTTTTCTTCCTCAGGTCCGGGAACGCCGGCGGCGGGCAGGTCGCCAAGGACAAGCTCGGCAACGACGTGCTCGCCGAGGAGTGGCTCAAGACACACGGCCCCAACGACCGCACCCTCACCCAGGGGCTCAAGGTGAGTGACTACTACTGAGTGAGAGAGCTCATGATCAATGGCGAGATGACCACGGTGATGGCCGGTGACTGACTGTGTGTGTGTGCAGGGTGACCCGACGTACCTCGTCGTGGAGGCCGACAAGACGCTGGCCACGTACGGGATCAACGCCGTGTGCACGCACCTTGGGTGCGTCGTGCCGTGGAACGCCGCCGAGAACAAGTTCATCTGCCCCTGCCACGGCTCGCAGTACAACAACCAGGGCAGGGTCGTCCGTGGACCTGCTCCCCTGGTAACATTCTCAACTCTGATCTCTTGCTGAACGAAAAGATCCTCAAATTTCAAGATTCAATCTAAACTGAACCCTCAAATTGCAAGAACTTTGATCTTTGCTGATGAAAAGATCCTCCAACTGCTTACTGAACTAATGTTTACTCTGAATTGTTGCTTACTTAACTGAACTGAGCTGAGCTGAGCTGCATTGTTGTGTCTGAAACAGTCGCTGGCATTGGTGCACGCCGACGTCGACGACGGCAAGGTTCTCTTCGTGCCGTGGGTGGAGACCGACTTCAGGACCGGCGACAACCCGTGGTGGGCGTAAGCTATAACAACATGATCCATATCATCATCAGCAGCAAAGTTCACTTGTGTGATCAGCTTGTAGCTATAAGTCCGCTGTATCTGAGAAACGCTGCTGTAAATCCATCTTCACTTTGTTTTTCCAAATTATATGTACACACACTGTCACACTGTATGAAAGAGCATAAAACCCTTTTCACTGCATAAGTAACCCTTTTTGAGGATTATGAATCTGTGAGATGGATACTCTTTTATAGCAGATCAAACCTTAGATGTCTTCCTGAATATGGGCATTTCTGCATCTGCACTACACTCTGAAACTGAAAGACTGAAGAATTCAGGGCATAAGATAGCATATATAGAGAATTGTTTCAGAGCAATCGTCCGCCTCGGAGGACGGGCGCGTCCGGCCGTTCATCCAGGGCCGCATCTACCACGTCGCCCACCTGGTCTCCAACTCGCTCGCCATGGTGCGGCGCCTCCCGACCCAGCGGCGGCGCGGGGCGGAGGAGGAGGCATTGGAAGGGTACGGCCGCGTGCGACGCGGGTTCCCGTCGTGGGTGTCGGCGTCGGACCGGAGGCGGCTGCAGCAGCAGCAGGTGGCGGCGGACGTGGTGGTGGCGAAGGACGGGAGCGGGAGGTTCACGACGGTGAGCGAGGCGGTGGCGGCGGCGCCGAACAACAGCGAGACGCGGTACGTGATATACATCAAGGCCGGCGGGTACTTCGAGAACGTGGAGGTCGGGAGCGAGAAGACCAACATCATGTTCGTCGGCGACGGCATGTGGAAGACCGTCATCAAGGCCAGCCGCAACGTCGTCGACAACTCCACCACCTTCCGCTCCGCCACGCTCGGTAACCAATCCTTTAGCTCAATTCGTGAACCAATTTTCCAAACTTTTTTTTGCATGCACACCGGTGAGAAGTGAACTCGATCCGTGGCGCGCTCTAGATCATCGTACGTGTTCCAACGTGTAGTTAAATTACTGCGAGTTGGCCATGGATGAGAGGGGCCAATATAATCTCATCCTGTTTGGCACGAGGCGCTGTCGTTTGTGTGGGTGACGCCGACGCCGCCCAAATCGCAGGTATCCCACGCACACGTCTCTGGCCCGTTTTTTCCAGCAGCCGCGCGCGTCGGTTGGTTCGATCGGGGGATGTCGAGTTGCCGACAAACCAATCAGTTGTTGTACCTAGTTTGTAGTACATGACCCAGCTCGTGAGCGAGTGTACGTACGTAAGTACTGGAGTACGTAGACTACATCGGTCACGTGTATCGCCGTCAAGTACGCATGGTTTTGCTTGTTGTAAGCACGCAGAATTAAGGTTGAGCTCTAGGAATCAGTAAATCACAAACGTAAGACACCTTCAGCGAGACTTTGCGAAGAATACTAGCAAGTTTGAATCAAGTCTCATTGTAGATAGAGGATTTGATTACGGATTGGTCAGTACAAAACCAATTTATCACCCATCACCTGGTACCAAACACACCGGGCCAGGAGGTGGTTTTCAATGCAAGATGACATTATACTATTTACCCTACAGTACAGTGCTAGGAGTACGTAGTACAGGCACAGTTTCTTCTTGCTCTTGGGCTCTTGGCATTTGGAGTTATGCAGCACGGGAATGGTTAGGTGAGGGAGGAATTAGCCATTAAACGCGTGGCTGGCGATCGAGCACTGCAATTTGCAAAATCGAGATGGATATGCGTGCTCTGCCTAAAAGGCTGCAAACAAGAAACAACATTGGCTTGTTGGCCTGAGCAACTCTCTGATCTGAGCGCATTCAACCACTTGTACAAAAGGGTAGCCAATTATAACACCATGGAATACTAAAAACTTTCTCGGATCTCTTCTTTTCTTCTTCTTTTTTTACATCATTTTTCCCTTTTTCGTTGGTTGGATGTGAACTGGTGTCGATCAGCACTAGCTGGTCCCCTGTGGGGATGCCGGGTTTGCCCCATCCTCCAAGCTGCTTCTCTAGAAGAAATTAAGAGCGAAGGCATACATGCACAGGCATATCACACATTCATACCAACAATCAGTTATAGCACTCACAATCCAGTGGCAATGGAGTAGAAATTGACCAGCCATGATCGTGTTCGTTGGAGGTGAATCTGATCTTTGAGGCTTATTGGTTATGACCAAGATGCCACATTAGCTAAGTACCAACAGCAAAGTGACACTAGACGCCGTACCAATTCGCGTGGCTTTGCCTGCTGGTTGCTCGACATGAACACGCGCACGGTACAAACCATGGGAGCTTAACAAATTTTTTTTGACACCGATCGATATGGCTCTTTTTTTAAGAACAGATCGATATGGCTCGTAACTGCATTACTGCAGTAGCGGCTGAGGCGACGCTCCCCGCAGCGGGAGAGCGCCGTGGCCTTAACTCCGGCTCAGCGAGACGGGATGTGGTTGACACGCCACTGTCGTGTGTCGGTGGAGGTTAATGCGTTTCGTCGGTGCCATGGCCAATGTTTGCACGCAGTAGCGGTAGTAGTACTACTACTCATCATCGCCGGATCGCCCACGTACGTACGGCTGCACTATGAATGCAGTTGTGCGTGTCGTCTCGCGGCTGCTGTTGCTAGGCCATAGGACATGTAGTACCACATCGCGATATCAACGTTGCATCGATCATGCGTGCTCACGTGAGCTGTGGAGCGTGTAATAAACTGAGGCCCTAATTAGTTTCCAGACTAAAAATTTTCAGTATTAATTATAGAAAAAAACTACTAATTACACAGATTGCGTGTAAATTATAAGACAAATCTTTTAAGCCTAATTACGTCATGATTTAATAATGTGGTGGTGCAGTACATATTTGCTAATGATGAATTAATTAGGCTTAATAAATTCATCTCGCGGTTTACAGGTGGATTCTGTAATTTGTTTTGTTATTAGACTACGTTTAATACTTTAAATGTGTGTCCTGACACACCAAAACTTTACACCCCTAGATCTAAACACAGTCCTAATAGTCTTATAATACTACTTTTGAAATTTGAATTTTGAAAATATCGTTCACATTGTGAAATTTTTTTGATACAGGCTGCAGGCATAGGAAAGGAAATTTGAGGCGCAGAGAAAACGAAACGGTCAAGAATATAGTATATTTTTTTATTCTGCTGAAAATGCGGGTATGGGTTGTGGATGATCCGGAACCCGATAAGGGGGCAAAATAATTGATCCCAAGGACATTCGATCTTTATATCTTACAGTTCCCTCGGGAAACGACAGTCCTATTGTATTTGCTGCCTGCTTTTGACGTGGACGCAACAGCAATTTGCTCCCAAACGTTTTGTGTTTTTCTTTTCTTTTTCTTTTATGCGTTCGAAAATTCCAAGAGCAAAAAAAACGAATTTGGTTCTGTAGGTTTGGGAAAAAAAAATAAAAAGAGAGAGACAAATGCCAGACGAGATGCACGCACAAAAGGCTTGATCTCTCGTAAATGCGAGGTCGCGTGCGGGGCGAGAATCGGAGGAAAAAAGGCTAGCTGGGTGTGTGAGCACGACAAGCCATGATATGCAAGTACTGCACCAAACGTTGGATTATTATGTGTTCACGTACGTCGATCTGGTCCTTTTGCCCTTTGCGCTTTTATGCGCGGTTCGCTTGCTTTGCTCGGGAATATTTTTTTTATTTTCAACTAATGTATTATTTGCAAGTGATTAAGGGATCCTTTGGATTGGATTATTTTCATATGAATTTTAAAGGAATCAAATCGTTTGAGAATAATTCCTAACTACTCCATCCGTCCCAAATATAAGGGATTTTGAGTTTTTGTTTGAATTTTTTACCACTCGTCTTATTCAAAAAAAGTTTAAAATTATTTTTTTACTTACTTTATTATCCAAAGTACTTTAAGCACAACTTTTCGTTTTTTATATTTGCACAAATTTTTTTGAATAAGACAAGCAATCAAATAGTGTAAGAAAAACTCAAAATCCCTTATATTATGGGACACAGGGAATATATTGTTTGGAATATATATGATTAATTCCTTGACACTGTTTCCATATGCCTCAATTTCATACTCCTAATTATAATTTTCCTCGGAGAAGTACAATGCAATTATTTTTTTTCTCTTTATCTCTTCTCGCACTAGAATACATCTAGATTCTTTTGTTATTTTCATGTAAACTATCCAAACACATTATATTTCAAATTCACATGTTCCACATTTCTGTGGGATTTGATCATACATAACATCTTAATCCTATGTTTATACTCCTATATTTTTCTAAATTCATGTGTATGAGGGAACCTTAAATTTCTGATCATAGTGTGCACATGGAGATTTATGTATTTACTTCAAGTCTTCAACCTTGCATGCTCATCTGTTTACTGCCTTCATTAGCTTCGGTGAGCTCACTCTATTATATTATAGAGATGTAGGTGGAGAGGGGATTAGCTCAAAGGGATAGATGGGATAGCGGCAGCCCTACCTTGATAGTATGTTTATGTGGGCAATGCATGGATAACGGTCACAAAGGATGAATAATAGCATATGGGAGGAGAGTCAGTCATCGATAGTAGTAGCTTAAGGGCAAAAGTAGTGTTGCTGAATTTGACGAAGAAAGGAATCAAGTGACGATGATTGAAGACAAGATGGGTGTTAAAAAAGCCAATATTAACATCGGTGTGGTAAGGAGGTCGGGTGGTGGTGAGATGATGGGAGACGGTGACATGTGTGTGGTGTGTTGAGGATAGGCGGCTTGAAAACGGACCGGAGATTTTTTTTTTTAGGTTACATTTCAACAAAACAAGCATCAAAATCGTCATGTGTAGAAAGTAATTATTATTAGTGATAAAATGCATTCAATAAGGAACCAAATGCGGAAAACATACATAATTTTGGTGCTCGTATGCTTTTGTCTAGCTTACATATCGTGTAGCTTACTACGAATCTAGCTCAAAAGTGTTTCTTATTTTCTTAACCTCTTTTTATATGATATCATCGAGTTGGCAGTGTTCTTTGTGTCCACTCAAAAAATGTAGTCATCCATGGCAATTTGCTCCAAATAAGGAAAAGGTACCTACGTCCCATCACTGTTTGAAGATTAGGTTGTGTGATAACATTTTGTAGTGAATTTTATAATATCTATCCATTCCTCTTGCTGTTGCAAATTAATGATAAAATTGCAGCAGATGCTCTTCTTATGTCATCTACATATTCTGCAGTGATCTCTTCACCACATAATAGGCACATTTATAGAATGAAATTTAGCTAGCTGTAGCCAATTGGTTAAGGACAATATTAAAAACCTTATTTATGAGTCTATATGACCATTGCCGTTTTTGACTAATTTAATTAGAGAACGTGGTGCTACCTAGACCAAATTAAAATATAACAGCTGAATCCAGCAGGTAATTATATAATAAAACGGCTGCATAAAAGAAAAAGAAATGTAAAGAGAGAACAATCATTCTTCCTGTTGGCAATTGCACTCTCCGGGTGCTTGAAATTATTTGGTTGCTGACCTGGATGCTGTGTCCCATCCGGGTCGTGGTGGGCCCAGGAAAGTAAAATACCAGCCATGCTGACTTGGCACCAGCTGGTTTGCTAATCCTATGGGCAATTGGGCAGCACGTAGGGCCCACAGTCCAAACCCATGAGCAGTAAAGCAGCAAAAGTTAATGGGCTCAGCGGGCCGGCCTATCACACGTTAACGGGCCCACCCAAATGATTCACGTGTTCACGAATATACTCCGTTTGACTTCTTTTTTCGTCAAAATTTCAAAACTTAGATTATCAATAAATTTTAAAAATTTTGTTTAAAAATGTAAATATATTAGGATTTTATCGAAAGTATTTTCATAATCTCGTAAAATTTGTAGATTTTATAAAATTACTCTAATAAAAAAAGGGACAGTTTCGTTTTTGCCTCCAATTTGATCTCTAATATTAATTTTGCCCCTACTTTTTTAGGGTTTTTGTTTTTGCCTCCACTTTTTTTTTGAATCGATAGGTACTTTTGCCCTGTTTTGGATGAAGGAGTTAACGGTGTTAAATAGGACATTTATGTCATCTCCAATATCTATTCATTAATTGTGTTTTTGCCCCTATTATGCAATGGCTTTGGAAATTTATTTTTGTGAATATGTTTAAAATTAAATGACATATTTTGACATTACAATTTGGACAAAATTTGAATTTGATGGAATTTTGACAAAATTTCGGCAGCATTTTGACAGGGGTAAAAATGAGAGGAGAGAGAGTCTGTATGGTTAACTCTTTCATAGGAGTAAAAGATAAATCACTAATTCGAAAAATCTTTATTTCCTGCCATAAACCCGGTTCCACTAACTTCCATCCAAATCAGGGGTAAACGCCTCTTTCGGTTAAAAAAAGTGAGAGCAAAAACGAAAACCCTAAAAAGTAGGGACAAAAACGAAATTGTCCTAAAAAAAAACTATGTTCAAAGTTAACCCAGAGACCAAAAAATCAATAAATTTTGGACAACTCAGTTTTAGTCTGGAAGCATTCCTCTTATGTTTCACTGAGTTCTCTAGAGCATGAATTTTACAAATTACAATTCTGCATCCATAGTTGGCTCAACACTGAAAGTTAGTTTAAGTATTTTAAAAATCAGAAATTTTGAAAAAACAAAAACAGTCAGATCGGGGAAAATGGGCTACAATGCCAAGCAGGGCCGAAGCTGTGTTATTCTTGCAACAGCTGCAACAACTAGTAAAAAAAAAAAGTTTACCTTTGGTCCCTCATTTTAAGAGCAAGTTTGAAAATCATCCCAACCACAATAGACATAACATGTGTCCCCAATCTTATAAGACCAAGTTAAATAGAGCAGTCCCCGGGCAGTATAGCTTCCGATTTCGTCCCACATGGCACCTTTTCCGGTTAGTGTTGCTGAGTCAGCATTGCAATTGCTTGATGTGAGGCTATGCACGCTGAGTCATATTCTCTCATCCCCTCTTCTCCATCTCGCCCTGCGCTGCATGCTATGAAGCAACGGCGGAGGCCGCACCTCTTCTCCTCTCTACCGCCACCTCGGCCGCCGCAAACAACACACGGTGCACAACTACCTCGTCGTTTGTCCTGGCCACCGCCACTAGTTGGAGCAGCTCTTGTTGCGGCCGGCCACTGGCGGTGAACACACTCTCGACCTTCGCCATGCATGGCAAAGGCAGGAGATATATGGAGATGTACTCGATCGTTCTCCGTGCTCGCGGACTGGGAGCCTATGACCACTTCCTCTACGCAGTCTGGCCGTCGGTGGTTTGGGCCAGGCCAGCGAAGTCACGATGCGGTGGTTGGACTTGGATTTGTCCAAGAAGCACACGGACTCGCCGGCCGGAGACGAACGTGGCACAGGATGGAAGGGGTAAATCTAGGAGGGTGCATGTCCTCCGGCTGGTACCGTGCTTGTGGGCTGAAGATACGCTTCGGTTCGTCTCCCTCACGCCAGGCATCCTCGTTGGCTCGCTCCTAGTACGTCGATGCACGCAAAAATGCTTGGGATCAGACGTCCGACACAAACAAAAGATCGGACGGACAAACTACCAATAGCACCTCTTTATCTACTCCACGTCTCCACACATTCATACATACTATGATGGTCTTCAAAATAATTTTTCTTCTGAACTATTTATCCAATCTATGATATGATCACACCATTATATTTGTTACAATTAAATCTTTACAACAAGATATCACATCATTACATTCCGATGAAAGAAAAATATATGTTTCAGTCCGTTAAATTTAATGTTCCAGACACAGTAGCAATATGTTTCGACGTGTGTTTTTGTTATATTTCATAAAATAAATTTAAATGTTTCAATAAACGATTTTTTTTTCACTATATACAACTCAATGTTTCACCAATGACCAAAACAATATGAGACGCTATTGCCCCTAGTCTCTCTCTTGCTATTCTATTAGCTTTCTCCCTGCATGAATTTCTCCCCACATCATGCATGATGCAAGTATTTAGTGATCTTAAAAATCTTTTTTCTTCTAAACTACTTATCCATTGAACGATTCGATCGCACCGTTCAATTCGTTATAATTAAATCTTTACAACAAGATATCACATGATTATATTCTGATGAAAGAAAAACATATGTTTCAGACAATAAAAACTTAATGTTTCATACGTGATAGAAATATGTTTCACCATGTGTTCTTACTGTGTTTCACAAAATTTCTACATGTTTCATAGGCTGACTTTCTGTTTCACTATATATAACTTAATGTTGCACCAACAGTCAACTGAAACATTTGACCATCTGATTTTTTTACAACGTCGGATATTCGATTTGTAGCTCTCTCTCCCGATGCATGCATAGGTGCATGACAAACGTACGTGTTCTGCGGCGTCCTTGATGCCGAATTGCCGACACTGGGGCGAAGAGGGAGGAGGTGGTGAGGCTGGCTTGACACGACGGGGTGTCACATGTGCGGGAGGGTGGAACATGCAGCAGGGCTCGAGGGTTTCGGAATGTCCAATCATTACTGGAGAAGTGATCTTTACCGCGTGGGGCAAAAACCACAATGGTCCCAGTTCACCAAAAAACCGGGAATAAAGATCATCTTTAGTCCTGGTTGGTGCTTATAAACCGGAACAAAAGATGATCTTTAGTCCCGTTTCACCTCGTGTCAGAGGCTGTCAGGTCCTCAGAAATCTTTAGTCCCGGTTGGTAACTTTAGAACCGGGACTAAAGCTTATATAGATCTTTAATACCGGTTGGTATTACCAACCGAGACTAAAAATCAACATACCGTATATAATCCCTTTCAGAGCCGGGTCTTTGCTAACCCTTTCCTCAAGAGGTTGCACTAAGCACTCCTCCTTCCACTAAGGGGTATCTCTTTCCTTGTGGACGCGAGATCCGGCCTTCACAAACTTCTCCCGGCCAACCACACGTAGATCGGTGGCTCGGGAGTGACACCTAGCCATCTAGGAGTCCTCAACCTCCAAGAGTAACAAACACCACACAACTCTTGGTCAAACCCTAGTGCTCAAGATCGAGTGAAACACACACTAGGCCCTCAAACACCAAATCCACAACCACCAAGATCCACCACACAAAGAACAAAGAGGGATTTGAGAGAGGGAGAGAGAGCTCAAAGATCCAAAGCACCTTGGCACAAAGCTCAACCCAAAGAGAATGACAATGAAAGTTGGGAAACCCTAGAAAAGAGTTAGGTGGGGGGTATTTATAGATCCCCTCAAAGAGTTAGGATAGTCTGATGTTTTTGAGCCCCAAGCAACCCAGGGACAAAGAAAAAAGTTCTGAAGAATTTTGGACAATCTGACAGATCGGATAGTCCGATGTCATGTCTGATAGTCCGATATTTTTGAAGCAAAAACTTTATCCTCATGAGAGACTCAAGTTCCATTGAATTTTGGAGTGTCTGTATCATCGGATAGTCCGATCACATTGGATAGTCTAATTTGACTTAGAGAAAATCACTCAAGAGGAATAAAAAACATTTCAAAACAGAGAGTGAAGTTCTGAGAAATTTTGGATAGTCCGATGTATCAGACAATCCGACCATATATCGGATAGTCCGATATTTTTGAGCCAACACTCAGACCAAAGACAGAGAGCAAAGTTCTGTGAAATTTCGGATAATCTGAGCATTGGATAGTCTGATAAATATCGGATAGTCTGACAGGAATAAATCAATAACCCTTCAAATAAAGGATTTTGAGCACTAGTGTTCTACCAATTATATGCTTATGGTATCCCTCTTAATAGTACGGCATCCTAATACTCAAGAACACAATATATGCATGGTTTAGAAAGACGATTACCACAAAATATGCCACAATGCTTTTAAGCTCAAGTTCCACTCCTTTTCACCCTTGCAATCATCTCAACAAAAACATTAGTGAACCTCTAATTGTGTTGTCATTAACACCAAAACAATTGAGGGGTCCTAGATGCACTTTCACTCCTGAAAGACAACCCCCTATTAGTTCCCCCAACACTTCCCGAACAGAGCAATTTCGCTGGTTGCTAATTCTATAAAAAGATGGAAAGATAATTTTGAGGGGAGTCTTCCCAATCCACACATTCTCCCAAAATTTCACCATTTTTCCATTACCTATGGACTTCTCAACTAGGTTCTCAACCCACTTTTTACACTCATGTAGTCCTTTCCAAAATTGGGACCCCCATAGAAGAGCTATCAAAGAAACTGCATTGTCCAAGGTACTTTTTTCTCAACACCTTGCAACTAATATCTGAATTCCTCCCCTCTAATTTCATGATCCATTTACTCAGCAAACAAATATTCATGGCTCTAGTGTCTAAAAAACCTAAGCCCCAAAAATCTTTTGGCCTGCATAAAGCTGACCATTTGATCATATGAAACTTCTTTTTTTTTTCCTATCTCTTGCCAGTAAAATCTCCCCCTAGCTGAATCCATTTTCTTATGAAACTCTTCAGGAAGGCTGTAAAAACCCATGGTATACATAGGTACACTGGAAAGACAAGAGTTGATCCTGATTTCCCTCCCCTCATAGGACAAATGACCACTGTGCCAAGATTCTAGCCTTTTCTCTACCTTGTTCATCACTGGGGTCAGATCCCTCATACTTATCTTTTCAACTCCTATAGGAAGCCCCAAATAGGTGAAAGGCATAACACCCACTTTGCAATTCAACATATCTATAAGAGAAAATCCCCTATGTACCCATGAAAGTTCATCTAATCCCTTCTATACCCCTGAATTTTGCTCAATCCCTTACATACCCCTGAATTTTAGTTTGAATCCCTTCCATGCCCTTTCCGCTAGTTGACCGTTAGTTGACCGTTAAATTCTTTTGAAAAAGTCCATTTTGCCCTTTGCTATGAAGAAACATAATAAATTAATGAAGTATATTGTTGGAATGTAAAAATTTATTGGATGAGACTATTATATTTATGAGTATGTGATGCATCATATTATTTGTGACAAATTTACTTTTAACTATGATATAAAAGTTGATACTTATTTATTAGTTATTAAAGTTCTTTTATGTAGCACATGTGTTTTCATAGTAATACAACAAATTTGTTTATTACTTCAGAACACATAAGCTAAAAAATCTTTTAATAACTAATAAATAAGTATTAATTTTTTATGTCATATCTAAAAGTATATTTATCGCAAATAATATGGTGCATAACTATCTCATAAACATAATAGTCTCGTATAACAAATCTATGCTCCAACAAATATACTCTATTATCTATATGTTTCTTTATACCAAAGGGCAAAATGGACTTTTTCATAAGAATTTAACGGTCAACTAACGGTCAACTAGCGGAAAGGGCATGGAAGGATCCAAACTAAAATTCAGGGGTATGTAAGGGATTGAGCAAAATTCAGTGGTACAGAAGGGATTAGGTGAACTTTCAAAGGTACACAGGGGATTTTCTCTATCTATAAACATTTCCTCTGCCTCTCTGGTTATCCACAACATATACTTCACTCTTTTGATAATTAATTTTCATTCTAGACATTTCTTCAAAGCATAAAAGAAGTAACTTTAGGGCTAGGCCATTTTCAGGGAAGCTTTGGTGAACAGGATAGTATCGTCTGCATATTGCAGATGTGTCAGTCCCCCTGTTAGAGTTTGTATCGAATATGTGTACAAAGTCGGTTACAGTTTAGGACTTGGAGTTATACTAGGTATAGGACTAGAGTATGAGTCGGACTCTATCTTAGGATCTCTTATAAATAGAGGGGCGTGCCTGTTGTAACCGCATGGCGACTTAGCATAGCGAGAGGGAGCGGCTGCCGGCGGCAACCGGCCATGAGTCGTTGTAACTCTGACACGCTGTATATATGCTGGATCGGGGAGGAGCGCCTAATCAGTGCCCCGGAGATGTAGGCCTCGGCTGAACTCCGTTATCAAATATCGTGTCTCGGTGTCGTCATCGTGTTTTGGTTCCTATGGCGTTTCTTCCGCGTTTGGTTTCCGATGTGATTTCGGGGCCGGTTTTATAACAAGGGTATCAGAGCCTGCGGGAGATCTAGGTAGAGGTACGAGGGAGGCGCTCCACGCCGCGACGACTACACAGGGTGTCCAGGGACGGACATGACACAAGATGGAGCACGGCGGCGATCAACGGAATTTGATCGGTGGAATCGGACACTTCAGGCGGAGGTCTGAAACCGTTCGATGGCTGCAATCAACAGGAAGATGACTAGACGTGGTGCTCGGGTTGAGGGCGGCGGAAGCGATTGGCCATCCAATCGGTGGGTCGGACACTCCGGGCGGTGGCTCGGACTTTCCGGTGAGCTACTTTCAACGGGGAGACGGTCAGCGTGACGCTCAGGTTGATTGAAGCTAGAGGCAATCGGCGTTCTCGATCGGTGGAATCGAACACTCTGGGCGGGGTGGCCCAGGCCTTACGATGAGTTGCGTTCGACAGGGAGATGGCTAGACGTAGCACTCAGGTCGTTCAGTAACTGGGAAGACGGCATATGATTTGTCGGCTTCGGCTCGCGACTAGATTGACGAGTGGTCAATTGGAAGTCGGAGCGGATGGATCCTTGGTGCTGATGCGAAGGTGTTGATGACGAGACAGTGCGTGATGGATTGCAACAGTGACGATGCGCGCACGACTCACGGTGGCAGGCACTGGTTATTGATCGGCGGCATTCGCTGTAGATGGAATTGACCCGAAGTGTTTGGTGGCGGTGTAGGAAGTCGTGGAGGCGTACATGAAGCTTGGAGATGGTCAGGGCCGCGGCGGTGTGCGCGATCTTTGCGTCGTGGTCGAGCCGGCGGCGTAGACCAAAGCGGCGTCATTGGTAGCATGCTCGGATTGAGAGGTGATTACGCGGTTTCGTTTCTGATGGGGTTCGCGGCGCAGTAGCGGATGCGGACTCGGAGTCCGGTCACAGCGCGTGCGGCACGATTGCAGAAGACGAGTTGGAAGCCAAGTCGAACACGAGAAGAGGGGGCGATGCGGACTCTGATATGATTTGAGAAGAAATCGGATGCACTTGGCCAGTTGGCCTCATGCAGTCAGCGAAGGAGTTCCATGGGATTGCAACTAGCAATCGAATCAAACAACCAAAGCAATGAAAAGATTGGTCCCGATTTCTTGGCGGCGGTGGTTTGGGCGACGAACTGCGAGCGGTAGGAGCACGGCTTGGTGTAGTCGTCGTGCAGGTGCCGGCGAGTTCGACGCGAGCCGACTCCGGCGAGGAGGCGGCGGGTTCCGGCGGTACGAGCGGCTTCGGCTCTAGCGTCGGGAGGCGGCTCCGTGGGCGTCGGCAGCTCCATGGCCGGCGGGAAGCCCACGGCGACGGCGACGTCTTCACCGGTGGCTGCACATGGGAGGGAGTCAGAGCCATGCAGGCATCTGGCGGAGGTGTTTCCGAGGGGAAGCAGCAGAAGATTGGTGGGAGGCGGCGCGGGCTCCTGTGCTCAGAGGTCGGCGGAGGAGTGGCGAAAGCGAGGCAGCACTAGGTGCTGGGCGGCGGCGCGCTCTAGTCGGCAAGGAACGAGGAGGAGCGAGAGAAAAGATGTCGATCTATGTACTGCATTTGCGCTGAGTCAAAGGAGATGAGAGCCCACGTAGGTTCGGACGTGGCAGTATCTGGACGGGTCAGTGGCTCAGGTAGCTTCACACGTAAAAATCAGGGTTGACCAGACTTTCATGCGAGGCATTGAAAGCATTGGAAACATGGATAAGTCACATGAATATATGGTGCTGGATGGCTGCCTATGCATGTCTATGCATACACTTGAGCATGCAGGGAAGGATATGCATGTGAATGCATGCACCTGTTTGTGCGTACTATAGGGCCATGGTTTATGCAAGAGATGATGGATGCATGGGGTAAACCGCTGAGGGTGTCACGCGTGTTAAGCGAAATTGTGACTCGGTGAAGGCGCCGAGTGGATTGACGAGAGTTCCCGGGCAACAGCGGGTAAAAATCGTTGAGGGTGTCAACGGGCTGTCTGGCAGTACAGGATATATTCAGATCTGCGGGGTTTGCATGTGGGGATATATGAAAACTGCGTCACTGAAGGAGAAGAGCAATCGCTATGGTGATAATTTCTTTGGATGATTCAAGGAAATGGTGAATTTTCTCAAATTATCGGATATTCAGTCTAGGGATGCGGAAAGCGTGGACGTTGGATTTATTAGCTCGGTTTATAAGACGATAAGGAAGAAAAGGTTTAGTTCTTCAATTCTTGTGAGTTTGATTTATCTATTTGGTGATGACGTCGATTATCTGGCCATGGATTAGATCAGGTCAAATTTAAGACGGTAGATGAAGGTGAACATGGTCTTCGGGGAGTCTATGATGTGACAGCTAGGGAGGAATCTAATTTCGCTTGGCAAGACGACTGTGGTGATATGAGAGAAGGTGGAGCACTGTTGCAGGTGGAGTCAAGATGAAGAAGTTACAGGGATAGCGAGAGTCTCTCGTTACGGTGAGCCTGGTGGAGGCTTATCGGGGCAGCTCGGCGTGAGCGGCGAAAAAGGACCAACTCAAGTCCTAGTACACGGAGGTTCGAGCAAGTAACAAATTCAGGTTGACGTGGCATATTCGCCAAGGTGGAGTTTGTTAGAGTTTGTGTCGAATATGTGTACAAAGTCGGTTACAGTTTAGGACTTGGAGTTGTACTAGGTATAGGACTAGAGTATGAGTCGGACTCTATCTTAGGATCTCTCATAAATAGAGGGGCGTGCCTGTTGTAAGTTGTAATCGCATGGCGACTTAGCATAGCGAGAGGGAGCGGCTGCCGGCGGCAACCGGCCGTGAGTCGTTGTAACTCTGACACGCTGTAATATGCTGGATCGGGGAGGAGCGCCCATAATCAGTGCCCCGGAGATGTAGGCCTCGGCTGAACTCCGTTATCAAATATCGTGCCTCGGTATCGTCATCATGTTTGGATCTCCTATGGCGTTTCTTCCGCGTATGGTTTCCGATGTGATTTCGGGGCCGGTTTTATAACAAGTCCCCCCTGAACCAAATTAGGAACCACACCTTCTAACAGCCCATTTTCCACAGCCTTATCAAGTATAACTGACGAGGCATCCCCTACAAGATTGAACAGAATAGGAGAAAGGGGATCACCCTGTCTCAAACCCCTGAAAGTTTTAAAGTAAGGACCAGTTTCCCCATTAATATTAATGCTGACTCTGCCCCCCTCAGTGATAGTCTTTATCCATTGGATGAAAGTTTGACTGAAATTCTTTTTTTCCAACACTTCATACAGAAAACCCTATTGCACTCTATCGTAGGCTTTCTCAAAGTCTATTTTGAAAATGACACCAGATTCTTTTTTCCTACTTAGTTCATGCAAAGTTTCATGTAATATCACACACCCATCCAAAATGAACCTCACTGGGATGAAGGCAGTTTGAGTCCAGTTAATTATCCCCCAAATCATTTCAGTCATCCTCATAGTGACAGCTTTTGTAATGATTTTTAGAATCACATTCTGCAAGCAAATGGGTCTATATTGCTTTATAGTGTTTGCATCTTCTATTTTTCGAATCAAAGTAATAGCCCCATAATTAATTCTGTCCATTCTCAACACTCCCATTTGTAAGTCATCTAACATCTCCTTAACTAAACCTCTAAACTCTGGCCACATCTGTTTATAAAAACCCATAGGGAACCCATCAGGACAGGGGATGTATTAGACTTCATACTTTTCATCACTTTGTCAATTTCCTCATAGGTAAAGGGTCTCTCCATAACCTCATGTTTTCTCTTACTTAAACAAAGTTTGATCAAGGTGCACATCCCTCAGCTCTTCACTTCCAAAGAGTTTCTTATAGTAGTCATAGATATGATCTTGAATCTTCTCAGCTTCTATGATCACACACCCCCATCTTGTAGAGAAAAAAAGTGGTTTTTCCTTTTTCTTCCATTGGCAATTCTGTGGAAAAAGGAAGTGTTACTATCTCCCCAGTATCCACTATTCTTCCCCTCTTCTCTGCCACCAAATCTCTTCATGAATGTATATGGCCTCAATTTCTTTTTATAGGGCATATCTCTCCTACAATGTGAAGAGTTCCCTTTCTTCTAACCTCTTATCAATTTCATCTAGTATCTGTTCAATCTGTTTCCTCTTTTTTTTCTCACTTGTAACATTGGCACTCCACCCCTTTAGCCATCTTCTTATAGAAGGCATTAGAAAATACCAACACTCCATAACATCTTTCTGGATTCTGGTAGGCAACTTATTCCTTAACATTTTTTTTTTTTGAAAACTTCTATCTGAAACCAACCCATCTCAAATTTAAACGCTCCTTTTTGATGTTTTCCTCCCTCTAATGTCGACTAGTAGAAGAGGACAATGGTTAGACCCTATCCTAAGAAGTGAGCTAACTATTGCTAGGGGTTCTTTGCACCCAAATGAAATTAACGAGTATTTTGTCCAACACACATCTGATAGGTTCTTTGCACCCAAATGGAATTAACGAGTATTTTGTCCAACACACATATGATAGGGTAGAACTGTTTGATGGTTCAATTATACTTACCCCCAATCTAAATAGTTCCTACAACTCATATTGCTCAATAAATTTGTTGAAATTATCAGCCCTCCTAAGATCAACCACCTTTAAGACTTTTAATCCTAAAATCTATAAAGGTTAAAAACTCCCCCATAAGATAAACACCATAATCCATTCTCTTACTTAATTCAGCTAAGAAATACCCTTATTCTTCTGCTGGGCAGGACCACATTAATCAATTCCCATATCTTTTATTCCTAATAACCATTCTTAATCAAAAATTCCATTATCCCAATCTATTATCTCAAAGAATAACTTATTTAAAAGCTAAGTTGTATCTTCCTTCCAAACGTCTCCACCCCTTTTTCTTTGGTCTCCACTCTTTTTCAGTCTTTAGCCTCTCATCCTGTTTATTTTTCTTTTTACTTCTTGTCCCCAATTTTAACGTAGAGACAAAACGATCGTTCGGTTAAAAAATAAGTGGGGGCAAAAATAAGTAGGGAGTAAAATCAACATTACACAGTTAAGTAAGAGCAGAAACGAAATTACCCCCTTATCTAACTCTTCGATGCTAATCCGATGCAGTTATAATCTGTTTTGTCGGTATCATTATTACACTAGTGTGGTGGGTTAAGAGACTGGTTCACCGAGGTCATATTGATGATAGTTGAGAAGGCACCATTTCGTGTAGTAGAGATGAGTTCACTCCCGTCTCTGCCGCCACCACCGCCACCGCCTGTAAGATGGCGATGAGGAGGATGCGACGCTTTTGATGCACCGTGTGTGTTCAGCATTAGCAAAGTTAGTTAACCGTTAGTGTGTGTTTGTTGTCATCGAACTGTACGTCTGGTGCCTTTTCTATGTACGATGTTTTGTCTGGTGCCTTTCCATGTACGATGTTTTTATCCCTTGTGACGTACGATGTTTTTATCCCTTGTGACGTAGTATTATTGAACTTGTTACAATTTCAGTCAATGAGGCCCTTTTCATATATATGATGATATGTTTATATAAGTGACAGATATATACATAAAACATGTAAAATAAGACTGTGTTTAGATCCAGCGGTGAAAATTTTTAGCGTGTCACATCGGATATACAGACACACATTTAAAGTATTAAATGTAGTCTAATAACAAAACAAATTACAGATTCCGCTAGGAAACTGCGAGACAAATTTATTAAGCCTAATTAATCCGTCATTAGCAAATGTTTACTGTAGCACCACATTGTCAAATCATGGAGCAATTAGGCTTAAAAGATTCGTCTCGCAAATTAGTCGCAATCTGTGTAATTAGTTATAGTTTAGCCTATATTTAATACTCTATGCAGGCGTTCAAACGTTCGATGTGATAGGGTGTAAATTTTTTTTGTGTGGGAACTAAACAGGCCTCAGGTTAGGACATGACGTCTATAAAAAAAAATACACCCAACCATTCTTTTTGGTCTTCCTATAGTAGAATAGTAGAGTAGTAGAAAGTTAATCTAACCGCTGATTACTATGGGTAATTTATAGACATTTAATCAAATATCCTCTAATTTGACTTCAAATTTAATTTATTTCTACCGAACGCAATTTCTTTAGGTTATGCATCATTGTCCACTGCCCATCGTGTGGCATCACCGGCGAGCTCGCCGTTGCATCGATCCTGGCCCCTTGCCGCCACTAGCAACTACCTCACTGCCACTAATTTCCACGCAAACCAGCAATCTTGCATATACTAGAAAAAAATACCCGTGCGTTGCAACGGGTAAAGATATATTTTCAATGATATATTAAGAGCTGAGCAATAAATTAAAATATTGGAATCACTATACAATATAATTGAAAATTTTAATGAAAATCCTAATATTGGGTCACCATAGATTATAAAAAGTTAATAAAAAATCTTTTTTGGGTTTTGGGCCAAAAGCCTTCCTTACTTTTTCAGCCCTAGTCCAGACCGCTACCTCCCTCCGTTTGGCCTGCTTGCTTCGACCCAGCCACGAGTGAAGCCGTTTTTAGCCCTAGGCCGGTCCGCTACCTCCCTCCGTTTGGCATGTTTCCTTCGACCCATCAAATCCGGCCGAATCTTTCTCGATCACCCAAAATTGGTTGAAGTTTTTCGATCTACTCGCCTCTTTCGGTTTTACGCAAAATCAGAGCGTAAAACACGGGGGTAAAAACAACGGTAAGATCGCCGTCATCATCGGCAACCGTTAGATTAAATCCGGCGAAATAAAGCCCGAAAAATCATGGAAAAAATGATGAGGGAGGAGTGGGAATCGAATTCTTTTTCAATCAAATTGGAGTGAAAACTCACGATTGATATGGCGCCGGCGCGGCGCCAGGGTTCAACTCGGTAGACGTGCCACGAATAGATCGGATTAAAAAACCGGACGAGAAAAACCAAAAGCGCATGGGATAAAAAACCGGTGACAAAAAAATTGACGAAAAAACCAAAAGCGCACGGGAGGCGCACGGTAAAGGATTTAAAAAACCGGACGGAAAAAACAATAGCGCGTGCGTAGAAAAAGACTCTTTCGCGTGAAAAAAACCAAACAATTTTTTTTTGTTTTTTTACTGGCGAGACTTTTTTTCCTTTTTTTTTACCGGAGTCGGACAATTTTTTTGTCATGACAGAGCTTTTTTTTAATCCTTTTTTAGTCGGACTTTCTTTCCCTTTTTATTTACCTTTTTAGTCGATTTTTTTTTACTAACGACCGAAGTTTTTTTTTATCATTATTTGAGTCGGACTTTTTTTCTTTTACTTTTTAGTCGGACTTTTCTTTTTAGGACTATGGAAATTTTTGTTCTTTTTATGTAGAGATAGAGATTAAAACTAAAATATAAAATTAAAACCAATTCGAACACGGATGACGTACCAAAGTGCCGGCAAAAACATCTTTAATTTTTATAATAGTAGAGATAAACAATGCGTACATGTATAAATGAAAGAACATGCCTATTTTCTCTCATACTAAGACACAGATTAAGAGATTAGCCTAAAAAATCCATATCCGAATTAGTATTTTCTCTCCTCCATGATGTTTTTTTTTTAATTTTCAAATTTGCTCATTCGCAACTTCTACTACCAATATTACCAATACCAGGTGCAGTACAATTGAACAAGATCCATTGAATCAAAATAGATGGAAGGCTCATATCTATTGCCCTCCAAAAAAATCTAATAGGGAAAAGAAAACGAAGGTTGCACCACTCAAATCAGCGGAGAAATCGGCTCCATGTCTCCATCCAAAACAAGGGAGTATTCCGCACCATTCAACCAAAGACAGAGAGACATGACACAAGTAAATACATCAAGCAGAATAACCATCTTTTTTTATAGCATGTAAATTTCATTAACCGCTTTGGTAGAAAGCCGAAAGACAAACATGACAGAGTCTTACACAAAGAAAAACAAAAGAAACAACGGAGACAAAAAAACACCAGAATTGGGGATTACACCAGCACTTGCAGCATTACATACAAAGCAGAGAATCCACAACACCCTATCCGCCAACAAAACATTCCTGAAAACAACCCTGATTAAGAAAGAAACTAATCTAGTCTATCAGAAAGAGCATTAATACTGTTGGATTAGACACGACACTAAGCATTATCAACTTTACATGTTATTATTTAATAAATCTCCCATTTTATTCAATGTGTGTGATCCTTCTAATAAATGCAAGCAAAATGTTAGTAATGAGACTTCATCAAAATTATGTCATTGTCGTATTGCTATATTTCGAAGGGAGAATGGAATGTCCTATTAAATAAGGAATACTATGGAGTTACTAAAATGTGTAACTGTATGTTTATGGAAATTGATATGGTGCAGTTAATTTATGAAAGCTCGCATATTAAACTGAGTTTAAATTATCTACGTGTGTGGACTATTAAGATATTGAGCAATTAAACTCTATATTGGTTACCCTGAAAGATCAAAGGTATACCGTTTTTATTATCCTAACTGGACTACTAAATTTGTTGAGACTAACATGTCAGCATTTTTGAGGATGATAAAATCAGTAAGAGTAATGAAGTCAAAGAAAATAGACCTTGTACGCCCTAAAATAATTGTCACCCCCAACACACCCGCACACACTAAAAATAAGGAGCGAATTGAAAATACGGAACCTAGCGATCAACCTTAGGAACCAACTATGTACCCATAAGATGATCACAAAGGAAATATGTTTTTTCAAATGATTATGTTGTGTACATAAATGAAGACATACATGATATTGGGAAAGTAGATGACCCCACTTGTGATTTAAAGAAGACATAAGCAGCAAAGATTCATCCAAGTGGCTTCATGCCATGGTAGATGAAATGGACTCTCTGAGTCAGAATGACATAGTAGAAATTCTCGAAGGAATTAAAACAGTAGGCTGCAAATGGGTCTAAAAAACTAAACATGATTCGAAGGGAAATATCAAATGGTTACACAGAGACAAGGCATTAATTATGTTGATACTTTTTCTCTAGTGTCTAAGAAAGACACCCAAAGAATAACTATGGCTTTAGTGGCTCATTGTGGCTTGGAGCTATACCAAATGGATGTTAAAACAACATTTCTTAATGGTGAATTGGAAGAGAATGTTTACATGATGCAACTAGAAGGTTTCGTTGTGGAAGGTTGTGGACATATAAGATGTCGCCTTAAGATATCCATTTATGGGTTGAAAGAAACGTCCAGAAATCCATTTATGGCGCTGTCAGAGTCGCGGGTCAGGCGCCAACGGTGGGCCAGTGTTGGTGACGAGGGAAAATCGAAACGAAGGGGATGGGGAGGAGGTCCGTCAGGCAGGGCCTCACCGGCACGTTGACGCCTTCCGGCATCAGTGAGGCCAGGGTGATGGCACGGTGGGGAGTGGCGATGGAGAAAATAACTGACCAGAAAGAAGATGAGGGGTTCGCCGGAGAGAGGAGGAGGGGGCTCGTCAGAGGGCCATCGCCGTCATCAGAGGGAGGTTGTGGTCGCTCAGTAGCTCGCTTGCGCGTCGCGAAAACGGATGGGGAGAGAACGAGGATGAAGTGATAAGATGGAGAGAGACAGATATATGTGGTGGGCTGGGGTGTTGGAGCGTTCGCGGGCTACAAACGCACGCGCAATAGGCCCACCTGTACGGGGCAGTGTGGCCATGGCCATTCTGGTGGGGAATAAGTTCACTTTAGCCCTCAATTTGTTACCAACTTCGAAATTCATCCCTAAACCGTGAAACTAGATACAATGCATCCCCCAACTTACAAAACCATGCAAATAAGATCTCTCGGCAGTATTAATTGTCCCCCAGTTTTGGCTGACGTGACACATACGTGGCTCCTTCGACTAGTTTTCGTCCCACGTAGCATTGATGTGGCGCTTACGTGGTATTCGATCCGGAAAAATAATAAAACCCGTGGAGCCCACATGTTAGTTTTACACACAAAATAATAAAAAATGGTGGGGGCCCATGTGACCCCACATGTCATCCTCACTACTCTCCCAGGGGACTGAGGCGGGCGGCGGCCGGAGCGACCAGCCGGCGGAGCGGGCGACAGGCAGGGTGGAGCGGCCCTCTACTATCGTCGTCGCCACGACCCTCCAGGGGAGCGGG
>CM020185.1:9781960-9794928 GCA_009805545.1 Oryza longistaminata | reverse complement strand
CTGGATAAATTCTGGGCACATCAGGGAGAGATCACCTGTCATTCCACCTTGAACATGACCATCGGCAACACCAAAGGCAGCAGCAATGATGCACACGCCAACAAAGGGCGCGATTCCACCTCTCCCAGAAGTTGCAACATCCAACTGCAATGTAGGAGAACACACCAGTGTGATACGGTTCTGCTGATTTAGTATTAACCATGTCAGAACTGCAATAAGTAATCCTTACAATGATCGCTGCAAATGAGCTCAAGAAGAAGAGTGTGTAACCCGCCAAATTGCGCAACCTAGTGTTGACCTTTGCCTCATGATACGTGAATATGGCAGTTGTGCCGAGGACGAATGGCTGATAGGTGAGAGTAACAACTCTTGTTGGATGGTAATTCTGAAGTCAGAGAGCACAAAATCCGTTAAAAATATCTTCCTTTTTTGTCAGCACTTTTCCTATCGCTAGACAGTTAAGAAGAAACCAATATTACTTCATACAATTCATACCGGAAAGAGAAAGGTGTAGTAATCTTCGATTGTAAGCATGCTGTTGAACCCAAAGAGGCACCCATTTCCCAGAAGCCAGCAAATGAAAATACCCCAACATTTTCCCTATTATCAGTGTCGCAACATTGCCAGAACAGACATTTAGTAACACTGAATAGACTAAGTACATTTTCAGGTGAAGATAATCAATGAAAACCTGAGTCGTAGCTACTCTTTGTTCTCCTTTACCATATGCCATGTTTGTAGTCAACTAGGATGACCCTAGATCAAGAAAAACAAGAACTAAGTAGAATTGAGAGTGACCATGCCAAAGACATGTATAAAGAAATGAGAACTTAGAACGCAAAACAACACTTACAGTGATCACTCTGTGATATGAGGAGCTGCGCACCCAATGTTAGAAGGAAGAGGGACATATAATGACAAGCCAGAAAGGTAAAACTCATACAGAAGAGCGAGCTGCCGTTGGTGTTGACTTCCCCGACGTGGCCAAGGCGGAAGACGAGGGACGGGAGTGGGAGCAAGGAGGGAAGCTTCCAGGTGACTCCACATCTATGCTCCTAGATCTAGTGGAGGTGGCGGCGGTCCAACACAAGGGTTAGGGGTGGACCAAGTGAGGAGCGGGGGCACAAGGATAGGGGAAGGGGGGAGCGCCTTGGTGATGGCGACGGCGGCAAAAGAGGAGCTTGCCCATTCGAGTCAGTTTGGCAGCGAAATATCTCGTGGATAGGGCCACTTACATGTGGGCCCCACATAATTTTTTATTCCCTCCTTGCTGACTAGGATGCCACGTCAGCGAAACCACTCATACATACTGCCATGGGATCTACTTTGTACGATTTTGAACATTTGAGAGGTAGAGCTTTATGGTATTGGAGATTAGGGATGTCATTAAGACTCGTCGTAAAGCTAAGGAATGGCAAGTGGATTTATTCCTAATCGTTATGGGTCTAGGTGCCACCGGTCGGTGCATTGAAGAGAGGGAACATCAATACCCCAATGGACCGAGTTATGGAGTATGATGTTCTCTAAAATAGTTATGAAATATTTTCTTCCAAAATTTAATGTAAACCATTTTGAAAAGACCAATCTAAATAGCTTTTATGAATAACCATATATGGTCCTTGACAAAAAAAAAGGTGTAAATACTCTCTTTTAACCGAGCACGTGGCAACTCAAAATCAGAATTGACAATTATCAACGGAGATACTAGTCTTAAATATTTTATGTTTAGGATAAGATCTATGTAAAACAAATTGATCATTAATTATATATATATTAGAATAATTTTAGAAAATATAATAAGTTCATGATAAATTTGTGCATAACATTTTAAAGTAAGCATTTAAAACTTTATTGGTGATTAAAAGTTTTAAATGCTTAATCAAATCTTGTCCTAGACAACAATAATTATGACCAGTGGGACTGGGAGTAGTGATTTACTACTTAAAAGTGAGCGTTGTTTCTTTCTGATTTGATATAATATCACAATAGATTATCATTTTCGTGTTTTACAATGATGTCGAATATTCAGATTTCCTGTACATGCAAAAACAAAAAAAAAATTTTATCACCACCCTTTGCCTATGAGCCACATCCAGTCAAGAACAACCCCACAAAATATGCCCGCCAAGAGGAAGAACACAAGCATATTGCCCAAAGCATTCTGTTCAGGTCCCTGCAAAAAATCATGCACACAACTTGAGCCCAATCAACCAACAGAGAGATGGTTCAGAAAATTCAGAGACCAAACCTTATAGCCTCTGGGCGCCTCAGTGATGACACACACGGTGAGATGCCCATTGCTCAGCCCAAGAAACGACGTCAGCATGATCACCCAGCCCTCGTCACAATACTTCACTGTGAAGTAGAACGCAGGGACGAACAAGAACCTTGCAACGACTGCGATTAGCAGCCATTTCCTGGATGTCAGCTTGATCTGCTCGATCAGTGGCATGTATCTCCCGATCAGGTCGGACACATTGAACGTTGCGATCAGCACAAGCGCATACCTGAATTTTTCAAATTTGAGTGATGAATTTATGCATGGCACTAGCAAAAAAAGTTACTGAATTTTTTCAGAGATTAGTAGGTCAGTAACTAGTACCAAGAACCCAAGCTGTGTGTCCCGGTGTCTTCAGCCAGAAAGCCCGGGAAGATTGACAGTGTGAGGACATAGATCATGAACACGTCCAGAGCGTAGTCCATGTTCTGATTTAGCAGCTGTCTGTTGCTTAATCGTTCTGCGAAAGCCTGGTCTTCTTCATCCTGATAAATTCATGGTACAAGTTCAGAATGGTATCATCTCTTTTCAACCTGAGCATGATTGCTTGCTCGAATTGCGTACCAAAGGATTTTCTGGCTGACTTTTGATGCCACCGGCAGCGAGGTCAGCAGTGACCGTCAGAGACCCCTCGGAAGCAGCCTTTGTGCGGTAGAACTTAACGATTGGCAGCTTTGGGAAGACGAAGGCGTAGAGTATGACACACAGAAGCTCGAAGAAGCATGCTATCGAGGAGAACATCACTGCCATCGATTTGCCAAAAGGATATATCAGTAATCAAGGATCACATTGCGCATATAAGTATTAAGTATATCACAATGTAAACAATGTATATCTGAATTTATTAAAAAAAAGACAGCATCTCTGAATGTTTGAAAACTTACTAGCTCCTTTGCGAAGGCCATCTCTGGAGTTCTCAAAAATTGCTTTTGTCAAGAACCTCAATGCAGAGGTTATTGCACCCGATGCAGCAATGCCAGCAAAGAACGACTGAAAATTCCAAACACGACAAACATGAAGCAATTGCAGCATATTTTTTGTAACAGAACTTTTTGATCGAATGTCTTTAGCTAATGAATGAACTTCTGTTACTAAGCTTGTCTGAAAATTTATGACCTGGATGAATTCCGGGCACATCAAGGACAGGTCTCCAGTCATCCCACCCTGAACATGGCCGTCTGCAACGCCGAAAGCCGCGGCGATCAGACACAAACCAACGAACGGTGCAATCCCTCCTCTTCCTGAAGATGCAACGTCTAGCTGCCACACAACGAACGGATATAATTCAGGTTCAGAAGTACTCTCTTTTCTGACAGTGACAGATGATACTCAGCTAGGCTTACAACGATCACTCCAAATGAGCTCAGGAAGAACAGCATGTATCCAGCCAAGTTGCGCATCCTAGTGTTGATCTTTGCCTCGTGATACGCGAACAGAGCTGTTGTGGTGAGGACGAATGGTTGATAAACGAGAGTGATCATTCTTGTAGGATGGTAATTCTGCATTCAGAAATCAGAACACATCCATATATTCATTCAGGTGTAAGTAACGTCCTGTTCCACCAGTAATAATTTTAGGCAGATTTTGCTGTACAGGGAAGAGGTACACGTAGTAATCTTCGATTGTAACCATGCCATTGAACCCGAAGAGGCATCCATTTCCGAGGAGCCAGCAGATGAAAATTCCCCAATTCTTCCCCTATCATCAGAACCCCCAATGTTTCAGACACCAATTTTGAGAAGGTGAGGATGCTCTGAAACCTTTAACTGTAAGAATCTGTTTCAGTTTTGGTGGCTAAATGCAAACCTTGGTTTTGGCTAATCCATGGTCATCTTCATCACATCCTGTGATTAGCTCACTTTGATCGCCCTACAGATCAAGAAAGCAACCACTAAGAAGTACTCCAAAGATATCACACGAATAATACTACTTTCAGAGCAGTATCTCATAGAACTTCATGCTTCTGTAACTCTGTTCTTGTTTTCTGAACTGGTAGCAAGAACCAAGATACTAGATGCAGAACATCATGAGTTCATGACCAACGAAGAGACTGATTTGTCAAAAGTGGAGTAAGAACTTAACTGGGATCGCGCTGTAGGAGGAAGAGCTGCCCATCGGTCATAACAAGAGGGAGGAGACAAGAACTGAATACTGGCAGGGGAATTTTTGAAGGAACAAACAAAAGAAGAGAGGAAGAAGACGAGGATGCAAGGAGCCAAGGATTAAAGAAAGATTAAGATAATCTCCGCTTGGTTCGTTGATCCAACAAGATACTGTTTGCTTGCACTCCTAGCAGATCTAGTATCCATGGTGGACCATGGGGATTATTTTAAGATGCACGTGGTTCACGCATCAACATCACCTGCATCAATATCAGCTGGGGTGATACTCTTCACAACTCACAACGACTCTGACCCAGTGAAGAAAAAAAAAACAGCGACAGTTACGGCTAATTTGGAACGCAAGAATTTTGAAGGAGCAAGTTTAGTTCCTGTGAAAATCCTCCAAAATTCATTTGTTCTAGATGAGGCCTTACCAGGGTTTATATTTTCGACAAAAACCCGATTGAAAACTGCAAGATTTCGAGGTTTCAATATACTTGGGACGAAAGTAGGTTTTAAGTGGAATTAGTTTTCGAGAATTCAATTTTGCAACAGCAAAATTCAACCAAATTTTGTCAAAATTGGTCCAAAAATATCATACCGCTGAGGATCAGAATCCAACACTCAATCAGAAAAGCGAGCCCTGGGCCTTGCTGATAAATAATAACGGCGAAATGTACCAATTACGCCAATGAAAGCTAGCAGAAATGGAGGAATGTCTGACATTTCCCAAAGCTTCTAGCAGATGAAATTGCCCAAAGTCTTCTCTGAATATCTCTAATGAACACATTGAGAAAGCAGATGAAGTTGCAGTGTTTCATGGAGAACAAAATCTGGCCCAGCTTAAGTGAATGAAAAAGACAAGGCCTTTCCTGGGCCGGGATCCATCCAAACCCAGGCCCAACCAAACACGTAGCCAGGAGGAGCCCCCATCTGCGCGGCTGCGCCGCGGATAGGGGGAGAGAGAGAGAGCGATCGGAATTTGGAAATCCCGACGGGAGAGCGTTCGGCTTCGGCGGCGTCGCGCAGACGGACAGACAGGGGAGGGGACCCTGAAACGGAAGAGAAGATGGGCATCGGAGTGGGCTGTAAATGGGCCACAAATGAGGCTCGGTTTAATCGTTAAGAATAAGTCCACTTGTCATCCCTCCAGTTTACGTCGAGTTTGTTTGACATCCCTTATCTCCAATACCAGAAATCTTCACATCTAAACTATAAAAACCTTGCAATTTAGATCCCATAGCGGTATAGAAGCCTGGTTTCGCTGACGTGTTCATCCCAGCTAACCTTGAGATCCAGCGCGTAGAGGTGGCGCACATGTCAGCAAAAAGAATAAAAAAATATAGGGCCCACATGTCAACCTCTTCTTTCTTCTCTTTTCTTTCCAAGCTTAGGAGGGAGAGGGAGACGGCCGGCGGAATTCCGTAGGTGCAAGATCACGGGCATTGGGGGCACCAAAGTAGATGGGCACCAACCCGGCCTCCAGCACGTAATAGAGCTTCTCCGTCGCGTAGCTCTCGGCGATAGTGTTCTCGATGGCGACACGAACTTATACTATGACATTGCGCCTCATGCTCCACAACCACATCCTCATACTCCAATTGCCGCCCCAGGCCCCTCCTCCTTCACCCGCGTCGCTATCCTCGCCGTGCTCCTCCGCGCACACCGCCTCGGCAACTTCTTCGTGCACCATGGGTTCTCCCTCCAGGCCATCGTCTCGCCCACCGTCGCCACCCCGACGCCGCGTGCACGACGAACCTTTGGATGCCGAGATCGATGAGGTCATTGATGGCAGCATCAAGGTCGTGGCAATGGGACTTGGGCGCGAACAACTTGAGCTCATGCGCGACGTGGACGCCCTAGTTGACCTTGAGATCCAACATATAGAGGTGGTGCACAGCCGCACCGATGGTGTCCCTGTCGGGGGCGTGGGTGGCTGTATAGAAGTCAGCGAAGCGGTGCTTGAGGTTGCGCGCACCGGGCTTGGTGGGGGTGGCCCTGTCGGTGGCGGTGAAGAGCTAGTTGTCGTCGGTGTTGACTTCCCCGACGTGGTCAAGGCGGAAGACGAGGGACGGGAGCGGGAGCAGGGAGGGAGGCTTCCAGGTGACTCTACGCCCGCACTCCTAGATCTGGTGGAGGCGGCGCAGCGTGGGGGTCGGGGTGGGCCAAGTGAGGAGCAGGGAAGGGCAGGAGGAGGGAAAGCACCTTCAATGGCGACGGCGGCAACAGAGGAGCTTGCCCATTCGAGTCAGTTTGGTAGCAAAATATCTCGTGGCTAGGGCCACTTACATGTGGGTCCCATTTAGTTTTTTTTTATTCCCTCCTTGCTGACTAAGATGTCACGTTAGCAAAACCACCCATGCATACTGCCATGAGATCTACTTTACATGATTTTGAATCTTTGAGAGGTAGAGATTTATAGTATTGGAGATTAGGGATGTCATACATACTCGACGTAAAACTAAGGGACGGCAAGTTGATTTATTCCTAATCGTTATGGGTCCTAGGTGCCACCGGTCCGTCGGTGCATTGAAGAGAGGGAACATTAATACCCAAATGGACCGAGTTATGGAATATGATATTCTCTAAAATAGTTATGAAATATTTAATGTAAACCATTTTGAAAAGACCAACCTAAATACTAGCTTTTATGAGTAACCACATATGGTCCTTAGACAAAAATAGTGTAAATACTCTCTTTTAACCGAGCACGTGGCAACTCAAAATCGGAATTGACAATTATCAACGGTGATACTAGTCTTAAATATTGTATGTTTAGGATAAGATCTATGTAAAACAAATTGATCATTAATTTTATATTAGAATAATTTTAGAAAATATAATAAGTTTATGATAAATTTGTGCATAACATTTTTAACTAAGCATTTAAAACTTTATTGGTGATTAAAAGTTTTAAATGCTTAATCAAATCTTGTCCTAAACAACCATAATTATGACCAGTGGGACTGGGAGTAGTGATTTATAGTACTACTTGAGAGTGAGCGTTGTTTCTTTCTGATTTGATATAATATCACAATAGATTATCATTTTTGTGTTTTACAATGATGTCGAATATTCAGATTTCCTGTACATGCAAAAACAAAAATATTTTTTTATCGGAGTGGGCTGTAAATGGGCCACAAATGAGGCTCGGTTTAATCGTTAAGAATAAGTCCACTTGTCATCCCTCCAGTTTACGTCGAGTTTGTTTGACATCCCTTATCTCCAATACCAGAAATCTTCACATCTAAACTATAAAAACCTTGCAATTTAGATCCCATAGCGGTATAGAAGCCTGGTTTCGCTGACGTGTTCATCCCAGCTAACCTTGAGATCCAGCGCGTAGAGGTGGCGCACATGTCAGCAAAAAGAATAAAAAAATATAGGGCCCACATGTCAACCTCTTCTTTCTTCTCTTTTCTTTCCAAGCTTAGGAGGGAGAGGGAGACGGCCGGCGGAATTCCGTAGGTGCAAGATCACGGGCATTGGGGGCACCAAAGTAGATGGGCACCAACCCGGCCTCCAGCACGTAATAGAGCTTCTCCGTCGCGTAGCTCTCGGCGATAGTGTTCTCGATGGCGACACGAACTTATACTATGACATTGCGCCTCATGCTCCACAACCACATCCTCATACTCCAATTGCCGCCCCAGGCCCCTCCTCCTTCACCCGCGTCGCTATCCTCGCCGTGCTCCTCCGCGCACACCGCCTCGGCAACTTCTTCGTGCACCATGGGTTCTCCCTCCAGGCCATCGTCTCGCCCACCGTCGCCACCCCGACGCCGCGTGCACGACGAACCTTTGGATGCCGAGATCGATGAGGTCATTGATGGCAGCATCAAGGTCGTGGCAATGGGACTTGGGCGCGAACAACTTGAGCTCATGCGCGACGTGGACGCCCTAGTTGACCTTGAGATCCAACATATAGAGGTGGTGCACAGCCGCACCGATGGTGTCCCTGTCGGGGGCGTGGGTGGCTGTATAGAAGTCAGCGAAGCGGTGCTTGAGGTTGCGCGCACCGGGCTTGGTGGGGGTGGCCCTGTCGGTGGCGGTGAAGAGCTAGTTGTCGTCGGTGTTGACTTCCCCGACGTGGTCAAGGCGGAAGACGAGGGACGGGAGCGGGAGCAGGGAGGGAGGCTTCCAGGTGACTCTACGCCCGCACTCCTAGATCTGGTGGAGGCGGCGCAGCGTGGGGGTCGGGGTGGGCCAAGTGAGGAGCAGGGAAGGGCAGGAGGAGGGAAAGCACCTTCAATGGCGACGGCGGCAACAGAGGAGCTTGCCCATTCGAGTCAGTTTGGTAGCAAAATATCTCGTGGCTAGGGCCACTTACATGTGGGTCCCATTTAGTTTTTTTTTATTCCCTCCTTGCTGACTAAGATGTCACGTTAGCAAAACCACCCATGCATACTGCCATGAGATCTACTTTACATGATTTTGAATCTTTGAGAGGTAGAGATTTATAGTATTGGAGATTAGGGATGTCATACATACTCGACGTAAAACTAAGGGACGGCAAGTTGATTTATTCCTAATCGTTATGGGTCCTAGGTGCCACCGGTCCGTCGGTGCATTGAAGAGAGGGAACATTAATACCCAAATGGACCGAGTTATGGAATATGATATTCTCTAAAATAGTTATGAAATATTTAATGTAAACCATTTTGAAAAGACCAACCTAAATACTAGCTTTTATGAGTAACCACATATGGTCCTTAGACAAAAATAGTGTAAATACTCTCTTTTAACCGAGCACGTGGCAACTCAAAATCGGAATTGACAATTATCAACGGTGATACTAGTCTTAAATATTGTATGTTTAGGATAAGATCTATGTAAAACAAATTGATCATTAATTTTATATTAGAATAATTTTAGAAAATATAATAAGTTTATGATAAATTTGTGCATAACATTTTTAACTAAGCATTTAAAACTTTATTGGTGATTAAAAGTTTTAAATGCTTAATCAAATCTTGTCCTAAACAACCATCAAGTAGAGATTTCACCGCCATGACAGGGCCACCGCACCAAGCCCGGTGCTCGCAACCTCAAGCACCGCATCGTCCATCGCTCGTTGATGTCTACACCGCCACCCATGCCCCAACAGGGAACCATCGGTGCGGCTGTGCGCACCTCTACGCGCTGGATCTCAAGGTCAGCTGGGGCGTCCACGTCGGCGCATGAGCTCAAGTTGTTAGCGCCCAAGTCCCATTGCCACGACCTCGATGCTGCCATATCAATGACCTCGTCGATCTTTGACATCCAAAAGGTTCGTTGTGCACGCAGCGTCGGGTGACGACGGTGGGCGAGACGATTGGCCTGGAGGGCGAACCCGTAGAGCACGAAGAAGTTGCCGAGGCGGTGCACGCGAGGAGCGCGACGAGGATAGCGACGTAGGTGAAGGAGAGGGGCCAAGGGCGGCAATGGAGTGCGGGGATGCGGTTGTGGAGCATGAGGCGCAATGTCACACTATAAGTTCATGTCGCCATCGAGAAACTATCGCCGAGAGCTACGCGACGGAGAAGATCTACTATGTGCTGGAGGGGGCGGGTTGGAGCCCATCTACTTTTGGTGCCCCAACACCCATGACCTCGCACGCCGAATCCCGCCGGCCAGCCTCCCTCTACCTCCTAGGCTTGAAAAGAAAAGAGAAGAAAGAAGACGCTGTATGTGGACCCCTTTTTTTATTCTTTTTGTTGACTAGGATGCCATATCAGGCGAAACCAGGCATCTATACGTAAAGTGATGCAAGGTTTTGTATGGTTTAGATGTGAAAGATTCTGGTATTATGATAAGGGATGTCACACAAACTCGACGTAAAGTTGAGGGATGAAAGTGAACTTATTCCTAATGATTAAATCGAAGCTCATCTGTGGCCCATTACTGCCCACTCCAATGCCCATCTCTCTTGGGAAAAGTACAACCGAAGGTCCCTCAACTTGTCATCGAGTTACAAAATCGTCCCCTAACCGCAAACCAGATATCGGAGGTCCCTCAACTAACAAAACCGTTCGCTTGAGGTCCTCTGGTGGTTTTGGACCCGGTTTTGTCTGACGTGGCGGGTGAGTCAGCGTGGGCCCCACGTGTCAGGCTGCCACATCATCTCCCTCCCCTCTCTCCACTCTTCTCTTTCTGCCACATCTCTCTTCTCCTCTTCTCTCTTCTCTCCTCTCACTCGCTCCAGGGCAGGCGCGGTCGCTGGGGGGCGCCGGCGAGGTGGGCGTGGCGGCGACGGGGGTGGGGATGAGAATGGGCGGGGGAGGGGAGGGGAGCGAGTCAAGGTGGTGGGGGAGACCTCGTCGGCGGCCTCCACCCGCAACCACCAGCACCGTGCCGCCGATGCCCGGCGGTCCCTCGCGCGCCTCGACCGCCGCGGCGGAGGGACGACGGCGAGGAGAGGAGGGCCGGCGCCGGGCGGGCGCGTCCGGCAGCCAGCAGGGGAGGAGGACCGGCGTGGCGGGCGCGGTAGGCGGCCGATAGGAGGGAGTGCGGCGGAGAGGAGGGCCGGCGTGACGGGCGGCGGTCGCAGCCGACGAGGGAGGAGCACAGCTGAGAGGACGCCTCTCTGCTCCGCCCGCGCCCGGAGCCGCCGCCGACGATGAGGGCGAGTGGCGTGGCCGTCGGCGCCGCTGCTCCCTATCCGCCGCCGCCTCTCAGCCACCGCGCTCGCCGCCGACGCTTGCTTCTCCACAGCCACACTCGCCCACCGAAGCCGCCGCTCCGCCATTGTGCTCCCCCCGCCGACACCGGCCGCTCCGCTTGCTCTGGCCGCCCTTTTGGTGCGGCGGCGGCTCCTTTGGGGACGGAGCCGGCAGGTTCAGATCGAACGGCAACAGCGAGCAACGCGGGACGGGGGCCTCGTCGCCGACGCCCGAGGTGCTCGTCCTCGTAGAGCACAGAGGAACAGGAGCTGCGACGGGGAAGAGCGAGGAGGCCGCCGTCGTCATCCACGGCAGCAGGTGGAGAGGTGACGGAGGCCGGCGGAGTGGGAGGGCGGGCGCAGGAGGACGAGGCGGAGGCGAACGGCGCCGATAGGGAGGCGCGACGGGGAGAGCGAGGAGGCCGCCGTGGTTGCACATCTGTCGCCCGCGCCGTCGGCGGCTGCGGTGGCGGCGTGGGGGGCGGCCCTCCTACTCCCATGTCGTCGCGCGCCGCTGCGTCGCCCGTCGCCCATCCGCCGGCCGCCCGACCTCCTCCTCTCCCGCCGGCCGGCTTGCGAGACAGCTCGAGAATGGCGAGGGCGGCGTGGAGATGGGGCGGGGGTCGTTGGCTGCGACCCCGGCGCGGTGGCCCTGCTCACGCGTTTCAGCTGCCGTCGCTGCCTCGTCGGCCGCCACCCTCAGCCCTGTCACGCGCTCGTGGCTGACCCTTCGACCGGTCACCGGCGTCGGCATCAACGGAGGAGGAGGCCGCGGCCATCGCACTCGCGAAGAGAAGAGAAGAGTGAGAGAAGAGAGAGGAGGAAGGAGAGATGATGTGGGCAGCCTGACCGTGGGACCCACGTGGGCCCACGCTGACTCACCCGCCACGTCAGACAAACCATGGTCCAAAACCACGCGGAGGACCTCAAGCGAACGGTTTTGTTAGTTGAGGGACCCTCCGATATCTGGTTTTGCGGTTGGGGGACGATTTTGTAACTCGTATAAAGTTGGGGACCTTCGGTGTACTTTCCCTATCTCTAATGAACACATTGAGAAAGCAGATGAAGTTGCAGTGTTTCATGGAGAACAAAATCTGGCCCAGCTTAAGTGAATGAAAAAGACAAGGCCTTTCCTGGGCCGGGATCCATCCAAACCCAGGCCCAACCAAACACGTATCATCCAAAACAGGAACGCCTTTACTCGCACAGCCGTCGGATCTGCGCATTAACACGGCTCAGATCCCAACCGCTCATGAATGCGCATCGCCGATCCCAACCGTCCATCCCAGATCGGACGGCGATCCTCCCTCCGCCTAAACCTCCCCCCACAATTCTTATTACTAACTTCCGTTTCCGTGACACCGTGACAGCGTGGACGTTCATAACCTTCCAATTAAAATCCAGCCTCCCCTCGCATCGCATCGCGTCGATCGCATCCGACCGGCCGCCACCTCCCCTGACGCTGTCAGAGAGTGGGCCCCACGTTTCGCAACGTCTTAACCCCGTCACGTCACCTCTCTCTCTCTCTCTACCGTCTCGTCTCGCTTGCGTCGCGAGGAGAGCCACCGTTACTCGCACTCTCCCCCACTTTGATCTGACAAAAATCCCAATCCCTAGGCGCGACTCGCCGGAACCCTAGCCGCCGCCGCCGCCGCCATGCCGCCCCGCCGGTACAAGGGGAGGGGGAGGGAAGGGGGAGAGGGAGGGGGAGGGGAAGGGGAGGGCAGAGCCGCCGACGCCGCGCCCGTAGAGGAGGTCGACGTGGAGGGCGCCAAGTCTGAAGAGGAGGGAGGAGGAGGAGGCGGCCGCGGGGAGCGGGGGTGATACGGAGGCGGAGGACGCTAAGGAGGAGGAGGCGTCGGAGAGTGAGGGCGAGGCTATGGATGTGGAGGCCAAGGAGAGCGCCGACGAGAAGGAGGATATGGAGGCGGGGCGACGGGGAATGACGA
>CM020185.1:9723850-9781935 GCA_009805545.1 Oryza longistaminata | reverse complement strand
GACAACAATAATTTGACAGTGGGACTGGGAAGTAGTGATTTACTACTTTAAAAGTGAGCGTTGTTTCTTTCTGATTTGATATATATATCACAAATAGATTATCATTTTTGTGTTTTACAATGAATGTCGAATATTCAGATTTCCTGTACATGCAAAAACAAAAATTTTATCACCACCCTTTGCCTATGAGCACATCCAGTCAAGAACAACCCCACAAAATATGCCCGCCAAGAGGAAGAACACAAGCATATTGCCCAAAGCAATTCTGTTCAGGTCCCTGCAAAAAATCATGCACACACAACTTGAGCCCAATCAACCAACAGAGAGATGGTTCAGAAAATTCAGAGACCAAACCTTATACGCCTCTGGGCGCCTCAAGTGAATGAACAACACGGTGAGATGCCCATTGCTCAGCCCCAAGAAACGACGTTGCAATGATCACCCAGCCCTCGTCACAATACTTCACTGTGAAGTAGAAGCAGGGACGAACAAGAACCTTGCAAACGACTGCGATTAGCAGACCTATTTCCTGGATGTCAGCTTTGATCTGCTTCGATCAAGTGGCATTATCTCCCGATCAGGTCGGACACATTGAACGTTGCGAATCAGCACAAGCCGCATACCTGAATTTCAAAATTTGTTCGATGAATTTATGCATGGCACTAGCAAAAAAGTTACTGAATTTTTCAGAGATTAGTAGGTCATAACTAGTACCAAGAACCCAAGCTGTGTGTCCCGGTGTCTTCGCCAGAAAGCCCGGAAGATTGACAGTGTGAGGACATAGATCATGAACACGTCCAGAGCGTAGTCCATGTTCTGATTTAGCAGCTGTCTGTTGCTTAATCGTTCTGCGAAAGCCTGGTCTTCTTCATCCTGATAAATTCAGGTACAAAGTTCAGAATGGTATCTATCCTCTTTTAACCTGAGCATGATTGCTTGCTCGAATTGCATACCAAAGGATTTTCTGGCTGACTTTTGATGCCACCGGCAGCGAGGTCAGCAGTGACCGTCAGAGACCCCTCGGAAGCAGCCTTTGTGCGGTAGAACTTACGATTGGCAGCTTTGGGAAGACGAAGGCGTAGAGTAGACACACAGAAGCTCGAAGAAGCATGCTATCGAGGAGAACATCACTGCCATCGATTTGCCAAAAGGATATATCAGTAATCAAGGATCACATTGCATATATATAAGTATATCACAATGTAAAAAATGTAATCTGAATTTATAAAAAAAGACAGCATCTCTTGAATGTTTGAAAACTACTAGTCCTTTGCGAAGGCCATCTCTGGAGTTCTCAAAAATTGCTTTTGTCAAGAACCTCAATGCAGAGGTATTGCACCCGATGCAGCAATGCAAGCAAAGAACGACTGAAAATTCCAAACACGACAAACATGGAAGCAATTGCAGCATATTCAAAACTTTTTGATCGAATGTCTTTAGCTAATGAATGAACTTCTGTTACTATCACCTGGATGAATTCCGGGCACATCAAGGACAGGTCTCCAGTCATCCCACCCTGACATGGCCGTCTGCAACGCCGAAAGCCGCGGCGATCAAGACACAAACCAACGAACGGTGCAATCCCTCCTCTTCCGAAGATGCAACGTCTAGCTGCCACACAACGAACGGATATAATTCAGGTTCAGAAGTACTCTCTTTTCTGACAGTGACAGAGAACTCAGCTAGGCTTACAACGATCACTCCAAATGAGCTCAGGAAGAACAGCATGTATCCAGCCAAGTTGCGCATCCTAGTGTTGATCTTTGCCTCGTGATACGCGAACAGAGCTGTTGTGGTGAGGACGAATGGTTGATAAACGAGAGTGATCATCTTGTGGATGGTAATTCTGCATTCAGAAATCAGAACACATCACTATATTTCATTCAGGTGTAAGTAACGTCCTGTTCCACCAGTAATAATTTTAGGCAGATTTTGCAGTACGGGAAGAGGTAAACTATAGTAATCTTCGATTGTAACCATGCATTGAACCCGAAAGAGGCATCCATTTCCGAGGAGCCAGCAGATGAAAATTCCCAATTCTTCCCTATCATCAGAACCCCCAATGTTTCAGAGCCAATTTTGAAAGGTGGAGATGCTCGAAACCAAAACTGTAAGATCTGTCAGTTTTGGTGGCTAAATGCAAACCTGGTGGTTTGGCTAATCCATGGTCATCTTCATCACATCCTGTGATTAGCTCACTTTGATCGCCCTACAGATCAAGAAAGCAACCTGTCACGCCAAGGGAAGTCTGGCGCCGAGCAGTCAGTTAAACTGAATGGGCCGTCAATATGTGATATATCTCGGCCCAAGCGAATGCGCCGTGTAAACCACGTGTTAGTGGGGAGATTGAACTCAGTAAGTGGGTCATGAGTTAATCTCTATAATAGAATGGTGTGTGAGAAAGGGAAGGGATGAATTATGTACTGAAACAAAATATCTCCCTCTCAATAAGAATCCGTTTCCCTCTCTCCAAGTCTTCCTTGTTCTTCTCTCTGTTCTTGTCTCCTCTGTTATTCTATCTGCTTCTGCTCTGTCTGTCTGTCCTTCCTACAGATCTGTTTCGTGGACATTTTTGGATCAGAGCTGTTTGCAATCTGGAGAACCTCGGTTCCAAACTCGTTTGCAGTCACAAGTCAACGCATGGAGAGCAAGCGGGGGAATTCGAGAAGAGTTGTTGGCGAATATTCAGAACGCCATTGGAGCAGTTTCGCGGGTGAAAGCAGGATGAGACGCAAGCTGTGGTGTCTCAAGTTGGATCAATCCATGGGCGAGTTGGCGTCCTCCAAAGTCGATGTAATTTTTTCGGCTGTTCAAGGATTTGCAAGTGGAGATGGAGGATTGAGGGCTCATGTGGAAGTTCTGTGAAGAAAACTCATGGCGAGCTGGGCAATTCGTCGAAACACTTCGCGGTCAAGTCACCACCACCACGAGTGATCTCCAGAGGAAGGGACAAGCGATCACGCTCTACTTCCTTACGGCCGCGGTATTCTCTCGCTTCTACCTTCGGCTGGCGAAATTGGCTTTGGATAGCCACCGCGTTTGCACCAACCAAAAAAAACCGGGGGGGGGGAGGGCATCGAGTGTCAAATACTCTCTGTGCCACCTCCGGTCAAAGGGTAACGTTTCATTCGCAGTTTCAATCTGCAATGGCTTTTTGAGTCTGGAAATTTTGGCGGGGCGGGATGAATCACGGGGGATTTGAGGACCGTAGTTATAATCACAGGCTGCCTATGTTGGATTTTTCCTTCAGTTTGATGGTTCGGATCCACAGAGTTGGCGCATTGAGGTTGTGAGCAATTATTTTTGGGGGTTTAATGGAACTCATCGATTTGTGGTTCGAGCTAGCCCACGATTTACTTCACTGGGAGAGCTGTGCTTCATGGCTACGATCCTCTCGTTCTCAACATGCTTTTTCCCAGGATTGGTTCTGCTTTTTGTGCTGCGGTCGACAGAAAATTTGATCGTGATCCAGCATCAGTCGCTGATTCGTCAAATGAGGTCAGATTAAAGCAAACTGGGTCCACGTAAGAAGGAATTGTTATGAGAGAATTTGACGATTTAGTGAATCAGCTTCTGGTTTAATGATCCTAACTACAATTCTTAAGCATTGTTCATTCGTTTACGGAAGGATTGGCGGCCCCTGAAATTCGTCATGCTAGTACTTTTGCAAACGTCCCGCGACTCGAAACTGCTCTGCGCTGTTGCTTGTTTACAGGAAGAATGGGCGGAGAACGCCAGAAATCTAAGGATTTTTCGCCAGGCGGGTGATCCAAGGCTGTTCGTGTGAAGGAGCTTATCCTTTGCCACTTCCACCACCAATAATTGACTGAGTTGCCTCATATCTGGAGCTAGACAAATATCCAGACCAAGTCAAAGAAAATGGTGGAGTAACCTGATTAAGTTCGCGCAACTCAAGGCGTATCGACGCGCTCTAAGGACTGTGTATTCTTTTGGTGCAGAGAAATGGTCCCCGACACACAACATGTTCAGGAGCAGTGCAATTGACAGCTGTTCAGGAAAGTTTTTGCCTTATTGCATCAGATGATTGAGGAGCTGTGCGACCTTCTCTGTCTGACAAATCGATACAGTCACTTATGGCCATTTCTCTTAGTGCATTCAGGGGGCACGGTGACTGCTCAGAAAATGAGATTCGCATGGCGTTATTCAAGGGTTTGAAATTGCTCTGTTGGTGGATTCGGGAAAGTTCTTGCAGTTTATCAAGTACAAGCTGTTGTTAACTCATTGTCAGATTTGGCTAAAACAGTTACGCTGTTGCTTTACACAAGTTAAGGTGGCAAATGGAATATTTTGCAAAATGGTAAACTGAGTTACCTTCAGTTCATTGGACGATTCAGGGGCACGCAGTTTTGTTCATCATTGAAAAGTGCTGGCCACTTAGTAACTATTGTGTTATCTTGGGTATGGATTGGGTTGGAGCAAAATAGTCCTATGGATATTGATTGGGCTGAACAAGAGTTTAAAGTTTCCATCAATGATGGTCATTTCATTCACTCTTTCTGGTGTGGTTCCTTCGGTTCCTCAGGCGAAAGCTTTGTCCTGTCAAAAGGAAGTGCAGCTTCTGCATAATCAAGGTTCTGTGGAGGGGTAATTCATTGTTGTCAAGTGAATCAGATTCCACTATATCTGAAATTCCTGTCAAGCAATTCAATCAAAACTTGTTGGCAGGAGTATGACAGAAATTTTCTTGGAACCTCAAGGGTTGCCACCAGCAGAACTTTGTGATCACACAATTCCTTTAATTCCTGGGCACGAACCCTTGATGTGCGTCCCTACCGATATACTCCCATTCAAAGGATGAGAATTGGAACGACAAGTTCCAGGAAGATGTTGGATTAAGGGTCTCATCAAACCCAAGTTCGAGTCCTTATTCCTCTCCCAGTTTTATTGGTTAAAAAGAAGGATGGATCGTGGAGGTTTGTGTGACTATTCGTCACCTTAATGCATCACGTCAAGAATAAGTATCCACTTCCAGTCATTGATGAATTATTGGATGAATTGGCAGGGGCTTTCTTGGTTCTCTAAGTTGGGATTTACGTTCGGGTTAATCATCAAAATCCGCATGAACCCTGCTGAATGAACACAAGACAGCCCTTTAAGAACCGCATAAATGGACACTTTGAGTTTCGGGTTTCTTTCCTTTTTGGCCTCACTAAGTGCTCCAACAACGTTTCAAGGGGTCATGAAATGATGTCCTTAAGCTAAGCTTTTGCGGCAAAGCATGTCTGGTTTTGTTTGATGATAATCTAGTGTAAAATAGAACCCCTTTGGAAGATCATGTGTCTCTTTGCGACAGGTCCTTCAGATTCCTGACTGATCATCAGCTGAAGGTTAAGCGCTTCTAATGCTCTTTTGCTCAATCTAAATTGGCCTATTTGGGACACATAATTAGTGCAAATGGTGTCGCTACGGATGATGAGAAAAGATTACTGCCGTGCGCAATTGGCTGGTTCCCACATCTGTCAAAGAACTTCGCGGTTTTCCTTGGTTTGAGCTGGTTATTACTGACAAGTTTGTTTTCGACATTTTGGAGTGATTTGGCCAAACCCTTAACTGAAATGCTGCGTAAAGGTCAGTTGTTTTTGTCCTGGACAATCTGTTACAGAGAGGCTTTTGTTAACTTGACGAATGCCTTGATCTCTGCCCCTGTTCTTGCCATGCCTGATTTTCAATAAAGCATTCGTGGTAGAAACAGATGCTTTTCAGAGAAGGGCGATCGGTGGCTGTTTTTTGTATGCAGGACGATCATCCCTGTTGCATTTCTTTGTAAAGCTTTGGGGCCGGTTACTCAGGGTTTATCCACTTATGAGAAAGAAAGTTTAGCAATCATTTTAGCTGTGGATCACTGGCGCTCATATTTGCAACATGATGAATTTATCATTCGCACTGATCAGCGTGCCTTGCTTATTGGGACAAACCGAGCGTTATCAACTTCTTGCAACAAAAGGCTTTAACAAAGTTACTTGGATTGCGTTAATCTGCATCAGTTACAAAAAAAAGGGTTTGGAAAATGGAGCTGCTGATGCTTTATTCGCCCGTCAAAATTCCTAATGAGGATTGTTGAGGTGTCAGCTCTGTCTGTTAGCATACTGCATGGTTACAAGATGTTCTGCTGGTTATGTCAATGATCCTCAACACGCGCGTGTTCTGGCATTCTCCTGACTCAATGGCAAAACATCACAACCCATTTTGAGTTGCAGTCATGGTGGTGTTGTATTTCAAAAGCAGGATTTGGAATTTGGTAACAATGATTCTTTGCAGCAACAGATTTTGGTTAACTTGCATACTGCTGCCATTGGTGGTCACTCCTGTAACTTTAGTACTTATCACCGAGTGAAACAATTGTTTTGCTTGGCCTGGGCTTCGCAATCTGTCCATTAAGTTTGTGCAATCATGTGCATCTGTCAAAGGGCTAAAGTGGAGCCATGTTAAGTTGCCAGGGATTATTGCAAACCATTAGACATACCCGAATCATGCCTTTGCAGGTAATTTTCTTTGGAACTTTATTGAGGGAATTACCGTTGTCAAGCATCTTGCAATGTGATCTTGGTCATTGTGGGATAAATTTTCCAAAGTTTTGCACACTTTCCCTGCTCTTCGTCATCCTTATACGCTTTGACCAGTGCCAATTGTTTATGTCCGAAGTGCATTGCAATCATGGATTGCCTAGAGCAATCATATCGGACAGAAGAATCGGGTGTTTACTAGCGCCAATTTGTGGAAAGAGTTTGTTTTGTCGAGCGGGGCACGCAACCTTCGTAATGAGTTCCTCGTACCATCCTCAGTCTGATGGACAAACGGAGCGGGTTAATCAATGTTTGGAAAACCTTCTTTACGTTGTTTATCACTCATGCAATGTCCTGCTCAGTGGCATCAGTGGTTGGGGCTTGCTCATCTGGTATAATTTCCTCTTACACAGCTCTTGCCATGTCCCCTTTGAAGCAATGTTTGCCGTAAACTGCTTATTTTGGTCTCCGGGGATGAGGGTGAGGATAAGAGCGATGAGATGGACGCCGAAGCGGGTGCAGCGGAGGCGGAGGCGAAGGAGGAGGAGGAGGAGGAGGAGTTGAAGGATGCTGAGGTCGAAGGGGAAGGCGCTGGGAGTGACTCCGAGCGCGGCGAAGCAGAGGAGGCGGACGGGGAGAACGAGGAGGAAGCCGCCGCGACGGACGGCGAGAAGGAAGAGGAAGCCGCCGAAACCGACGGCGAGGAGGAGGCGGAGGAGGAAGCCGCTGAGACCGCCGGCGAAAATGAAGACGAAGGCGCGGAATCCGATCCCGAAGGTGAGGCCTCCGACGCCGAGGAGGATGCTTCGGAGGAATCCCCTCCGTCCCCTCCGACCCGCGGACGCCGCCGCAAGCGCGCGGCTACCTCCGACCCTCCTCCTGAGGATGACGAAGAGGAGGGGACCCCTGCACCGCCTCGCCGCCGGCGCCGGCGGAAGGCGGGGGACCGCGGCGACTCTCCCCCTCCTCTGCCCGACCACCTCCGGTGCCGCCGCAGTGATGGGAAGAAGTGGCGCTGCCAAAACCGAGCGCTCCCCACCGTTAGCTTCTGTGAGTATCACTACTCGAGGGCCAACAAGGGCAAAAAGCCACCGGCGGACGGAGAGGTCCTTGCTGTTGCTCTCCAGCGGCAGAAGAAGAACAAGAGGAAGGGTAGAAGGAATGTGAATGCATCACCAGCATCACCTCCGGCAGCCACTAGCGACGTGACTAGGGATCTCCCGAATGGACTGATGAGGATCTCTCCAGGGAGCAGCGAGCCTGCCGCATCGCTGCCATCGCCAGTGACAACAAAAGTTGGAGTGGATATTCCTGTTCCGACGCAGCGCTGCTACCGCTCGAAGAATGCTGAGCCGATGCCTGTTGGCCCTGTTAAGGTCACCTATCAAATATTGAATTGTCCCTGTTCGGTGTTTTGTTTTGCATATTTTTTATTTAGCCTAACTTGTGCTTATTTCTGATTTGTGTTGCATTAGGTTGTTCCTCGTGCAATGGGTATGTCAAAGGCAGGGCAAAAGACGTGTCACCGCTGCGGGATGAAGAAGGCCGCTCGTATTGTCCAGTGCAAAAACTGTGACAATAGGTACTTCTGCAACAGCTGCATCAACAAATGGTTAGTCTGTGGTTTGTTTATAATTGGTTTAGTTGTTCGCTTAGAAGGCTTGCATTTTGTTGATTGCTTCATTGTGATTAAGATATCCGTAGAGCTTAACATTTTAACCAAGTGTTGAGAACCTGGGTGATCCTTATTGACCAATTAGGAGAATGAATCGCCTGAGTTTCAGGATTTTGCTTTTACAGTAGTTGTTAAGAATGGACGGGCATGCATTTGCTTTAATTTATCAACTATAGTTACCAGGAATCTGGATCATGCATGCAATCCGCGGAACATATTGAGATCCTGATTGCATGTTGCTGGTGATCTTACATTGCCATTTGGACACCGATTAATGGCAAAGGGAAAATTAATGGATATTTTGCTGAATCGGAAAAGCAAAGGATTGGGAGATGGAGCTATTCTTTTGGCACACTCTACTATTTCTCCTTGTTGCTTTTTCTGTTGCCTCTGCAGTTGCTTCTGGTTATTGCTATTGCTGCTGTCACCACCGCTGCTTGCAGCCTAGATGGTAGCAATGTTATTGATTAGTGAACACGAGACGGAGGGAGGAAGTGACAGTGAGGTGGATGGAGGGGGAAGCAAGAGAGATAATTGTAAGAGGCTCCAGGGCCGCTAGGGTTTGAATATGGGGAAGGGATATATAATTTGATCTTCTGATTTTATTGGGTCATTGCTTCCTAAAGAACATTACTAGCCTTCATTCCACAATTCTTAGCTATCTGTGTAATACGGAACCTTTCATTGACCTGGTATTGTCCGATTTACTGCACACCTGATCTTGAGTAGTGTTCAAATTTAAATCCACATCTTGATATTTGTCCAGTTGACCCTGACAACTTTAGGAAATCACTTCTATTAAAAAAAATATTTGCATAATGTTGAGGTGAAGATGTCATCACCTGGTAGATCACGCACTAATCATAATAGTATGATATACTTATGATAAGGTTGTGTCCACTTTCCTTCTTGTTCACTTGTGCTTTCTGTACTATGAATAATCTGCTTCTTATTGTTCAATGAACAACATTGAGGTGCATAGGATTTTTATAGTACATTTTATTTTACTCAATTTGAAACTTATAATCTAGCGTCAAACAACTCATGCTGGCATCAACACTAGGATGGCTAGTGCACGCTCACTGATTTTTCAATTTGGAAGGATTTGGAATGCTAAACAAAAAATTCACACTAACTTCAGTTCAATGTAATTTTGATTCATTGATGCATTGATTTATTTCTTTGCAGTTAAAATAAAATCATAATGTATTAATTTACCAATGAATTTATGCTGAAAGTATTCGTCTTGCTAGCTTGATTAGAGGTGAAAATCTTAAAACATATAATGAGATAACTAGATAGGTTTGCTAATTTCAATGGTTATGTTCCTTCGGAATTAGATATTGACCTACTCCCTCCGTTTCACAATGTAAGTCATTCTAGCATTTCCCACATTCATATTGATGTTAATGAATCTAGACAGTCTAGATTCATTAACATCAATATGAATGTGGGAAATGCTAGAATGACTTACATTGTGAAACGGAGGAAGTAGTATTTACAGAGATGGCAATATATAGCTATTATTAAACTTAGAACAGGTGTAAACAAAGAAACAAAATGCAGATTACTTCCAAATATTTCATTGTTATGGATATAGCCTTGGTTACGCTTGTTCTGCCAGATAATTAAATCAGGAGAAAAGTTTGTGATTTTGGCTCATCACTAGCAAATTGTTACGGACACAAAGCCATCAGAAGCAATTTCTTTTCTGGATCAACCAATGCTTGACTAGATCTTGTCATGCCCATGTATCTTGCTCCTGACTGTTCGTATCATGCAGGTATTCTGGGTTGTCCAAGAAGGATATTAAGACGCGCTGCCCAGTTTGCCGTGGTTCATGTGGTTGTAAACAATGCACCCTTGGTCAGACTAAGGGTGCCATTAGTAAGGTGATTATTTTACTAGATAACACCATGACGGCAATCTGGTGACATCCTTTCATTTGATCGCTGTGCTTATTTGTTGATGTGCACATCTTGAATCTTCAGGAATCATCAGGTGATCAAGACAAGCTGATAAGTATAAAGATTTGCAATCATCAATTGTACAAGCTTTTACCTGTAGAACTGAACCAGGAGCAGCTTGATGAATTAGAAATAGAAGCTAAAATACAAGGTTTGTTTTTTAATATTTGGTCTGCCACTTTCTTTTCAACTTAGTCAGCATAAATTAATCGCTCTACTTTTTTTTGCTCTTAATAGAAACAAAAATATCAGATGTCCGAGTCCAGGTAGCTGATGAGCAAAGCGGATCACTCGACTGGTAGGCTCTGGTCTCTATGATTCTCAGTTATATAGGAGCTAGTAGCATATATCCTAGTTACTTCTATCTTCTTGCTCTCAGCTTATGCTGATGTCAAACAATAACCTATCACTATGGTGGTATATATGTTAATCATCTTGTGGTAAGATTAACAAAAAAAACTTTAAGTTAGTTTAGCATGTTCTGATGTTCATGGATTAACATATTAACTATTAAACAAACTAATCTATTATTACTTCGACGTTTCCTAATTTTAGGTTTGTTTGTTGTTTTATGATATTGTAATGGCCTATTTTTACATTTATCTACAATAATCTTAAACGGAAAGCATAGTTACTATTTAAGATATACACCTATGTAAAATCATATATCCATTGTGCTGATTTATGCTGGCTGTGTTACTTTTAAAAATAATTATCGTTCACTGCACTGTTATTGTATTGGAGTTTCTCATCTGGGCCCAGAGATCTTATGAACTTTTATTTGAACGCAGCAATAACTGTAAGCTCTCCGTGCACCGATTCCTGAGAAGCTGCCCAAGATGTCCTTTTAAGCTGTGCTTAAGTTGCTGTCAGAAGATACGTGACGGGAATATCTCAGCCGCCACCCCTGAAGACAAATTTAACCAACGGTTGCTTCAGCAAGAGTCAGCCCATGAGGATGGCAGCATTAGTTGTCCTTCCATCGAGTTAGGTGGTTGTGGCGACTCCTTGCTAAACCTGGTGTATGTGCCCCCATCTGACCAATCTGAAGAAGTCAGTTCAGGAGACGAGCTAGATGGTCCGGGCAATCATTCTGGAGTTAAAGATGCTGTTGCTGAGAGTAATGGAGGCCCTGACAGATTATCCGTTGGCCAGCAGGAGACCGTTTCCTCATAACTACAACTGCCGATGTTGCTGATGTCCCTTTCATCTTTGAGGTGAGTGTGAGAGTGTCATAACTGTGGAGACGCTGAGAGTAATGAGCATGGAATGTTCATTCTAAGGGCTGGAAAGGTGAGGGGTGTGCTCCGGATTCGTTAGACGGTAGATTGCCTGATTTAGCGTGATTATCGGCCCATATCGGCCATTGATTTTAGGTCTGTGACCTGTGGATATTCTCCGAGTAATTTTTTCCGTACCTGTTAAATCCTTGGTTTGGACATGGTGTACATAGGCCTAGGTCTTTGTTTACCCCTCCTTAGTTAAAATCTGGTTGGAGCTTGCATTGGCTGTACTGCTGTCATTTTGGTTGTTGGATGATTTCTATCTGCGTTTGTTATTGCAGATGGCGGAAAGTATCTGCTACTGCCATATGGATGATTTTTGGATAGCTTCAGGGTCCCCCAGTGTCCCAGTGTGAACCTGGCCATGAACTCACTTGTCGCACTCAGAGTGAGAAACTGAGAATCTATCCCAGCTCAAGAATTTCACTTTCTTGACTAACAGCCAGCGGGTACTGCAGGGAGGTTTAGTGGCTTACTGAATTGAGATTTCATACATCCCTTTCCAATCTACTAACGATGAAGACGACGCGAAACCAATGAGGTATACGGCGAAAATTCTATGAATTCCGGCGTGTGTTGACTCTAAGAAGCAATGGCAAGTTTGCTCTAACAGGACACCGGTGAGGCGAGTCTCGGGACATCTATGGTCTAGTGGGAATGCGCCGCAAAGGAGTCGTCAATTCGTCATGCGTTGATGCACATGCCGTTGAATATAACTACAATTTTCAATCCTCGGGTATGCATTAGAAATGTTTTGTTTTCATTAATCATTATCCAGCTTCAGCTATCCCGTGAAGCTGTACACATCCTTGCTAGTTGCTATCACTAATAATTTTCGTCATGTGATTGTGATGCAATCTGTTGCGTTGACGCTTTGCTGTAATGGCGTATATAATACTATGTGATTGGCCGAGGTGTATAAAATATTTATTAGTTCATCTAATCTCATATTAATTTTCTTGGGAATGCAACCCTTTGCTTCTTTTATTCCTCTGTTCCCTTCCAAGATTGCTCTCTTGTTCAATTTGTGTATGAGTTTTACCTTTCTGGCTTGTCATTATATGTCCCTCTTCCTTCTAACATTGGGTGCGCAGCTCCTCATATCACAGAGTGATCACTGTAAGTGTTGTTTTGCGTTCTAAGTTCTCATTTCTTTATACATGTATTTGGCATGGTCACTCTCCATTCTAATTAGTTCTTGTTTTTCTTGATCTAGGGTCATCCTAGTTGACTACAAACATGGCATATGGTAAAGGAGAACAAAGAGTAGCTACGACTCAGGTTTTCATTGATTATCTTCACCTGAAAATGTACTTAGTCTATTCAGTGTTACTAAATGTCTGTTCTGGCAATGTTGCGACACTGATAATAGGGAAAATGTTGGGGTATTTTCATTTGCTGGCTTCTGGGAAATGGGTGCCTCTTTGGGTTCAACAGCATGCTTACAATCGAAGATTACTACACCTTTCTCTTTCCGGTATGAATTGTATGAAGTAATATTGGTTTCTTCTTAATTGTCTAGCGATAGGAAAATTGCTGACAAAAAAGGAAGATATTTTTAACGGATTTTTGCTCTCTGAGTTCAGAATTACCATCCAACAAGAGTTGTTACTCTCACCTATCAGCCATTCGTCCTCGGCACAACTGCCATATTCACGTATCATGAGGCAAAGGTCAACACTAGGTTGCGCAATTTGGCGGGTTACACACTCTTCTTCTTGAGCTCATTTGCAGCGATCATTGTAAGGATTACTTATTGCAGTTCTGACATGGTTAATACTAAATCAGCAGAACCGTATCACACTGGTGTGTTCTCCTACATTGCAGTTGGATGTTGCAACTTCTGGGAGAGGTGGAATCGCGCCCTTTGTTGGCGTGTGCATCATCGCTGCTGCCTTTGGTGTTGCCGATGGTCATGTTCAAGGTGGAATGACAGGTGATCTCTCCCTGATGTGCCCAGAATTTATCCAGGTGAATCTCTTCGCTTGGATGCATAGACAAATTGCTATGGTCTTTTTACCTTAAAATTTAGCTCACTAATTTATTTGTTTGATTTCTAGTCCTTCTTTGCTGGACTAGCTGCATCAGGCATGATAACCTCTGCACTGAGGCTTATAACAAAGGCAGCTTTTGAGAATTCTAGGGATGGCCTTCGCAAAGGAGCTAGTATGTTGCAACAGTAGTATATGATTATCCCTATGCAACCTCTATCTTGATGCTTACTTATCTACTTAATTGACGCAGTGTTGTTCTCCTCAATATCATGCTTCTTTGAGCTACTATGTGTTCTACTATATGCTTTCATCTTCCCGAAGCTGCCAATCGTGAAGTTTTATCGTTCAAAAGCAGCTTCAGAGGGGTCTCTGACAGTCGCTGCTGATCTTGCTGCTGGTGGCATCCAAAATCGCGCAAATCCATTGGTATCTTCTTAGTTTGTAGGAAGTTTTGTATCATTTAATGAATCTTAGCAAGATGATCTGTTAACACCAAGTTTTATATGGATTTTTAGTCTGAAGAAGACCCTTCCTGCGTTGAACGTTTGAGTACCAAGCAGTTGCTACTACAGAACACAGACTATGCATTGGATTTGTTCTTGATCTATTTACTGACACTGTCCATCTTTCCGGGTTTTTTAGCTGAAAACACTGGATCACACAGCTTGGGCTCTTGGTACTATCCTACTCTTTCGTACTTGACTTTGGGTCGATAATTGACAGGTTACTTCTAAAACACATCCTCTTGTTCTTGTCACATCATTATGCAGGTATGCACTTGTCTTGATCGCGAGCTATAACGTATGGGATCTGATCGGAAGATACATACCTCTGATTGAACAAGTCAAGCTAAGGTCCCGCAAGGTGATACTGATCACCGTCGTCTCGCGGTTCTTGCTCATTCCTGCATTCTACTACACTGCAAAGTACAGTGACCAGGGCTGGATGATCATGCTAACGTCGTTTCTCGGTTTGAGCAACGGATATCTCACCGTCTGCATCCTCACCGAAGCACCCAAAGGGTACAAGGTTAGTGGATGAATGAATGTTTTCAACCATTGATGTTGCCTTTTGTAGCATTTGATAAGCTACATCCATGAATGATCTTTCAAAGGAAAAGAACTATATCCCATGAATGATTCTTCATGCAGGGACCAGAACAAAATGCTTTGGGCAACTTGCTTGTGCTTTCCCTGTTGGGAGGCATATTTTGCGGGGCCATTCTTGATTGGCTCTGGTTGATAGGTAAAGGGTGGTGACCATTGATCGATTTGTGTAACATATTCTTCATGTTTTGTGCTAGTGTATGGGACCCTGGATGCAATTAAGCTCCAGGCACAGCTTGAACAGTCTCTTCTGCTGAAAATTAAACCTGCAAATGTATCGAAATAGTGAGGAGGAAAGTGAGGAAGAACATATGTAAAGGCATGTTTGTGAGATGTAAAATATTATGTCTTGCATAGTTGCATTACATGTCTTTTTCCCACTTTCTGTTGAACAGAGTTTCAGATGCTTGATACTGAGTTCAGGGTGATGCAGAAATTGCAGATAAAACAACAGTTCATCTTGGGTATCTACTCAAGGTATCTGATGCAATCATCTGCAGTAGCTCAGCAACGCAGATGACGACGACGGGCTGTCAGCATCGTCCGTGTCACGTTTCTCTGGATTAGCTGTTGATGCAAGCAAATGATTGTTTTTAGCGGCGGGGAGTTGATTACCCCTAAACACCGTTTCTCATGGAGATAAGAACAATCATCAACTTTCATCTCTGTATAGATTATAATTATATAAACACCACATTCACAGGTTCACAGCGTTTGACCCAAAAAGCTGCAGTTCTGGATTGTCATAAACTAACGAAATTTAGTCTAAGGTGGCAGGCAGAAAGGCCAAGCTGAGAACATATAGTCATCATGCAAAGCACAACAATCTTCAGTCTAAATCACAGCAAATTCACGAGATAAAAAGCGAGCCACTTGGAAGAACCGATCCCCAAATTTCTAATCATGAGAAGGACATCGTACGGCTGAGATTAGTGGACTCCACTATCATGTCACTCTTAGGTCAAACCAAGAAGCTCCTTTCTTTTTTTCTTCTTTGATTTTTATGGTCATCTTTTCTTGTCTTCTTTTATAATCTTTTATATATCTCTATCTGACTATCTCTATGTGGGGCAACCGAAAAGCAAGTGCTTTTTTTGGCTAAGAGATGGCCATCGTCCAACTCGTCACGTCACTTTGGAAAATACTACACTTATTCGTTTCTTTTTCTTCTAGGAGGAAAGTAATAAACCGGCAGCACAATGATGAGAGATACTGTTGATATATACCGTATACATGTGAATCTCCAGCCTTGCAAATTAAATCCGGGGATCAATATTATTCGCTAATCTGCTATTCTCCCCCGTTGCAGATATCGTCGAATATAAATACGCATCTAATATGCATTTAAATCTAATAGGGCACACCTAACTAGATATTTTTTTCATTATCTAAAAAAAATTATTTTTCTCATTATACAGTCGTTTCATTTCTAAATATACGACAAAATATATTTCTAAATATATCTAAAACTAGGTATTTGATGTTTGAATTTATAACAAAATATAGGTTGTCCTTACTTTTATTATTATTTTTTTAAAAAATAACTAATGGTTACTCCCTATAATTATGTGATGAGTACAAATGGTTAACCCAAAAGTCAGTGTCTTGCATTCCAAACTGAATGAAGGTACTACTTATATTAGTGTCTTGTATCTTTTATTTTAAATATAAAATAATTTAAATCATGCTTAAAAATATTTGATGATAAATCAAATAAAATAAATAATAATTATATATTTTTTTTAAATTAGACGAATGAATGAAATATACCTACAAAAGTCAACTGCGGGCGTATCTTTTCTCTTGTTAACAGTGGTTGAACGCAGAGGGACAGTCTGAACGCCGTCCGATGTTCCCACGCAACCATTCCTCGCCGCTCCGATTTGTTATCCTCCTCGCACATTGTATAATTTGTTAGCCCAATAACAATTAAATTAATAAGGGAAGCACGTCGGCGTAATCCTCTGGAAGAGATTCTCCCACCGGAGGGGTCAAAAGAAAGCGAGAGATTCAGCTGCATCCCCGCAAATTTATCGCGCGCTATATGCGCGTGCGTGCGCGCGTGCGTGCGCCCAGATGTATATATAAACCGGATCCCACGCGCGCTTGGATTAGTATAGTTGCCCTCTCTTCCTCCTCCTCCGGGTTATTACCCGGCTTCCCCCCTCCTCTTGCCGCCCGCCGCCGCCTCGCCGTTGAGGAGCAGCGGCAGGTCAGTGCTCTGCTCTGCTCTGCTCTTCTCCCTCACGCCTCTTTTGGGACGTTGTTGTTGGTGTGGTGGTGGTGAAGTTGGTGTTTTAAGTTTTTAACTCGTGGTTTATGGTTTAGCCTGGGTGTTTTTTTTGTTTGTTTGTTTGTTTTATACTAACTCGGGTTGAGGGTGTAGTGGTGGTTCGCGAGGTCTCTGGTGGTAATCTGTTCGGCGCATGGTTTCTGTTAGGCGGATGCCCCTTTGTGTGGGTTCATGCGATTTGGGGTTTGATCTGTTTGCGTTGCTGGCATTCTCTGTAGTTTGTGAATTGTGGTGTGCCGGTGGCGTGGCGTCATGGCGAGTGTTCTGCCGGATTTGTGGCCCATGCGTTGTTGCTGAATCGTGTTCGTGGTGTGGATTGGGCAACTCCTTTTTATGTTTCTCTGTTGCTGCTTCGGAATTCAGAGCCAGTAGCTAGGCATCTTCAACTTCAACATCTGAATTCTGAAACTCAGTTTGGAATAAGCAGAGGAACTGAACAATCGTATTTAGATACTTCTGCGCCCTGTTCTTATTTAAGTATGGCGTTAGGTCCTAGGATTATTTTGGTCTTGTTTAACCATGCTTTCTGAAACTAGAGGATTTTATCAAGCTGACCAAAAAATATTCCAGTTCTGCTTTGGATTAATCTCTTTGCAGTATGAATTCTGAAATAAATGCTACATGACACTTTGCAGTGTGTTGCTATCCTAGAAACTTTCTTGAATAGGCGCAGGTGACTTTATCATGAGCCTCGAGGTCGCAGGTGCCGGGGCACCTCAGGCTCAGGTATCTGAACTTATCCTTATCTCTAATTAATGCAAAGTTCTGAATATTTCTATGCAGTAACAAAAATGGTTACTGAAACTTTGTTGTGTTTGGTTGAAATTGACAGGGGAAGTTCTTGGGTATACTTGTCTGCTGGGTTTTGGGAAATGGAAGCCTCTTCGCTTGGAATAGTATGCTCACCATTGAAGATTTACTATTCAATTCTGTTCCCCGGTACATGCTTATCTCGGACATTCCATTCATGGCTTTAATGAGATCAGGCACTCAGTTTCTGTTGGGTTTTGCATTTCAAATGAAAAAAAAAAGCATCCTTATCATTTGTTGTGTAAATCATGGGATATATTTTACTATATTCAATTCATGGTTTAAATGGAAACCAATCAGTAGCATACATTACACGCAGCATACTGAATAGATGCTTTAAGCATCCTCGCCTTTCACTTTTCATCAGAGTGTTGGGATAGACAACCAATACAATGCTATCGGTCAGGCCTACATCTAAATAGCTGTCAATCAAAAAAGTTTTCCTCTCATTGCAGAATTTATTGCATTCATACACGGGAAATGTAGTAAATCCCTAGCATAATCTAACGTACTACTTTGTTGCAGACATACCATCCAACAAGAGTTCTTACAATAGCTTACCAACCTTTTGCCTTCGGAATAACTGCATCCTGACATACCATGAAGCAAGCTCAACACCAAGGAAGAGGAATCTAATTGGATTTGCACTTTTCTTTAATTAGTTTTTTGCTTAATAATGGTAAGTACATTGCCTTCTGTGTTCAAAAAAAAAAAATATGATGTGCCAGCTGATAACTCATCTAATCATCTCTTTACTCTAGCTGGACATTGGTACTAAAGGAAGGGGTGGACTTGGTCCATTTTCGGGTCTGCATAATCAGTTGCCTTATTGGGACAGCTGTGCCAGTGGTTCAAGGCGGTTTGGTTGGCGACCTTTCCTTTCATGTGCCGGAAGTTTATTCAGGTAGCGTTCACATGAAAAGTTCAGAGATTCGTGATTGATTCTTGCTATTTTGATCATCCTCAAAATTCATCCTACCTGAAGATTCATATCCTTGCTTTGAATTTTCAGTCTTTCCTTGCTGGCTTGGCTGCATCAGGAGTTTCTAACATCAGCCTTGAGATTAATTACAAAAAGAGCATTTGAGACTCACAAAATGGTCTTCGTATATGGAGCTAGGAAGTACCCTCAGCACTTCTTCCAATCTCCAACCATACTTATCTTCAGTGCCTTCCCAATGTTTTTACATACCTCTTGAAAAATTTGCCAATGTTTTTTCCTGGCTAACAATCGATGTTTGATTGCTAGGTGCAGTACTGTTCTTCGCGATAACATGCTTCTTCGAGCTAGTGTGCACTATCCTTTATGCGTACGTCTTTCCCAAGTTACCCATCGTGAAGTTACTACCGATCAAAGGCCGCCGCTGAAGGAGCAAGACTGTTGCAAGTTTATCGTGCTGCTGCAGGAATCGAGCAATGAAACAATCTATACAGTCTGTCTCACAATATCAATTCCTCTATTCATTTCCTAACTTTAATCATGACAACCAAACTAATATGATATTATATTCTGACTTCTGCAGGCGCGAGGAAGATCCCAAAAAATGCGATCGTTTAAGCACCAAAGAGCTGTTGATACAAACATAGACTACGCATTTGACAATTTCCCTGATATATGTCTGACTCTATCAATCTTCCCTGGATTTTGTGCTGAAGATACTGGAGCACCACAGCCTGGGAACATGGGTATCTTACTTTACTATCCTTTTTGCAAGCACTTAGTTGCATGTAAAACAGTGCTGTAGTTCCACTAAAACTAACTACGTAGGCTGTTGTGCAAATACCTGACACGCCGTGCCATTCCTGACAAAATTTCAGGTACGCGTTGACGCTCATTGCGATGTAACAATGTGTGGATCTGATTGGGAGGGTACCTGCCACTGATCAAGTGCATCAAGCTGACCTCCCGGAAGTCTCACGGGGGCGATGCCTGGCTCGGTTCTTGTTCATCCCCGCATTGCTACTTCACTGCCAAGTACGGCGATCAAGGCATACATTGATTTCCTGACGTCTTCCATGGCCTCACCAATGGACTTCCTCCACCGTGTGCGTCCTCACCGAGGGCCCAAAGGCATACAAGGGCGAGTTTGCAATCTTTCTCCTCCTTCTTTCTTTCCTTTCTTTTTTTTTTTTTTTGGTTGCAGCCAGTGTTTCAGGCCGTGTTTCTGAAATTTTGTTGCTGTTTTGCAGGGGCCGGAGCAGAACGCGCTGGGCAACGTGCTGGTGGTCTGCCTCCTCGGCGGCATTTTCTCCGGCGTTGTGCTCGACTGGCTGTGGTTGATAGGAAAAGGCTGGTGATCGTGTTGTAATATCTCTGGCGTGAGAGACCCATTGGTTCTCCCTGCTCGGATGAGCGGGGCTGTTTTAACATCAGAATGGCAGGAAAGAAAAAAAAAAGAATCCTCCTATAAATCTGGCTGTTAGCAACTCGTATGGGACCAGATTGTGTACCATTTTGACGACTTTTGGCTGCAATGTGTTAGTGTAGTGCTGTAGTTCAACCCCGTCGTAAATTTTGGGGTTCAATATAAATCTGCAGCGCTTGCGTTTGCTTGGATCCATCATACATACGGACATACGGTGACGTGTTTGCTTGCTTGGATTGGATGTATCTATCATACATGACGTGCTGCAAAAGGACGATGAGGTTGATTGGCTGACGAGTTGCGCGAGTCCAACCAGCCACCTACCGTCGACCATGCGAGAGTCAACGAAACAGGCCGCCACCAGAATAGCCACGCCGCGTCTCGTCCCGTGTCACCGTGATCCGGCACCGCGGCCCGGGCCCGGGCGTCGCGCGCACAGCGCGGGGCCGCGGGGGGAATGAAAAAGCGAACCTGGTGGTGTCGGCCTGTCGGGCACAGCAGCGACGGTGCAACGTGCGGAAGAAACAGCAAACAACGTTTGCCGTGCCGCCCGTGCTGCTGCTTCAGCTCCGTCACGCGTACGTATCAGCCGCGCAGGGTGGGGTGGAGACTGGGAAGGGAAGTGGGATCCATATTTATACTCAGGGTTTGTTTAGTTCGGAAACGAAATTTTTTTTTGACGTGTTACGTTAAGATATACGGACACACATTTAAAATATTAAACATAGACTAATAACAAAATAAATTACAGATTTCGCCTAGAAACTGTGAGATGAATTTATTGAGCCTAATTAATTCATTATTAGCAACTGTTTACTGTAGCACCACATTGCTAAATCATAGCGTAATTAGACTTAAAGATTCGTCTCACAATTTACACGCAATTTGTGTAATTATTATTATTCCATATTTAATACTTTATCATGTGTCTAAACGTTCAATGTGATAGGACGAAAAATTTTTGTTTGGGAAGTAAACATGACCTCAGACCCTCAGTTATCCCCATCTATAAAGGCCCTGTTCGGAAGCTAGATACTGCGGCTGGACTGCAGCAGGTTGAACAACGTTTTTATTGTTGATTCAGTTATTACGGATTTGCAGAGCAGCGGCTGCAGCTATGATGTAGCGCTGCCTAACACAGCCAAAAACATTACCCATACCTAAATCAAATGGGTATTATCCAATGAGTATGGGTAACCCAATAAATAAAAAAAAGGTATATGTGGGTCCCACATATAGGAATGGATTAAAATTTATGCAAAGTTGCTCTTTCATATAATAAATCATCCCTCCAAATTCTAGTCAAATTGATAAGTTTTTGTAATGTGATATATGTGTCGGTCCCACATGTAGAAATGAAACAAAAATTGTACAAAGTTACTCTTCCATATGATAAATTATCCCTCCAAATTTTGGTCAAATTTGATAAGTTTTGTAATGTGAAGAGGGGTTTTAAAATTTTAGATCCAAGTTTTACATAGCCTACTTTTTAATCCCTGTAGTAACCCAAGTCCAAGTACAAGGCATACGCGCTCCGTTAATATGCTTGCTTCTCTTTTCAAGAACAAATGAGAATGGGGTAAAATGGGTAATGCCCTCCCCATATCCAAAATTTAAATGGGTAATTTTTTTACCCATACCCTACCCAAATAATATGGATATGGATCAGCACTACATGCCGGTTTCTTTAATTCTGATCCCGTTCGTTTCTACTGAAAAAAGGGGATGAAAATTTGGATACTCGTGGCACACTTTTTAAAGGTTGAACGATAAGTTTTGTGAAAAAAAAAAGTTATATATAAAAGTTGCTCTAAAATATCAGATAAATCTATTTTTCAAGTTTATAATAATTAAAACTCAATTAATCATATGTTAATACCACCTTGTTTTACATAAAATATTTAATCTTCATTTTCATATTCACCTACGGGAGAAAAGAACACCCTCTATCGTTCCTTTGCCCTCTCCCCTCCTGGCGAAAACGGATCGTCAGAGGGATGTTGGATGTGGGTGTATTTGGTTGGGTGGATGAGCCTGGATGGGAGATGGCCGCCTGATTTTTTATGGTATTTGGTTGGAGGGCGGGATGGATGAGATGCCTCGGAATAAGGAATATTTCCTCAATATACTAGATGAATGCATCTGGCCGACTTGACTGGATGAAGCCGTCCAGTTTTGGTCTGGGTGATGTGTCCTATTATGATTAGTTGTGGTTAATTTAATTTTCTGTTAAGCAAACTCCAAATGATTTTTTCTCCTAAACTGTTTATCTAATTTATGATTTGATTACACCATTATATTTGTTATAATTAAATCTTTAAAACAATATCTCGGATGATTATATTTTGATAATAAAATACATATGACAAATGAATCCCACTAGGCTTTTCCCATATATGCTATTTCCCTTCAACCAAACAAGAAATTTGATCGCCATATCCATACAAATCAAACAAAAAATTGAATCGCCGTATACAACAAAATATAGATGGCCATATCCTATCCATGCATGACCATGAACCAAACACACCCTAAGCTGCTCGTTCGGCATCGGACGGACGTGAGCAAGCATAGCACACCAACAGGCTCCTCCATCCACGCTAGCAAAATCAGCCCATCAACAGTCAAGCTCTTGGCCGCTTCGCTCGCCCGTGCATGACCGCTGAGTTTTTCATTCACGCAGCGCCCTCCGCGTCGAGCGTGTGGTTAACGGACCGAAGCCTGTTCACCCCAGATGATCGACACTTGAGCTCCTCCACACGATGAACCGTCGAAAGCCGCGCGCCGCCGCCTCGCCCCACGTTGCCGTCCATGACAACCGTAGCCGTGCCGCCCGTGCGGCCGTGCATAGATGATTTAAGCATACTTTCCCATCACGTGGCTTAAAGTTGGAGATTTGATCTGAAACGATGACCTACGTGAGCTGGTCGGTGACTTGGTGTGGAGCAGCCGGCCAGTGGTACGTGGAGACACCGGCGTCGAGCTCATTGCCATCGACAGATCGACGCGTCGTAAAGATGCCAGGATCGTACGTCCTGCACGACTGCATTTCTCTTCTGGAAATCCGCGCGCGACAGCGACCTATGCCCGGGACACCGACCCCGTCGTGGTGGTCGTCACCGTCGGCGTCCGCGCGACATCGCCGTGGGGAGGGGGTGGGGATAAAGGAGGATGCGGACGTGGACATTCGGCTTCGGCGTTGGCGTCGTCAGGATGCGTAATTGCGTGACGACTAGATGTCCAGCGCACGTAGGAGAGAGACTTGGAGGCAGAGGCGGATCAGAAAATTGATTCGTTGGTGTCATAATGTGTCTATCGGTGTCATAATATGCTAATTATACTTAAATCAATGTATTATAACATATGGATAAGCAGTTTCGCTATAGGTTTTATCGAAAGTCGTCGGTGTCACCTGACACCGGTCATTGTACTGTAGATCCGCCCCTGCTTAGAGGTGCAGGACTTTCCGCCACCATCGGTGGAGCACTAGGCGACCATGCGTGGATCGGTTTTCCGAGGAAGCTGTGCCTGCATTCCCGCACCGTCGATCGGCGAAGGCCATGGGTGGGCGAGTGAAGCGGCCAAGAGCGAGCCTGTTGATGGGCTGATTTTGCTAGCGTGGGCAGAGAGGAGCCTTTTGGCGTGCTGTGCTTGGTTGCATCCGGCTGTCCGATGCCGAACGAGGGCCTAGCGATATCCAGCATCCCTCTGACGTACTCCCTCCGTCCAAAAAAAGACAAACCCTGGGTTTCCGTGTCCAACTTTAACTGTCCATCTTATATAAATTTTTTTTATAATTCGTATTTTCATTGTTGTTAGATGATTAAACATGATTAATATTTTATGCGTGACTTGTCATTTTAATTTTTTTATATTTTTTTTAAATAAGACGAACGGTCAAACGTTGGGCACGGAAACCAGGGTTTGTCTTTTTTTTAGGACGGAGGGAGTAGATTTCTTCGTTTCGCCTCTGGGGCCCTCCCGAACGCACCACTCCCCAGGTTTGTCACACCACATTGTCCACCACCTCCATCCCCGCCGCTCTCCTCTCCTCGACTCCACCGCGCGAACTCGCGAGGCTAGCTGGACCGCTATCCAGTATCCACTGCTTCACCAGCCAGCCACTCATCACTGTGTTCAAGTGTGCCCGCGTTTATCGTCATAGTCAGGCAGTCAGCGACTATCTAACAGAGAACTCCACCCGGTAGTGTTTGAATCTAATGAAGATAAAAATGAAGATAGAAATTAAGTGTTTCACGTAAAACGAGGTAGTAATAACATGAGATTAATTGAGTTTTAATTATTACAAACATAAAAAATGGATTAATCTGATATTTTAGAATAACTTTCATACAGAAAGTTTTCACACGAAATGCACAGTTTAGTAGTTTGAAAAACGTGCCATTTTAATTCAAAATTTTATCCTCTAAGTTTAGAGAAAACGAACAGGACAAATTGTGGTTACTAGATATGACAACTCTTCAAATATTTTACAACCAACATGGTGGTGCGCGGCTAGCATCATTATATTTTCTCTCATATAATAGCACATATGTTTTCTCATTATATTATTCAAATATATTAAAATGACAACATAATTTTAAATTTTGCAATAACTTTACGAAACCACTAATGTGTAATATTCATATTGTATTTTATATACGTGTTAGTTATTAATTATTTATAATATCAAATTTTAGTTATTTGTAAATTATATATATTCCTATATGGACTCTAGACTCGCTTTTTAATATTTCTTTTTTTAATTCTGAATTTTTATTATTTCTAATTTTATTTCTAATTTCAGTTACTTCTAAATTGTATTCCTATATTGACTTTAAACTCTTCTTCCCATATTTTTCTTAATTTCGAATTTTAGTTATTTGTAAATTGTATTTTTATACGGACTCTAAACACTACTTTTAATTTTATTATATTTATTTCGAATTTTAGTATGGACTCTATACTCTACTTCTAATATTCCTTATTTTTTAATTCTGAATTTCTATTTCTTTTCTTAATTGTATTTCTATATGGACTCTATACTCTACTTCAAATATTCCTTATTTTTAATTCCGAATTTTTATTATTTCCTAATTGTATTTCTATATGGACTCTAGTATCTTCTTCTAATATTCCTTATTTTTTAATTTCGAATTTCTGCTATTTCTAAATTGTATTTCTTTAAGGATTCTAGTCTCATCTTCTAATATTTCTTATTTTTTAATTTCGAATTTCAGCTATTTCTAAATTGTATTTCTATATGGACTTTGTTTTTTCTTTTTCTCCGATTAATGTAAGAATTTCTAGGCCATGAGAGCGAATGTGGAGGCTCATTTTTCTATTCCTTTAATAATATAATAGATAGATTGACTTTACATTTTTACCACGGGTGAGAGAATAGTGCTTAATATTTTGCCACTTTTCCCTACATCGGTGTGCCAGCGGGGACCACCGGCATGAAAAATTCTATTTTGCCCATAATAGGCCCCACAAGTCAGAGAATAACCTCCTCCTCTTCTTCTCCTGTCCTCTCTTGTACAGACGCTGCAGCTGCTTCGGCCTTCGGGCTTCGGCTAGAGGTGCGCAGCAGCACGAACTCGGTGGCGTCTGCTCCTGGTGATATGGTGCGGCGGCCGGTGCTCCCGATCGGCGCATCGTGGTGGCCACTGGCCAGGAACGAGCGCGAGGAGAGCATGCGCGCGCTCCTGTGCCTTGCCAAATGCCAATGCAACATTTAAGGTTATTTGAGTGAGGACTTAAAAAAAATAGCCCTGAAATAGCTTATCTGTATGTAACTTTTATATTATTTGGAGCTATTTGAGAAAGTACTAAATAATAACCTATTGATCCAAACGGAGCCATGGTCTCATCGTTCTCCACCGCATCTCGATGCACACAGGTACCACTGCTCCGTGCCGCTAAAGTCCGGCGCGGCGGCTGTCCTGTTGCGATGTTAATGCTGCTAGATTAGTTTTTGCCATGGACAACTCAGATACTCAATTTCCCCTAAAACAAAGCTAGATCAGGTACTCAATTACTGGACATTTTTGCGGTCTCAGCTTCTAATCGATCGAAAGTTTCTATATGTTCTTTTGATCTCTTCTATGCTGATGCCCTGAGTTGACTATGATGTGACCATTAGAATTGTCATAAAATAACTTTATTAAATAACTTTATTGCCCTCGACTTGTACTCTGCGTTAACTACTTTGAAAACATAAGTCTCGTTATAAAGAGAGCTTAATCTATAACAAGATCTCAAATGGGACATGATTATTCGACACTTTTATATTTGAGTCCCTGTATTTTTTATATTTACATTTGAGTCCCTATAATCTTGCAACAAGCTACTTGAGGTCGTTTTTTGTTTAAAAAAATAATAAAAGAGAAAGAGAAGAAAGACAGAAAGGTGCATAAAAGGAAAAAGAAAAGCCGCACAAAAAAGAAAATAAAGAAAAACAACAACAATAAAAGTTTTTTCCCTGAGTGGCGAAAAAAACTGTAGATCCGACGGAAAAAAAATCTGATTCATATAAAAGGAAAAAAAAAAGAAAAGTGGTGACAAAAAAATGTTAGATCGGAATCCTTTAAAAACAGAAAAAAAAAGTCTGATTCCTATAAAGGCAAAAAAACATCTAAAAATGTTCATTCGATTCCCTAAGAAAATGGTGAAGAAATGGTTCGTAAAAAATAAAAAGCTGGTTCGTATAAAATAAAAAATGCAAGAGAGAAAAAAATGGAAAGGGCGAAACAAAATCTGATTTCTAACCAGTATATATCTCTTCTCTATCTCTAATCTAACTATTTAAAAAGAGAAAATGCATGAGAAAATAAAAACGGTTAAAATAACGTGTGAGGCAAAAGTCAGAAAAAAAGCGCAAAAAACACGCTAAAAAGGTTCTCCATCATCAATAAAAAAAATAAAAAGACGCGCGAGAAAAATTATTTCCATTGTCGGTAAAATATTTTTAAAAAAACATGCGAGGAAAAAACTATCGAAAAAACACGCCATTTCTAAAAAAATGGTTTTAAAAAACCGTGCAAGAAAAAAACACCATCTATTAAAAAAATCGCTCTGAAAAAACTATCAGAAAAAAGCTAAATTGATGGACGCTTGAGTCGGATATGATCCATCGATTTTTTGCCATCTACTACATGGCTTTATTTTGTCATATATTCTCCTGTATTGGAAAAAAGCAACAAAGAACTTTCGAAAAAAAAAGCAAAAAACGTGCGAGAAAACAAGAAAAAAAAACACACGAGAAAAGAAAAGCAAAAAAAGGGAGAAAATATGGTTTTCTTCATAAGTAAAAAAAGCAAAAAAAAAACATGGTAGGAAAAAACTGTTAGAAAGAAATGTGCCATTTCTAGAAAATGGTTTGAGAAAATCGCGCAAGAAAAAAAACACTGATTATAAAAAAACAGGCCGCTTATTAAAATAGAAACATTGTCATTGACATGATTATGCATGAAAAACGTATATTATTGTTAGAATTTTTTTACCCATTGCAACGCACGGGCATTTTTGCTAGTCAAGAAAAAAAAGAAATATATAATTAGGATGTCAAATCAGCTTTGTTGCTAAGAGAGTAAATTGATTCAATGTTAGCTTTTTGGGTTAAAGCTCCGCTAAATAGTTATAGTAGTAAAAGCCTAGAAAAGTTATTTTAAAAAGCAACAAATGTGGTTGAGGCAGCCGCGGCTTCATTACAGACAGCTGCACATTCCGGTTGTACGTGTAAAATAATGCGTGGAGCTTGAGAAAATCATTTATATAGTAGTGCAATGAACATAATTGTTCAAACAATTAAAAAAATAAATAAGTGGCTTAGAATTATCATTGTACATAGATTATTGAAAGAACCCATGTGAAATAATACACATAAATATATTTATATCATTGTTTGCTAATTTTGATATACCTTGGTAGTTTCTTTGATACATAGAAAAATTGGTTGGATGTTTTCACAGTTAATTTTTTTTTTAGCATGGATGCACATGTTCTTTTTTTTTCTTCAAAGTATTAGATTTTATTATCTTTTATTAATGAGAAAATCCATAAAATGCCATTGACAAGCATCCTAATCCCAGAAATGTCATCGACAAAGACAACTTCCCAAAAATGCCATTGCACAAGCCTCTTTCTCCCAAAAATGCCATCACCGTCAACTCCACACCGTTACATCTGTTAATTTTTTTTGATAATGTCCATTTTGCCCTCAATGCAATATATACTCCCTATTTTCACTGTCACAGGAACCCTAACCCTACCTATCGAGATTTAGTGATAAAGTTACCAAAGATCATATTTTAGATGTAAACACAAAGTATACATGCATAAAAATATTTAATATATAAACTTTATACATATAAATATTTGAATTAAAAAAAAGACACAGACGTTTATATGGGCCGTTCAAGCCCACGTCGTTTTGCTCAGCATGCCACCACCTGAATTCGGCACAAGCCCGCACGGCCGCACCGCACGCGTGTGAGACCAAAAAGGGGAAGTGGCCTTCCCGAAATTGAAATAGCCCAAAGGTTGAAAATGGAAGGTGGGGGGCGTTTGTGGGCGCGCGACCTGCGCGCATGTTAGAGTAGAAGTAGCTAGGAAATGATCTGGGATCAGAATATCAAGTGATGTTGAGTTGCCTACTTGCCTCCTACCAATCATCAGGTAAAAAGATGGTGCTACAATTAATATGCCATTTGGTTGATGATGCAAATGGATGAGCCAGGTTCTCTTTGCATGAGTACGTGCAAAGAGTACATCGGTGTACACGTATTTATAGTAGACATTTGTAGCGTGATTGATAAAAAAAAAAAAAGCCCAAACCTTCAAGTTCACCTTTGTTTAATTGCACCAGCTTAGCCGTCATGGTGAAGCCTGCAGCCGTCCTCCTGCTCCTCTACCTTCCCCTTCTCGTCACCCCGACGAGGATCGGCCTCAGCCGCAACCCCTTCGTCCCTCCTCCCAACTCTGTACCTACCATAGACAGGACGGAGATGGACGTGAGCACGTCGCCGTACCGCGACTTGATCAAGAAATGGCGAGACCTCGTGCTCCTCAACACTCGCCCGGAGGTCATGGTGCCGGAAGACCATCCGGTGCTGGCTCCCCAGTACGACGACACCGTCCCGCCGGCACGGTTGCTGTTGCCGAAGCTGGTGGCCAACGGAGACAAGACGGCCACGCTCGCCCTCCGCGACTCCAACATCTACTTCATAGGTTTCGCCAACAAAGCAGGGCAATGGTTCTCTTTCAAGGACAGGAACGACCTGCCGCCTTCCTTTCGGGCCAGGCCTCTCAGCTTTGGAGTGGACTACGCATCGATCGCCGGCTCCCGGAAAAACCTTCCAAACTACCCTCTCGGTAGGCGTCAAACGGAGTGGGCGGTAAAAGTTCTTTCAGAATACGATCCAAATCGCACTGATGAAGCAACCATAAAGCGTGCGGTAGTGATCATCCTTCTTACCTTCTGCGAAGCTCTCAGGTTCTTTCCTATAAGAAATGCGGTTGAAATAGGTTGGGACTCCGTTGCCTACATTACCTCAACCGATGCGGATCGTCTCGTTTGTTGGGGACAAATCTCATATATGCTTGAATATAGTTTTATGTCCGGTCATTCATGGGACTCGGAGGAACAACGTACTCGCCTCAAGAATCTAGCACGAGATTGTAAAATCTTTAACGAACCTCAGGCACTTGAAACCGTTGATGTGTTAGTACGGAGCTATCTTAGGTGCTAAAAGTACAAATTGGTTGTATTAATGCATGGTGTAAGCGCCCTCCTATGATGTGTGAGCAAATGGATGCCTAAGGGTAAGATTGTCTTTTCATACAACTTAACGGAGAGGAGTTAACGGCAGTTACGGTGTGATGGCATTTTTGGGAGAAAGAGGCTTGTGCAATGGCATTTTTGGGAAGTTGTCTTTGTCGATGGCATTTCTGGGATTAGGATGCTTGTCAATGGCATTTCATGGATTTTCTCTTTATTAATAGTTGGCTTGGGTGATTGTGACACTGCACGTACTCTAAATGAAAAACCTTCTATAGTCCAATTTGATTCCATAGTGTGGAAGACCTCACACCAAAGAAATGTTACTTGCAATGTATGCGAGACTACACGTAGCCTAGCAGGAATACGATTGATAGGTAAACATAATTACACAGGCATTAGTATTTGTGGAATATTATGTAATTATTTAATTACTAGAAAAAATGCCCGTGCGTTGCAACGGATGAAGGTTATTTCTTATTATTGTTATACGGTTTAATTAAGATGAAATTCGCTGTGGTAATTTGCTTGGATATATATTTTTTTAGAAAATCATGAGCTGCAATTAGGAGTCCGATCGTCTCAAGTTAGTATGCGAGTTTTTTCAAAAAGATTTCTTATACGACTCCTTTTATATTTCCAAAAGCGAGCGAACTTGAAAACCGATTCAAATACGGATATGTATTTTCAAAATCGAGCGAACTTAAAAACAGACTCATACACGGATGACGTTCCAAAGTACCGACAAAAATATCTTCAATTTTTATAATAGTAGAGATTGACGGATATATTAATTAATATTATAATATGATAAAAAAAAGGAAGTTTAATGGACTTTTAGTATATAATAGATAGATTTTTTTTAATTAGTAAACATGTCAGGATGAGATGAACGTACATATTTTATTCTCTCAAGATTAATCTAATGGTGAAAATTAATAATTTGATTGCTAGCTAGAAAATAGGAAAGGGACAGAAGGGAGAGTCGGATGGGGGAGGAAATACGTACATAGGTGCGCCGCAGTACGTTTCCTATAAACATGCCAAGATGAGGGAACGAACAGATTAGTTTTGTTGGAGATAAATTTAATGGTGAAAATTAATAATTTGATGGTTAAAAATATTGGGTCCACCAGTTTAAATGAAAGGAGCTATGTAGAGGCTTGAGAGCGAGTGTTTTATATAATAGATAAATGAGTTCATGGGTTGACTCACTTGTATTCTAGACATGGTAACCCGGCAATAATACGGCAACCCGTGGGTTAGCACTTATCCTATCTTTTTTCTATATAGTTGCTACCCACTGAAGCCATAATTGCTATAAAGCTTAAACCACAGTTCACCACGTCGTCACTTCAGCTAGGCCGTTAGATTGATATCTGTGTGTTTTATGAACAGTTGGATGAAATGGTTCTGAATTCAACCGTGGCTCATGCAAATGGGCCATATTATAGCCCAGTTAATCATTCCTCTGCATCACGGCCCTATCGACCCCGCACGCTCCCAACAAGCGCAAGTCGAATTGCCGCATCCCTCCCCTTCGATTGGCCCTTCCGCCTTCCTTGCCTGTTCGTTTTCCTCTTTAACGCAAAAAATCAACAAAAAGAAACTGTTACGCCAGCAATTAGAATATCAGGCGTCGTAATCAACCCCATTAATTTCCTTTGTAAGCTTCTTTCATATTCTCCAATGTGAAGTGGCAGTGCCAGTTCGAGAGCTTAGAACCAAATGCCTCCCCTATATATATCAACTCTGATGCTTGATGGATTACTCATGGGTTTTTGTTTTTTCAGTCTCACTTGGAAACCATTGACCAGGAGCTCCTCCTTCTTCCCGAGTTCCTGTTCCTGCGTATTTGGCTCCAATGCTGCCAAACTGAGTGGCAATCCCCATTGGCATTTTTTGTTAGTCAAGCCCTCACCCTGCCCTTCCGTTCTGCACATCTATGCACACTGGCTAATCATGCATACCATTTGTTCGATAAAATGCCTACATGGATAAATGCACCTACATATGTTTAGATGGTCATTGTTGTTACTTTCGAGTTCGTTCAGTAAAATGCTTAAATGCATGGTTCCATCTTTTTAGGTACCGTGCCAGTTGTGGTTGCTCGCATATTGGATCATCAAATTTGTTGGATTTTGTGCTCATTTCTCCACAGGCGTATGAACTTATCCAATGTTTTCCACTAGAGCATCCTAGGGATTTTTCCAATATTTACGGTATGTATCATGTATATGCTTCCAACATTATATATGTTGTTCTCTCATGTCTGTTTATTGGTGTATCGTTATTTACTATTTTTTTACTGGATTGGCGTAAGCCGAAGTATTTACACTATATATGTTCTTGAGTGGCATGCTGTTGGTCGATTATTGAATAATGTACTAAGCATGCATCTATGTGTTCGCCTAATCCCTAAGCTTGACAAGTAAAGTTTATCGGCATGAAGAAGAAACATGCAAGTTTGTTGTCCCTACTGATTTCCTGTCCAAAACTCCAAATTGAACCATTTTAGTTAAAATTTATTTTACTAGAACCTAATATAATTTGATATATATTCTCAAAATAACCGAGTTAGTAAGTATGGTTTTTCATCTGCTCCATTTTCTCATCAACATTTTCACCAATGTCTAAGAATGCTTGTTGATTCCCAGTTTCCCACCTTCTCATGAGGTACAGAGATAGATGCTTTAAACCATGTACTCACAGTTTACTGGACAAGAGCTATCTAGATTATCTCATCTCCCCCTTTTTAACACATGAATAAAAGGGCATCATATCTACAGTGGTCTTATTGTTAAGACAAATAAACTAATTTTGTGTAATTTCTTTTTTCTTCCTCGGATACCTGTCAAAGAGAATGCAACCCAAAGTTTTTTGTTCCTTTATTCATTAGTAATAATACACATGGCTTTTTATCAGTTTTTTTTTTTGCTGCCTTCTACTTCGTGGACCTCAAATCTTTGCCAATTAACCTAATCTTTTTATCTGTAATATCCTACATTGTCTATCAAATTTATTTCTGTCCACTAAAAACCTGATTTGGCAAATATGTTATATGATCTTACATTGTTTTCAGTAATCAATTTTTTTTCTTGCTTGATTGTTCACATAGAGTTTCACACTAAAAAATAGTTAGTAGTTCTCGCAGCAAAGTGCGGGGTGTCACCTAGTATACCTATAAAGTCAGTCACTAATTAACATCAATGCTAATTCTCTGCCCTCACAGTCAGCCACGTCACCTAGAATTAGTCTAGCCACGTCACATGGTGAAAATTTTTATGGCGGGATCTAAACAGGGCCTTAATCCGTTAGTACGCTTTTCAAACTATTAAATGATTGTGTATTTTTTTTAAAAAAAAAACTTGGCAGGTGTATGGTGTATTCATTGCAGGTGTACAAATCTTGATGCAGAGCGTGTCCTTCCTCCGTCCCATAAAAAATCAACTTAGTACTGGATGTGACACATCCTAGCACTACGAATATGGACATACATCTATCCAGATTCATTGTATTAGAATATTTCATATCCAGTTCTAGATTCGATGAGAGAGTACTCCCTCCGGTTTCATTTTAATTGATGTTTTGGATAATGACACGGTCTATAAAATATATCTTTGACCTTATATTTTTATTATAATATATATAATAAATAATATGTATGCAAAGTGTATTGGCGGTCCTTAAACTTGTAGGGTTGTGTCATATAGGTCCCTAAACTCTCAAAATACATATACAGGTCCCAGAACTTGTCAAAATGTATCATCTAGGTCCCAAATCGACACATCCCCTCTAGGATCCTACGTGGCGCTGATACGGCATGCCACATGGACGTGACGTGTCCTTTTTTTTTCTTCGTTTCTTTTTTTTCTTCTCATTCTTTTTTTTTCCATTCTTCTTCTTGGGTTACAGAGAAAGGAGAAGAAAGGGAAAAAAGAGAAGGAAAAAAGAAAATGGAAAAAGTTTAAATGGGTCCCATTTGTCAGTCAAAATGATGCCATGTCATATCCGTGTGGCATGCCACATCAACTCCACGTAGGATCCCGAAAGGGTTGTGGTGATTTGGGACCTAGATGACACACTATGACAAGTTCTGGGACTTGGATATGCATTTTGAGAGTTTAGGGACCTAGATGACATATCCTTATAAGTTTAAGGACCGTCCGTACACTTTACTCTATTTTTATTATAGTGTTTTAAAAGTTAAATCTATATATGTTGTTCTAGTTCCTTTAAATTAAATATTTTTAAAGTTATTGATGGTCAAAATTTCAACCTTGTCTAAAACGTCAATTAATAGGGAAGAACCGGAGGGAGTATTCATTACCAGCACACGCGTATTGAAAATCCGTACTCCGACATATATGCGTGTACTAACTGGCTCCTACAACTCCGAGTCCGATAGGCCCTTGGAGTCCGTCCCCGTATACCGCTCGGCTCGACCTTGGCGCTTTATTTGAAAAGCTCTGCTCGTCTTTCGTGCTCTGCTCCATCAGAAAGCAAGCGGAAGCAGCTACTAGGGAATTAAGGATCGGATCCGATGGACCTGGAGGCGCTACCGGGAGACGTGCTGGAGGAAGTCCTCCGCCGCCTGCCGCCACGCAGCCTGGCGGCGTGCCGGTGCGTCTGCAGGGCGCTGCGCGCCTTCGTCGACGACCGCCGCGTGCTGCGCGCGGACCTCCTCCCCCTGAAGCTGGCCGGCATCTTCATCGGCGTCATCTGGGTCCCTCAGTTCTTCGCCCGCCCCGTGCTGCCCCACGGCCACGCGCTCGACCTCACGCGCCTACCCGAGACGATGCTGGATTGCCGCAACGGCCTCCTCCTCGCCCACAACGTCGTCGTCAACCCGGCCACGGGGCGGTGGGCGCGCCTGCCTCGGAGCCCACCTCCCCCGCCCGGCTGCTCGTGCAACGACGTGTTCGATTATCTCGTCTTTGATCCTACCGTGTCGGCGCACTACGAGGTGTATAAGATCCCATCTCCTTTCGGTGACGGCATGAGCGACTGGCCGCCGTCACCGTTTATCATCGATGTCTTCTCATCCAAGACACTACAATGGGAGAAGAGGTCGTATGTGCGAGAGGGCGAAGCTGCTGGGACCGTCGCCAATCTGCTCGCGCGGGGGTTTAATTGTCATCAAAGATCCGCCTTATGGCGGGGAGCGCTTTACGTGCCATGCGAAACAGATTTCGTTACAAGGTACTACTACCCAACTATATATCCAAATTATATCTGATATATAATATTAGTATTACTTAATTTGAGTACAACTGTATATGTACTCCTATAATATATATATATGATCTCTTAACGTGTCGTTTTAATTATATATCACTTGATGATTCTTTTTACAGGATATCCTTATCGGATGGTAAATACCAAGTAATTAAGTCGCCGATAGGTTTGGAGGCCATGGGCAAAGGTTCTTTTCTCCAACTTGGCAAGTCAAAAGACGGAGTATGTGCATTTGCTCATGATGACTACCAACTTTGTGTTTGGTTTCTTAATGAATCATGCGGTCAAATGAACTGGGAATTGAAGCATCAAACACATCTATGGTCTCTGCTAGCACAATTAAAATCTCGTGAACATCTAGCACAGTGCAAATCCTGTAAACAAACCAATGGACATTGGAAATATTATGATGGCAACTTATTTGAAGAACAGATACTTCAAACAGACTTACAGGTAGACACCTATCCTGAGAATGACTATCAAGCGGAAGAAGACGAATTCGGAAGGCACTTTGACACAGATAGCAACTACTACGATGCAGAAGAATATGGATGGGCTTCTGATGAAGATGGCGAATGCCATAGTGAATGTAACAACAAATATGGGGAAGATGAACTTTACAAAGTGGATAAGCTTTACAATATGCAATGCCAGGAACTCTTTTATTTCTTTGGATTTCACCCTTATAGAGATGTTGTTTTCTTACATGTATCATCTAGCAGAGCGGTGGCCTATCATCTCAATAGCTCAAAGGTTCGAGACTTAGGTAGATTAGTCACAGTAGAGCAAACAACTATGCCTATATATGAATCTTTTCTGTACACTCCCTGCTTAATGGGAGAACCCTGAAAACAATTTAACGTGCAGGAAATAATATTTCCTTTTCTTTTACGTCTGTCTTGAGTGCTATTTGATATCCACCATTACAAAATGCTAATAGGTGCCGGTTGGGAACCGCACATTAGTGCTGGATTTTTGAAACGGCACCATAGATATGGCATAGGTGACCCAAGCATTGGTGTTGGTTCTACAACCGGCACATTTGAGGCGCATGCGAGGAAAAATCGAGCCGATACATACTTCAAGTTACTCTCTGTTGCCCCAAATCATTTGACATCGAAAAACAAATTGAATCATCCACCACATCTTACAACTACAAATCCTTGAAATCAGCTTCTGCTCACCGCCTCAGCTCATCCTCCTTCCCGTCCTCATGAGTGATGCTTTTTAGTCTTTGATATCAAAATGGTAGAAGATGTTTTTTTTTTTATTTTGTGTTGGATGGGACTGGTGGTAGTAAGGGTAGCCCTCGTATTATATTAGACTGAGGTGGTTGGGCTATATTTCTATGGGGCTTAGGCTATATTATGTATAGTGTGTGCTTTGCCCCTTTGTAAAAAAAGAAAAAAAAAACAAATCCTAGCATTGATATCAAAATATATGTCTAGATTCGTTGTTAGAATTGGATTCTTTTTGGGACGGAGTAGTAGGACAGTAGGCCAGCCGAGCTTGAGGAGCTTTTTTTCAAAAGAAAAAAAATCATAAATTTAGTTAAAGCTTAAACAAAGAGTACAAAAGTAGGGGAAGGGGAAGATAGAAAAAAAAGGATAAAAGGCTAAGGTAGGTTTTGAAGTGGAAGGCGCAAAGGGAAAGAGAAGAAGCTGGCATGGCATGGCATGGCGACGGTCATACGGCCAAGCGTCACTGGGCAAATTGCACCACTCAAAAACAGCCGCTCTATAGTGTCCCTTGTATGAGCCGGTTTTTAAGCTCGTTTGTTTTTAGAAATACAGATCCGTATTTGAGTCGGATTTTAAGTCCATTCGCTTATGTAAATACAAAAGGAGTCGTATAATAAATCTCTTAAAAAAAACCCGCATGCTAATTTGAGATGATCGGACTCCTAACTACAACTCATGATTTTATAGAAAAATATATATTCAAGCAAATTCTTATAGTGAATTTCACCTTAACTAAACCGTATAATAATAATAAGATTAGAATAACCTTAATCCGTTGCAACGCACGTGCATTTTTTTCTACTATTTAAAAAAAACACGGAGTGCTTCTGTACTTTCATGCGTTACCTGAACCCAAAAGAAAACATGTTATACAAGGATGCTCTTTTCAGGGAGTGGTGAAGGTCTCCCCACTCTTTAAGCTGTCGTAAAGAGCTCATAGTTGCCATGTACCAACCATATATACGTCCTGAGGATTCCTAAGTAATAACCATTTTCCAAAAAAATGGCAGTAACCATTTTAAAGAAAAATAATTTAGCAGAAATACGATATGGTTGGAATGTTCTATTGTTTATCAACGTACATGTTTTGATCTTTCCTATAGAATCTTGAGATTCAACCATTTTTTGGTCATTTGTGGTTGATAATGATCTGTTATTTATATATCACCCGTTGCAACGTAGGGTATCTTGCTAGTGTAACTATAATTTAGAAACAAACTAAGGGATGGTTTGGTTTAAGGCCTAAATTAGGCTTACCAATATGTGGTAATTTCAATAGTGTTTAGTGTCTATTTGGTTTGAAGCCAAATTTTGGCATGCCTAAGAAAATAGGCCATTTTAATAGTGAACTTAGGCTATTTGGGCTTCAATCCAAACACGACTTTACCTTATCAAAATTAGTCATGCCAAAATTTAGCATTGACAAAATTTGGTAAGGCATATTTAGGCCACAAACCAAATCAACCATAAAATTCGTAAATAAAAGTAAGAAATATCAAAAGAACAGTTTAGAGTATGTATAGAATATACATTACACACGAGTTGTACGTGTAACATTTCCCGAACACGTCACGATACCCTTTTATTTTTGTTGTTTAAGAGGAGATATACCTTTAACACAGCACTAGAAAATAGGCACACATGTTGGTGCGCCGATTAATATGTGGTGGTTGGTCCTGTTCAAGATACATAAATTGACTATTTTTTAATTTTTCTCGAGAGATTTGAAAACTTTCCTTTTTACAAACAGGAGTAAAAATATATTGATATAAAAAGAAATTATTGGATCGACACTCACGCCCAGATCACATAGTAATATTACCCATCGAAAATAATTTAGTTAGACATATTCCACAAAGTCGAGTCAGGGTAAGTCACTAGAACGGATACCCTCATCTCAATCGGGCACAGCGTCCGTCACAGGCTAGAAGTCACTGATGTGAAAAGTTATCTCAATCGGGCAAACGGCCGTCACGAATGAATATATCTCAATCGGGCCCTAAGTAAAGCCCAAGCCCGTCACCGATAGCTTTGACCCAGACAACCAGTCAAACTATAGCCCGTCACAGATGACCTATCTCTATCGGGTCTAAACTATAGCCCGTCACAGATGACTGATGACCTCAATCGGGCCTAAAATAGAGTCCGTCACAGATGACTACTCACCTCAATCGGGCCTAAACTAGAGCCCGTCATAGCTCGTCACAGATGACTACTGACCTCAATCGGGCCTAAACTAGAGCCCGTCATAGCTCGTCACAGATGACTACTGACCTCAATCGGGCCTAAACTAGAGCCCGTCATAGCTCGTCACAGATGACTACTGACCTCAATCGGGCCTAAACTAGAGCCCGTCATAGCTCGTCACAGATGACTACTGACCTCAATCGGGCCTAAACTAGAGCCCGTCATAGCTCGTCACAGATGACTACTGACCTCAATCGGGCCTAAACTAGAGCCCGTCATAGCTCGTCACAGATGACTACTGACCTCAATCGGGCCTAAACTAGAGCCCGTCATAGCTCCTGCCGCCGTGCGCCTGAGTGAGATAGAGAGTGAGAGAAGAGAGATAGGAAGAGTGAGAGAGAGAAGAGGGAGGAATAGTGGAATATTATGATAGGTGGGTCCCACATTTTTTTAATAAATAAAATGCTGACTAGACTGGCACGTGTACGCCACATAGACCAAAACCACCGCGGACTGGGTCTAGGGGGGTAATTTGTCCGGTTTGCATAGTTGGGGGTGAAGAATGTCCGGTTTTGTGGTTCAGGGGGGTAATTCGGACGACCGCGATAGTTCGCGGGGGAGGGGGGGTAATTAGTACTTTTCCCATTAAACTATCTTGTTGTCGTCATGAACTATGTTGCTGTCATTTGAACTATCATGTTGTCGTCATGAACTATGTTGTATTGATGAACTATGTTATTGTCATTTGTATTGTGTTGTGTCATGAAGTGTGATGTTCTATTTTTAAATGTCACCTCCATTTGTATGATTTATGTTCATTTTAAATGTCACACAAGATAAATTATTGGATATTTTAATTATCAGAAGATGACAACACTGGGGTAGTACTTGGTATGTTCATGTATGCCGAACACTATGACAAATTCTGCAATAGGCCGGATCCACCAAGAACCACAATTGTAACTGGACTAGAATGCGTAGAGAGGAAGCTGGCTAATAGGAACAAATGGTAGAATATGTTTCGAATTGCACCCACTTTGTTCCATCGATTTCATGATCTTTTGGTTGATTCATATGGTTTGAAATTTAGTAGCAAGAGTACTTCTATTGAGGCTCTAGGAATGTTTCTTTGGATAGTAGGAGCACCACAATCTGTTAGGCAAGCTGGGAATAGGTTTGAGAGATGTCTGGTTAAGCTAGCTATAGATATCATTAAACCAATTGACCTAGAATTCAGAAGTGTTCACTCTAGATTGATGAACCGAAGGTTCCATCCCTTCTTCGATGGTTGTATTGGAGCATTAGATGGCACACACATACCTTGAGCGGTGCCAAAGAATAAGGTGGCCCAGTACATGTGCCGCAAGAATATGACAAACACAAAATGTGCTAGCTCTTTGTGACTTTGATATGAGGTTCACATTTGTCCTTGCTGGATGGCATGGCTCTGTACATGACATGAGGGTGTTCATTGATGCTACTACCAAGTACAACAATGTCTATCCACATCCATCGACGGGCAAAGAACTTGCGTCTTACATTAATTAATATTTGCATGTTTTCCATTTGAATGATACTTACACTGCCGTCTACTTGTGTAGGAAAATATTATTTGGTGGACTCCGGCTACCCTAACCGTCCTGGCTACCTTGCACCTTACAAGGGAACCAAGTACCATCTTTCGAAGTTCTGCTGAGAAGGCCTGAGGCCAGAAGGTAAAAACGAGATCTTCAACTTCGCACATTCATCCCTTAAAAATGTCATCAAGAGGGCGTTTGGAGTACGTTTTGAAGATGAAGTGGAGAATTTTGTTGCACATTCATAGTTATCCATCACAAACGCAAACCGAAATCATAGTTGTATGCATGGCACTACATAATTTCATTAGAGCGAGTGGAATAGTAGATAGAGACTTTGATATGTGTGACCGTGATGAGAACTACGTTCCACCTGAAGCATCGGTCTCTCAGCCTAGAACCCAGCCAGCAAGAGATGAATCGGCGGTGTTGAATGCTTATCGTGACTCGATTGCCAATGGTTTGTTCAATAGAATATGAGTACTGTAGTGTTGTAATATTTGTGTTGTATGGACTTTTAATATTGTGTACTAGGACTTTTAATATGTATGTGCACATTTTAATGTTGCTATGCTATGGACTTTTAATATATATGTGGACACTTTAATGTTGCTATGCTATGGACAGTTTGGAGCAATGTGATACATTAGCAGCAGCAGCGTGCGCCTTCAGCCTAGCAGCAGCAGCAGCGCGCAGCAGCACAGCCGTGGAACAAGCAGCAGCTCGCACAAGCATCAGCGACGTTAGCATGGAGAGAAATAGCTTAGGTTAGCAGCTGCTGCATGCATACATGGGAGGGAGAGAGAGCATTTAATATGGGCAAATCTGTCTTTTATGGAAGAATGGCAAAACTTTTGTATGTCTCTAAACACCAACTACCAAAATTTCAATGCAAAAACTTTTGCCACCAAGGTCATGTTTAGATTCAAAATTCTTTCTTCAAACTTTCAACTTTTCCGTCACATCAAATGTTTGGATACATGCATGGAGCATTAAATGTGGACGAAAAAAACCAATTGCACAGTTTGCATATAAATCGCGAGACGAATCTTTTGAGCCTAATTATGTCAAGATTTGACAATATGGTGCTACAGTAAACATTTGCTAATGATTGATTAATTAGGCTTAATAGATTCGTCTCGCAGTTTTACAGGCGGAATCTATAATTTGTTTTGTTATTAGTCTATGTTTAATACTTCAAATGTGTGTCCGTATACATAAAAAAAATTGGCACACAAACTAAACACAGCCCAAAACTTTTGCCATTCTTCATTTGTCATTCCACATGGATCTAAACAGCCTAAAATATAAGGCACATCCACTTTTAACCTAAATACCAAGAAATAATTATTATCACATTATAGTTTGGATTACCCTAATAAATAAAATGCATACACTCAATAAAATTAGAGATCTTGATAGTGGAGGATTTAAATAATAATATTTAGTAAAAAAATATGTGCTAGTTAATGACATGTGTGCACGTCTTATATTATGAAACAACTTTAAAAAGTAGCTGTGCCTTTCATTGCACTTTGGATCATAATTTTACATGAATTTGAACTGAGGGCACACTTTAACTAATTTTTTTTTACTTTGGACTATTGTCGATAAATGTTGTACAAAATAAAATGAAATTTAAGGATGATAGAAAATAAAACTTGTATAAAATGAAAATTTAAGGACGATTCAAAATAGAACTTGTGCAAAAAAAAACTTAGGCAAAAATTTAATTTATTTTTTAAAAAATCATTTCTTCATAATAATAATAATAATGCAGATAGTAGTACACGATAAGAAATTACCATCCTCTGTACTTTTTGGGAGTGCAGGTGAAATTTGAAAACGCGAAATGAAATTGCCTTCGGTGATGTCCGCAACGCTACCCCGGGCCCCACTCACGTGCCGCCGCAGAGCTGCCGCGCCAGGCGGCACGCCCATCGCCACCGTCCACCGAACCAGCTGGCCGATCCTGCGCTCCAGATCGCTCCATGCTGCCGGCGTGGTAAAGCGCATAGCTTCTCGTCGACGCTTTTGCCTCCGTCTATATAAGACTCTCTCGGACTCTCCCTCTCGCTCGCTCCCTGCGTGTGGAAAAAGCTGAGAGGGGAAGAGAGAGAGGCGAGAGAGATCCATGGAGCGCTCGCTCCTCGCCGCCGTCCTCCTCGGCGTGCTCGCCGTCGCCTTCCCCGGCGCCGCGGCCGCGGTCGGGACCCAGCCGGGAGCCATGGAGAAGGCGACCCGCGAGCCCGCCCCTCACGTCTCCCTCTCCTGCTCGCCCACCGCCGCGGCCGCGGTCGGGACCCGGCCGGGAGCCATGGCGAAGGCGTCCCGCGAGCCCTCCCCCCACGTCTCCCTCTCCTGCGCGCCCGCCTCTTCCTTTGCAGGTTCGTACATGCACCCTGCACTGCCTCGATCCCTCTCCCCTCCCTTCTATTTCTCTGTGTGTTTTCGTCTGCCGCTTGATGTATTTGCTTATGTGATGTCTCTCTACCGTTCCGTTCGGTCGGATGTTTTGGTGTCTATCTACTAGCTGTTTGACGCCGACGATAACCCGTGAGTTGCAGTTGCAGGTCGTGCTGCAGCAGACACCGCCATCAGCGTCGGGCAGCTCTCAGGCCGCCGCATGCTCCCTGTCCCTGCTGCACGCAGGGGCGGATCCAACGTGGGTGCAGGGGGGACTTGAGTCCCCCCTACACCCACAAAACCTATGGATACCCCCTAAGCCCCCCCTTCAATTTTTTTATCATAGTTGATAAGATAGGAGGTGCTAAAGGTCTTATAATAGCATTTTAGTATAGTTTAATACTGAGATTATGTGTTTATATCGGTGTACTCGGTATGTTGAGTCCCCCCAACCTTTTGTTTCTGGATCCGCCCCTGGCTGCACGTATGGGTCATGAACGTTGATTCTGTTTATCAATTCGTGGAGATTGATAATGGCGTGTAGCCGTGTGCTTCTAACATGTTGATGTTTATTTTGCAGGAGAGGCGCCGTCCACCGGGAAGTCGCCTCCACAGCTCAGCGGTGCGGACGCTATCGCCAGGGATCGCCTTGCCGCTGTCTCCGGAGGTACTAATTAAGTAACATGCACAGCCTCACTTTCTCCCGAATGATGAATCTGGATTTTCTGGAGTACTTGTGTGAATACGGAGGTTTTTGCTCTCGGATTGAGCCAACCAACTGCTAGAACTAGTACTGCCGGACCTTATAACTTGCTCATTTGTTCTGGTATTAAGGCCCTGTTTAGTTCACAAAAGAAAAATTTGTAGGATCCAAACACAAGAACTAAGCCAACCAGAGAGGGTGAATGGTTGTTATATCCAAAAACCCAAACTTTTTGCGTAATTAAAAGTTACCCTCAAATTCGACGAATCGCGGTCTGACCGAAGTAGATATGCCGGTATGACCGCTTGGATATCGTCGGTCTGATCGAGGTTGTAGTACCGGTCGAACCGCCGAGATTAGCAGCTGCGCCTGAAGTCGCCGCCGGTGTATCGTCGGTTAGACCGCAGAACCCGAGAAAACACAAATTGAAGAACTCTTAAAGTATATGACAACTTTATTGCTTCTCTCTGTGTTTACAAAGTGCAACAACAGCACTCCTTACAAAAATCTTGACTAAACTCGGAACTCTAACTAAACTATCAACTCAATTGCTCTCAAAAGCGATACCGAGAAGCCTCACGCTCCCTCTCTATTTATACATGAGGTAGGCAGCCTAAAGCCACGAACCAAACTCATACTAGAAGTCCTAATCCCCATAGGAAACCTTCTCATACAAGAAACAAACTTTACATAACCAATCAGACCAAATTTGGACTCCTTCCAAATTCGACTCGTATGCCATATGGAATCTTCACTAACCAAGTGCATTGAACTCTAGCCTAAGTATCCCGCATGATATCTGACTGTCACGGACATCGTCTTATCCCCAAGCCGACTCCCGATCCATCACCGCCAATACTCTCCCTATTCATCTGCAAATTCCAATCATCTCCAAAATCACTTCGAAAATAAATTCCAAATATCAAAACCAATAATCTCCAATGCCAATTGTTCATCACAGAATAACAATCAAAATACACTTTGATTTTACAAAATTTCCACGCTGTCACATCAAATATTTGGCCACATGAATAGAGTATTAAACGTAGTCTAATAACAAAACAAATTACAGATTCCGTCAGGAAACTGTGAGACGAATCTTTTAAGCCTAATTGCGTCATGATTTGACAATGTGGTGCTACCGTAAACATTGCTAATGACGGATTAATTAGGCTTAATAAATTCGTCTCGCAGTTTCCTGATGAAATCTATAATTAGTTTTGTTATTATACTACGTTTAATACTTCAAATCCGTGTTCGTTTATCCGATGGGACAACCAAACCCAAAACTTTGGCTGTGTTTAGATCCAAAGTTTGGATCCAAACTTCAGTCATTTTCCATCACATCAACCTGTCATACACACACAACTTTTCAGTCACATCATCTCCAATTTCAACCAAAATCCAAACTTCGCGCTGAACTAAACACGGCCTTTTTCTCTACTAAACAAGCCCTAATTTTCAGGTCCCGAGATACTCACATGGTCCACTGTCACGAGGAGTCTGTCGCCGTCTCTGCCAGCGACACGTCGCCACGAGCTCCCAGGACGTAAGGACCCTGATCCACCTACATCTACGTGTTGCGTTTATTCAAGTGGCAACTTCATTATTCCTGCCCCTACTTTAATGCCTTATATTAGTTTTGCCTTTACATTTTAGGTTTTTCTTATGCTCTCACATTTTTTTGATTTTTTTTATATATAAACACATATGCAGCCCAATAATCACATATGTGCACTAATATAACAATTATATCAGTCAACGTGCGTCATTCAATTTTAAATATATTCACATAAATAAAGTTCCAAAGCAATATATATAACATAGGGGAAAAACACAATTAATGAAGATAAATAGGAGAAGGTATAAATGTCCTTTTGTCAATTACTCAACACCGTTATCTTCACTATTCAATGTAGAGGCATAACTGTCGTTCGGTTAAAAAATAAGTGTGAGCGAAAACGAAAACACTATAAAGTAGGAGGTAAAATCAACATTATATATCAAAGTAGGAGCAGAAACAAAATTTGCAGTTTCTTTCCTTAATTATATTGTCTAACCAATAATTATATTTCCTGTGGTACAGGCGTCGCACCAGCGCTGACACCGGCGAGAGGGTACGCAAGCCGACCAGCTGCATGTCGGCCGGACACTTTCGGCGAATGATTTCCTTAATTTCCTTTTTTTGATGTGCACGAATATTTTAATTTGCGTGGATTAGTGTCGTCGTGTCGTGTCGATCTTTCGTAGTACGTGCAACTGTGTACGCGTGCATTTGCTCTTGGAATGTTTTAGGTCGGGTTCCAGCTGATGATGGAGAATAAGTACGTACATATACGTACCAAAAGTTGTGTTATTAATCGTGCTACTATATTGTTGTACTTTTTGCACGATCAACAACAATAAGTCCATGATTAAATCTTGACCGTTGGATATCGATCGTTCCCAAATTAGTTGGGCCATAAAGAGGTTGCGATGGACGTTATATTTGTTAGTTAGGCTAGTTTGTTACGATCTCACGGTGGATTTGGAGCAAGACTTCACGCGAATGAAAAACAGAGCAGAGGTAGAAGAAGAAGTGGTATGGAAGAGGGGAAAGATTGTATTGAGAGAGGTTGTTTTGGTTTATTACATTTCATGCCCTCTCCCTATGTTTTGCGGTGTACTTATAGCCTAACACCCGGTCACAACCCAAACCCACTCTGGCCCATCAGCCCGTGGGTTGGGCCGTATCACTCTCTTCGGTCGCACACATTGGGTTTGACGGGATTGACTTCATCCACATTGGCACTAGGAGAGCTGATCGTAACATCCCCTCCCCTTTATAAGCGGCTTGTCCCCAAGCCGGAGCTGATGGGAAAACGGGCAAGCAACGCCACCGCATCTTCCCAGGTTGTTTCGGTCGACGAAGAACTAGACCAACGCACACTTGAGTTGTTCGGGTGCAGCTGCTCCCTTTTTGCATCGACGTCGCAACGAGACCTGCATCGAGACCAGTTCCTCCAAGTGCCCAGCTACCGGTAGACTTGTCAAAGTAGGGGAAGTAGACAGTGTGGCCTTGTGTAGCTGAGAAGTATGCACCACGGGGTGGATAACACAATCGACCAGCAACTCTAGGCGATATTCCACTAATCCTATATTCTCCTGCACATGAAATGGACCGAAATGGTAGAAAACTTGTGATTAGTGCGCACCACCATAGATGTCTGCCCAAAAGGTACAGAGCGCCAATCGCCAAACACCCCTAATGCCTGGGCAAAAACTCACACTGAGAGCACTTGAGGTCAGCTTGATGTTTCATTCTCTATTGTGCCCGATGCAGGTGTTTACACAATAGACTAGACACCACCTTGCATTCCTTCATCCACTCCTCTAGATCTGACACTGTACATGAAAAAAATATCCGAATTACCAAAGTAGCGTGAGGAATGCCCATATAATACCTTAAAGGGAGAAGAGCCCAACGCCGAATGATATGTTGTGTTGTACCAAAACTCCGCCAAAGCTAACCAGTGATACCATCTTTTTGGGCAAGCATGCACAAATGCCGTTGATTTACCCATCCATTTGACCATCGGTTTGAGGATGGTATGGTAAAATCATCCGCAGTTGTGTATCCGCCAAATGGAATAGCTCAGTCCACAACATACTGGTAATATACGAACTTGATCCAACATAAACCATGTAGCTTATATTCATTGTTGAGATAAGCCATAACAACATCGAGTGCGGTAAAAGGGTGAGCAAAGGAGATAAAGTGAGCATACCGGGAAAAACTTATCCACCACCATCAAAATACAATCATATCCTGATGACAATAGCAATCCTTCAATAAAGTCCAATGAAACAATCTGCCAGGCGTGATCAGGAACAGGCAAGAGTTGCAATAATCTAGGGTAACACACTCTTTTAGCTTTCACATGTTTGCAGATAGCACAATCCTCCACAAACTCAAGAATAGATAGTTTCAATCCTACCCAAGCGAATAACTCGCGCACTTGGCTATAAGTAACTTGTATCCCTGAATGACCACCAATTGCGCCTGAATGGGTACAGCTTAGTGCTATCAGAGTATCTCACCTCAACTGCCACGCCTCTCTAGGAGGTGGCGGCTCGGGCAGCGAAAACCCTAGCCGCCACCACCCCGTCTCCTCTACCACTCCGCCTCACTGCCACCTGAACGTGCGGTGTTGTTTGGCTAGCGGTGTGCTTGGTGGTAGGGAGGACCGGATCCATGACCACGTGTCTAGATTCAGCCGGATTCATTGTTGTCGCCCATGTATCTAGACAATGGTAGGCCATGACATTGCCGCGAAGTGGCACAGGGCAGTGGCAAGGGTCGCACGGTGGCCCAAGCGGCCGCTGTGGGCTTGTGGCACGAGGAGAAGTAGTAGCGGCCAGTGGTAGGTCTCAAGCAATTGGCAGTGCGAGCAGGCAAGTGGTGATGACGCTTTGTCTTTTTGATTGTAGGCTGACCAATATCCTCTCTGTGGAGCTCCTCTCCTCCTATGGCTGGATTTCCTATTCTAGCCATGGGGAACTCTGGGGAAGGGGGAAGCAACGGCTTGTGCAACAGAGGATGGCGGCTCGTGAGCCTGCTTGAGCTGTGGGTGGTAGGCTAAGCTTTAGTGGCTAGAGGGACGATGTGGTGGTCCAGCTATGTACGTTGTGCGGGGGGTTGTGTAGTTTTGGGTGAAAATCATTAGCGAAATCCTTGGTTGGCCTTGGGCTGGCTTGGCGATAGCAGCACCCTTAGGTGTCATTCCCTTCCTTGAAGGCGTCGTTATGGCGTCCTTTCTCCCTCCCTACCAAGAACCTTGCCCATGCAATGATGGTGGTTGGTAGACTCCTACGTCAAAGCTCTGTAGGCCTAGCTATTCGGCAAGGCCTTCGCCTTTTGGGTTTTGATCTTAGATGTGACGAACGTCCAGCTTTCTTCGTTTTCTACTAGGTGAAGTCGGAGCTACTTCGTTGTGGTACGATGAAGCTTGGCAACACTAACGCATTGTAGTCTTCTAGGGGTGCTGGTGTTTCCCATAAGGAAAGTATTTTCTACACCCAGGTACCATGGCACCTAGGTATATGCATGCAGTTTAAACAGTCATATAAATTCATAAAATTTGATAAGATAGACTACGATAATATAAGATACTATACAAACATGCGACTCTAAAACTCTAAATTCGATCTACACATGAAGAAACAAAAATAACATATATTATCTGCACTGTACAGATACTATTCACTGTCTGATTTTATTATTTTTATTTTTCTAGTTGTAGATCAAATATAGTCTTGCATATTTGTGTATATACTTATATCATTACAATTGATGTTACTATTTTTTCTATAACTATTTAAGTCGCATGTAAATAATGAGTGCCATGGCACCTAGGTGCAGAAAATCCTTATCCATTAGCTATATCCATGAAGTGGTGCTGTTGTTCCATTTGATAGCTATACTGATCACCCTACTCTTATTTGAATTGGAGGGGTGTGCATCGTCTAACATTAGGGAGAGAATGGTCGGGCCGCATAGTAAAATGGGTGATGTGCTACAGTGATTACCATAAGCACAGTAAAATACTGTACGAACAGTGAAAAAGTACTGTTAAGTACTAGAGCGATCGATCTCATCTAACCCAGCCCGTTTAATCTAACGGCTGAAAATAGCTAATGGTAGAGAGTACTGTCACTACTACAATAAATATTTTTCCGTGCGGGTGGAATCGGTTTTCACGTGCGGAGCTTCCACCTGTCTGGAACGAGGTGTCTACGAAAATCCGATTTTTTTTCGTGCGGGTGATGTACCCACACACGAAAATCGCGCTTAAGCTGCCCGCAGGGAAAATAAAGTTCGAAACAAAGAAAAATCAAAATCCACCTTCGAACCCTAATCAAAATCCACCCTCGAACCCTAATAAAAAATCAATATCGTGTTCGTCATCGTCGCTGCCACCACTGTCGTCGTTGCGGCCTTCCCGAGGCACGCCACCATCATCCCCGCGGTCGCCGGCGACGGATCCGGACTCCCCGCGGCGGCCGGCCATGGATCCGGCCTCCCCGCGGTGGGCGGAGATGGATCCACTCCGCTGCCACCACTGTAGATGATGTTGCCGCCGCACCCGCCACCACTGTAGCCGATGCCGCCGCCGCCCTCGCCGATGTCACCGCCGCACCTGCCTATGCCACCGCCGCCATCGAGGGTGCGGCCTCCGCCGCCCTAGTCGAGGGTGGTGCCGCCGTCGCCGAGGAGGAGAGGGAGAGGGAGATGGGAGCAGGGGGAGGAGGAGAGGGAGAGGGAGAGGGAGAAGTGTTGGAGGATGAGACCGGGTGGAGCGAGGATGAGAGGGAGAAGTGTTGAAGGATAAGTGTGGGAGGATGAGACCGGGTAGAGGGACCCGCACTTATTTTCATGGAGCGCAGCGCGTGACGACGGGGGTGGGTTATTTTCGTGTGCGGGTCACTTAACAGGTCTGCACGCGAAAGTAGACTTATTTTCGCGTGCTGGCCTGCTAAGTGACCCACACGCGAAAATGGACTTATTTTCGAGCGCTGGCCTGTTAAGTGACCCGTAAACGAAAAATTGATTTTCTTGTGCGGGCGACTACCCGGCACCGGTGCCCCCATTTGCCCGTGCAGTTCCACTTACGGTCCGCCTGAAAACAAAAGGGTCCGGTGTTCGTGAAAATCTTTCCTATAGCAGTGTGTAGCTCTCAGCCATTCTAGTATGAATGGCAGAGAATACGTTACCGAATTGGAGTGGGTTGCTAAATGCTAACACATTTCCCAACGAAAATATATGCTTTCTCTCACAAGGGAAATAACAGTTATTATAGATGCGATTCACGTTGTTGACACACGCCTTCGAACAACCAGAGCATGGGCTCACGTACGTATACCCCACCAAACACAAACATGTGTGTACCAAAATTCATGAACGAATGTCAATTCAAGAAGTAATCAGTTGCAAATCCTCGAGCTCTTATCTATACTATCAGGACTCCGTCCGCCGGAGAAGATTGACGCCCACAGACATTCAAATCAAGATGTACAGAGTCCATGATTCATCAACTTGGTACCGAAATCAACTATTTTCTTCCATGGGGACTGGACAAAATTGGCCATCATTCATCAATGCTAGCTCGGAGAGTTCACAAGTGAAAAGGAGATCGACCTAGTTGCTGTGTCTGAAAACACACACACACCAATTGGGCATTTGGACTTGGCTGCTTTGCAGCATGACAGGCCAAATGGCAAATGGCACCACTTGTGCAGTTGTGCTGTGTATCATGCATTACAACTGTGCTCTTAAGGATGGAGAAAACACTAGGATAATTAGCTTGAGCCATATGCTTATCTCTTTAATCCTATTTAGTCCATATAAAAAAAATATGAAAATTTTAAATGTATAAGATGACCGTACACAAAATACATTACTCCCTCCGTCCTAAAATAGTTGTCTCTTTGGAGTTTAAATTTTATCCCACAATACTTGTCTCTTGTTAGTACTACTTGTCATATTAGTCACCTCTAATTCAAATTTTACCCATTCTATCCTCACCACTCTCTTGCTTCTATTCAGGGGCGGATTCACAATGGGGATATGAAATAGATAAGCATTACGAGATAATACATAACGGTGTGTTTAAATGCAGTACATATCATTTGCCAAATGTTCAGGGGATAGAATGAGAAATTTCCTTTTGCTTGATAGTATAGTCATATGGTAGGATAACTTTAGTCCATTAATTAAAATGCATACCTTTCCCTGACGAATGATGGTAGGGTAGCTTCCCGTCATATCAACCACAGTAGACGGGTCAGCAATTCTAGTACCTCCATCGACAATGAAATCAAGGCCCTGAAAATGGAATCACCAAATAATGAAGCATATCACGCCAATTTGTGTTTCAGCATGACCCAGGAATGGGTACACAACTGCACATCAAAGTAACGCAGAATGGACGCTATGATAGTTTTACTAGACATTCCAAGCAGTTCGTTACAATTTTTACCTTTTTACATATAATTACATCAATCATATTTAGTAAAAAATAGCTTCATGTGAAAATAGCCAGCAACTGCAACTAACAGAGTCACACCCACAATTGTTTTGTAAGTCAGGACTTTTTGCTTCAGTTACTACCATACAAGCCAGAGCTGCAGAGCAGATCATAGAGACAACTTGTATAAAAAGCCTAGTAGATGATAACTATGAAATCTACAATAACGGGTCAGCATGTACTAATAACAATATCACCTATAATTCTTTATAAGAAAACAACAATTGACACTCTTTAAAAGATCAATACAGTGGAAAGTGTAACGCCATTGATACACAAAAGCTCTTTTAATAAGATCATAATGTGCATAGTTTCTAGTGTATTGATGGAAGTGAAGATATATACCTGTTGCTCATATATATCAGCAATGATAACCGGGTCAAGTATCCATTCATCCTCTGACAGAGATTTGACACTGTAAATACAGGAAAAGGAGTATGACTATGAGTATAATTGTAAAGAAAGACAAGTTGATAACACGACATATCTCTTGATCATTATCAATTCCTCATTCCTTTCAAACGCTAAAGAAACCTAAGCTCCACAAATTACTAAAAAAAAGAGAGCACAAGAAATCTCCATTCGTTTTTAACTGACAAGACCAAAACAGAGAGGTACATATGCACAATATAGTATTGTAAATGTTCAAACATGCCAGCAGAAAAAATAAAGTACTTTCTCCAAACTATTTGATGGTATTATAATTCAGCTATATAACACAGCATGTCACTGCATAGAGCAGGAAACAAATAAAGTAAATAAAAAAAGGTAGTTACAGCCTAGACCAACCTTGTGCAGATCAAAGGCTCATCAAGATTTTGCAATATTGCTTCACATATGGGGTCATCTGGAAGTCGGACACCAACCTGCCTCCTTTTCGCGTACCTAGTAGATGATCCATGCCTTATGCATTGTTTGGGCAATTCCTTGGTTGCAGGTAAAATAAAGGTGTACTGCACAGGATTAAATAAACAGGTCATTTGTGAAGTACTACAAAACTATGGCCCAGGGTGAAAAGAAGATATACTTACAGGCCCAGGTATTACACGCTTGACAGCACGAAATATGTTAGCTTGCCCTTGGTTAGTGCCTCGAGGAAATCCGGTTGTGTAGGTATCAATGTCTCGTAGCGAGCGGCACAAGATGCTGAGAGGCTGCACAATTCAAAACTGGTATAAATACACAGAATCTACAAGTAGGAGGAACTGCTCTGAAGTTGTGTTTTGCTTGAGAATAATCATCAAACTCGTACAAAAACATTTTTTACATCTTTGCATATCTTGCCTTTGAATCTCCAATGCCTTTGATCCTGAACAAGATAACAAATCACAAATCCCCGTTAGAACTGAAATGCATGCTTTGCTTCTGTTATTCAACATACTAACAGATCAAAGGTTCAGTTGTACCTGCGAAGGCGCTCGACAGAGTCATTGTTACTGAGATCACAGACGATGGAGTAGCTGGCAAAAATGATACTAGGTATTATTTATGTTCCCAGTGCATATATGCAAAACAATAAGAGATGGAAAATTCAACAGCACATTTATGTATCTAAATATGGTCAAACAAAACGCACAACGAATTAGGACCAATGCAAGCTACTATTGTCAGTCTTCTATAAGTTAATTTTGAGTGGAAATCAAGGCTTAAATCACAACATTTGCAGATGAACTATTCAGAGATTGCTGTCTGCCCATTGACGAGCATGTACTTGCGACTTCCCTCGCCGGTGATTCCCAGCTTACCTTGCTTCCCCGTCTCCTACTCCTGTCTGATTTTCTAGAGCGAGATGTCTCAGAAGGTTGTAGACTTGTGGTAGAGCATGAGTAGCAAGTAGGCGCAGCGCAGAGCGTGAAATCACAAGGATTAAGGAGGTTGGAATCGACCTCAGTTCCTGCCACCGATTTGTTGTGAAAAGTTATAGGACTTGGGAGAGAACGAAATTCAGGTTATTGGCACATGAATCAAACCTGAGTTTGGTCTACTTCTAGCAATGTAGGTTAAACATGCAGAATATTTTCTGCTAAATAAGCTGTTATCTGCTCTTGTTTCTACCTGTCATCATCATGTTTGTTACAGTTGTGTCTATTTGTGTCACTGTGATATGCTCATGCTGTATATCAGAGCCTGTCCTTTTCTCCATATAAACATTGCAGTTGCCTTGAAATATTGTAGTAGTTATCTTGCTCATGCTTGTACGATTTACATGCTTGAATATGTAGCAATTAACATGATTAGAAAGTATGAAGTGAAAATTTAAACATCTTTAGTCATACCACATTTAAATTGTAATTGTGTGTTGATGACAGTATTTTTATTATTTCAGCCTGAGACAACATAATGGTGAGTTAAAAGGTGGTGCCAAAGCTTCATCAGCTGGAAGGCCATGGAATCTCGCATGCCTTATTGAAGGCTTTGTCAACAGAAGTGAAGGTTATTGATCGTAACCATCATTCTCCAACAGCCTCAGACTTGATTAAGATGTTAGTAGAATTGCATATAGCTATAGAGTGCTCCAGCTTTTAAGTGTAGCTTTTATTTCCAGTTTTCACTTGATTAGGGTGTCATTGCACTTTCTTCTGAAATTATTTTGTATCATAGGTTGGTATTTTATGACATTACCCTAGAAAGCTATGTTTATTTAGCCATACCGAAATAATGTTGCAACATGAGTACATGACTGTCTGTACTGGTCATTCTTTTCTTGTTTTGTTTGGTATAATGAAAGTTTCATCATGTTCATTGATCCTTTGGCATAAAGAAAATATTTAGTTATTTGCCTCTTTTTGCACAGAGAAACATTAACATTGTCTATGTGCTTTAAATACTCAGGTGCCATCTGCATCTTTTGCATAAAAATGAAAGGAATGTTTCCCTTTTCAAGTTTGACCAAAACGTAAGAATTCCTATTTACTGAATTATTTATCTGCAGCCTGTGAATTCGAATCAAAATGGAAGAACATCTCCCGGAAAATGGCACGCAAAAGGAGTGAACCTAGCATGACCTCATTGCTGCAACATCGAGAAATGGCATTGAGCAGATTGAAAATCGATCTGGCTTGTAGCCATCTGAAAATCAAATGGCACTCAAGTTGAAGTTATTTCTCTCATGTTGGTATGTACATGCATTTAAAACTATGCAAAATGTCAACTGTCTTATATAGGATTTTCAAATTCCATATTTATGTTAGAAAATCACTTGTCTTCCAGCTCTTCAACACTGTTATCTCGCAGAATGATGAAGGTGGTTTTTGTATTTGTTTATTTAAGATTAAGATATGAAACATTGGAAATTAAAGGTCCGGTGCTTTGCAAACATTGCGTTTCTTTACATGGAGACTGCACTGGTATCCAAAATGTTATTACTTATAATATATTATGATATTGCTGTTTCAATTTTTTTCTTCAAAGGTAATTCACACTACCTGCCTACCCCAGGTCGAGTATCGTCTGGCATAAATGCTGTTATCCTTGTATGCAACAGAAAATTTTCTGTATAATATCAGCTTCATTGATACATTTTTCTGTTAACGAAGCTACTTACATGTATCCACAGAAAAATGTATAATACTACCTTCTTATGAATTAATAACATGGATAAAATTAGATGTACCTATCATTTATTTGTATTACTCCTTAGGATAAGATTCGGTGAAACATTATTGACCAAATCTTACATATTATGAGTATTAAACTGTCGCCCTTAATCCTAATCCCACTGCTAGACTACGTGCAACCGCCCTTACCGCCCCCCAACATCTCGGATTAACTTCGCCCCATCATGGATGGGAAAGATTGAAGCCATGCGTTGCTACACGAAGGTCAAATGGCCAAACCATCAAGTGATAAATATTCAATAACTACAGCATCCATCTAACCAGACAAACATTACTAAACCAGCTATAGCCATCAGCCCGCGTGCTGTTTAACCGGATTACATAAGCTCTAACTAAAGCAGAATTTTCACTGCAGTTTAATGGTTTTTTCAGCAGTACCGTTTTCTGCAGGCACTTCATTCGCCAGCTGATATGGTCGATAAGGCACATCACTCATTGGTTGAGGAACTGATCGACCTCCAAAATCTTCTGGAAAGAACTCAAAATTGGGACCAAGGTTGAATCTGACTTCGCAGTTTGGCTGGTCAGGCAATGTATACATTGACGCAGCTGGGTAGTACCGCCCTCCAGGAATGTCCACAAAAGCAGTGCCCTGGCATATCCCATTCTTGAAGTAGCATATCTCACTACCTGCATTTGCAATAACTATAAAGAATTAAAATGGAATATTTAAGAAGGCCAGAGGAGAGGCTGCACAAATAAAACAATTGATGCTAGAAAGTAGGAAATGTCATATAAATGCAATTGTGCAAAACAGTCACATACTCGTAAGTAGGAAAACAAGGGATGCTAGAAAGTAGTGTCATATAAGTGCAAGTGTGCAAAACAACCACTTATAGGATCCTGACTTCGTTCTATGCGAAGAATAAACAAGAAATCAAACCCTTTTTTTAGTCCATGTAAGCAAAACATAGTGATCATTGGAAGGTACTTATGTGCACTTATTTACAATTACTGACTTTGGGGCAACAAAAACTTTACAGTCATTGATTTCTGACTTCATCATAAGAAAACAGATAAGAAAGAACTGCCATTTTTATTCATGTGCACATAACATAATGGAATCTACTGCACGATAAGATTGCAAATATGGCTGGATAAGTAAAGACTCCCAAAAGTAAACTCCTATGATATAGTAGGAAGATTGCACCTTCGAGTTAGGATTGGTACAGTATATCATGCAGTACTTGTTCTGATGTAGATAAATCCCAGAAGGCCAGAACCAAATAAGTAATTATACTTTAGGATATAACATATTATCTTCTCAACAAAGTGAGTTGCAGGTATTTGTTTTTACTAGTATGGAATACAACAAAGACTGCACTGTCAAACAGTCAAGAATATAATTTAAGGTCAGATGATGACATAGATACTCTTGAACAGAACAATGGGTAAATTTAGTAACATATGGTAGGTGTTTTTCTTTTTTTTTTTTGTCTTTGATCGAGTGGCAAATTAATAAGTTATGCACAACTGTAGAAGCAAATTGTTACATTTTTCATGTTGTGCCTCTCAAGAGAGCATTGCTAGAGAAGCATTTGCAGCATTGCTTGCTCTCTTTCTTACATTGTGACTTATGAACTGTATGCTGCATTCACTATGCTTCAGCACTAAGCACCTCCAATAATAAAGATGACAATATATGCAACAGCTATATTTCTTGGTACAAGACACTTTATGCTTTCGAAATGATTTCAAGAGCAGTGAGTAGAAACTACTTTCGAAATGATTTCAAGAGAAGTGAGTAGAAACTACTTTCTAGTTTGTGCAATGGAGATGTAGTGACTTGAACACATGCAGGAGTAGATTGTGTGTCCAACCAAACAGAGATCAGAAACTTGCTCAACCATAGGATGCAAAAGACTGATGAGACTCAACTAAACATACTTTTCAGTTTTGTCAGGAGAAGTGCACTACTGACACATTTCAGCTATTGGAAGTTCTAATCTTTGCTGTATAACCATACATGTAAATAACACCCGATTCTGTTATCCTGAATCCTAAATCACTTTATTTATGCAGATCTAGTACTGGTAATTCCGTAATTGGTACCAATTCTACATTACGCCAAGTATTGCATATAACATCATGAAACATGCATCCTTGAAATTACATACATAATCTTATTTGTGAAATTGCTAGTTCATACCAAGTTGTTTTTTGTGAAAAATAGCATGTGTTGTTTTCCTGGCTGGCAATTTACCAGTTACCACCAATCTATTCAAACACATGAAGTAATACAATGGTACTCACCAGGAACTGGATCCGGTGTCTTCTGCTCAGCCGCCTTGGGAGCTTCAGCACGGAAAGGAAGCCCCTTGTAGTGAACCAGGAAGGGCTGCTTGGGCTCATACAGCTCCCCATCAGGAAGATGAATGTAGAAGCCGAGGACATCGCCCTCGCCATAGCCTTGGTCAGCATAATTGGACCTCCATGCCTTGTGCACCTTGGTACCATCCATGTCGCGATATCCGAATCCAAACACATCGTAGCCGACGGGTGCATGGATGTCAGCATTGTTGGTAGCCCATCCAAGGCGGGTGTGGCCGGTGCTGCCGAGGTGAAGGACCTTGACCTCGAAGTACCAAGCGCCGGCAGCGACGCCGCGGGTGGCGCGCACCATCCGGTAGCCCTTTGTGCTGCCGGCGGTGAGGCGGTCGTCGGAGACCTCGACCTTGTCGGACTTGAAGACGCGGGAGAGGAGCACGGGCAGATCGGGCGCGTCGTCGTTGCGCTCGGCGGCGAATCGGGGCGCCGGGGTGAGGACGAGCTCGTCGTCGCCGCTGGAGGGCTTGGGGAGGCGGCCGTTGGCGCCGGCGCTGCCGTTTTCTCGGTTGATTAATTTATATTGTAATTTAGGTATTTATAACGTTTATTCACATCGTTTTCAATGATTATGATTATAAAAAATTGAGTAAATTTCACAAAAACCAAATATTTTAATTAAACTGTCATAAAACTACAGATTTAAGACAATGTATCACAAAACTACAGATTTAATGATAAATTTATCACAAAACTATAGATTAAGACTAAGTATTATATAACTACAATATTTATATTAAAGTTATCATACAACTACATATTTAATATCGAGTTATCAAAAATATAGATTCTAGAGTTTAAATCCCTAATACTAACATTATGTTGTAGCTATAAATGTTGTAGTTTGGGATAAATTGATGCTAAACCTATAGTATATGATAAATTTGCTACTTAATTCTTTATTTTTTTTTACATTTCATCTTAAA